>WOXC01008159.1:0-600000 GCA_011680675.1 Gymnobelideus leadbeateri | reverse complement strand
GATTCACAACAGAGCTCCCTTTACATCAGGGATTCCTTAGTACATCTGAGTGTACCTGAGAGCCAAGCTGGAGTTCAGAAATGCTAAGGCCTAAAATAGTACAAAATTATAAATCAATTTAAAAAGATGAAAATTTCATAAATGTAATAAAAAATATTTGAAAAACTGATCTGATCCACAAATAATCTTGGAAAATAAAGAAATCATGGGGGCGGCTAGGTGTCACAGTGAATAGAACGCCAGCCCTGGAATCAGGAGGACCTGAGTTCAAATCCAGCCTCAGACACTTAATACAAAAGCTAGCCATGTAACCTGAGGCAAGTCACTTAACCCGAATTGCCCTCCAAAATGCAAAAAATAAAATAAAATAAAATAAAAATTATGTAAAGGAAAGCTTTGTAAATGCCTACTAATTAAAAAATGACCAATGCTTTTAAGAAGACAACAGAGCAAGATACACCATCAAATGAAAATATAGTTACACATATGCATATGCTACCCGAGGTAGCAAAATGGAGCGCTACTCTTCACATTCACAGATAAAAAGCCAGCATTCTTTTGCTAATTCTAACAAAATGAACATGATATCATGTTCCATCTTACCTGCTACCTGTTGTAGTGTCAGCTCTTCCCTCTACAGTGACTGGCTTCTCTTGGACATAGGTAAGCGACACCGTAGAAGTAGTGTCTGCTTTGGCTATGGTCACCTCTTTTGCTTTTGAGGTTTCTTCCCCACAATGCGGGCAATAGCTCATATTATTAACATAGGAGGCACAGTCCTTATGAAAACGATGAGAGATGCTACTTTCTGGTTGACATTCCATGAAATTACCCTAAAAATTTTAAATAAGAAAAACATGAAGATGGTTAATTTTATTGTAACCAAGATCATATAGCTAGTTTTCTGAAAAACAACTGGTTTTATTAATATTAAAGTCCAATGGATACTATGCCATCTTCTGGAACATTTTTTGGTAATGCACAGAACCTAATAAGCTTCAGAATAGGGATTACTCTGCCCTCATCTCAAACATAAGGCACAAAGAGTCACGAGATAAAAGAAGAGCTGAATGGAGATTATTATTTTTACATCCGAACTCAATATATAGAGAAAAGAAAGGTCCTATCCCCAAGGTTTTTTCTTCTACAACTGTGATACAGCTTTTATTAGCCCACTAGAGAGAAAGCGAATCAATATACTGATAAACTCCTGCCCATAGCTTATTTTTGAAAGGCTCATAGCAAAAATTACACTAAGGAACAATTCAATTTATCTTCCAAGAGAACTATTAAATGAACCTAGGAAGTCACTAATATTTAATTAATGGCAGGTTAAAATTAGGAAAGTCAAAAAAGCATAACTGCTGTTACAAGAACAGAGACTTTATACCCTTTTATATCCTATTATCTTTGAAAGTCAAATTATAGCCGTAAGTTAGAACTTGAAAAGAATAATTTAAACAAACATAAAGAATAGACAGTAGATGGACATGAGATGAATCATTAAAAACATACATAAAAGTTGTGACTTGAAAGTTCAGGATGAGTTGCCTTCTACCAGGGAGTACGTCAGTTCCTTTTGCTCCTTAACATACTGGCTAAGTCAACCTAGAAACTAGGTGAAAAAATAGGTGGATTTCTAGGCATATAGCCTAAGGAGGTCAAAGACAGGAAAGGGGGAATAAAGATTATTTGAAGAATTTGTTTGGTTGGTTCGTTTGGTAGCACTTGACAAATAAATGCTTAATTATGACAAGTGGGGGAAAGTTGGGGAAAAAGGAAGGGATAGGTGGATGGGTCGATGTCAATCCACTGCCAATAATGAAAAACTTACAGAAACATGCTGAGTAACAACAGGAAATGGAGAGTCAATCCTGTGGTATTTGTATATTGGAGGCAACATCATTTACTCTAACATAGCTCTAGATATAATCAATATTGTACAGTAGATGAAATATTAGACCTGGAACCAGAAAATTTGGCATTCATATCTAACCCCCAACATATACTAGCTATTATGACCATGTAAAGTCTTTTGACCTCTCCAGGTTTTGATCGCATCTATAAAATGAGGATAAATGATATGCCCAAAATACAATGCAGATTATGTGAACATCAACTGAAATAATGCATATTCAATGTTTTGCAAGCCTAAAAGTACAAAATAAACAACATAAATTATTGATATTACTAAAAACGAATCAAGACAACCTACTGTCTGTTCCTTTAAGTGAAAGACATATTTCCTAGAATCTAAAATATGAGTAAGCACCAAATAAAGACATTTAGTAAAAATCACAGTGAGCTGTCATTCCCAAGTTCTATTTCAGCCAAGGAAAGGGCAGTTACATCCTAGGCAAGAGCAGTAAGAATGTAAGGTTCTTAAGGGCACTTGAGTTCTGGGTGTATATGAGTGCAACTCAAAGAATGAGCAGACAGAATTAAAGGTACCTATTTTCTGATCATCACTTCATCAGATCAAATAAGCCAAACAACTAAAAAGTATAGAGAAAAAAATTTACATGATTCTTCTGAAGAATTTGAAACCTTTCAAAAATTCTCACATCTAACTTCAGATAAAAGCTATAGGATTTGGAGCTAAAAGTGATGGCAGAATAACTAATTTGTCCCCCTATTTAATAGATGAGGAAAGAAAAATATGGAAGGGAAATATCCAAGTAGTTAAATGGATACAAAATAAAGGTAACTCCCACATATTATAAGAGATTTATCCTCAAATTTAGGTTTATCTAACTGGAATACTAGTTGAATGTGGCTAAACACTGCCAAATAATTAGCAAAACAGACCAAGGTATTCAATCATTTAGCAAACATTTAAAGAGTGTCCACACCGCTGAACATAACACAGCTGGATACAAAAATCAGTAAAACCTAGTCTTTGTCCTCCAGAGGATTAAAATCAGTAGTCAATACATACTCATGAAAAAGTAAAAGATAAGGCAAACTGGAAGTTCCATAAGAGATACATAAACATGCCGAGTTTACAAAAGTTTACAAAAATGACATGCACTGGGGAACAATTTGAGGATATATTTGAGAAAGAACTTGAAGGGATGGATTGGATATAGTATGGAAGGAAGAGAATAAGCAAAAAAAGTCCCAGAGAAAAGAAAAGACTGGGGGGAAAAAAATGACCCTAGAGGAATCTAAGTAACAGGTCAAGAACTAAGCTTAATTTAGTAGACAATTTGGTTGAAAAGGGAGAAGAAGACTGAAATTTTAGACCAAAGGCTCTTAATCGGTGATCCATGTTCTTCAAGAGGTCTGTGGATAAATTTCAGGAGGTCCATGAACTTGAATGTTTATTTTCAATAAATTCTAACTGAAATTTAGTATTTTGTTCAATTATTTAAAAACATAATTCTGAGAAGTAATCTATGAGCTTTACAAGAATGCTGGTCTATGACACAAAAAGGATTGAGAACTCCTATTTTAGATTACTGGAATAATGATCAGAAGTGTTACAGGCAGACAAATCTGACCTAAGATAGATGGGAAAGAAGAGAGACTAAAGGCAAAAGGGCACTCTATGTTATATTTTCACTTACAGTTCTATGTATGTGTCACATCCCTTCACTAGATCATGAATCCCATGAGGATCCTGGAATAGCAACAAACGACTACAACAGTGTTCTGGATTTTATAGGTATTAATAAATCGAACTAAATTAAGAAAGGAGGCAAAAGCAAATGAGAGCATAGCAACAGACTGAAATAGTTTGTTAGTATAAACGGAAAGAAGACCAACTGAAACAAACAACTAGATGTTGGGGCAAGGAACAAAGGAAGAATAAAAAACCGCAAGAATGGTGATACCACTGACAAAAACAGAGAAGTCAGGAAAAAGGAAAATCTGGTATGAGACATAAGATAACTAGCTGAGATTTTAAACAGGTAGAGCTTTGGAATGCAGGTAGAGATATCTGATAAACAGTTTAAAATGTAGTACGAGAACCCTTGAAAGGGAAGGGTTAATGAAATATACAAATTGGCATCAAACTAATCTCATACTTACAACCAATGAAGTGATTAATTCCTTGAAGGAGAGCAAAGAGGAAAAAAAAAAAGGAAATCAGGGAGGAGATGCTCTGAAGCAGAGAAGATTAGCAATGAGTTAGCAGAACCAGGAAACTGC
Source organism: Gymnobelideus leadbeateri (assembly GCA_011680675.1). Taxonomy (NCBI): domain Eukaryota; kingdom Metazoa; phylum Chordata; class Mammalia; order Diprotodontia; family Petauridae; genus Gymnobelideus; species Gymnobelideus leadbeateri. The sequence continues at coordinate 595,845 of WOXC01008159.1, read as the reverse complement.
AGTCAAAGAAACCAAAGTTCAATTCTCCCTCTCCTCTCAAAAAACAGGGAAAATGCAATAGTCACAAAGGAAGCAAGTCACAAGTCACAAGTCACAGCCCAGGAACACCTGGGAACCTCTAGAGACCTTTTCATGGCGTACATAAGGTCAATGCTATTTTTATAATAGTACTAATATATTTTGTTTTCTAAAATGGTAAATATCTATAGATATAACTCACATAAACCAAAGTTCTTTGGGGAAATCCCCAATAATTTTTTTCTTTTTTTAATGTCTTTATTAATTTGTTTGTTTAATTTTAGTTTACAAGATTCAATTCTATAATTCCTTGAGTTTCAAATTTTCTTTCCCTCCCTCTCCCCCCCACCCCCACCCCCCACAATGGCATACAATCCAGTATAGGATCTGCAAATACTTTCACATTAGACATTAATCCCCAATAATTTTTAAGAGTGTAAAGGGGTTCCAAGACCAAAACGTTTGGGAACTTCAAATACAGAGAAATCAAGGAAGAAGAGGACTGAGAAAATGTTTCTGGATCTGTTAATCAGGAAGATCAATAATGAACTTAGGAAGAAGCAATTTCAACCAATTGGCAAGAAAATACAATGGTATTGCAAACTGATAATGAGTGAGGTCTGGAAAAGGTAAAGCAGTAAACAATTCTTTTAAGAAGTCTTATGGGAAGGGGTGGCTAGGTGGCGCAGTGAGTAGAGCACCGGCCCTGGAGTCAGAAAGACCTGAGTTCGGGTCTGTCCTCAAACACTTAACACACACAAACAAAAACCTAGCCATGTGACCTTGGGCAAGTTACTTAACCCCAGTTGCCCTCCAAAAAGCAAAAAAAAAAAGCAAAGAAGTCTTATGGAAAAGAGAAGGAAAGAGAAGCTACTACGTAGCTTAATGGTTTTAGTAGCAGGGTAAAATTAGTTTCTTTTTTAGTATGGGGAGAATCCAAATAAGAAATAATAGAAATCTAGAGAATGATGGAAAAAGGTCCCAGAAAAAGTGGCAGCAGGGGCAACCAGGTGGCACAGGAAATAGAGCCCGAGTTTAAATTCGAATTCAGACACTTAACACCCTTACTAGCTGTGTGACCTTGGGCAAGTCATTTAACCCCAATTTCCCTGCCTTCCCCCCTCCAAAAAAATGGCAGCAAATGGGATAAAAGAATTTCGGGAGGTATCAACTGTGTCAAAGAGAAAAGATGGGAAGGCTAGGTGGCACAGTGAACAGAGCACTGGCCCTGGAGTCAGGAGGACCCGAGTTCAAATCCATATTCAGACACTTAACATAAAACTAGCTGTGTGACCTTGGGCGAGTCACTTAACCCCAACTGCCCTACCTTCCCCTCTCCAAAAAGTGAGGGGGGTGGGGGGGAAGATACTTTTTATTCTGATACAGGAATGAAAGAAGTCAGGTAAAATATTAAAAAAAAATAGTGAAGACCAGAAAAGTTGAAATGTATATTGAATGGTCTAGATCTAAAGTAGAAAAATTTCTACTGAGAATAAGAGGGTAAAAGAACAAAAGTATGGTGAGTGACTGGGAAGAAAAGGACTATGGATCAAAATTATTTAAAAGAATACATTCAAATATAAGGGGGCTTTGGAAGATATAGAAGAGTAATTCTAAATAATCACAAAGATATAAACATGTAAGTGTCTGGGTGAAGATGAGTTAACTCTAGTGGAGTTAAAGAAGTGAAGAATTGTAAGGTTGGGATATTAAAATGCTCATAATCCTTTGGTGAGTGCTGAATTAACCAAGAATAATGCACACTGGGTGGCCTAGTACATAAACTGTTAGCTTCTAGTTAGGAAGAAAGAAGCTCAAAGCCTTCCTCATAATTACTGGCACTGTGACCCTCTGAAACTCATTTCCTCATCTATAAAATGTGAATGGTGGTAGCAATTACCTCATCGGGCTTTTGTATGGATCAAATGAAATGACAAATCTAAAAATGCTATCTAAATGTTTTTGCTGTTGTTGTTGTCATGGGAGAACATAATGCAAGTGCTAAAGCCATTCATTGAGTAAAATAGGAGTGTGTCTTAGAGATCAGAAGGCAATAATGACAAGAATGAGAAATGGCTGATTTAATAGACGGCATGAACTTCAAAATGGAAGAGGTCACTGAGTAATGCTAACGGCACAATGGTTGGAAAGGCAACAATAAGCAATACAAGGGCTGTGTCTACTCCTTAAAGAGGAGACAGTTGTGGGGTGGGAGAAGTTTTGTGAGAGAGATGTCAAATTTTAATTAAAGCAAAGAAGGTAGAAGAAATATTAAAGATGTAAAGGAGTTTCTTCAATGCAAAAGAGAACTGCAAATTTTCAAGTTATCAGCCATCATAATTTGCAGTATTATCAAATCTGTAATTTTTACAAATTTGAGTAGAAGAGGGTCCTAGTGAATCACGAAAATGACAATGATCATGAAACTACCCAAAACAAAATTTGAGGAAAGTAGCAGAAATCATGAAAGATCTTGTTTAAGAATTCTAAAGATGTGTTTCCTTTATAAAAGAACAAGATATTAGATTTTTTGCAAAATAATAATAGATCTAATGTGCTCTATTTTAAAAAAAAATATGGCTATTACAAAATATTTTAAATTTAGAAGAACAAAGCAGCTTACCGATATTAACTGATCCTCATAATAGCCCTTATGGGAAGGCAAAAAGAACTAGAGCAGGAGTTCTTAACCTTTTTTTGTGTCATGGACTCCTGGTAGTCTGGAGAAGCATATGGACCTCCTCAGAATAATATTTTAAATACATAAAATATAGAGAATTACAAAGGCAACAAATCATATTAAAATAAAGTTTTCAGAATATTTTTTAAAAATCAAGTTCTTTGTTACACATAAAAAAGTCCTAAATTTCAAGAGAGAGTCCAAAGACCTGCCGGTCACACAGACTGGCTTGCTCACTTACTGGCCATGTGCTTTTATGTAAGTTAACCTGTCTGAGACCCAATTTTCTTATATATAAAAAGGGGGTATATTAATATGCTGACTTCGTAGTTATAGCAGGGCTCAAATGAGATAATACATTTTGTATGTGTAAAGCAATATATAAATGTAAACAAAATTATAGGCAAGAGAGTCATATTTAACAAAGAAGATGGACAAATACATTCATAATTCATGAATTAAGTATAAATACACAGATTTAAAATTTGATTCCTCTTCTATTTCAATTCAACTCAGTAAAATTTCTGAAGAATCAATGAAGAGAACATGACAAAACTGTGAAAAGAAGACTCAAAGGAATCAGTCTTAGCTTTGTGCTCCTAAATAAAAATGTATTAACCTTCTCCAGAGCAAAGACAACACTAAAAAATGCAGATGCCTTGACAGGTAGGTCATCATTTCTAGTTAACCAATTATCAGAGAATCAAATAACACTTTTAGAATTTGGTGATAAAGAGCCACTAGAGAAGAGAGGAGAAAAGATCCATGTTTTTCAATGCTTTAAAAAATAAAATGATAGAACAACTGTCAAAATCTTATTTTTTATTTTTATTTTTTGCTTTTTTGGAGGGCAATTGGGGTTAATCGACTTGCCCAAGGTCACATGGCTAGTTTTTGAGTTGAGTGTGTCTGAGACCGGATTTGAACTCAGGTCCTCCTGACTCCAGGGCCAGTGCTTTATTCACTGTGCCATCTAGCCGCCCCTATTTTTTTTTTAATTGCCTTTTCACAATTGATACATCTCCAGGACGGATAACAATTCAAGGTAACGCAAGAGGGAATGAATAAAACAGAACAAAGTAAAGGTAATGTTTATTAAAAATATATGTAACTGATATTAAGCAATGTAAATGGTAGGCCACATCTACAATCAAGATCACATCAAGGATCAACTTGAGACTTACAGCTGTGCAGAAGTACCCACAACCAGGGCAGCACTGATGTTTCACCATTTTTCCTCTGTGGTCTTCACATAGCACCAAGAGCTGGACATTATTTGATGGACGCATCAATTCATATTTAACCACGTTGTTTGTGCATCTGCCCAGCTGAAATCACAGCAATAAAAGTGAATTCAATTACAAAATGATGGAGTCAATTATCCAAAGGGGAAAAATGTTTTTATACAGTCAATTTAAGCTCCTAAAGGAGTTTACAAACAGGGAGAAGTAAAAAGTATTGTTTTAGAGGCAAAAAGAATCTTCACAGAAAGAAGCTTATCACATGCTAACGAAAAGGTAAATTAATTAAACTAGCATATATGATAAGGATATTCATACCAGTAATATATATAGCTCAAGTAAATTAACTGAAACTCTCTCTGTGATGGCCTGAGATCATTCAAGTCACCAAAGTCTCCTTGATTTCTTATTTTGCATAAATTCAAGAATGTATCAAAAAAAATATCAAAAGTACGAAAATATGATTCAGAATGGTAGAAGACTAGGCTAGGACATTCTGCTCCCAATTCAAGCATTAGCATCTACCAGTAGTATAGTTTTAAGCAAAGTATTTAACTTTAGGGGGACTTAATTTCTTCATCTATAAAACAGGAATATAATCCTTCCTTTACCTATGTCACAGAATTTTTCTGATGATCAAATATGATAATATATGGCAAAGGATATTCATGAATTATAAAGTATCATTTAATTTCACTGAGAAATCACATGTTAGAAAGAGTGGATAGGTTTGTAAGAAGTAGATAGCAAGAATTTCCTGGATGCATTCTGCATTTCTGGAAGGGATTTTCAAATCAATGAGGTCACAGATCTATTTGAGAATGTGACCAAAACACTATAAAAATACAAATCATTATTGTTGTAATTATTAATTTCATTAGGTTCTCATGGATACATAAGTGTTTAAATTGAAAGAATTTCATTACATTTTCCATAGAAGTTACCACTGTAAAGTTAGGTAAAAACAGACCAACCTGTAATTACCTATTTTGAAAACCAGGCAAATCCTGAAACCTTGTTTTAAAACATGATAAATGAATCCTTCTTATAAACATTCTACTTTAGGTTATTTATTCCTTAACCAGCTTCAAAAATCTAATTTCTATCACTGGGGTTTTTTCAATATTTTTATTCTTTAAAACCAAAACCATAGTCCATTCTCAGTAATTCCAGGTAACTACTAGGCTCATTAAGAGAGGCTGCCTAAGACAAAGAAATCTCATAAGAAATGATAGCCTCTTGATGGTGCCTGAATGCCAAAGAAGCTGAGTATGTCCCATAGAAACATAAATCAATTAGCAAGAAAGTTGGGAAGCTGAGATAGTCCCCAGGAAGACCTCAGTATAAGAGTGGAAAATAATGATCATTTGTACTGTTCTCTTAGGTACCTAATCCTCCAGTGTATACTTTTTTCCTACAAACAGACAAGAAAATTCTTGACACAGCAACCACCACTGATTTGACTCAAAAATACAAACATTCATATAAAAGGAAAAGGAGTCTGGAAGCATAGTCACTAAGGCCATTTTCTATTTTCTTTACATTTCAATTGGCTGGGCTCAGTCAGAGCCCAGTCTTGCCATGCCATGGTCAAGCTCCTTACAACTGCTGAAAAATCAATAGAAGAGGGTTCCAGGAGTAAGAAAATCATTTCTCTCCTTGCCATCTTTTTTTCTTATTACTTTCCCCATCAACCTTTCCTATTCACAGAAAACTGACTAGAAGAGTAAGCTAGGATAAAGAAGGGGCAGTTAAGCAATGATAGGTAGGAAGCTTAAACACAGTAGAGGCAGAAAGTGCTTCACAGAAAACACCAAGAAATGGGAAATGCAGAATATCTTGTGTAAAGCCTGCTTGGGAAGCTGGAATAAAGGAAGATGATCAAAAGTCCTGGTTAAAGGAAAGGAAATAACTACCAGGTCACAAAACTAATCCTTAGAGCTTCAGATTCTCAAAGAATTAAGTACTATGCATTCATTCGGTGGTCTATGGAGTAACCTGAACCTTCTGAGAGTAAACGATTGTCTGAAATCTATACCAAGTCTGTCAAGTTGCACGGGTTTAGGAGAAAATGCATACTGTGCTATAGAAAAAATATGTGCATGATATAGACAGTTTCAGCTTAGGTAAATGAAAATTAGCTATACCAGACTGGGTTTTTAATTTAATGAAATTGAGACAATAAACCAAAAGCCCAGTACTTTCACTCAACAAAATGTTAATGTGTAAAATCCTTTTTTTTTCTTTTTTCTTTTTGGAGGGGGTAAGGCAGGGCAACTGGGGTTAACTTGCCTAAGGTCAACCAACTAGTAAGTGTTAAGTGTCTGAGGCCAGATTTGAACCCAGGTCCTTCTGATTCCAGGGCCGGTATTCTATTCACTGCTCCACCTAGCCACCCCAAAATCCTTCATTTTCATAAGTTAATCAATAAACATCTATTACACACTTACTATGTACCAAGCACTATGCTAAATGCTGGGGATACAAAAAGAGGCAAAAGACAGTCTCTGCTCTCAAGGAGCTCACAATCTAATGAAAGAAACAAACATGCTATGTAAAGGAAAAATAACTAAAAGAATAAGCACTACAGCTAAGAGGGGCTAGGAAAGTCTTCCTGTAGAAGGTGGGATTTTATTTTATTTTATTAAAAGCAATTGGGGTTAAGTAACTTGCTCAAGGTTACACAGCTAGTCATTATCTGTGTGTGGGTGCTCATTTTCTGAGGCTGGATCTGATCCCGGATCGTCCCAACTCCGGGGCCAGCGCTCTTACTCACTGAGCCACCTAGCCGCCCCTAGAAAGTGGGATTTAGAGGGAACACAGAAAGAAGTCAGAGAAGCCCAGAGGCAGAAATGAGGCATGAGAGACAATAAAACAACATGCACAGAGCCAAGAGAAGGAACAGAAAGGAGTGTCACTTGATTCAAGAGTATATAAAGGAGAGTAAGGTCTAAGAAGACTGGAAAGGCTTTACAACTTAATGGCAAGTGTAAAATGAATTTTATTTAAGTGGTTTTGCATGGAGAGTTCACTACTGGATAACTTTCCTAAGTATATGACAATTTCCTGATTTCCAAAATCCTTGATGCTGTTATAAAGTGGTTTGATTCTTCAAAAGCCTGTTTTTCTTAAGAAATTGGAAGAGTTGTGCTTCCTGATGCTGGTGTTAACAATTTCAATTTCTGTAAGTACGGGAAAACTGATGTCATTTACCTCATTGTCTACACTTTCAGTGGCCATACACTGATTGTTAGCTAAAGTAGTAATCTCACGACTTTTTGGAGTTTCCATTCGACAGCTACAAAGAGGCACTTCCTGAAGGCCATCAATTTCCACTGCTTCAGGACCATTGGACAGACCTATAAAGAAGAAAGAATTCAGAAAGAATTATATTTCTTGTTTCAGGCTCACTTCAGGCCAATAAAGATAACAGTCCAAAAATTTACCATTATACAATTACTACTAGCTTTTATATTGATATGTAATTTCATTATGCATCCTCAAAAATATACTTCAGAAAACAAGCCTAACCATTAGATGAATTGTTAAAAAAAAAAAAAAAAGACACAGGTAGATGAGAAAAGAGATTTGGGGATCTGACTTTAACGCTTATTCTGCTAGAAGTCCTGTACAAGATGTCCTGCTATCTGAAAAGATCTGGTCTCTACAAGATACACTGGGTAGATACGATATACCCATCAAGCTATTCCAGAAGTATTTAAGAATTCTCCTGATTGAGTCAAAGGAGAGAATAGAATAAATGGGGAGTGGGACTGAATGGAGGCAAATAAAGTTAGTCTTTCACAACATGACTATTATGGAAGTGTTTTGCATGACATGTTTAACCCATATTAAATTGCTTGCCTTCTCAATTAGGGTGGGTAGAGGCAGGAAGGGAGAGAATTTGGAACTCAAAAAGTTTAGAATCGAATGTTGTTGGTATCTTGCCCTATAGGAAAATAGAAGGGGGAAGAGATAAGGGAAGAGGTAGATGACAGAAGGAAGGGGTAATCAGTAGGCACATCATCTTGGGGTGGGGTGATTAGAGACATGGGGAGAAACTTCAGACATCAAAAATCTTGTGGAAGTGAATGATGAAAATGAAAAATAAATTATTATTTTTTTAAAAAAGAATTCTCCTGATTCAAAAGAACTGAGCACAAGGCCTTGCATAAAGAAGCAGATGATTACACACACACACACACACACACACACACACACACACACACACACACCTCTGTACAAAAATAATTGCCCTGCACAAAAATACTTAGCTTAAGGGCGGCTAGGTGGCACAGTGAGTAGAGCATCAGCCCTGGAGTCAGAAGGACCTGAGTTCGGATCTGACCTCAGACACTTAACGCACACACAAACAAAAACCTAGCCGTGTGACCTTGGGCAAGTTACTTAACCCCAATTGCCCTCCAAAAAGCAAAAAAATTTAAAAAATTAAAAAAAAAAATACTTAGCCTATGGCCCTTAAATCTGAAAGAACCACTGGCATACCTCAAAGGAAAACATTCCTCACTATGCTAGAGAATCACAGAGGTAGGAAAATTTGTTCATTTGGGAATTCTAACCTACTTACAGTAAGCATTTCTCCATCATAAATCTGAAGTACTTAACAATAGCTATAAATTATTGTATCAATTATTAACTGTATTAATCAGTATCAATTATAGTATTGTCAATTACAATATTGTAATGGTCCCAATTACAATACTGTCATGGTCCCAAATCCAAGGACAAGATAATCTGAGAGAATATAAGAAGTCAAGGTAAATAAATTAATGAAGGTTCCACCGTATCAATCCATTCTACTACTACAGATTCAAACAAGTAGCAATGGAAAAAGGTTAAACTGTAGCAAACACCCTGCAGATTACCCTTTGTCTCTCTCTCTCTCTCTCCAAACATATACATACATATGTACATATATATACACACAGATATATACATACACACAAGCATATGTCTACATATACATACACACAGATACATACATACACACATGCATGTCTACATACACACACATACATATACATATGTGTGTATATATAAAAACACATGTGTATGTATGCAGACTATCTGTACACAGATTCTCCAAGAAGTACCATGATCAAAGGAATAGGCAAGTTTTGCATCTTCTCTATTTGATATATATAATACGTGCAAATATGAACCAAAGCAAATAAATACTTCAGACATTCAGTTCCATATCCACTGATATATTAATATTCTCATATATTTCTATTAATTAATATAAAACATATCTTTCAGTCCTCCCTTCAACTCAAAAAGCACTAAGCATAGAGAATCTTTGCTATGGCCTAGATGATGTCGAGCCCATCTTCGTCAGCAGAGGGGGCCATGCTTCTCTGCATGTGGATCCACATGAACATGTGTTTATGGATGGCAGAAGGCACTAAGCTCCATCTCAAAACCACCAATTGCTCAAAATGCCTATGATTTATTAAAATTCGTTATATTCCTTTTGTCTTGAAAAAAATCATCAGTATTTTACTGCATTTCAGGGCTTTGATCAGCTAGGAGGTAAAACCAACCACTCTATGACACATGATTCTAGAACCATCCTCTATAACCACTGGTTATTCAGTCTTAATTCCCACTACATCAATGAAATTGTTGTCTCAAAGATTATCAGTACCTTTTTGTCATATAAAATAGGCTTTTTTCCACCTTCATCCTCTTAGATCTCTCTAAAGTACCTGATACTAGTGACCATACACCTTTTAGATATTCTCTCTTCCACTGTTTTTAGAAATACCCCGTAACCCTGCTTCTCCTACCTGTACATCCATCTCCTCTTTACTTTTTTAGTTTCCTTCATTGGTACCTCATCCTATTCCCAATTTTGTATTTTAAATGCTGCCCTAAAGTTTGACTTGAAATATGGTTTTTGTTTTTCTAAGTTATCAATGACCCTTCTCTCTCACCTCTGTACAGTTACCAAGTACTATTGATTTTACCTCTCCAATTTGTGGCACTCATCCCAGACTCTCTATTACCAAATATACCCTAATACACTACCACTTGAACAGACTACTGCCAGATTCCTAGCTTATTTTTTCAACTCTAATCTTTATTCCCTCTAATTCATCCTTCATAAATTAAATTTTATACATACACACACATCTGGTCATAGCACTCTCAAAATAAAATAATTACAAAATTTCACATTTGAAAGAGACCTTAGTGACCATGTAGCATAACTCATCCTCATAAAAGAAACCCCATCACAAAACAGCTGATAAATGGTCATCCAACCTTTGCTTAAAGATCTCCAATTAGAGGGAACTAACGGCTTCCTGTGGCAGCCCATTCTACTTTTAGAAAGCTCTAAATATTAGGAAGTTTTCCGTGATTTCAAGTCTAAAATTACCTCTCCACAACTTCCACCCTTTGCTGTTAGTTCTGTTCTCTGAGACCAAACAGAACCAATTTAATAACTTTTCATCATGACAATCCTTCAAATACTTTGAAGATAATTATCACTTTCCTCCAGAATCTTCTTTTTTCAAAGTTAAAAATCCCTACACTTCCTTCAACCAATGAACTTGTAGTATGAATTCAAGGTTTTTCACCACTGTGATTGTTTTTTTCTAGATACTCACTATATACATTCCAGGTATGGTCTGACCATGAGAGACTATCATCTCCTTATTTCTGGAAGCTACATTTAACATACATTAAGTATTCCATGTTAACAATGGCTTTTTAAGCTGCCATATCACTTGGCTCATTTCAAGCTTAAAGTCCACTAAAATTCCAAGATCTTGTCAGAAAAGGTTATCTGTCCAACTATTTCTCCTTCACCTTGTATTTATGAAACTGACTTCTTCAAGTATAAAACTTTAATTTACCATAATCATCAAATTTCATTGTTAGATTCAATAAAATGCTTTAATTTGTAAAGATCAAAAACTACTTAAGTCCTTACTATATATGTGCCAGGTACTATATTAAGTGTTACAGGTACAAATATAAAATCATAATAGTCACTATTCTTAAGAAGTGAGACAACATGTAAATATATAGGAATATATATAAGACATACAAAATAGAGATAAGGAAACCTTTTATTCTGATTCTGTTACCTAGTTTGCTCGATCTGTCTCCCAGGTTAAAGCATCTGCAAATCTGATAAGGTTGTCAACTATGCCTTTGGGTTATTGATTAAAAAATTTAAAACAGCACAGGACCAAGCAAAACATCTCTGGTACATTCCACTGAAGACCTCTTTTCAAGCTGACATGCAATCATTAATGACTGCTCTTTTAATGTGGTCAATAAACTTCTTCTGAATTAATCTAATTCTATTATCATCTAGCCCACCACAAAAGATAATAAAAAATGTCAATGACAGGGGGAGTTAGGTTTTGCAGTAAAGAGAGCAGGGACCCTGGAGTCAGGAGGACCTGAGTTCAAATCCAGCCTCAGACACTTACTAGCTGTGTGACCTGGGCAAGTCACTTAACCCCAATTGCCCTGCTTTCCCAAACTCTCCAAAAAAATAAAAAGGTCAATGACTACAGAGTAAAATTCAAAATTGCTTGATATTTAAGCACCTTCCTATTTCTCCAGTCTCCTCACATACTTTTATTGAACTACGATCTAGGCCCCCAAAAGGCCCTGCATTCTCCTGCTTCTATCTTGTTCCTTTGTGCTATACTCAATGCCTGTAATTCCTTTCCTCTTCTTCCTCCTGATTGCTTTTCCTCTAACTACTCCCTACTCCCAATGCATATATTCAGATCTCACACTACACTTGTATTTTATCCTCCTACTAGACTACCTAAGCTACTTAACTATAATGACCATATCTTAACTAATTAGTGTCTATTCTCCAAGTGTTTTTAACATAGTGATCCACACAGAGTCGACATGTGACAAATGTTTGCTGAATGAATGAGGGAACGTTAATGTTAATATTCACCTCAAGGCCACTATTCACAGGATCAAAGGATTCTAGATCTAGGGCTGGAAAGGGTCTCAGAAGCTAGCTAATCCAACCCTCTTCATTTTAGAGATAAAAGTAAATAAAACAATAATTATTATCATTACTATTATTATTAATAGCTAGCATTTATATAGTAGTTTTTTAAAAGGGTCGCAAAGTGCTTTAAAAATATCCCATCTTGGGGGCGTCCAGGTGGCACAGTGAGTAGAGCTCCGGCCCCAAAGTCAGAAGGACCTGAATTCAGATTCAGCCTCAAACACTTAACACATACACACACAAAAAACTAGCCATGTGACCTTGGACAAGTGATTTAACCCCAACTGCCCTCCAAAAAGCCAAAAATATATTTATCCCATCTTATCCTCACAACAACCCTGGGAGGTAGAAACCCATCTTACAGATAAGAAAACTGAGGCAGGCATCAGTTAAGTGACTTGTCCAGGATCTCTGAGGTTGGATCTGAACATGGGTCTTCCTGGCTCCAAGTCCATTGGTCTATCTACTGAAGCCAGGGAGGGTAAATAATTTGCCCAAAGTCAGAGGAAGGCTGGGAACCCTGGGACAATGATGCTTCCCTCTGACTTCTTTCATTCCACCAAGATGCCTCCATCCTTTTATAAATAAGCAAACAAAGTTAACACCGTTAGCTACTAGCAGACAATTAGGACACTCTTGATCTTATAATGGTAAAATACTGAGTGGAGAAAAGGTTGAGATAAGAGATCTTGTTTATCTACATTACTTGATTATCTGTATATGTGAATTTTTTGAAACAAAAGTATGCCTGAGAAGTTCACTAGCATGTCAATCATTCAGGAAGGGTTTTTCCCCTTCACTAACATCTTCATATTGGAATCCACTACTGAAGAACAACCACATACCTAACCAATTATGTAAAGAAATGTTCAACAAATAACAATATCAATCAGCTAGTTGTCTTATCCTGCTTTTTCAATATAGTTTTTCCACTGCAAGCTTATTGAAACCTATAACATCAATGATAAATTCTATGTATATTACTCCCAAATCCACAACTTCAGCTCCTCTCTAGCTACCCTTGGGACTAGTAATTACATGTCTCACTAGATCCTTAAACTCAATATCCTTTATTCCCACCATCTTGATCTCCACATTTCTATTGCTGGTAGTAACATTCTCATGAGCCTCAAAACCTAAGTGTCAGTTTTGATTATTCCTTTGTTCTTATAATCTAAATTCAATCAGTCCCCAGAATTATTCATCCCTAGTAAAAAAAAAGATTAACTATGCAATTACTATTCTAAGGAGATTTTGGTACTCCTGTAAGAAGTAGTCCCTCTTATTCTTTTGCCTTTTTTTCCCTTTCTTTTTGGAGGGCAATTGAGGTTAAGCAAATTGCCCAAGGTCACAAGGCGTGTGCGTGTGCGTGTGCGTGTGTGTTAAGTGTCGGAGGCCGAATATAAACTCAGGTCTTCCTGACTCCAGGACCTGCACTCTATTCACTGCAACACCTAGCTGCCCACTTCTTTTACTTTTCTAATGATAAAGGACTCATTCTAAGGGAGGCTTTTTTTTTTCAATTTACAAAAATCCAAAACTAGTATTATTTTCTCTCCTTCCTATCTTCTCCTCTACCTTCCCCCAAAACCGACCATTCTTGTAACCCAGAGTCAAGTAAAACAAATTGCCACACCAGCCATATCCAAGATAGCTAGACAGACAGAGATCTGTAGGATCTATCTCTATATCTATACAGATACATATATTAATTTGCACAGAGTCCATCACTTCTTTCTGTCAGTAGGTGAACAGCATGCTTCATCATGACTCATGCAGAACTGTACTGGGATATTGTATTGATAAGAGCTCTTAAGTCCTTTAAAGTCGTTTTGCTTTACATTGTAAACTCCCAGCATCTGTATCAATTTATATGTCTTCCCAGCTTTCTCTAATTCTGTCCCCTCCATCATTACTTAGAATAATATCTCATTATTCACGTATCATATTCTATCCAGTCATTCCTCAAATGATACACACTCCCTTAGTTTCCAGTTCTTTTCTACCACAAAAATAACTTATACTTTTGTATAACACAGGTTCTTTTCCTCCTTCTTTGATCTCTTTGGAATATAAATCTAGTTAGTTATAATAATATTGTTAGGTCAAAGAACATGCATAACATAGTAACTTTTTAGTCATAGTTCCAAATTGCTTTCAAGAATGATTATACCAATTCAGAGCTACAACAACAGTAAACTAGTATGCCTTTTCCCCTTGGAGCTCTAAAATTCTAAAGTGTGTATATTCTTCTTTTTTTTTTTTTTGGTCAACTTTGCCAATCCGATGGATGTGAGATAGAACCTAAGAACTGATTTAATTTGCATTTTTCTACTTATTAAGTGATTTGGAACATTTTTTCATACAGCCATTAATAGTTTGGATTTCTTCCTTCAAAAACTAACTCTACTTATGCTTTGATAATTTACCAAACAGGGAATGGGTCTTATTTTTGTAAGTTAAAACTGTAAGTTTATAGAACTACATATGTGTATGCATACATACATAATAGATATGTGTATGGATGTGTATGGGTGTATCTTGTAATGATATAGGGCAGAGGATCTTAACTTGGAGTTCATGAACTTAGGTCTTTTTTTTTAATATTTTGATAACTATTTCAAAATGGTTTCCTTTGTAATTCTCTGGATTTTACTTTATGTATTTAAATACATTATTCTGAAAAGGTGTTCAGACTGCCAAAGATGTTCAAGTCACAAAAAAGATGAAGAATCTGTATTCTAAAGCCTTTGCTTTCACCCCATTTCAATATCAAACAATCTTAGGATGCTGGAGCTTGCAGGGATACCTACACATACTGCAATTTCTCACTGTATAGATGGAGAAACTGAAGACTAGAGAGAGTAGTTGATTTGCTTAAAATTACACTGTGAATCATAGGCAGAAAAGGACTAGAACAACTCCTATAGTTGCCCAACTTAAGTTTCTGGCTATTAGTCAAAAAATAGTCAAGAGTCAAAAACCTGTTTTCCTTTTATTAAATCTACATTTTATTGAACAAAGTTTTATTCTCAAATCTAAAGGAAACCATTATGTAATGGAGTTGTGATGATTCTTTTCATGTATGAGTTGTGCTACATAGTTACTGAGGTGCCTGCCAACTCTCAAATTCAATGATTTTGTGAACTACAAAGGGTAAAACAGTAATGCTTTCTCTGTGAGCTATGGCTGTTTACTGCAACCAGAAAAGGCAAGTTATTTGTCTTTTAAAACTATGACTCATTAAATATCTGTTGATATATATGGAGCCACACAAAAATGTTACTTGTGAAATCACCAAAAAGATAGTAATAACTACAAGACCTATCATTTTCTGCCACACTCCACAAAATCTTTAAGAACAAAAATCAAAATGTAACACTCACAAGATCCATATCAAGTAATCATTTATTAATTGTGAGTGATAGATAGGCTATTATTAGAGAGGATGTGACAAAGTAGGTAACTGGCCTTGGAGTTAAGTTGAACATAAGTTCAACTCTCATTTCTGACATTTAATGAAAGTAGCAGCTTGGGAAATTCACCTTATCTCTGAACCCCAACAACTCTGTTAAGACCCTATGGTACTGAGTAGATAGATTCCAGTCTCCATTAGTAGTTTCTTCATCAAAAAAATAAGAGATCCAGTGCTATCCCCAAAGGTAGTATAGACTTCATCTATAAAAATCTTGATGCAAACACAGCTTGAATAACCTCTCTAAAATGATTACAGCAAATCACAGATAAGTCTGAAAAGATCAGAAGTCTGGTCAACTTTAGAATCTTATACTGCAAGCATGGTCAAGGCTTCACAATACTAATCTTCTAGTGAGGTATAAAATAAATTCAAATAAGATGAACTAGAGATCTTAACAAGAGGAGGCAAATTTTATCTCACCATTATCACTAAGACTTGGTAAGAAAACATCTATGGTTGGAATATGGCTCTAAAAATTCATTATTAATAAGAAACAGGATAGATAAATGAGTAGAATGAAAAAACAATGTATATTGAACAGATATACCAACATGAAGAAATCTAGGGACCATAATATAAAAGCATGACAGATAGAATCTGAAAGATCTATCGAAGCAGAATTAGAAGTAATACTATAAGATTACCTAGACAGAAAGAAGAAAAAGAAGAAGAATTTAGGGAACAAATTTTGAGCCTGGAACAAAGGGAATGATGAAGGACTTGGAATTATGTGGGACATCTGCTAGAACTCTTTCTGGCAAAAGAAGAACAAATATGTTCCTAACTTAACTTACTGATGATTTTATCCTTTGAAAGGCAGAGGAACCAATGAGGGGGAGAATCTAGTTAGGATCTTATTCTTACCAACAAAGAAAACTGATTGCAGGGCCAAAGTGTACTACTCTATCATAGTTTGATACAGGATTTCAAGAAAGTCAAAAATAGTCTACCAAGTATCCAAGACTTTTGGGAGAAAAAAAAAGATTTCAAAGTTTTCACAGAAATCATAGCTAGAAATCCATGATTTAAATTCCAGAATAAAGTCAAGAAAAGGAATAAGAAGTTCCTAAGAATGAAATTTTGAAAACACAAAGTGAAACAATTCCATTAAACAGGGAAAGGGGGGTATTATTTAAAGAGTTCAATAAATGTATCGGAATTTACCAACCAGCATAAATTCTAAAAGAACAATTACGGATGATAAAAGCAAGGGCTGGTAAGAAAAGAAGTTAAAACTATAGTATAATCAATCCTGTTAAGAATAGTATCAGGAATGTTAAGAACAAGCTAAGAAAAGCCAAGGACAAGAAGATTTTTTTAAAATCTATATTGGAAAAGAAAAGAATGAAGAAAGGGGTAAGATCCTTGTTCAAGGTAGATGGGACAATGAAAAGATAACAGAGAAAGGGCACAGCACTCAAGTCTTATTTTGCTATAGCTTCTGTTGCAGTAAGTAAGACCTGTAAAGTACAAAGGATAAAATAAGAATGGATAATAACTTAAGCTAAGCATGAAGATAACAGTAATAATGACAACAACAACAACAATAATAATATCATCATATGTATATGGTACTTTAAAGTTTACAAATAAAATAGCTACTTATGATGACTTCAAGCCACCTGATATATAATGAACTACATCTTCAAGTACTGAATGAACAGGCAACTGTGATTGCTGAGCCACTGAGAGGGATCTCTAGCAGACTGTAGAGAATGAGAGAAGTTCCGCAGAACTGGAGAAGGGCAAATGTCCCAATTGAAAAATAACAATAGTAGTGTGTCTCAGTCAGACTCCTACCGATATTCTAGAACACATCAATAAAAGGAACTGTCAGTGAACATATAGAAAGGAAAGTTGTGATCATGGAGCCAGGACTGCTTCATTAAATGCAGGCCATACCAGACCAATATAATTTCCTTTTTTAACAGGTCTGCCTAATGGGTAGAAAATTGGGCTCAAAAATGTCAAGGGCATTACCATACTTCTAGTTAACTACAATCACAATTTCAGTATCATCTCAATCTACATATTCAGTAAGATTCCAAATCTTATCTCCACTCCCTCTACATGTCTCCCATCTGTCCACTTCTCTCTACTTACACAGCAACCTAAGCTAGGACTCAGGACTTCCACCAAAGTATTTTTCCTAAAGTTCTCATTTTATCTTACCAGTCCCTGAACTGAATAAATTCAGGCAATTTCTATTTATCATAAAAGGTATATAATATAAAAAATAAGGAAATAGACACATTAGAGTACAAAATCAAAAAAGTCTGGAAAACACTAGATGACCACTGAGATCTTTCCAAAGTTGAAATTATGATACTGCAACAGGATCCTAACTTAAAGAGAAATTAGCATCACCACCGATATATACAGTGAAATATACTGAAGGCCCCCAGTTTATGCCACTTTGACACATGTTCTACTGTCACAAAGAGTACAAAAGAAACGTAAAAGAAAAAAGAGATCGTACCAACTATCAAAAGAAACCTTATACTGCAGAGTATGTCTGAATAAGAAGGTTTACATTATCTGTAGTATATGTACTTCTGTACTAATAGACACTAATAAGGTCATCTGTCTACCTATTTATCTATGCATATATGATCCTCCATTACAGAATACATCTAAAGTTTAATAGGGTTTTTATTTACATATGTGCTACTACTATACTGAAGAGAACAACTGCAGTTACAGAGTATGTCTAAAGAATAAAGGCTTGCATTATCAATGAACACTCTTCTAATGCAGAGCATACCTAACAACTAAGCATTGTTTAACTCTGCAGCATCTTTGATCCAATTAGTAATACAAATAAAGGGATTATAAGTCATGGAGTTCTAATTACATTACATATCTACTGATATATTTTCAATTTTAAAACTGCTTGTTACTTTGAGATATCAAATTAAAAT
This sequence comes from Gymnobelideus leadbeateri, assembly GCA_011680675.1. NCBI lineage: Eukaryota > Metazoa > Chordata > Mammalia > Diprotodontia > Petauridae > Gymnobelideus > Gymnobelideus leadbeateri. Next base: position 577,490 of record WOXC01008159.1, on the reverse strand, counting down.
GTGTATCTTTCTACCAAGGAACTGTAGGACACTATGAAAACACTGTCTGATCTTGGTTGAAATATATGTGCTTCAATGATATCCTTCTCAGTTACCTTTAATTTAGAATTATTCAGTTGGAGCTTATAGTGAACAGAGAAAATAGGCTTTATGCAATGTCCCTGTTCATTCACCTTTAAGAGATGAATCTCATCAAATCCTCCTATTAATAGCCACCAGGGGGCATCGTCTTAATACAGAGAAGAAACTAGGCAAACAAAGAACCAAAATGGTACATGGCCATATTTAGAAAGCTGACACTCACCTTCTGATTGTGAAGATAAAATGCCCTTTACTCGGAGATCCAGAGAATCCAGAGAAACCTCCATATAGTCCATACTATTTTCCTGCCCAGCTTGTCCTGTGCTTCCCAAAGATGACTTGTATGTTTCAGTACCTATATTTAAAATGCATGTACACATATGCACATATTCATAAAATCAGACACTGCGTATACATGCAGGCCATATCCATTATGAGTAAAAGCAGTATAAAGGCCATGTTCACAAAAGTCTATTAAAATCCATGTAAATAAATAACCTAAAATATATAGTCATTCGCTCATTTCTTTTCTTATACAGATGTGCAAATTTTCCATCTCATTAAATTATATAAAAAGAAAATTAAGGAAAAAATATAAGCACTGACGTGCAGAAACACCTTTCACTGCAACTATATCAGCTAGATGATGTAATCACATACTAGGGTAAATCAGAAGGAATCTAAACCACTTAAACTTTTGTAAGAAAATTTTTAAAGGAAAAAAACCCACATGACTTTTGGATTTTGAAGGTCAAGGCTTGCAGTTAATAAAGCAGCTTCCAGTTTTATAATAATAAGGAATAAATGCAGCTGAATCAAAGCCCCATACTTGCAGACCAATCAAAAATCCTTGCATCAGATGAAATCATAATCATTTTACGGAAAAAATAATAGGGATGAGGAAAGGGGGCATTTTACTACTTATTCTTCTGACATAGGAGGCCACCTTAGAAAGTACATGACTAGGAAAGAAGTTAAGACTGACCAGCAATGGCATTATGAAAGAAGAACTCCCCTGCTTTACCCCATAAAGATTCCAAGACATTAAAAGGTTATATTTGTTGAAAATCAATCTCTGAAACACAAAATCTTGCTACTTTAAAGCAAAGACAACTCAATAACTGGCCACTGGTGATATAATCTATATGGACCAAAAAGAAGCACATCTGTTTACACAGGATTAGAATTGTTTATAAAAAAGGGAAGAAAGATAATACATATCCTTCACTATGGTCTTTGTAATTAAGGAAGACAAGGTAGACTGGACTCAAGTGAATCCTTCTGAGGGGGAAAAGTCATTCAGTAGGCCTTGTGGTATATCTAAGTCAAAAAGATAAGAAATGAACAAACTAAATGCCCATAAAGGCAGAAAACAGGATGAAGTAGATTAATTTATAAGTTATTAATCAATTAACTGTTGCAATAAGGAGAAATAATTCAGAACCAGTACTAAAAAAAAAAAAGTATGTTTGTAGGCTTTGTATCTCCATTATACTATATGTAGTCTGAGTGGCTATCTAACCACCTAATAGGGCAGAGGTATACAAATTAATGTTTTACACAGGTATACATACTCCATACCAAGAAAGAAAAGTAATATCACTATATGAATGAATCTTTTTCTAAAACCAAAAGAAAAAATAGAGCATGTGATTCAGCTTCAAAGTCTTTCAAACCCAAAGCTCTACATAGTAGAGGAAAACTCCATTCTAAATTCCAACCTTTCACCTGGAATCAATAAATATGTCAAATCCATATCAAATAATAAAGTATCCACAGTGAAAGAGAAAATTAATTTTGACAGAGAACCCTAGTGAGAAGGCATGAGTGTACAGATGCCTAAAAAGAGATTCAGCCCTATAGCCTTGTGAACTCTGGAAGCGGTGATTCTAAGAAACCAGTTAACATGAAAAATTAGAGCTATTGCTAATACTTCTATAGCACTTCTTGATACTATCATCTTAAAACAAGTTCATTCACTGCAACTACTCTATCAAATGTACTTCTAAATTAAGAGCTACAATCCCAAAAGAACTTATACATACACAGTACTGAATATATAAGTGTGTAGGCTCATGAAAATAATATTGTATGAAATCTATGAATTTAGAAGTAAATGTTTCATATTAAATATTATCTTTGTAGTACAAATCATTAATAGGATCTTAAAAATAAACACAAAAATTATTGAATCAATTTAGACATTTATTAAATACTTATAGCATGAAAAGCACTATAAAATCAGATAGCATATAAATCTCTTTGCAAACCTCAAAGCACTGTATAAATTATAACTATGTGTTATACCACCTCTTTCTATACCATTATGGTAGGTACATAACTCATAAGAAAGCCAATTTAGGATCTGAGATACCCCTTCACACGGAGGGTTAAGCAGATGGAAGAAAAAGAAGAAACAAATAAGGCCCTTTTATAGACGTCCATCTGAACAGAAGGAAAAAGGAACAGAATCTTCCAATTCTTAGATATATAGTAACTCTCCACAGAACTAGATGCAAAAGCGGAGAAGGGAAATAAAGACTCCACTGCACAGGGCTAAGATATTTACTATAAAGAATTAGTACTAGGAACAATATACCTGGGGAGATGCTGGCAGAGGCCTTTCTGAAGTGCTTTGTTTTTCTGAATAAGAAGAACAAGGAGTGATATGAATTATCAACAAGAGATGTGGCTGATTGGGCCAAATTTACCAACAAGTAAGAATATCACACCTTTTGGGCTTCTTATCAAGATACCTTTTTGAAACGCCATCATATATATATATATCTAAGACTTCTCAGTTTCTTCCCACTACAAAAAGAAAGTAGATTGGCAATATCATACAACTGGGGCTAGCACATGTAGTTAGGGACGATAATATGGGCAATTTTACTACCTGGAACTACTTCATTAAAAGTATCTCTGGACCCCCTGAAATACAGAAACCTCTAAATTTTAACTGATAAGTAGCCATTAAGAGTCCTGACAAGGCTCTTCAGGTCTGTTCCATTTAACGTCGATGTTGTAAGAAAAAGAAAAAATCTACTCCTCAAAGTTCTGCAAAAATAACTATGAATCTACTTGGCCTTCTTTGCTGTAATTAAATAATCTTTCCTCTTGTAACTGCTTTCAAGAGAAGACAATTTATTTTTATCATCATTCATATGCGACACATAAGGATTAGACAGGGTGAAATACCACCACTTAAGACCATTTCAGTTTCTTAAATAAAAACTTTCAATAAATTATACCTAAGACACTGCTTTGTTTCTTTTTATTCCTCCTCCTCCTTTTCCTGGTTGGCTTAATCCATGGGCTGTCTATCTTTCCTTTCCGTTTCAGAAGCTTCTTCTTAATGCTAGATTCTGAACTCTGTAGAATCAAAAGAGAATTTGCATACAAAATAAAGTGTTAGCAGCAAAATGGTCCTAGCAAGTTTTATCCCTAATCCCCACTCACTCCAACCTCACTCCCTCATCCCCCACCACAAAAAAAAAAAATATCAACCAGCTGAATTCTATCTCTTCAAAGAAACCCTTTAAATCTCTTTCAAATGTCTTTCTGGTTCAAGGACTTGCATGTATAGCATTTATATCTTTAATTAAGGGCAACATTATCCCAAATCTATTATTTTTAGAGTTAGACAAAGATAGCACAAATTATAATTTAGAAACTTTAGTTGATTTTAATACCAAAAAGTTGTTAGTTAAAAGTTCATATACAGAATAAGTAAACCTCCATATTATGGGTAGATTAAGCATTAACCATATATTTTTATTCCTCTTACTCTAAAGAAGGGAAAAAATCAACACCTATTAATCTTCAAATGAATGTTCAATGCAAAAAAGCTTAATTAAGAGGATCACAATTTATTTACAATTTACCAAATTTATGGCACTTCAATGAAATTCAATAAATAAGTGCAAGCTATATATAAAGCATTATGCTAGGTACTAGATATCATCCCTTACTTCAGCTACAAAATCCTTACTAAAACAACACATGCATTAAAATTCCCTTTCTGGTCCCCCCAAGCCCTAAGAAAAGTTCATTTTAGGGGCGGCTAGGTGGCGCAGTGAGTAGAGCGCTGGCCCTGGACTCAGAAGGACCTGAGTTCGGTCCGACCTCAGACACTTAATGCACACACAAACAAAAACCTAGCCGTGTGACCTTGGGCAAGTTACTTAACCCCAATTGCCCTCCAAAAAGGCAAAAAAAAAAAAGTTCATTTTAGCATTAAAAAGGATGACACAAATGTGTTGTTACAGATATAATAATAGAGGAGAACAGTATGAAGAACATTAAAAACAGAAACAGCAAAAATTCCCTAGCACTTCATGAGAAAATCCTAGATTCAAAGTTGGAAGGGACTTCAAATATCTAGTTCAACCTTTATTTCACAAGAGTAAACAAGCTCAGAAAAGGAAATTGACCTGCCCAAGGTCACAAAAGGATTAGTAGCAGAACAATGATGTGCCCTCAAAAGTGGTACTTTTTCCATGCTACCACAATGCACCACCTCCTTCCTTATACACAATGGAAATGTCCTATTTTGTGACTCTCATAAGCATCTCAACAGTACATTATGCTGAAAAGGAAGGTGAAGCACACATGCCATCCTGAAGAAGGTACAAAGGATTTGGTTAAGACATAAGATAATGGAACCTTACTGGCAGGACTGAATGTGTATCAGAGTGAAAAGTGAGGAGCCTCCACACAAACACTTATCTAGTACCTCACTGCTTCCAAAGTAATAAGAGGAGCAATGGGCTCTCAAAAACGATGTCAATAAAAGACCTGGAAAGCCCTCCCAAGATGAAAAAAAAATGGAAGCAAAAGCCTGGCAATGACCTGCATACAGGCCATGTTTGCAGAGGCTCATTACCACAATCATGTAGAGGAATTTTTGGCCACAGGAAATAATGAAAAGGTGTACTATGCTTTAAGGTATGATGATCATTGAAACAGCACTACAAACACTAATGAAAAAACATTTCTTTTGAATTACTTAACTGCTGTTACAACGGTGAGAATAAAATACTATGTCTCTTACCAAATCAGATTCATCCCCATCTTCCTCTTCCTCCCCAGATTCTCCAGATTCTTGCTCCTCCTCAGACTCACCATCTTCCATCTAAAATCACCATACAGACAAGAGAAAAGATTCAATTCAATTCAAAATTTATTAAATATGTATCACGGACAAGGTACTATGATTGATGATGGAAGAAAATCCAGGAGATAATGAACTAAGACTAACCTTACTAGCTATCATGACTTGAAAAGACATCAAAATTCTCTTCCAATTCTCCTCACTACATAAGGAATAAACTAAACTAAAATGAAATTTACTTTTAAAGAATATAAGCCATTAACATAATAAAATACCCAATATTTTTGCCTATCAGTATGATTTCCATGCTCCCTTTCCCCAAGAATTTCCCTCTTTACCAACGTAAGAAAAACAACAACAGTATTTGCCTTCTAGGAGCTTACATTATAGTGGGAAATGGAGGGGGGAAAGGGGGGGAGCAGAAGAAGAGCACAAGAGCATGACACAACATAAACACAAATTAGTAGGCACAAAAAATACATAAAATAAAATACAAAGTAATGGGGAGGGATGAGGATAGGATTAATAACTAACACAATCAAGAAAGGCATCTTGTGGGGGGCAGAGCCAAGATGGCGGGATAGAAACAGCACTTCCCCGCCGCTCCTGTCCACACCACTTCCAAAACATAAAAAAGGGGGCTCTGAACAACCTCTGAAGCTCCGGAACCCACAAAATGATGCAGGGAAGATAACCTCCCACTGAGAACAATCCAGCAGCACAGCAGGGAGCCGGCTGCCCAGCACTCTGGGAGCTGAGCCCAAGCCTGCCTAAGTCAGAGGTTTTAGCCCCAGGGCAGCCAAACCAGCAGCGGGCTGGAGGGACTCCAGAACACCAGGAGCTGTGGCGTTTCCAGAATTACCAACACATAGATGTCAATGACAAAGTGAGAGGACAGTGTAGTATGGACTTTGGGAATGGTTGGAAGAGCTCATCAGCCTCTTTCCCTGGGGGCCAGAAGCCACTGAGTAGCCGCCATGTTGTAGCTTCAATTCCTGACCCAGAAACTGTAGGGGCACTGGCAATCAGTTGGGGGTAGGGGGTGGGGGGAGGTAATCACTCCTGCTTTAACCTTCTTGGATTTGGATTGCAGTCTGGGGTGGAGGTCTTGGGGTGTGTGACCAGCTTGCCAGAGTGTGTGGGGGCTTCAGAGAGGGCACTCAATTAATACCTCTGGTAGCTGATAAAACCCCAATGTTTAGGATAGAAGCTCCCCTGGCTGGTGGCAGAGTCCTATTGTGGCAACAAGCCCAAAAGTCAAGTAATTGAGTGGCAACATGCCTACTAGGCAAAGGAAACAAAATAAACAGAAAAATGCAACATTACAGTACAATTTTGGGGGCAAAGAGGACCAAAGCATGGAGAGGAGGACTGAGAGGTCAAAACTCCTGTACCAAAAGCCCCAAATGAAAATATGAGTTGGTTACAGGCCACAGAGGACCTTAAAAAGGATTTTAAAAACCAAATAAGAGAAGTGGAAGAAAAACTGGGAAGAGAAATGAGAAAGATGCAAGAAAAGTGTGAAATGAGAGTCAAATGGGGCGGCTAGGTGGCACAGTGAATAGAGCACCAGCCCTGGAATCAGAAGGACCTGAGTTCGGAGCCGGCCTCCGACACTTAATCCATACAAACAAAAACCCAGCCGTGTAACCTTGGGCAAGTTACTTAACCCCAATTTCCCTAAAGGGGCGGCTAGGTGGCGCAGTGAGTAAGAGCGTCGGCCTCGGAGTTGGGATGACCTGAGATCAGATCCGGCCTCAGAAAATGAGCACCCATGCATAAATAATAATAATGACTAGCCGTGCAACCTTGAGCAAGTTACTTAACCCCAATTGCTTTAAAAAAAAAAATGAGAGTCAAATGCCTGACTGAGGAAAATAACACCTTAAAAAATAGACTAACTCAAATGGCAAAAGAGGCTCAGAAAGGCAATGAGGAGAAGAATGCCTTAAAAAGTCGAATTTGCCAGATGGAAAAAGAATCTCAAAAGCTCACTGAGGAGAATCATTCCTTCAGAATTAGACTCAAACAAATGGAAGCTAGTGACTTTATGAGAAATCAAGATGCTGTTAAGCAGATCCAAACAAATGAAAGAATAGAAGGCAATGTGAAATATCTCATGGGAAAAACCACTGACATGAAAAATAGATCCAGGAGAGATAATTTAAAAATTATTGGACTACCTGAAAACCATGATCAAAGAAAGAACCTAGAAATCATCCTTCAAGAAATTCTCCAGGAAAACTGCCCTGATGTTTTAGAACCAGAGGGCAAAATAGAGATTGAAGGAATCTACCAATCACCTCCTGAAAAAGATCCCAAAAAGAAAACTCCTAGGAATAATATAGCCAGGTTCCAGAATTCCCAGATCAAGGAGAAAATTCTACAAGCAGCCAGGAAGAAACAATTTCAATATTGTGGAAACACAATCAGAATAGCACAGGACCTGGCAGCTCCTACACTGAGGGATCGAAGGGCATGGAATATGGTATTCCAGAGGGCAAAAGAGCTGGGATTGAAGCCAAGGGTCACCTACCCAGCAAAACTGAGTATTTTGTTTCAGGAGAAAATATGGTCATTCAGTGGAATAGAGGACTTTAAAGCATTCTTGAGGAACAAACCAGAGTTGAATAGAAAATTTGACATTCAGATACAAGAAGCAAGAGATTCTTGAGAAGGTAAACAGGGAAAAGAAAATCACAAGGAACTTATCAAAGTTGAAATATTTACATTCCTACATGGAAAAACCGATAACTGTAAATGATGAAACCTTTCTCAGTATGAAAATAGCTGAAGAAGGGTATATGGGCATATGAATACATATGTGAATGTGTGTATATATGTGTACAGGTGTACACAGAGGTCACAGGTCGAATTTAATAGGAAGGGATGATACTTAAATGGTGAAATTGAGAGGTGAGAGAGGAAATATAATGAGAGGAGATGGGGAAAGACAGTATGGGGTGGACATCTCATATAGAAGAGGCATGGGGAAATGGTTACAAGGGAGGGGAAGAACAGTATGGCAAAAAGGCAAAACCTTGTTCTCATTGAATTTGGCTCAGGGAGAGAATGACATACATACTAAATAGGATATCTCACCCTACAGGAGAGTAGGTTAATTTGGCTGGAATGTAGAGTACATTTAGATAAATATATAAAATTGGTCTAGAAACATGAAATAGAGTCAGAATGTGAAGTACTATCAATGCCAAACTGCAGAATTTGGATTTTATCCTAGAAGCTTCTTGAACAAGGGAATGACAACATCAGGCCTATGTTTCAGGAATGTCAATTTAGCAACTCAGTGGGAAACAGACTGGAAAAAGGAGATTCAGGAAGAATTGGAGACCAATTAGTAGATCATTACACACCAGAATTAACACCTAATTAATTTTAAAAACAGAAAACAATCTTATGCCCACAATCCAACAAATTCAGAATTCACTGACAAAATTCATTTTTCTGGTGAAAATGAATGTAAATAAAATACTGGAAATTTATTTTCAAAGAAATATCTTCATTTTTTAGTATACTCTTAAATTTCCTTCAGGTACTAGGAATAGAAGGAGTACTATACCAACATATCCAGGAAATATGGAGTTGTCATATCATTGATAAATAACAATTAGCTGGATGAACTATTTTCATCAAGTCCCAAAAACAATTGGCCCACTATGACCATGTCTCAGAAATAAAGGAACAGGGGGATCCTATGTAGTATATATTTAGAAAGTCATCTCTTCTTTAGAATGTAAGCCAGGTCAAGATAAGAAATGTTTCACTTGTGTCTCTGAACCTGCAACATTTAGCACAGTGTCTGCTGGCACAAGGTAAGAAATGCTGATTATGCAGAAAAAGACAACTCTATAGTTCTAATGAAGCAAAAATAAAATACCAAAATTCCAAGTAAAGGCAAAAGATAAAGAAAACTTCAGTGACCTTAAAAAGACTATCTGTAGACAATCTGTTAAATTTCATGTTGACAAACTTTCAGCAAATACTGTCAAATTTGCACTCCACATTTCAATTGTTTTTAAAATACCTTTTGGGTCCGATCAATTTCAGATATGTTCTCTTTAGAGATCCTATTGTCTTCTACAGGAAATGCAGGGGTTTGCTCAGATCCATGATCTTCATCATCTTCCAAGTCATCAGAGTCATCCTCTTCTGAGTCTATCTCCAAACTCTCTCCATTTACATGAAGGGTACTATCACCTACATCCTTCTCACTCTGAAACATGAGCAGGGAAACATTATCAAGGTGGGTTCATAGCAGTATCACTGAACATTTTACCTAGCCACTGTAAACCAGTATTTTTCTTGACTAAATGAAAATTCTGAAACTTTACAGAAATGTAAATTTTAAATCAAAATTTCTTTTTACAAAGTAAAAAGAAAGATAGCACTGAATCAAAATCTAAAATGTATTGACCATATTATTTGAATGGTCATCCATGAAGGAAGTAATGACCCACCTGGACACAGTTTTCTGTGTCCTGTTCTTTCTAATAGAACAGTGTAAAACAAACAGCTTAACAAGCTATTACCATCACTGAGGTTCTCACATGATGCCCTCATCATGATAGGAATGGACACACCTTTATGTGTCCCTTTGTTTTTCCAATAAGCACACGAGGCAAGTACCTCACACGTCACCCTCACCTTGGTGCCCACAGTGGAATGAGCTATGCTCTTAAACATCTCAATCACCGTCCTCTGCTTTAAAACTTTGGTCTTTTTCTTAGGAACCAGGCTGTAGGTTCCCATTCTCCGTTTTTTCTTCCGAGATACTGCAGCTGCTAAAACAAAAGGCAAGCAAGCTAAAAAAAAAAAGCCAAAAGGGGAAGAACAGAAAGAGAGAAGAAGGAAATACTATTCAAACATTTTTTTAAAAGGTAGATGACAGTTAATAGAATGATCACCAAAATGATGATGAAATACTATTTAACCATGTTCAATACCTTTAGGGGAACCACTGTAATTACTACTTTAAGTTACATACCCTTCTTACTTGTTTGGGTTACAAATTGCACCTAGATGAACAAAAGCTCTTTACTTTATGCCTACCTTTAAAAGGGGGGAAATGTACCATAAGTATCATACAACATGTCAGTAGCAAGGTCCAAGAAAAACTGTAGCCTTCCCAGCCTGATTCTGAACATACTATACACCATAATCCATGAATAGCTTTTATCCATTTTCAGAATGGACAGATAAAAATACTCCTGTTAAAAGCAAGATGATACTTTGCCTTTCCCCCATCATACTTTTATTCATTCATTCATTCAATTTTCCCTTACTACTTAAAGAGATGGGAAAAAGTTAAATGCTGGGGAAAGGGGGGGAGGGGGGCTTGGGTGGGGAAAATCAGCTAATTTACTGATCAATGATACACAGGATGAGGTAGGGGCCTTAAAAAGGAAAAAGCAAAAGTCACCCTATGTTTAAGAGCAAAAAGTTGGTATACTGATATTTAATGCATACTTTGTGCCAGGCATTGGGCTACAAGTGAAGATAATTACATTATTAACTAGAATGTGTTGCAAAGAATACAGGAACAAAGAAATTCTACAAAGGACTTAACGTGACCCTTGAAACAAAATTAAAACACACCTTGATACTTGGTGACATCAAAGTCAAAGTGTGTACAGAGAAAGAAATGATAAATAAAAAAGTTGGAAAATATGGATCAGGATTAGAAATCAAAGTCTGAGACTTATAGACTACTCAGAAACTTCTAGCCTGTATAGCAAGGTTTACATGCTTTAAGAAGAAAGTAGCAAGGTACTAGACAAGGCAAGAACAAATCACCAAGAAAAAAAAACTGTATCTTTATGGGATATGAATATATTGTAGGAAATGAATGTATTGTGGGAAAAAATTGTAGATATAGAAGCCATTTCTATATAAGCTACCTGTGTACAACCAGAACATCAATTAGTTATAGCAAATATAAAAATCAATACAATATTAGAAAGAAGATTAAAGATTTGAAGAAAACAGTGAAATTACAAAAGCTAACTGACAATCTAGCGACTGACTCTAAAACATGGGAAATGGATAAAGGTAAAGGATAATGACAAAACTAAATGACATTGCTGATAATCACCATTTCCTAGAGAAGTTTAACAATGTAAAGCAGTCATATGATCAAGAGTCTCAGAACTGAATCAGTTGACCTCAATCTCCCTGAAAAACAAAATGACTGCCTCTTACTATCTCTGTGGCCTTAGAGAACTCATTCAACCTCTCTGGGCCTCAATTTCCTCATTTGAAAAAAGAAGGAACTGAACTAATTTCTAGACAGTCTCCAAGGTACCATCCAGCTTGAGATCAATGATACTGTAATCTTACATCAATCAATGGAAGAAAAAGTTTAATGTACAAACTTATTAGTAAAACATGAAGGAGGGCAAATCACTTAATTTTTCAGTGCCCCTTATAACTCTTAAACACTTTAAGTCACAAAAGAGCTAAGGATCTGAATTAATCAATGGAGTTTCCTAATGTCCCTATAGGTAAAAACAAAAGCAAACAAACAACAAACATCATGGAGGAGGAGAACAGAAAATTGCATGAGAAAACTGCTTTCCAAAAATGCAAAAAGCAATGGAGGAGAAAAGGAATCTGCATCAGTATGGAATACAAAAAATGCAGATCATCTCATGAACACACCCTTACAGATGAAATTGAGGATAATAAATAGAAAAAGGTAAAAGTTTGCCAGTGATTCTCTGGTGATCTATTCTCATCAGCAACAACAGTGGGTAGAACTACCACATATGGACATAGATATTTAGAATCGATATACTATATTAAGTGGAAATTCCACTTTAAAAACATATTAGAAATTTTTTAAAGCACTGAGATCAGTTTTCAAAATATCTCAAAGAGGGGAAGAATCAAAAATTTTAAAAAATCAGTCAAATAAAGAGGCTGAGAGAACATTAAAAACTATCAATCTATACTTCTCCATATCTATAGATTTATGGGAAAGAACTACACATGTATCTCAGGGAATCTTAATAAAAATATGAGACTGAAACAGATTTTTGCAGATGATTTTTTATAGCCAAGAATATTTTCACAGGTAAATGACTAAAAGTACAGAGAATACAAAATCTTAACACATTTATTACTAGTTTGTATTTAAAAATTAAGAAGTACAGTAAACTACAGCCTTAAAAGTTCTCCAAGAAGATAACTTCTTGTTCTAGTATTAATATCATAGAAGACTCCTGGATATTTTATGCAACCATAAAATGTTTCTCTGATTATTAATATCAAATGTGCCATAAAATAGTGAGACTTATGCTCACAAAAAAAAAAAGTTTACTAGTGTCATAAAGGATATTCTGAATAGATTTCAAATGGAAGCGGTCGCACCACACAAGTGACATTGTCGAACAAAACACTATAGGCCTGCAAAATTAAATCCACTAATTTTAACTCAAAAGAAATCAACCTAACAAATCATATAGGAAAACCCCAAAGAATGAAGAATGTCTATCATCTAGAATTCAGCATGAAGTTGGATGAACAGTCCTCGGAATTAGTCTATTAGTACATGTATCTTGCACAAGATTTATACATGGATAATGATTTAGAAGACTACAGAGCCATTTTGATAATCCCAAAATGTTCCTACACACACACACACACACCTCCACCACACCACACTTTCACTGATGTTATGGTTGCAAACCATGTAACACTACTATCTCTGACAAATAAAAATTGCCGGTTACCCAAAGGACAATAGTAAGATACATTATGAACATAAGGAGTCTATACCATATTATTAACTATGATATACATACAGAAATTGTTATAAAATAACATCAGAGATATAGAATTGAAAAAGTGAACCAATTACATATTTAGAACAAGGGACATCAGAGGGAGGGACAAACCAGAATGTTGTACTGGTATAAAGAAATATTGGGGGGGCGAAGATCTAGAGGAAAGCTCTGAGTCAATTGAGATCACCTATGAAGGATTTATTAAACGACATGGAGGGGTGGCTAGGTGGTGCAGTGAATAGAGCACCGGCCCTGGAGTCAGGAGGACCTGAGTTCAAATCCTACCTCAGATACTTGACACACGTACTAGCCGTGTGACCTTGGGTAAGTCACTTAACCCCAAATGCTCTCCAAAAAAGGCAAGAAAAAAAAAGTACATGGAAAAGAATAATACGATGGGACAAGTGTGAATAAGTTGACATCAGCATTCACATATAGAAAATCACTTAATTCATTTTAGTTTTAAAATATTGGGAAAATGTATAAATAATTACTCCTTCATCTGAAAGACAGGGCGGACTAATAAGATGTATGTATAACTTTGCATTATTCTACAGGGTAATATTTTCAAAAATATACAGAAACTGATGGTGAACATTTGCTTCTTGACCTGCATTCCAAATATTTAATGCTAAATTTTCTTTATACAGAGATAGAGAAGTTACTAAATTGGTAATACATTTTATTCAAACATCTTTTATGGGCTCATCAAGATGTATGCTCATTCATTTCTTGTTGTCTTAGTTAACCTAGGATAAGACACGGTGAAAAGCAGTACATTAATGAGCACATTTTTTAACACCTTGGTATGATACTTGTCTAAAATGGAATTAGTTCTAGAGAAAGAAATTGTTAATATTAATGTAATGCTATATGTTTAATATGATTAAATCAGTAGGTTTAAACTTCAGAAAATTAATTTCAAAAACCTCAATCTGTGGTTCAGGCAATAGTTTGGTAACATTTTGAATCATAGGAACTTTAGAGATCATCAAATTAACCCCCTCAATTTATAGATGAGGCAAGAATGAAAGGTTAATTGATGAACTAAATCCTAGAAAATTAAACTCAAAGTTCACAAGCAATATATAATAGAACTGGAATTGAACGTAGGTTCTCAGCCTCAAAATCCAATACCCTTTCAACTTTACCACTCTGCACAATGTTACCAACCAAGACTTAATAAGTGCTGGGTGCTTTCACTGTCTTGTCTGATAGATGACACCAAAAAGTTTCTGTTATAACAGTAATTTTCTGCAGCTTAACAAGAATATTGCAGACTTTACCAAAAATGAATTCCTAATTAAAACAGCAAAACAAAACTGACACCACAAAATACTACTTTTAATATGAAGAAAAAGCAATCAATCAAAGAAAGCAAAGCTTAAAGTACAGTTTGGTACCATTAACTATGGAAGTTTTATAAACCATAATTTAAATTAAACTTAATTTTAGCCACAGACTTGATGAGAATGAGTCTTTTTTCCTAACTCACTAGAATACTTTCCTATCATTCAGAAATCTCCTCCAAATTGGTCCTCAAAACTTCAGACTGTTGGTATTTACCAAAATGCTCCCAACAAGCTGCTTTTCCTACTTTACCTGGACACTGAAGCTTTGATTCACTACATTCTATGGAAATTTCCTTTGCTTCCACAATTGAGAACTAGGGAATGATTGGGCTTTGCAAACTCTCTCCATGGTATCTATTTAATATTACCTTATATATGCTGAACTGCTACTGGTACTTGCTTAGAATATTTCATTTTATAATAAATTATCCCAGCACCACTTCCATGCAGCAAAACCAGTAAAGATTTAGGACAACTGGGCTTTTTGTTCCACCCAGGACTGCAAAGTCTGAGGATTTGCATGGGAGTGGAAGGGAGAAGACGATTAAGAAAAGGACTAACAAGAACGAATAGATTAGCTAGTAAATTCAAATAACTGTACTAGCAAACAAGTGTGTGGGCATGGAAGGAAGGGGCATATTTTGGTAAGAACTGATTTTTCTCAAATAAATGTAAAATCAACCACAGAAATGGCATGAGTTTAGGTGAAGAAGACAATCTCAAAGAACTTTGTTGTCCTCGAGATCCTCTTTTTCTCATTGTTATCATCATCATCATCATCATCATCATCATCACCAATAAAGACTTACTGAGCGACTAACAGGTACAGTATACCTATTTCCTAAGTCAAAACATTCTTTCCTGTAACAATCAACCAACCAACATTAAATGTGTGCTGTGTGCCAGATACCTTTCCTCTATAAATAATAAAACAAAATTAATCTGAATACACATCTGTAAAGTGAACAAGTCTAGGCAAGAAAGTTCATAACTGGTTATTCCTAGTAGTAACTACTATGAGAAAGATATACACTCATATAAACCAATAAACATTTTTGAAGTACTTACTATGTGTCAGGCATTGTGCTAGGCACTGACACAAATACACAGAAACAATCCATACCCACAATGATGATATTTTAATGAGGAAACAACATGTGCATATAAATCAATCCAGAATAAATATGAAGAGAATAAACAAAAATAAATATGAAAAAGTTAAATAAAAGTATTGAGGGGAGCTGTTAGGGGAAGAACACTAGCAATCAGCAGAATAAGAAAAAGTTTCATGTAAAAGACGGTGTTTAGGGGCAGCTAGGTGGCGCAGTAAATAGAGCACGGGCCCCGGAGTCAGGAGGACCTGAGTTCAAATCCTACCTCAGACACTTAACACTTACTAGCAGTGTGACCTCGGGCAAGTCACTTAACCCCAAATTGCCCTGCCTTCTTCCCCCCGCAAAAAGAAAAAAAAAAGACATGGTGTTTAAGTTGAGCCTGAAAGGAAGAGAGGGTTCCTCTTAAGCAACAGAGGGAAAGAGGAATTATATTCCAGGTATAGGGGGTCACAATAATGTAGCCTATACAAAGGCAGAGAAGCAGAAAATGGGGAATAGTTTGGCAGGATTATAAAGTATTGGGGGGGAAAATATACAAGGAGGCTAGAAAACAGGCTAGCATGGAGTTGTAAAGGGCTTAAAAAAAACTAAACAGAGGAATTTCAGTTTGATTCTAGAGGCAAAAGGGTGCCATTGGAATTTTTTGAATAGGGAGAGAATGACATGATCAGATCTGTGCTTAAGGAAAATCATTTTGGCAATGATATGAAGGACATATTAATAGTAGGGAAACCTGTGAAGCAGGCAGAATTATTAAGTGGTTGTTGAAGTAATCTAGGCAAGAAGAAACAAGGGCCTGAACAAAAGTGGTGGCTGTATAAGTAGACAGAAGTGGGTCCTTTGTGAGGTGTTCCACAGATAGAAATGGCAGAAACTAGCAACTGATTAGATATGTGAAGTCAGTGAAAGTGAAGGACCATGAATAAAGCCAAGATTATAAACTTGAAAGACAGGAAAACAATGGTACCTTCAACAAAAATAAACAAATTTGGAAGAAGAGTAGTTGGTGGGAAGGAGGATGAGTTCTATTTTTGAACATGCTGACTTTGAGATGTCTCTGGGGACAACTTCCAGTTTGAAATGTCCAAGAGGCAAATGGTGAGGTAGAAATGAAGCTCAGAAAAAGAACAGGATTGGGCAATGGATTGTGAATCATTTGCAGTTCAGAGCCTGGCAAAAAGTAAGCACTATACAAAATGTTAGTAATTTTTAAGTACAATATGATGATAATTAAACGATAAAAGCTGATAAGGTTCTTAAAAGGTAGAAAAGACAGAAGACAGTCATGGAGAGAGAGTTCTGAGGAATACTGACAGTTACGGGACAAGGATGACAAGCCAGCAAAGGAGACAGGAGGAAGTCAGTAAGAAAACTAAGAGAGAGGAAAATAATGGAATCCCAGAAGAAAGCATCCAAGATCAGTATCATGCAACAGAAAGAACAAGTAGGATCAGGTCAAAAGACCATGCGAACTGGAAATTAAGAGATCATTGATAATATTGGAGACAAAAGTTTCAGAAGAATGATAAAGTCAGAAGTGAGAGTGCAAAAAGCTGAGGAATGAAAGGAGAGGAAGTGAGAGCAACAAATATAAACAGCTTTTTCTAGGAGACTAGCTGCAAAAATTAGGAAAAATAGGGTGGCTAGGTGGCACAGTGAGTAGAGCTCTGGCCCTTGAGTCAGAAGGACCTGAGTTCGGATCCGGCCTCAGGCACTTAACACACACACACACACACACACACACACACACACACACACACACAAACACACACACACACACCTAGGTGTGTAATCTTGGGCAAGTTACTTAATCCCAATCGCCCTCCAAAAAGCAAAAAAAAAAGGACCGCTTGAAGGGACAGCAGGCCCTAGTACTGCTTAAAGGGAAAGTCTTAAAGTTTCTCTTTCTAATCTTTAAGTTAGCTATAAGATCTATTCCCTCTTATTACACAGCAATCTTTCTCTCTTTTTGCCAAGAGATTATTTCTATATGGCATGTCTTTGGTACAGTACTGAACCCACTTATGAATAATTTTCCCAGTCAAAGGGAAGTAATATTTTCATTTATGCTTTTAAAAAAGAAGAGAAAGTAGATGTTACTAACAGTTATTTTGCACAGTTAGCTGCTAGGTAGTTATTCCCTTAAATCAGTGGGCAGATACCTAACAGACTAAAATTTTTACCAAGCCCATGTAACACATATTGCTTTATCAAAAAACTTTTATTTTCTTTTAAAACAACAGACCATTATTACTATGATCAGAAATTAGACACCACTTTTCACAAAAAGTATTACTATGGAATAATTTTATCAATACAAGTTTATCACAAGCTGAGGATCTTAATTAGTATAGTGCACCATTCTTCAAATAGCAATGACTTGACATTCTAACACACAGTATATATGTTCATTTAGTGATCTGATATTCATAAAATGAAAAAGTTTCTTAAGATAAACTGGATAAAATACACCTATATACTGCTATCTTTTATGTAACAGGAGCCATCTCAAGTAACACAAGACTGAATTAGAGATAAAAATACCTCACATACCAGAAAATGCTAACCTACAGCAACTGGATAATCAACTTTTGATAATCAACAAAGTGGTGATTTTTTTTTATTATTGTAATTAAGCATTAAAGATTAACAATCTGATATGACTGTGTGTTTTAGAATACAGATTTAGAATGCAGATTCACTGGAGCAGATAGTCTTTATACATGGTCATTTAGGATCCCGATCACATCTTTGGATATAGATTATAACCTCTATGAGGGGGGAGGTTGGTATATTACACATCTCTAACACCTACCACAAAGTTTTTCAAGGCAGATGTTGAATAATGTTGGTTGAATTGAACTGATGAAACTTAAAGGAATTTTTAACACATAGAAAACTGTTTCTTATCAATGTTACTAGAAAAGAGTGGTCAGAAAAAGAAAATGCAAGTAAAATTCACGTGGCCTTCACTTTCACTTCTACACCAGAAAGATACCCATAAGGGCTCTCACTATAAACTAGAATGACATCTGCTATCTACAGTGAAAGACACTAATAACAGGATTTTTTTCATCCATTTGTTCACCCACTTAACCCAGAGGTAATTTAACTACTATTATATTTGATACTGACCCACTCATTATCAAGAGTACAAAAAATCTACACTGGTACTTTAGGCAGTAGCGAAAGAAAGCCCTGATCTGTACATGGCCTCTAGTCTGATCAGCCCTGTGACCAAAGGTAGGCATTTAAATTATAAGCAGGAGGACTGGTCAGTGATCACTGAAAAGAACAAAGTTAATGAGACTATGGAGGAATAAATACAAGACTCTGGCTATCATCTTTCTGTTCAAAGGAGTTTCTCAGAGTTACAGAAAATGGAGCTGAAAATGATCTTAAAGATTACTAAATCGCATCTCTCACCTTACAGATAAAACCTGAGTCCTAAAGAGGTTGTATGAGTTGCCTAAGACCATACAGCCAGTAAAGGGAAGAGTCAAGATGTGAATTCAAGGTTTCTGACTCCAAATCTAGTAGTCTTTCTATTACAATGGAGACTAGATTTTCTATTTTGCAGATAAGAAAAATTCAAGCCAGAAAAGAAAAGAAGAATATTGTCTGCTATGAGAAAAAATCATTGGCAATATGAAATTAGATTTAGCTACTCTTAAATAAAATAAAACAAAAGTTAGAGCAGTAGTAAGTTAGCTCTGTAAATGATTACTACGAGGCAAATCGTGTAAATTGATTATAAGCGTCTTAAAAGGCAGGGATCAAGCCCTACACTTCTTTGTTTCCTATCTAGTCCCTAGAATAGCAGTATCTTGTACAGTGTAGTCAATGTGTGGCAGTTATAAAATAGTAAAAGTTAAGGCCTCCAACAACTTGGAATCTGTTAAGACTGAACTGGAGTTGAAGTTTACATTTGATAAATTTATTTCTTTAAGTGTATCACAAAGCAACAAGGTCAAGGAACTTACAAAACAGAAGTTTAAAATCCTTAAAAGATATTTTTCATGCATCCTTACATCTTTCAAGAAGTACCTATATTCATATAAACATTCACAAGCTAATGCAAAATTAGCCATTTATTCACTGAAACGAAATGACCTCTCTAGTCACGATCTGAATGAACTTTGTGAGCGTAATTTGAGTTTTTGTATGCACTTCAAAGACACAGGATAAGAGCCAGAGCTGGAGAAAAACCTTACAATCCCATGCCCTCATTTTAAAGAGAAGGATATTGAAACTTAGGAATATGAAGATCTGGCACAAATTCACAAAACATGGCAGAAATGGGTTTGAAGCTCAAATCCTCTGACTCCCTAACTACAGAGTTCTTTCCCCACTATCTTCTAAATTGCATTTCTTTGAAGATATTCTACAAATCCAAGTTTTCACTGCAAAACAGTGCTATTTTTCTGCATTTTAAGAATGAAAACCTTCACTTCAAGATTTAAAACAAGAGGTACTAAAAGACAGGAAATCCTAGTTAATTTATTAAGACAAGAATTTATCAAAAGGAAAGGATGCTGTTGTTTTGTTTTTTTGCCAAGCTCCTATTTAAAGCATAAAAAAAGTCACAAAAGATCTCATGGGTAATTATAAAAATATTTATCAATTCTAAGGAAAATTAAATGAGAGTCAATACATGGGCTAGACAAGTCAAGCATTCTTTGTGGCTCCTGTGCTCTACAGAAAAAAGAGATTTTATACATTAATCAATAGTTTTCAAGAAAGAAATGGTTGCTGTTAAGGTGCTCCCTCGTTACCTGTCTGTGGTTTTGTGGTGGCCATGTAACATTGGTTCTGAGGTAGCGACGGATGCAGGGATGAGAGAGGGGGCAAAAGCTGCTGTTTTCCAAACTCCGTAACATTTTTGCTGCTTTCCTCCTTTGATTCTTTATGTTCTCTAGAATCTCGAACTTCTCTGGGGTCCTTACTGGCTGCATGCTTCAAAAACAAAGAGAATTAATGACTAAGAGTGCAAAGAAGTTGTCACTAAAATAACATTCTCGATAAAAAATCTTTAATTTTTTCTCACACTCCCCTCAACTCAAAATTGTTGTATTTAAAAAAGATAAGACCAATTAATTTGCCTAATCTGCTAATGTCTCATCTGTGCTACATAACAAATGAACGATGACAGAAGTATTCTTGGCCTAAGCTACATCCCTAAGATGACAATTTTTTAAAAGAAAGAGGGTAATAAGTTATTGCTCTAAAGAACTTTTTAAAACAGGAAAATTAAAATGTTTAGAAAAAAACCATGGTTCTATAAAAAATTCATGACAGTGACCCAAATGATAGTGTGCTAGAATTTTGGTTATTGTGGGGGTTTTGCTTTTAAATCGCCTCCTGGGAAAACTATCTCATATCAGATGGCTTCAGCTATCATCCATGTGAAAACAACTCCAAATCTACACCTCTAGGTCTTTCTACAGTTCCCTTTCTCTAGCTCTTGGCTAGCCTCAATCTTTTACTCCTATTTAGTTGCTATTACTAGGCCTCATTGCATCTTAGATTCTATTTCCCCCTTCTGATCTACACTATTATAACCTACTATACACACTTACAACTATCATTCCATAAAGTAGCAAACACTACACTGGCCAACTTTAAATGTCATACTCTACCATTTCTCTATTCAAGAAACTTAAACTGGCTCTATACTGCCAATCCTGCAAAAAATATAAACTCCTCTAATAAATCTCCATGGTTCTCCATCAACTCCTTGCTATAGCAACTTCCTATCACTCCCAATGAAGACTTTACACTAGAACAAAGCAACAAAATGTACTTAAATATTCCATTTACTCTTGTTTTCCTAAACTTGCAATGAAATTATACCTAGAAAACCCATAACTTTCTTCTCTGCCAATTCCTGGCTCTTCTCTCTTTTAAAATTATCTCAAAATATATCTCTTCCAAGAAACCTCATTTATTAGATGTGCTTTACAATGAAACAAATCCATATTGCTCTACTGGTTTCACTTGCAAATGAAACATCTTCAATTGTACTCTAAGTGCTATGAATATAGAGAATAAGTTCATTTCTTTTATATCCTCCATATTACCAGGAAAAGTGCCCTTTGGATAGTGAGCTCTGAAGTTAAATTAAATACTTAAAAAATATGAACTACATGTGTATGTGTGTATGAGTGTATGTATGTATGTATGTATGTATACACACATACACATAAATACAGAAAAATAGTCATAAAAGCAAATAGCTGAAGAAGAGATACATATGCTAACTTTTTCTAAACTATACTATCCTAATTAGCTAACCAGTAACCAACAAGTGAAAATAAGATCTGTTGAACTTTGTTAGGGTTTTAAGAAAAAGACAATATCTAACAAAGTCAGAAGATGAAAATATAACACTTTATACATTCACCATCAAAAACAGATGAACTGGGGCGGCTAGGTGGCACAGTGAGTAGAGCATAGGCCCTGGAGTCAGAAGGACCTGAATTTGGATCCGGCCTCAGACACTTATTGCACACACAAACAAAAACCTAGCCGTGTGACCTTGGGCAAGTTACTTAATCCCAACTGCCCTCCAAAAAAAAAAAAACAACACACAGATGAACTGTCACTTGAACCCACAATCCTTTAACAGTGCATAAAATGTGGCCCCCAAAAGTGCTAAATAACTTATCACCATTACATCTGCCTAAGAGTTAGTTTTAACCTTCTTAGACTCCCCTATTCTACCAACCATTGTAGAAGAAAGATAAAATAATGTTTTTGATCCCACTCATTGCCAGGACTTTTGGCTTTTACTTACAAATATGTTAATAACTAACTGCTTCTGGAAATTAAATGCCACCACTCTTTTATCAGAGAAAGAACAAATGAACAGAAAGACCCAAGACCCACAACCCAGACCATGCAGAGCTAGTATAACCACACAAAGGAACAAATGTTTCTTCAAGATTTGGCTTTCTAGAACATTTTTTAAAATGTATGTTACAAAACTTATTGACGGAAGAAGAGTTTCCTTACCTGATCCAAAAGAGTTATGAACTTCCCTTGGAGGAATGGGAAACTGGGCTTTTGGATCAAAAGATCTATCATGATATCTCTGTAGGGTGAACTTCAAACCTTTTTCAACTCTTGCTAAGCAATAGACTATAACAGAAATGAGTAAGCAGATGAAAAGGGAAGAGAACTCAATTTATATGCTTTCAAAGTCTATCATAGTCCTGTGTCTATCAATTAGAGTACTATCTTCCAGACCTAACTTAAATGTGAATAAAATCCAAAAGAAAAACCATCTAAACAACAATCAAACATCCATTTATAGAAGGTTAAAGAAATACATAAGAAAGTTTTAGATATTTATTATGACAAGATGGTCTTATAAAGACTATTATAACCAAGAATTGCAGCATCATGTACTGGAGAGAGGAGGCTTGGTCCTTGAGTCAGAAGATGTGATTTCATATATTGCCATGGCAAGTCACTCAATCACTCAGGGGTCCAGGCAACATTTTAAGACAGTAAGTCACAGGTGAATTGCTGATATACATAGATGAATCCAGCTTTCACCCTGAGAATGCCCAATACTCATAAAATTAGAGGTCCAAATCTCCACCAAAAACTTTAGTTAGGACACTCTTATACAAACTGGCAAAGGTGTCAATAATAGAATCAAAGAAAGAAATCTCTGATTTTTTAAAAATCCTTCTGCATCTCAAAATGAATAGAAAAACAGCTAGAAAGTAAATATTGTAATGATAAATACAACAAAAACAGTTGTGGCATTTGAATTAAAAGATAAAAGACCAGAATAGACCAGAATAATTATACCATCTGACACTGGTACATACTTTGGATCTAGTTTGCAAAGCATTTTTACAACCATTATCACATATAACCCAAAACTAGCCTGTGAGGTAGGCAAAGAAGATATCATTATCCTTATTTTACAGGTTAGGAAACCAAGGCTCAGAAAAGTTAAATAACTTCCTCACAGTCACAAAGCTAATAAATGGTGAAATAATATTTTTAACTCAGAATAATTCTATGGTCTTACCAATAAACCATACAGTCTCAAATATTTCTGTGTTTACCTAACTACTATCCAGCTTCCTATATACTTTCTTTCAACCTTAATTTTATCAACTAATCCATTCATCTCCATTCCTGACTGAAGCTTCCCATGCCTACCCATTCATGCTACCTTTAGTTTTTGCATCTCTATGTAAGAGGTCAGAATGTATGAAAGGGATGTGTACCTCTCTGTGTAGATTGAGGGAAATGGGGTTAGTGGGGAAGGGGGAGGAACACCTGTATGTATATCTATCTGTCCTAAAGCATGCAAGTTGTAAGATGGTATTATATAGGGTGTGGTAGGATGGATGAGATTTGTTAACTGGTCATATTAAAAGCCTATTATAAAAAGACATCTCAATCATCCAAACAAAAGCACCAGAACAGTGGACAATACAAAACACTGATTAATCTTTCGGGAAATTTCCTTGATGCTTTAAGTCTTTCAAGACTATTCTTGCAAAAACATTTTCCTTGTGAGTTCAAGTCCCTTAACTTAGATCAGGGGTGGGGAACTGTGGCCTCAAGGCTGCAGCTTCCCCACCCCTGACTTAAATGGTTCTACACTGAGGAAGACTTTTTCTAATTGCAAGCAAGCGTAGGGAAAAGCTTCATTTATAGAGCATCTTGATCTTCAAACAACTAAAATTCAAACATATTATTTATGACAAAAATGATTCAATAATGAATATATTATATTTTGACTAACAAATGCTTCCTCATTCATTTTTCCATCAGAATCCCTACTGTATAACACATACATCTGTATTTACTTTGTGTGATATGTACTGTTAACATGGAAAAGGGATAGGTACCAATAGAGTACACCAAAGTATGTTTAATACCAGCTGGGATAAACATAAATCATTTCCCAGGCAAAAAGATTTTAAAAATTCAAGATTGTCCTGGGCAGAGAAAGAAAAATCATCAACTTAAATATCAATATATATAAGGTTCCTTCTAACTCTAAATCTATGATCATCATCTATGATCCATTTAAATTTTATACCTTTTGCTCAAAGTGAAAGGATAGAAAATAAAAAATCAAAAGGATTCTAATATATGATGAGCCCTTAAAAGTGGTCATTGAAGGTTTAGCAGGTTATAATTACTACTTTTTTTTTCCCAGTGGAAAACCACCAAAGGTCATTCAGCTTTTAGAATAGTTTGAGCTATCAAATACTAAACTGGAAAAAAAAAAAGTATAAACTAAACAGAGACCAGAATTTATTAACTACCTTGTATAACTCTGGGAGTGTCCTCAGTTTCCTAATCTATAAATAAGTGAATGGAAGGGGCTAAATTCTACTGGTGAAGCTCTTTCCATATTTAATCAAGTTCAGCTCTATGATTCTATATGAAAATTTAATTATCTATTAAACTTCATCTTTCTTCTCTGCTTCAAAACAAATTTTTAATCTTTAGTCAGCTTGTGCTTAAAGCTATACACTTCTCAGTGTATCCCATGTAAGACTGATCTGACAAATAACTACTGACTGCTTTTTTACATGTAGAATGTAGGATGTAGGATGCTATGGAGCTGGAGAGGAGAACCTGCAGCCTCCAAGCTACATGTGGCCCTCTAGGCCCTCAAGTTTTTTGACTTGAATCTGAGTTTTACAGAACAAATCCCCTTAATAAAAGGATTTGTTCTGTGAAGTTTGGATTCAATCAAAGGGTCACACTTGAGGACCTAGAGGGCAACATGTGGCCTTGAGGCCATAGACTTTCCACACCAGCATAGGGTATAAAAAGTAGAATAAGACATATATCCCTTGTCATAATGACCCATCCTTCAAGACTTGTTCCAAAATCTACAACCATCCCATAATGACTATTCCCTTCTTCAAACAGCATGTAATATTTTCAAACCTCTATCACACAATTATCAACCAAGGAAATACTGTCTTGTATTATGTTCTTTTTGTTTTGTTGTTCGGTCATTTTCAGTCGTGGCCAACTCTTCATGACCCCATTTGGAATTTTCTCAGGAAAGAGGTTCATTTTACAGATAAGGAAACTGAGACAAACAGGGTTAAGTGACTTGAGGAGATTCATACAAAGTGTTTGAGGTCAGATTTAAGCACAGATCTTCCTGACTCCAGGCCCAATACTCTATACACTGAACCACCTAACTCACCCATTCTCATTGTTATTTTCCTCATAAAGTTGTTATGAGGAAAATACCTGGAGATCCTTCAAGCACCATAGAAATGTGAGCTATAATTTCTGCTTCACACATGGAGGGTAAGCTCCCTAGAGATATGCATATAGTTGGAAATTAATAAATATCTGATGATTTGAAAAGTCCAGTTCCAGGGCGGAAAAATACTATTAAAATGAAAAGCTATATAATCAAAAGGCTTTATATGACAGATCAAAATAACTGATGTCAAGTCAAATGAATTCAATTCCAGTACAAGATAAGAATATGTACAATCCCTTAAGAGTTTGATGTACAAGCAAAACTATCAACAAGGAAGAATCAGAATACTCCACTGTTTTGAAAGCTACTTTTTTAGCAAAATATGGAAACCAGGAAAGTCATATTTATGATAAAGATTCCATCTTTAAAGTTTATTTTAAAAGTAGAATACAGGTTCCTTCCAATTAAATTTTTTTGACAAAATAGGAAAATTAGAGTGGCTCAGATATTAAATAAATGGCAAAATATGAAATTTAACAAGAAAAAATGCAAGTATCTTACTAATTATGGCATGGACACTGAACTGAGGTTTTCAAAAATCAAATGATTTCTCTCTTATCTACTCCTATGGCACTATATACTCCTTTATGGTTTATCAAATTCTAATTTATATAATATTAATTTTATCTATTAGGCTGAAAGCTCCCTTAGCATAAATACCATTTGTTATTTATTTAGACCATCTTCTCTTCCAAAAGTCAACAAGTATTTATGAAGCTCCTATTATGTGGCAGGTTAGTGCTGGGGGTACAAAGAAAGGGGGGAAAAAAGTCCTAGTTCTTAAGGGGTACATGGTCTAATGGGGGAGACAACACAAAAATGACTATGTACAAATAAGAAATATACAGGAAAAACTGGAAAGAATAAAGAGGGGGAAGGTACTAGGATCAGGAAAGCTTCTTGTAGAAGGTGAGATATAAGAAATATACGGAAAAAACTGGAAAGAATAAAGAGGGGGAAGGTACTAGGATCAGGAAAGCTTCTTGTAGAAGGTGAGATGTTATGCAAATGAAAATAACTCTGAGGTACCACATCATACCTATCAGATTCAGCTAACATGACAAAACAGGAATATGATAAATGTTGGAGAAGACGTGGGAAAGCTGGGACACTAATGAATTGTTGGTGGAGCTATGTATGATCCAATCACACTGGAAAGTAATTTCCAACTATTACCAAATTGTGCAGACCCTTTGACCCAGCAATACTACTAGGTCTGTATGCCAAAAAGCTCACACAAATGGGAAAAGGACCCACACGTACAAAAATATTTATAGCAGCTCTTTTTGTGGTGGCAAAGTGGAAATTGAGGATATGACTATCAAATGGGGAATGGCTGAACAAGCTGAGGTATATGAATGTAATGGAATACTATTGTTCAATGAGAAATGATGAGCAGACAGACTTCAGAAAAATCTGAACTGATGCTGAGTGAAGTGAGCAGAACCAGGATAATATTGTACACAATAACAGCAACACTGTACAATGACTAACTTTGACAGATTTGGCTCTTTTCAAAAATGCAAGGATCTAAGACAAGTCCAAGGTACTCAAAATGAAAAATGCTACCCACATCCAGAAAAAGAACTATAGAATTTGAATGCATACTATCTACTCCCTTTTTGTTGTTGTTTGTTTCTTCTTTCTTGTAATTTCTTCCTTATAACAAGAATAAGGTGAGGGGGAGAAAATTTAGAATTCAAAATCTCATGGAATACTGAAAACTAAAAAAAAAATTTAAGGAGAAGAAGGAAGAGAAAGAGGAGGAGGAGGAGATGAAAAAGAAGAAGACAATGATGAAGACAAAGATGATGAAGACTTGACAGAAGTCAGGGAAGATAAGGAGGGAGAGCATTCCATACATTAAGGACAATCAGCGAAAATGCCTGGAGTTAGGAGGGAACGTCTTTTGCAAGGAATAGCCAAGACAACAGTGTCACAGGATCACAGGGCACATGACACTAAGGTATAAGAAGACCAGAAAGGCAAGATCAGGTCAGATTATAAAGGACTTTTAAAGTTAATTATTTGATTTTATATTTGATCTCAAAGGTAAAAGTACATTTTGTTGTCAATGATTCATAAGTATCTGCTGGTGAGGGCATGATTCAGTTCCAAAGGAAGGTTATACCAAAAAAGACTATTTTCATAGAGAAAATTTCCATACACTGTCTAGGTCTTGGCTAGGAAGATTTTATTTGTACTAGGGTAGACAACCAAGTATTGACAAAATCACAAAAAAAGACTGGAAATGATAGAATTCAAAGAATGTCTGGCCTCAAAAATTCCTTGATCTCTTCAACTCCAAACACTCTGACCTCCACTTTGGCCAATGAGTTGAACAGCCATAATTTTAAATTTGTAATTATTTGCCCTATTTATCTGGAGTAGGGGATTGGAAAGGCAGCTATGATTCTTCTATGGTCAGCCATTTCAAAAATGTTCTCACACTAATAACGTAAAAATCCAAATCCTTTTCACTATAGCAGCCTTGCC
Source organism: Gymnobelideus leadbeateri (assembly GCA_011680675.1). NCBI lineage: Eukaryota > Metazoa > Chordata > Mammalia > Diprotodontia > Petauridae > Gymnobelideus > Gymnobelideus leadbeateri. Next base: position 549,258 of record WOXC01008159.1, on the reverse strand, counting down.
AATCTTCTATCATGGATAATACCCACTCGAATCCAATGAGGATTTTCGCAAGGCCTAATATGTGTAAGGAAGGCACATGCTAAACAAAGGAATACAAACAGACAAAATTAAAACAGTCCTTGCCTTTTAGAAGCTTATATTCTAATAAGCTGACACAATATGTAAACAGATCAGCAGATACATGATTCTATGAGGAAGAAAACCAAACCAGGATGATTATTAAAAGCTTGCCTTAAGAAGTGACACATAAGCTAAGGCTTAAAATAAGTCAAGGACTTTCATAGTCAGAAGTTAGAAGGAAATACATTCTAAGAATAAGGAAAACAGATAGATAGATAGATAGATAGATAGATAGATAGATAGATAGATAGATAGACAGACAGGCAAGGAGAGGAGATAAAAAAAATCAATCTGAGTATTAACAAGTACGACACTGGAAAACTGATTCAATATTGGTAGAGTTGTAAACTGATCCAACCATTCTGGAGAGCCTGAAGGCAGATTGAAGCATACTATTTTCACTTTTTTCTTCCTTCCTTGTGGCTTCTCCCTTCTGTTCTGAATTTTTTCACAACACAATTAATGTGGCAATATTTTTAACATGACTATACATGTATAACCTAAATCTGATTGTTTGCTGTGGGTGTGGGGGGGAGGGGAGGAGAAAAATTTGGAACTCAAATCTTAAAAAAATAATAATATTGAAAACTATCTTTACATGTAACTTTAAAAAATAAAATACTATTAAATGAGGGGCGGGGAGGGGGAAGGGAATAAGCATGCCAATTTACATAGAATACAGAGTGCCTGAAAAATCATAATGAGAAATAATCCTAGGGCAGCTGAGTGATGCAGAGAATAGAGCACTACCCCTGAATTCAGGCGGCCCTGAGTTCAAATTAGGCCTCAGACACTTGACATTTAACTAGTTGTATGACCTTGGGCAAGTCACCTAACCCCTACTGCCTTGCCTTTCTCCCTCCAAAAAAAAAGGAAAGAAGCCTGTAAAAGTAGACAGAAGTCAGACTGTGAAGGGCTTTAAGATGATAAATCTTTATTGTATCCTTGAGGCAATAGAGAGCTGCTAAAGATTCTTGAGCAGTGGAGTGACAGTGTCAGATCTCTGCTTTATTAAAAAGTTTATTCTGGCAAGTACAATAAAAGTTTGAGAAGAGAAAAGACTGGTAGCGTGGAATCCAATTAAGTGGTTATTAACACTAGTCCACAGCCAACAGCTGTTGCAAGACTTAATGAACTACAGTGATGACCATATGAAGAAAAAAGGATCAATCTGGGATATTTTATGGAAGTGATATAGATGAAACTTGGCAACTAACTGGGTATAGGCAATGAGGGAGAAGCAGGAGTAGAGTATGATTCTAAGGGAACAAACTTGGTGACTAGAAAGATGGTGGTATCCTCAACCAAAGCAAATACTGGCATGAGGGATATATTAAGAGGTAGGAGAAAGAATGGTTTCCATTTTGGACATGTTGGCCTAGAGGTGGCTATAGGACATCAACTAGAGATGTCCAACAGTTTTGATCTTTCTCTATGCCCTCTTCTGGACTGACAAATACTACTGGAAAAACTACATTACTAAGAGCACTGAGTACAAATTCAAGCAATTTAAACTAACCCGCACATTAAAAGAAACTTCAGAGGTCTGATGCAGCATTTCTCTCAAGACAGTAATCCTTCCTACAAAATCCCTGAAAGGTGAGCAACATTTCTACCGGATGGTCCTTGAGACAAAACAACACTTTTAGTGGGAATGTCTGGGAAATAAGAGAGGACTAGTAGATAAGGTAGTTGCAGTATGAGAGTCCTGAGTCAAAGAGATATTAGAGGTAGAGCAGTGACTTATAATGATGAGGTACAGAATATAGTCATGAAGGACTATGGCTTATGAAACAGAGTCTTGACTTTCACAGAGTCAAGGAGATGAGAAATTATGAATTTAAGATGGCTAGTGGCTTTTAAGTTTTAAGGATGGTGGTCATGGATTGGAGAGAAATAATAAAAATCAGTGTTAAACTTCCCATTTTAAAAAGCTGAAGTGAATAGAAATTGAGAAGAGTGATGAGTTGGTGGGCTAGATGTGACACCTACCCAAGCTCCATCTGGTTCACTGAGTATGAAAGAATGGGTAAGAAGGACAGGAAGCACAGTATCTTCAGGTAAGGGACAAAACTTCAGTCGAGAAGGCAGAATTCAAGATAAAAGCATAATTCCCCTCATCAAAGCAGGTATACCAGGGCTGCTAGGTGGCACAGTAAATAGAGCAATGGCCCTAGAGTCAGGTGGACCTGAGTTTAAATCCAGCCTCAGAAACTTAACACTTATTAGCCGTGTGACCTTGGGCAACTCACTTAAGCTCAACTGCCCTGCCTTGCTACCTCCCCCCCCCAAAAAAAGAAAATGACCAAGTTGTAAATGGCTTTAAAAGACAGAGGACTTTATATTTGATCCTAGAGGTAATAAGGAGCTACTGGACTTTGTTGAGTTGGGAGAAGGGGGTGTGGCATTGTCAGACATGTACTTTAAGAAAAATCACTTTGGCAGATGAATAGAAGTTGGAATGGAGTAGTAAGAGAAACTTTTGAGGCAGGGAAATCAACCTGAAGGTTATTATATAACATAATAATAGGAAAAAAACAGTGAATAGAGCACTGGCCCTGGAGTCAGGAGGAGCTGAGTTCAAATCTGACCTTAGACATTTAACACAAAAACTATCCATGTGACCTTGGGCAAGTCACTTAACCCCAATTGCCCTGCCTTCCCCACTCAAAAAAAAAAAAAAAAGGGGGGCAGATATGCCTATTTTTTTTCTTTCTTGTGGCTTCTCTCTTTGTTGTGATTTTTTTTCACAACATGATTCATGTGGAAATGTTTGACATGATTGTACATGTATAATATAACAGCCCCATACGAAGATAGCAAGGGTAGTCCAGTGGATAGAGTGCTGTGCCTGGAATGAGGAAGACTTATATTCCTGAGTTCAAATCTGTCCTGAAGACACTTGTTAGCTGTATGTCCGACCCTGGGCAAGCCAATTAGCCCTGTATGCCTCAGTTTTCTCATCTGAAAAATGAGCTGAAGAAGGAAATGGCAAACTACTCTAGTATCTTTACCAAGAAAACTCCAAAATGGAGTCTCAAAGAGTTGAGCACAACTGAAACAACTGAACAACAAAAACAATACAGCTAAGGCAGAAAAGCAAGGAATTTTAAAAGGTACTTATAATTAAGAATGGGAAGAGCACAGAGCTTAAATGAAGGAAGCAATGCTTATAAAGTCATGCAAACAGGGGAATGAGATGGGGTCAGAGGAGACAAAAGCCACAAATAAAATTAGAAAGTGAAGGTGGCGCAGTAAGTAAGAACACCGGCCTTGGAGTTAGGATGAACCAGGATCGAAACCGGCCTCAGAAAATGAGCACCTACACATAAATAATGACTAGCCGTGTAACCTTGAGCAAGTTACTTAACCCCAATTGCTTTTTTAAAAAAAAAAAAAGAAAGAAAGAAAGAAGGAAAGTGAAGGAAGAAAGTAAATGTTACAGTGACATAGCACTTTCACTTATGGAGCAGGAAAAGATAAAAGTCTGAAGGGATGAAAGAGGAGAGACATAAATAAAAACAGATACCAAAATACCTTCATGGAGACATATAGTGACAATCTGGAGCAAGATCTAGAGTTTAGAAAAAGAAAGTTACGTGATGCTAAGGTGACAGATTTAGAGCCAGAAAGCCCCCGGGGAATCATATAGCCCAATCTGATCATTTTAAAGATGAGGAAATTGGGGCGGCTAGGTGGCGCAGTAAGTAGAGTGCTGGCCCTGGAGTCAGAAGGACCTGAGTTTGGATCTGGCCTCAGACACTTAATGCACACACAAATGAACAAACAAACAAACAAAAAAACCTAGCCGTGTGACCTTGGGCAAGTTACTTGACTCCAACTGCCCTCCAAAAAAAAAAAAAAGATGAGGAAACTGAGGTCCTCCTGAGAGGTTAAGCAACCTGACCAAGGTCACACAGGTAGAACCATAGCACAAATGGCTTCTGAACTCATTGTAGTTTGTACTAGCTGCATTTCAAATTTCTTTGGCACACATTTGAATTCACTAACTCCAAATCCAGCACTCTTTCTCTCTATTACCACAGTTTTCAACGTGTTTTTGTTCTTACACATACCTTTTCCTGTGCTAACTCTTAGAAGGAAATGATTTTTCTATGCTCTGAAAACTCATCTAGAAGTGGAAAATACAAAGGCTGTAGTGAATATAGAAAGGAATTCTACAATCCTATCTCCTAGTTAGATGCCTAATGAACACCAGAATAGTGAAACTCATGGTTTTTACTAAAACTTAAACAAAGGAAAATGTAGATTTTCTTTTTTTTCTGCCAATGCCAGCACTACAAAAAATAATGACAAAGAAGCTTGGAATTATACTTAGGAACTTTCATTAATAAAGGGCAAATGCAGGAGAAATCATAGTATGCTTTATCTTTTATTATTATTTGAATCATTCAAAGGTATGATTTTTGAACTCAAGCACATTACTTTGTAAACTAAATACCTATGAATTCAAGGCTAAAAACTGTTTTGGATAAAACAGTATGCAAATCTGTTCTGAAGATGTGATCCTTGAATAACAACGGTAAGATATATCTTTATCTTGGTGATATATGTCTTATTTTTCTCTCCAACAAATAGAGAATAAATGAAGACAGTATAACTCTGCTTATATAAACCCTAAGCTAGTTTGAATATCCATAAACAAGGGCAATTGAACAGTGTATCCATTAGTAAATATTTACTGAGTTCTAAAAGGGCATGAAACCTTTATGACAAGGCAAAATATAAAAAGTACATGTAGCTATGCTTCTACTGAAGTTCTATTTGCATGCTTTAGTGAAGTGAGAATATGATCCTGGTTCTGGTACAAACTCTGGTCCTACTAAGCTAAAAAGGCTTTTAACTCCTACAGACTCAGCAATGAACTGTGAATGTTATCTGGAGACTGCCCTAGATAAATTAGGAAAAAATCATCAACAGAAGGTTAACCATGGCAACTTACAAAACATCTACCAAAGCAAGAAGATGAATTCTTGAGATCCTGAGTTTGGATCTGGCCTCAGACACTTAATGCACACACAAATGAACAAACAAACAAAAAAAAAAAACCTAGCCGTGTGACCTTGGGCAAGTTACTTGACTCCAACTGCCCTCCAAAAAAAAAAAAAAGATGAGGAAACTGAGGTCCTCCTGAGAGGTTAAGCAACCTGACCAAGGTCACACAGGTAGAACCATAGCACAAATGGCAACATGATATAGCTAATATCACTTTAAATATTAGATGCATTTCTGAAGTGTCATGTAAAAATAAATTAGAACAAGTCATATTTCTCAACTATTACCATTATAATCTCAAAGAAATAAGTTGGGACATGATATATAACAACCAGTCCAAGTCATATGCTCTCTTCTCAAGGAATCCTATTGTCCATGGTGTCTATAATATATCATTTAATACTTCATAGCCTTGTAATTTGGATTATTTTCTGATTTTATGTATGTCTTGAAACTCCAAACGTGTACAATCTTCAATGGAAGAATCTTTTAACTATTCTTTTTCAGGCACCTTACAATTTGCTAGGTACATAGTCAATTAACAATAATTCTTTACTGACCTATAAGATGGTCATACAACCTAAAACTAAGAAAATCATTCTCTAATGACTAACTTGCCAAAGGTTTTTGACAGATTTGTCTTTGGAAAGTTAACTGTGAATCAAAAAAGATTTTACTCAGTAATTCAGAAAGTATTTATAAGGGTAATTAAAGGAGCTAACATTCATTATTAATCTGATTTAATGCTTAAGTTTCCAGAGTCTCAGGATAAAAACCGGTGAGATTCAATGCTGTAGACTTATAACCTACCTGCTATTTTCCTCTGAAACCCTGCAGAGGCCACTAATTACCTGTCCTGAAATTCTCTTACTAGTTTTAATTTTTTTTTTAAAAATCCCCTAAAGCACATGCATGGGGGTGGGGGGGTGGAGGGAAAAGAGCCCCTGCAGGGAAGAGGAGGGAGAGAATTTGGAAATCGAAACTTTAAAAAAAGAATGTTTAGAAACTTAAAAATAGGGGCGGCTAGGTGGCGAAGTGAATAGAGCACCGGCCCTGGAGTCAGAAGGACCTGAGTTCAGAGCCGGCCTCAGACACTTAATCCACACAAAACAAAAACCTAGCCGTGTAACCTTGGGCAAGTTACTTAACCCCAACTGCCCTAAAGGGGCGGCTAGGTGGCGCCATTAGTAAGAGCGCCAGCCTCGGAGTTGGGATGACCGGAGATCAGATCCGGCCTCAGAAAATGAGCACCCACACAAATAATGCCTGGCCGTATAACCTTGAGCAAGTTACTTAATCCCAATTGCTTAAAAAAAAAAAAAAAGAAACTTAAAAATATTGGAAAATTAATTGGGAAACATTTAACAAAATAAATAAAAATATAATGGGAAAAACCCTATCAAAAACATTTTTATGACAGTTTTATTACAATCAGAAGACAATAACTAACCACAGGAACCAATGATTGCCATGATTTCTAGGGAACTTGTTTCTATAAGTTATTACATAAAAAATCAGAATCAAGACAGTTGATTATGTCAAATCTATTAATCAACAAGTTATTTATAAAGCACTTACTATGTGACAGGCACTGTGCTAGGCTCTCAGGATGTAAATAAAATGAATTAAACAATCTCTACTCATATGGACTTAACATTTTAAAGTGAAAAAACAAGGTACAGAAGAGGAATGGCTGCAGGCCAGGCAAGGGGAACAGCCAATGCAAAACCAAGGAGAAGGAAAATTAAGTGTAGTGTGTGAGGAACAGAGAAAGATGAATCCTGGAGGGGCTATGATGTACAACTTTGGAAAGATAGGCTGGGACTGGGTTGTGAAGGGCTTTCAAAGCTAAACAGAGGAGTACATATTTGATTTTAGAAAGACTAAGAAATCATTGAAGATGACTGAGGATTGCAGTGAGATGGTCAGATATGTGATGAAGCTAAAAAAAAATCACTTTGGCAGTAGTAAAAAGATGGCGAAACTAACTGATTGCCCAGACCACAAGTAAAAATCTGCCTAGCCTTTCCTGAGGAAGAGCAGTAGCAGCAGTAAAGGGGAACCAATACAGACCTAATATCCTCTGCAGCACTGAAAACCCCACACAGAATGAGCAGGTGAAGTAACAATATCTTCTGGAAACTGTTGTCTTTAATTTTTATCTACTACCCTCTATTATCCCCATAATTAAAAAATTTTTTCTCTAACCTGTTTCTCTATCTCTGCATTAATCAATCACCAGGCATATAGGAAAAACTCTCCCCACTCGTACTTTTTATTTTTATATTTATGGTTATATTGATATTTACATTACATATAAATTACATATAAATATTATATATATAATATATATTATTACATATTATACATGTATAAATACATTACATTAATGTTATATTCATTTTATATTCTTTTATTCTCACTCTTCTCTTCAACCCTACCCCAAAGTACTCCAACCCTGCGTATTATGCCTTCTGGAATTTCAATTTTATAATGAACAGATATGCCTTCATCCCGGACCTTGTTCTCTCACATTCCTTCTATCTACTAGCTCTCACTTAGACCTGGCTCCTTAATGACACTATATATCCCTTGCCCTCCTCTACACATACATCACAGGCTATTCCATCACCCACATCCCCCTATACATTGGTACATTACTCAGTCTCCTTAAATTATATGACCTCCTCCTTCACTCCAACTCAGCCATGCATAAAGATCATCATATACTAGAACTCAACATTACCCACAAGAGTTTTACTTCCCTAATTAAAACCTCCACTATTTCTCTACCTAACCATAATCTTTAATCATTCCATCTCTCACTATCCACCTCTTTCATCCTAAACCCATCCTTGCCTCTATGAAAACCTCCAATCCCTCTACTTCTCAGTATTCTCAAACCAATACCCCCATCTGATTTTACTTTCTTCCTTCTCTAATCTTGATCCTATACTTAGCCCATAAAATTCTACACTGTTTTTACCTTTCCTACCCTGTTTTATCACTGCTGTTCCTTTGAATAGCTTCATTCTTGGATTACACCCACAATCTATTTCCTTCATTTGCACTAATCTGTTGTTGAAAGGAGCCTAAGAAGTCACAACTGTGCTGACTAGGTACATCATAAAGGTATACTTCAAGCTTCAAACAATCTCACTGTAGCAAGGCAAGCCTTATATTCTTCCCTAATTGATTACCTAACTCCTCAAAAAGGTTTTTCCAAACCTTTTCTCCTCAAATTTCCAAATACTTCCCTTTCACCCTTTTCAGCTGAGGACTTTGACAAATACTTTTCTGAAGCTACCTCTGCTCCTCTAAGACCCACTGATATCATCCCCAATTCTCTCTTCCTGTTCCCAGTCTCTGACAATGAGGTGGCCCTTATCCTTGCCAAGATCAAACTGTTTGTGCACCCTTGATCCCATCTCTTTTTTTTTTAAAGGAACTTTTCAACCAGAACTTTTTATTTTTTTTTTTTTTTTTTGCTTTCTGGAGGGCAATTGGGGTTAAGTAACTTGCCCAAGGTCACAGAGCTAGGTTTTTGTTTGTGTGTGTTAAGTGTCTAAGGCCAGCTCCTAACTCAGGTCCTTCTGACTCCAGGGCCGGCACTCTACTCACTGAGCCACCTAGCTGCCCGAATCTCTTTGAAATATTCAATTTCTCCTTAACTACAGGTTCCTTCCAAACTGACTTTATGTAAACCCAAGTCTTCACCATCCTTAAAAAAAATTCACTAGATCTTATCATCCTGACTCATGTTATCATCCTCTTTTTCCCCTTCCCCAAACTCCTAAAAAAAACCCTATCTATAATTTGGTGTCTCTACTTCCTCTCTTCTCTTTTCTAAGACATTTCAATCTGGATTTTGACCATCACTGACTGAAACTGTTCTCTCCAAAATTTTCAATAATCACTTAGCTGCCAAAACTGATGGTCTTTTTTCAGTCATCATCCTTTCTCAACCCCTCTGCTATATCTGGCATTGTTAATCATCTTATCTTCCTGGAAACTCTCTCCTCTATCAACTTTCATCAAACTATTTTGACCCGGTTCTCCTCCTACCTATTTAGCCATTCCTTCTCAGTTTCTTCTACTGGTTCATTACCCAGATCACACACCCTCAGTGTTGAGTGTTCCCCATATAATATGTTCTCTCTTGGCTGACCTCATCAGATTCCATGGCCTTTCATTCCCATACTGTTGCTTCCCATAGCTCAATATCAAACCTCAATTTCTCAATTTCAGTCTCATATCAACAACTGCCTCTTAGACATTTCAAACTGAGTGTGCCAACGAAATCTGAAATTCAACAAGTCCAAAACAGAAGTCATTATCTTCCAAAAAAAAAAATACCCCTACCCCACTACTTTCCATAATATCTCTATTTCTATCTAAGGGACCACCATTCTGCTAATCTCCCAAGTTCATAACTTTGGCATTACCTTAAACTCCTCACTCTCACTCATCCTAAATAATCAGCTAACAAATTTTGCCATTTCTATCTCAATATCTCTTGCATGAGATTCTTTCCCTCTAGTCACACAGCTACCAGATTAATTCAAGTCCTCATCACTTCTCATTTAAGTTATTGCAATAAACTCTTAATTGGTGTTCCTGCTTGAAGTCTCTCCGAACTTCAGTGCATTACACAGAGCTATCAAAATGATTTTCCTCAAGCAGTGATCTGATTATATCGTTCCCTTGCTCAATCATCTACTGTCTCCATAATCAAATAATCTGCCTTGTTCAACTTTTAAAATTCTTCAAACTTGGCCTTATCCCATCTTTTGAACTTTATATTACTCTCTCTCTCTCCCACCTTCTATAGTACAAACTGGCCTTTTCTCTGTTCTTCACACAAAAGACTCAATTTCCTATCTCTGTACCTTTGCATTTGTCCCCAGCACCTGGGGACAGCCTCTTATTTTCTGCCAGATGGACTCTTTAAGACTCAGTTCAAGCACTACCTTGCTAGTGCCCTCCCCATTAAACTCTGTGTGTGTGTGTGTGTGTGTGTGTGTGTGTGTGTGTGTGTGTGTAACCTCAAGCTCAGTAAATAAAGGGACACAGTACATGCTTAATGAATATCTGCTGATTATTATAGCTGCTTGCGTCACTGTTGCTTCTAGATTCTTGGGAAGGTAGGGACAAAGAACTCAAAGAACCCAAAAGTAGGACAAAACTAGATCCAAAGATAGACCAGGAAATCTGAGAGAGACTTAGTGTTTTCAGAAGTTTGGGTCACGTACACTCAGTCACAACAAGGACTAGGACCTAGGTTTCCTATCTCTTAATCTCATATACTACCTGCATATATGAGACTTATATGGCCAAAGATAGCTTTACCTGTTTCTAACTTTATAATCTTTACTCTCTACTATACTTCCTCCTCCTGACCTCTTCCTTTTACCAGTTTCCCAAGATGTCACTTCTCCAAAATTACCACGGCCCAAAGAAGGATTCTGGTAGCAAATGTAACTTGTCTCAGCAAAACGAAGTGGGCCATAGGTCCTTTGCAGTCTGCTAAAGCATAACAATGATCTAACCCTTATTTGTTGGTTTTGGGGTGGTTTTTTGCATAAAAAAAAAAACATTCTACACTCTCAAAGTAGAATAAAGATGTCTACAGAATCAACAACTGAACAGTATGAACATATTCTTGTAAACAGGATGGATTTTGGTCCCATCTCTGTATTTGAATATTTGTTTAACTGAATATCAAGTAGGACACCTAGGCTGCTTATACACTTTTTTTTTAAATTTTTTTTTTTAAAGCAATTGGGGTTAAGTAACTTGCTCAAGGTTACACAGCTAGTCATTTGATTTATGCGTGGGTGCTCATTTTCTGAGGCCAGATCTGATCTCGGGTCATCCAAGGTTACACGGCTAGGTTTTTGTTTGTGCGGATTAAGTGTCGGAGGCCGGCTCCGAACTCAGGTCCTTCTGATTCCAGGGCCGGCGCTCTATTCACTGCGCCACCTAGCCGCCCCTGCTTATACACTTCTTAAGGATCTCCTTCCTTCTGTCATCTCTCACTCAACCTCTGCTACAAATCTTCCCTAAACATCTAATTCACTGCCTACTTCTCAGTATTACTGAAGAAAAGAGAAGGAGATTATAAAGGGATGGAGAATTTGGCTGTAAAATATCAACAGACGCAGACAGAGTTCTTTCTAGTTTTCTTAAATGAGTGTTTTACTCACTCCTAAATCACTGTTTTGATAAGTTTTTTTCATATAGCCCCTGGCAAAAAAAAAAGAGAACTGGTCATCCAATGACCCTGGGAAAGTATGTTGGTGACCTAACTATGGTTATAGCTGGCATATAAAATAAACCTTTTACCTAATTCCAGAAGTCACACGGGGTAAAAAAGTAAAATAGCCCCTTTCATCTTCTCAACCCACCTCCCAACATCCACTGCTGGTGAATAATTAAAAATAACCCATTCAAGAGACAAAGAATGCAGCAGGGAATGTATTACCAGGCTGGGGATGGACTTAGGCATAGTCTTCCGAGCTCTGTGGACTTTGACGTCAGGATTTGTAGTGGCAGGTTTTTTATGATCTAGATCTTTACTCCCTTCACCTAGTTTGGTAGGTGTTGCAGCCTGTACATGAGGAAATGAGCTTAAAGTTCTTCCCTTGTTGGCTCCTCCAGGAAGTGTTTTTGCAGCATGGCCAGGAAGAGAAGAAGCCAAGGTGCTGGTAGTCCTTATGGGCTGTTCTGGTAATGTCTGTTTGGTTAAGATATAGCCATTACTTCCTGTGAGAGAAGTCTGGGTAAAATCACTAGCTTTCACATGATTTTGTTTCCCAAAGTCACTATCTCTCTCAGAAATTCCATTTTCAGCTATTCTGGTTAACTTATTAGCAGGCTCCTGTGGGCTGGCTTTTGTATTGTCCTGAGTGTTTTTAGCTGGATTGGGATGACTATTGGCTTCGTTTCTTTCACAAGAACCATTTGTTTCACCATCCGCTGCCATTTGAGGCTCCCCTCCTTGCTTTTCTGTTGAACTTTCATCAGCAGCCATGGCATTACCCCCTGTGGAAAGAGACCACAAGAAATCAAATGTGGTTGACGGTACAATAATTGTATTAACAACAGCAGCTCACATTTATATGTAGTGCTTTTTAAGGTTTATAAAGGGATTTCCTTATAAAAATCATGTAAGGCAGCAAATGCATACTTCTATTTATTTATTATCTCCATTTCACAGATAAGGAAATCAGAATTCAATAAGGTTGACTATCAAGTTTCATAAAGCAAGACTAAAACTCAACTCTTCTGATCCCAACTCCAGTGTACTCTTTTACTCTACCACAGTACCTATTTTTTTTATTTATGTAATACTTTTCAGTTTCTAAAATACTTTCTCATGTGATCCCATTTGACATAGGAAAACCAGTCAGGTAGTCAATACAAATACTATTGTCTCCATTTTCCAGATAAGATAACTGAAATTCTGAAATTTAATCAGATTGTCCCCCCCCCAGCCCAAATTATAGGAGTAGTAGATCTCAGGTCCTCCCTTCCCTAATTTTGTGTTCTACCTCATACCAGCTTCCTACTCTTGAGCAAAATTGGCACCAAATATTACTGAGTTCAAGCTGGTATCCTTCTTTTGTCCAACAGAAAACCTTTTCATTCATTTAACAAAACTGAGTCTTATTAGCTCAATTAAAAATCCATCAAAGTTCCAAAAATAATATTATATAGATTTTATTAACTAATTGGGATACTTAGTAAAAAGTTAAATGATTAAAAATATCTTCCTGGAAAAACAAATTACCTATTACTGGGAAGAGTCAAAGGCAAGAGTTTTGAAATGTTCCAAGTGACAAAATATTTATGTAGTAATGAGGAAAGGGTATGTTAATGATATGTGTATATATAAAAATGTATACAACTATATGGTAAAGGATAGCAAAACAAAATTTATATCAGTGTGTAACCAACAATTCATGTTAAGGATAGTCTGAATAATAATAGTTACTATTTAAAAAATAAATATTAGGGTACCAAATTATATAACAAATTTCTCTTTTTTAAGTGTTCTTTATCCAAGATACAGTGAAAAAAAGTTCAACAAAGTTCTGTCTCTGTGTGTCAATATTTGTACTTTTTGCTCTCTCTGCCAAAGTCCTTTGACTCTACTTGGAAACATACCAAGCTAGAAGATGAAGATGAGCTGTAATTTGGAAATATAAGAGAAAGAAACTGAAAGTATTTAGAAGCAATATTCTTATACAATGAGAGGCAGTACTATCCCTGGAGTCAAGGAATTGAGAGTTCAAATTCTGATTCTAATACAAACTTAGCAGTGTGACCCTTAAGCCCTAAGCTAACTGTTCAGTGCTCCCAGACAAATATAAATATATTGCTAGCAGCATCAGAAAAGCGAGCTCCATATTCCAAACCAGGAATTCCCTACAGAAAAGATAGTAAATAAGTACATTGTAACTCTGCAACACTCCCTAGTGTTGCCCAACCAGATTAAAGTATAACTAGGAAATATTTAACAAAATAAATAAAAATACAAAAGAACATAGATACTGTTAATGTTATTTTCGAAATCCATATGAAGCCCACAGGGATACTTATATATGGTTTAGCTCCCCCTCCTCACCTCTATTTGAATTTGATAACACTGTCCTACAAAAATGAATCACAGGTCTGGGAGAAAAAAATTACAACATGTAAAATATAGACAATTCAATCAGTTAACAATGCTAACACACTCTTGTACCAAACCCCAAGGACTTATCGATCAAGTATAATCTTTAAAAGCTTGGTCTAAGTGACCCTTTATTAGTAAAAAAAAAAATAAATCTGCCCCAAATCTGATTCATAACTTTTACTTCCCCTCTACAGAATATAGCAGAATATAGCCAACATTTGCTAAAAGAAACATTCCTACTGTGGAGTCAACTCTCTAATATAATCATTTTCAAAGTCTGAGTCTCGAGGTAAATGTCAGTTATAGCCAAGGTCCCCCTATACCTAATGAAATAATCTCTCTCCTAAGGTCTCTAAGGCTACCCTTCCCTTCATCTGCAACCATGTTGGGAAATGGGTTGTGGGTGGGGCCCACTTTCACTTCTACAAGGAGACAGCAACATTATCCTCAGCCCCTGGAAATCCCACTCAATCCAATGGGATTAAGCTACTGAGTGTTTCCTTCATTTTTCCTATTCTAGAAGCAGAGATAGGGAAGGATTTTCCCAGACCTTCCTAAGCCTCAATGGAACCAGCACAGAATAGAGTCAAAGGACCTGCATTATTATACACCTCAATCTTCCACTTTCATCTCTGATCCAGTGACCCTTTCAGGACCATTCATAAGAAGGAGATCCAAGGGGCAGCTAGGTGGTACAGTGACTAGAGCACCAGCTCTGGAGTCAGGAGGACCTGAGTTCAAATCCAGAATCAGACACTTAACACTTACTAGCTGTGTCACCTTGGGCAAGTCACTTAATCCCAATTGCCCTGCCTTTCCCACTCCAAAATGGGTGGGGGGGGGTGGGGAGGAGAGAGAACACCAAGGAGATTCAGCTTAACCTATGAAAAGATAAAATACAATATGAAGTTTTAGTTTCTTCAGCAATATTGTAAGTGAAAGAAATTTTATTTTGAATATTTGTTTTAATTAAGAAAAAAGGAGACATTTTTACTTAAGGTATTTTCCTAATGAATTAGGAAAAAAAAGGTATTTTTAAACATTATACCTCCATACTCAATGTTTGACTGTAGTAGAGGTGAGAGGTTCTCAAAGGCAAGCCAATCAAACAAACTGTTAGTATGTCCAAGTAAATTGGAAAGGCACGTCAATTCAAGTATAGGTTCACAGTGCACCTGTTGTTTGAGGACCAACCTAACTAAATTCAGCTATGCTCATCAAGAGAAGGATGGTCATAGAATTTGGGAGTTCAAAAGTACCTCTATGGTCAATTAATCCAACCTACATGTAAAAAAGGAATTCCCAGAACATGCATTCTATCAAACTTTTATAAAACAAATTAATATCTATATATTGCACAAATTATTCTTAAAAATTAATAAGTCACTTTATCAAACTCTTATGAAACAAAATAGTGCTAATTTCTAAACCAATGAATGATAAAATAAAGATCATTAACAACTATTAATTCAAAAATGTTAAAGAATATCCTGACAGAAAAACACCATAGTAACGTATCTAAAAATGTATTCATTGAGAGCAACCTGAATTATACTCTTCTCCCTGACTGTCTCTAGGTTTTCTGGATACCAGTCTCTCCTGGTTCTCTTCCTACTTTTCAGACTGCTTCTTCTCATTCTCCTTTGCTGGACCCACATTTAGGTCATATCCTCTAACCTTAGGTGTCCAAAAAGACTCTGTGCTGAAGCCTTCTCTTCTCCCCCTATCTTACTTCACTTGGGTGATCTCATCAGCTCCCATGGATTTAATTACAATCTCTTGTGGCAATCTCTCTTTCCTAACCTTTCTGATTACCTCCAATCCTATACATCCAACTGCCTCCCAGACATCTCAAACTGGATGTTCACTGGTGTCCAGTTGTTTCAATCCTATCCAACTCTTCATAACCCCACTGGGGGTTTTCTTGGCAAAGACACTGGAGTGGTTGGTCATCTCCTTCTCCAGTTCATTTTACAGAGGAGGAATCTGAAGCTAACAAAATTAAATGACTTGCCCAGGGTAACAAAGCTATTGTGTCTAAGGTCAGATTTAAAGTCAGGTCTTGCTGACTCCAGGAAGGCCCAGTACTCTATTCACTGTGCCACCTAGCTGCCCAATGTCTAACAGGTATCTTAAATTCAAAATATCCACAACTAAACACATTATCTTTCCCCCTAAACTCTACTACCCCTCTCCTAACTTCTCTATTGCTGTGGAGGGCAACATCATCCTCCCAGTCCCTCAGATGCACAACTTAGGTGCTATTATGGATACTATGTAGCACCTCCACACTTCAAATCTGTTGCCAAGGACTATCAATTTCACTTTTAGAACATCCAGTCGGTCTACCTCAAGTCTCTTCTCTACAAGAATCCATCCTCTATTCAGGTGCCAAAGTGGCTTACCTAAAGGGCAGATTGGACCATGTCAAACCCTGCCCCCAACTCCAGTGGCTCCTGTTGCCTCCCAGGATCAAACATGAAATCATAAGTTTGGCGTTCAAAGTTCTTCACAACCTAGTCCCCCCTCCTCCCTTCTAGTCTTCTTATATCTTACTCCTCACCACATATTCTGATCCAGTGACAGTGGCCTTCTTGTTACTGCATGAACTAGAAATTCCATCTCTTGACTCCTGGCATTTTCTCTGGCTATCCTCTCATGCCTAGAGTGCTCCTCCTCCTCCTCTTCCTCCTTATCTCTGCCTCCAGGATTTCCCAAATTTCTTCAAGTTCCAAACAAAATCCTACCTTTCACAGGAATTTATTGCCAATCCCTCTTAATTGTAATGCGTTCCCTCTACTGATTATTTCATATTTATCCTATATCTATCCTGTTTGTAAGTAGTTGTTTACATGCTGTGTCCCTCATTAGATCCTGCCCTGGAGAAACTGCTGCCTCATATTCGGGGAAATGTGGGCTTTGTGTTCACTAAGCAAGATCTGACTGAGATTAGGGATATGCTTCTAGCCAATAAGGTGCTAGCTGCTGCCCGTGCCGGTGCCATTGCCCCATGTGATGTCACTGTGCCAGCACAGAATACCGGTCTGGGTCCCGAGAAGACCTCCTTCTTCCAGGCTCTGGGTATCACCACCAAGATTTCCAGGGGTACCATTGAAATCTTGAGTGATGTGCAGCTGATAAAGACCAGAGACAAAGTGGGTGCCAGCGAGGCCTCCTTGTTGAACATGCTGAACACCTCCCCATTCTCCTTTGGACTGATCATTCAGCAGGTGTTTGACAATGGCAGCATCTACAACCCTGAAGTGCTGGACAACACGGAGGAGACTTTGCATCTTCGGTTCTTAGAGGGTGTCCGTAACGTTGCCAGCGTCTATCTGCAGACTGGCTACCCAACTGTTGCATCAGTACCCCACTCAATCACCAATGGGTACAAGCGGGTCTTGGCTGTAGCTGTGGAGACCGAGTACACCTTCCCACTTGCTGAAAAGGTGAAGGCCTTCTTGGCTGACCCGTCAGCATTTGCAGTGGCCGCCCCTGTGGCTGCTGCTCCAGCTGTTGCTGCACCTGCTGCTGCTGCTCCAGCCAAGGTGGAAGCCAAGGAAGAATCGGAGGAGTCTGATGAAGATATGGGATTTGGTGTCTTTGATTAGCCCACAGGAAACAACTATTTCAGCCAGTTTATTTGTGAAACAAAGAAATAAAAGAGCTCATTTATCTCAAAATAAATAAAGAAATAAATAGATGTTTACTGACTAACTATACTAGAGACACTAGGACAATACAACATTAGGAAAATAATTAACCATATTAATAACAAAACATCCAAAATCAGTTATAATAGATATAAAGAAAAGAAAAAAAGCCAACAAAATACAACTCATTTATACCTAGAAGAATATTTTCTGTACTATCATAAAAGTATGCATATGAGACCATTACAACATATATAAGTAGTCATTCAGCCTCTGTCAGATCATCTCCATTAAGAAGGAACTCATTGGGGCAGCTAGGTGGTGCAGTGAATAGAGCACCAGCCCTGCAGTCAGGAGGACCTAAGTTCAAATATGGCCTTAGACACTTGACAAATTTACTAGCTATGTGACCTTGGGCAAGTCACTTATTAACCCCAACTGCCCACCCCCTCCAAAGAAGGAGAAGGAGAAAGGGAAAAAAAAGGAACTCATACACAGACTTAGAAGATAGTCGATTCTACCAAAGGAAAGTTCTACTTGTTGGGAAACTCTAGACATCAAGTCAAAATTATGCACCTTAACCTACTGCTTTCGGGCTTGTCCTCGATTCCTAAATATTAAAATGTGCTAACCTAAAGCTTTGAAATTTGTAATTAACAACTCACATTTGTATGCAACAGGCACAGAGAATCTAAGTGATTATCTAATTCAACCTTCTCTTGGAATATCCTCCCTTATTCGAATATTTCTGTATATTTTCTTTTATCTGTGGAATTTCTAGCTCTTGAGAGCTGGAAGCCATCTCCAGTTGTACTGATTTATATCTTGCCACTGGGCCCAAATGGCTCTGGAGGAGAGAGTGAGGCTGGTGACTGCACAATCCTCCGTTTAAATCCAGATCACATCATGGCATCACCTTTGTGATGTCATGATCCTCTTCAAGAACAAAGGACAAACAACATCAACAGCCCTCAGAGTCCAAACAGAATAAATTTAATCCCTATTTCAAACAACAATCCTTCAAATTTTTCAGTAAATCACAGTTCTTTCCTTAGTCATCTTTTCACCATGCTAGCATCCCTAGTTCTTCAAACAATTTTCATATAGCACGGACATGAGGCCCTTCACCAGCTTGGTTCTCCACCTCTGACACTGTCATCATCCTGGTAAAACTCTTCATCCTCTCATGTCTGGATTTTTAAATAAATAGATAATTGATGTCCTTGGCTCAAGCTTCTCCTGACTTCAGTCCATTCTCCACTCAGTTGTCAAAGCAATCTTCCTAAAGCATAGTTCTGACTATGTCATTCCCCTATGCAATAATGGCCTACTATCATTTCCAAGATCAGATATAAAATGCTATTTGGCATTCAAATCCCTTTATAGCTGGCAATCAAATGACACTAGCCTCCATGCTGTTCTAGCAAAAGCACCTCTTCTAACTCCTGGGATTTTTCACTGAGGTTTCCTGTTTCCTTTACATCCCAGGTAAAATCCTACTTTCTGATAGAAATCTTTCCAAGTCCTTCTTAATCTTAGTGACTTTCCCATAAGATATTTCACATTGCCTTCTATTCTTTCATTTGTTTGGATATGTTTAACAGTATCTTGATTTCTCATACAGTCATTAGTTTCCACTTGCTCCAATCTAATTCTGAAGGAATGATTCTCCTCAGTGAGCTTTTGAGATTCTTTTTCCATCTGGCAAATTCGGCTTTTTAAGGCATTCTTCTCCTCATTGCCCTTTTGAGCCTCTTTTGCCATTTGAGTTAGTTTATTTCTTAAGGTGTTATTTTCCTCAATCAGGCTGTTGACTCTCATTCCATAATTTTCTTGCATTGTTCTCATTTCTCTTCCCAATTTTTCTTAAGAAGCAGATAGGAGAAGTGGAGGAAAAAGTCCATATTCCTCGATGGCCTGTAACCAGCTCGTATTTTCTTTTGAAGCTTTTGGTGCAGGAGCTCGGACCTCACAGTCCTCCTCCTGTTCCACACTTTGATCCTTTTTGTCCCCAAAATAGGAGTGTAATGTTGATTTCTTCTGTTTGTTTTGCTTCCTTTGCCTGGACATGTTGCCACTCAATTACTTGACTTGTGGGCTTTTTGCCACAGTAGGACTCTGCCACCAGACAAGGGAGTTTCCATCTCAAACTCTGGGGCTTTCTCAGCTGCCAGAGGCATTAGTTGGGTGCCCTCTCTGAAGCTTCCACACACCCTGGCAAGCTGGTCACACACCGCAACACCTGCAGACCGCAATCCAATCCAATGAGGTTAAAGCAAGAGCAATTATCCCTCAGACTGGTGACTTGTTCCCCCCTACAGTCTGCAGGCCAGGAACTGAAGCTGCTGTCGCCCCTGGGGGGAAGAGGCTGATGCACTCCCCATCTATATTGCACTGACCTCTCAATTTGTCTTTAGCATCTATGTGTTGATAATTCTGGAAACGGCCACAGCTACTAGTGTTCTGAAGTCCTTCCAGACAGCTGCTGGTCAGGCCCGCCGTGGGGCTAAAACCTCTAGCTCGAGAGGGGCCGGAGTGGGTTCCCAGAGCCCTGCACTGGCCAATTCCTGCTGGACTGCCAGGACTCCTCAGCGGGAGGTTAGCTTCTTTGTATCATTTTGTGGGTTCTGTAGCTCCAAAGTTTGTTCAGAGTCCCCTTTTACATAAATTTGGGAAGGTGGGAGCCGGAGCTGCTCAGAAATCCTGTTTCTTGGGGCGGCTAGGTGGCGCAGTGAGTAGAGCGTCGGCCCTGGAGTCAGAAGGACCTGAGTTCGGATCCGGCCTCAGACACTTAATCCACACAAACAAAAACCTAGCCGTGTGACCTTGGGCAAGTTACTTAACCCCAACTGCCCTAAAAAAAAAAAAAAAAAGAAATCCTGTTTCTACTCTGCCATCTTGACTCCGCCCCCACTTAGTGCTTTTCATATAAGATTATTTCTAATTTATCATATATTTATCTTATTTGTACACAGTTATTTACAAGTTGTTTCCATTCAACTATGAGGTTGTTAAGAGTATAGAATGTTTGTTTGCTTTTCTTTGTATCTCCAGTGCTTAGCAGAGTGCCTGGTACATATCTGGCACTTACATGCTTATTGACTTGACTTCCTAAACTCTGGAGACTAGAACGGAATACAATATGCTAGATGTAGTCTGACCGGAACAGAATCCTAGTTACAAGGATATGATTTTCTTCAAATACAACTAATGGAATCATCTACTTAGAGACAGAAAAGATTTGATCCTCCCATCAGTGGAAGCAATGTCCACAATAAGGAAATCATAAATCCTTTAAGGATCTTTTATCTTTCATCTTCATAACCCTAGCACTATAAACACTATGCATATAGGACAGGCTGAGTACTTAATAAAAGTTTGGCAAACTGAACTGAATATTTACTGTTTTGGGGAGAGAAGAAAAGAGAGAGGAGGGAGAGGTTGCAGGGGGGCAGGGTGTGTAATTCAAGCAAAAATTTTCCTGTTAGGAAAGCTGCTTAGTATGTACTGGCTAGATAGTTAGCCTCACAGACAGAAACACCTGGGTACAAGCACTGCTTCTGACACATATGTGCTGGCTATATGACTCTGGGATAATCATGTATTCTCTAAGTGCTCTGGGCAACTCTCTAAAGCTATTAAATTTATAGGAAAGGTGCTTACTTGGGCAGATGGAGTTTCTTCATCAAGAAATTCCCTATACTCTACCCCACATAGATCTTCTATTTCCAAGAAAGATCTTATTTATCTCACAAAATTCTATCTTGAAACACATTTCTAAAATGTTTTCAGTTTCTTTTATCATGATTATTTCAATATCATTTAATTATTCTATCTTATGCTATAATTATTAATTTGCATCTCTTATCTCACCTCTAAGGTCAATAGATGGCACACTGGATACTGAACTGTACCTGGAGTCAGAAAGACTCAAATCAAGATTCAGATACTTACTAGCTGTGTGATCCTGGGCAAGTCACTTAAACATTACCCTCAACATCCTCATCTGTAAAAATGGGGCTAATAATAGCACCTACTTGACAGGACTGTTATGAAGATTGAATGACGTATTTGTAAGCTGTTCTCAATATCTTAAAGAGCTAAAGAAATACTAATTATTATTAGACTATAACTCATTAAACATAAAAATCATATCCGTTTCATCTATATATCCTCCACCAGAACTTAATGTAGGATATGGGCAATAAATATCTATTGAATGAACCAATGAATGACTGTTTTCTTAAAGTACAAGCCTATAAGAAAATTCTTAACCTTATCAGTATAACCTTGTTGTTCAGTCAAGCCAATTCTTCATGACCCCATGGACCATGCTGTCTCCAGGGTTTTCTTGGCAAAGATTGGAGTGGTTTGCCATTTTCTTCTCCACTGGATGCAAACAAAGTTCAAATGACTTGCCCAGGGTCACAAAGCTAATAAGTATCTGAGGCTAGATTTAAAATCCGGTCTTCCTGACTCCAGGTACCCAGCTGCATCCTTAAGCTGTTGTTCAGTCATTCAGTCAAACTTGACCCTTCATGACCCCATAGACTATACCATCCATGCAGATCTCTTGACAAAGATATTGGAATATTCACTTACAGTAATGCAAAAGAAAAAGTAATTATTTATATGCTAGGAAGTTTTTGTGTATTTGTCATTTTATTGAGTATAAATTACATCTAATTTAACATTTAAACTCTACCCAAACTTAATACCCTGAGAATCTCTTCACTTCAGCTGTCACAGATGAGTGAATTCATTAGATATTACCTTCTAGTCACCTCTGTGACAAAAATGGAGAACTGAAAAAATCTACATTAAAGTTCCAAATTATGAAGGTGTAATTCAACTTAACAAGTATTTATTAGCCACCCTCCAAATCCAAAAAAGCATTGGCTAGACACCGGAAATACAAAGAAATGAAAAATAGTTCCCTGGCACCAAATGATTTTGATGCCATCTGTTAATTTTAACATTTTGAAATTAAGGCAATTAGAAATTATACTCTTTCCTAAATTCTAAATTAAGTAGTAGTCCCTTTATATATGTGCAAATTGGCACATCACCTTCTGATAGTCCTCAACTTTCATTTTTAAAACGTTTCATATTATTTCTAATAAAACTTAAGAGTTAAAAGGCTCATAATGACTAATGGGGTACTGCCATTTAAATCATTTTCAAAAAAAGAAGTTCATAATATAAAACCTTAAGGATCAGTGACTTTGGTATGGTTATTCCTTTCCATAAACATGGAATGACTCTTCTATAACTTCACAGACAGTAATCTGGAGTTACTATGACCAAAAATGTCATCACCATGTAGCCAACCTGATGATAAGTATCTCTATACTGGTTAGATTGGATACAACAGATAATCAATCTATTTCTTGGCTCACACTCTAGTATTCTAATAATAGTTAGTGTTCTGCTGACACAGCCTTCAGGAACCAAGCTACAACAAAGCATGAAAGTAGAATGTTAGTGAAGAAATGGAATACTAAGAGGAACATGTGTGACAAATCCCTATGGCAAATGAAACACCATGATTCTCAATAATCATTACTAAAAAAGAATAATTTGATGAGTTATCATTTCTTTGGTTTGATTCCTTTCTCCACTGATGCTGATCAAACTTTCCAATATCACAATTAAAAATCATTTACTAAGAGCCTGTCTACTATGTGTGAGGAAATGAGCATGGGAAACAAATGCAAAAATGAAAGAGCCCTTGGCCCTAAAGAAATTTACTAAAAGTGGTCTAGGAAACAATATGAGCATAAGTAAATATACACAAATTGTATAGCAAGTAAACACCAGGCATAATTCATATGAATGTCTTCCCAAAATTCTCCATAGGTAATCAACCTACCTCAGTGAATAGGAAAAAACAATATAGATAATTCCAAAAATAGCAAATAATTAAGAAATCACTTATTGACTTTGGAATGTATTTCTATACTAGCATCTGACTATAGTTGTTTCTAAAATACTAGTAATTCAATACCTCATTTTTAAAAATGACATTAGAATGTAAAAAACAACATTCTTTACTATCATCTTCTATTATTTCCTCTTCTGTACCAGTCTCAAAAGAAGAGATGGTCATTATCTTTGCCAAGGACAAACCCTATACCTCTGCCCTTGATCCCATTCTATCTCCATTCATCTGACAACTTGCTCCTCACCTGTCCTCACCCCTCTAGTCATCAATCTCTGGATCCAACGGCTCCTTTCCTAGTGCCTACAAATATATCCAAATACATCTCATCATTTATTAAACAACACTTTGGTCTGCCATCTCCTCTCCCTCTTCCCCCAAACTACTGTGCTATAGCTTCTTTCCCTTTGACAAACTCCCAGAAAAACCTGCCTATACTCATTGATTCTACAGCCCCATTTCAATCTCATTTGTAACTCTACTGCTGGACTAAAAGTGACTTCTCCAAGGTTATACCAACAATCTCTTTTTATAAAATGCTTTTCAACAACTTTTCAAATTTCATCTTTATTTCCAAATATGTCATCATACCCTTCCTCTACCTAATAACCCATCCCTCATCACAAAAAATAAAAAAGAGAAGGGAGGAAAAGTAGTTCAATAACAACTATTGTGTCAACTGAGTCTTTCAAAACAAGTAATATCTCTTCTCTTCTGTATACTCACCAACCCATTCGTTCAATAAAATACCCTAGAAGTTTTGCCAAGAATAGAAATCAAGTCTCCTACTATCATTTAGTCCTAGACTCTTTACTTTTTTTGGAGGTGGCAATATTATTTACATTTCTCTAATCCTTTGTAATCTAATCTCTTATAAGGAAAGAAGGTGCTTTTTGCATCAGTATCCCATTTATATCACTTTCAAATCTTGAAGGAGGTTTGTCCAAAGATATTTTGTATTTTGATCACTGCTTGCCATAAATCATTATCAATCAGCAAACACATATTTGTCAAGCATACAAATCTGACTTTGTGACCTCATTTGAGAAACTGAAGTTGTCTGCAATTTCCATTTTACAGATGAGGAAAAAGGCAAACTGAGTTAAGTGATTTGCTCAGGGTCACACAGCGAGTGTCTAAGGCTAGATTTGAATTCAAGTTCTCCAGATTCCACGGACAGTACTGTATCCACTACACCACATAGGTGCCTTAGGAGGGTTGTCATTCTGAGTAGCATCAGTGTCCCATTGATGTCACTTTTATGTCTACACTAAGATATGTCCAAAGATTTGATCATCATTTGCCATAAATCACTGTTATTAATCAGGAAACATTTAATAAACACTAAGCATTCAAATTTTTTAAAAAAGAAACAATTCCTATTCTCAAAAAGCTTACATTCTATCAAACGAGGCACCATGTACCTACATTAGTAAAAAAAGAATTAACAGAAAATAAGTTTAAGGTAGTAAGGACAGAAGAGCACTAGCAATTGGAGTGGGCAGGACAGACTTTGTATAGAAGGGTCTTGAAGGGGCGGCTAGGTGGCGCAGTGAATAGAGCGCCGGCCCTGGAATCAGAAGGACCTGAGTTCGGAGCCGACCTCAGACACTTAATCCACACAAACAAAAAAAAAACCTAGCCGTGTAACCTTGGGCAAGTTACTTAACCCCAATTGCCCTAAAGGGGTGGCTAGGTGGCGCAGTGAGTAAGAGCACTGGCCTCGGAGTTGGGATGACCCGAGATCAGATCCGGCCTCAGAAAATGAGCACCCACGCATGAATAATGACTAGCCATGTAACCTTGAGCAAGTTACTTAACCCCAATTGCTTATTAAAAAAAAAAGAAGGGTCTTGAAGAAACAAAGAGATTCTGAGAAACAGGAAGGAGGAAATTTATACCAGCGTGGAGGAAAGGCATTGTACAGATAAGAAATAGAGTTCCTTGTGTGAACAACAGAGAGAAGGCCAGTTTTATTGGATTGTTGATCATAGATAGGTGAATAGTATGTAATGAAACTGGAAAGACAGGTTGCAGTCAGGCTATAAAAATGCATCAAAAGCCAAAAAGAAGAGTTTCTAGGAGCTGTGGGATCAACTTGAGGCAAGAAGATGAATTAGGAGCTTGCTACAGACAACTAGGTGAAAGGTACCTAAATTTCGACAAAGTTTTTGATAAAATGTTTTATACTATTCCTAAGGAAAAGATGGAGAGATGTGATACACATCTGGTTAAATGGTTAGCATAAAAGAATTAATCACAAATGGTTCAATGGCAACTTGGCAAAAGGTTTTCAATGGAATGGTCCAGGGATCTGTGCTTGGACTTATGCTTTAATATTTTATCAATTACTTGGAAAAAAACAGGAGACATATTCATCAAAAGGGGAGATGACATAAAGCTAAAAGGAAGAGTCGTCACACTGGATAACAGTCAGGATCCAAAATATCTTGAAAGCCTAGAGACTGAACTGAATCTAATAAGATAAAATCCAACTAGGAGAAATGCAAAGGTACAGCATTACATACTTTGATCTAGAAAAAACTTACATATTAGTCCAATACCTTCATTTTCCAAATGAGTCCAACACCTTAATTTTCCAAATGAGGAAACTGAAGCACACAAAAATTAAGGTCCAAGGTCTCATGGATAAGTTGTAGACTTTGGACTTGAACCTAAGTCCTCTTACTTTAATTCCACATTCTTTCTACTATGAAACTCTGGATTTGAAGAAAAAAAGAATCATTTTCACAAGTATAAGATGAGACATGGCTAGGCAGCCACTTTTTTGAAAAACATCTGAACACTTTTGTGAACTAAAAGTTTAGTATATGAGTCAGAACTGTAATGTGAAAGGCAAAGAAATTAATATGATCTTGGACTGCATTTAGAGAGAGAAAGCTTTCAGGAGTAAGGAGGTGCCTGGGTCAGACCTCACCTGTAGTACTATGGTCAGTTCTGGACAGAATAGTTTTAAAAAGATACTGATGAATTAAAGAACATTAAGTCCATATTATGTGAGGATCAAGCAAAGGAACTAAGGCTGTTTAGCCTAAGAAGAAAAGATTTAGTGGGAGCATGATACCTAACCAAATACCTGAAGGGATGTCAGGTTGGGAAGAGAGCAGAATTGTCCTCTGTTGCCCAAAGGGGCAGGGCCCAGAACAATGGGTCTAGTCATTTAAGGAATAATGCCATTCACGTGAAAATTCCTAACAATTGAGACTGTCTAAAAGTAGAAACAACTGGCTAAAGAGATGGTGAGTTTCCTTCTCCTTCAAAGTCTTCAAGCAGAGGTTGGAGGACCACTTGCCATGTGTGTTATAATGGAGATTCCTTTCATGTGGTTTAAGTTTAGGCTAGATGACTAACAAGGTTCCTTCCAACTCTCAAAATGTAGTGTGATCCCATGTTACTCAGACAGAGAAGAGCCACCTCACTTCCTCTGTAAGATGGTGACAATAATCCATGCACAACCACACACAGGCTAATTCTGAGGAAAGCCATTTTTCAAACTTAAAATTTATAAGAGAAATGATAATTATGCAGAAGATATGATTTTGCAAGCTGTCTTGCAAAAATATCCCATAGACTACTTGATGATTAACTGATTGTATGCAAACAACAAGAAACATTAGTAAAGATGTGTTAGATATGACAATTAGTATATTTAAACAATATGAACTAGTAGTAACCAAAGAAACTTATGGATACAGCTAATTAACTGATCATTAAATGTTAGGTTCTCACATACAAAGAAAAATAAGTTCAAGGTCTCTGTGAAAAAGAAAAGTTTTGGGGGTGGCTAGGTGGCACAGTGAATAGAGCACCGGCCCTGGAGTGAGGAGGACCTGAGTTCAAATCTGGACTCAGACACTTAACACAAAAACTAGCCATGTGCCCTTGGGCAAGTCACTTAACCCCAAATCCCCTCCAAAAAGCAAAAAAAAAAAAAAAAAAAAAGAAAGTTTTGGTGATCAGGCAAATTATTTAGCATGAAGGTCAAAAAAGTCAACCTTTTAGCCAAGGGAGAGCAAGAAGACAATGAATCTAGACAAACTGTAGTCCCATATTTTAGTAAACTATAAGGTAAACAGACCAGAAACTGCCTTTGAAGACAACAGCCTTCTTTGATTCCCTACTCAATTCGTTTCATGACTCAACGTACGTACCCTACATAATTTCTATCCCTTTCAAAATACAAGGGGAAAATGCAATAAAACCATTTATATAAAAATATAATTTCACTTTCTAATTCCCATCTCATAAGTAATAACTAATAAAGTACATAGCAGGCAACAAGCACCACCTGAATAACCATTCAAGAAACAAACTTTTTTTTTAATATTAAAGGAACCCTCAAGGCTAAAACAATCAAGGCTTTCATTGCTCATTTGCCAATATCAAATTCACTGACTCAAAAAATGGCAATAAAGGTCTTAACTGAAAATACATACTTACCTTCTTCTTTATTGTTTGTAATATCTTTCAGCAGTTCAGTCTTCATGCAGGTATCCTTTTTAGTCTCCCCCTTAATCAATACTGCTTGCTACAATGAAACGGAATAACCAAAAGTGATTAAAACATGCAGTGCCAGTAAGCAACTCTAGCAAATGTTTTAAATACTAATTTAAATAGAAGCCCAAATTCAAAATTAATCCTTTTGTTCCAAAACTAGTCAGAGCTAAATACATTTTTTAAAAAATGTCCAAAGTATTCAATGCTTAACTTTCTATATTATGCGTGCCTAAAATATGTTTATAATGTCACATGTAGATAAAGAGAATCAAGAATCAAGAAAGCTTGGGTTCAACTCCTATGACACATACCTGCCCAAGTCTGACCATATCACCTCCCTACTTAATAAACTTCAGGGCTCCCTATTACCTCCCAGAACAAATAAAAAATCCTGTTTGATATTAAAAGACCTTCATAAACTATCTCCCCACCACCTAACCTTTCCAGTCTTCTCATACCTTTTTTCTCCCCACCCCACCCCACCCCCACATACTCTTTGATCCAGTAACACTGGCCTCTTTCTTCCTCCAACAGGATCCATCTCCAGATTCCAGTCATTTTCGCTGGCTATTCCTGCATACCTGGATTGCTCTCCCTCCTCATCTCCTCCTCCTGAGTTCTCTGACTTCCTTCAAATCCCAGATAAAATTCCACCACTTTTCCAAATTGCTCTTAAGCCTAAATCTTAAATAAATAAATTCCAAAATGCACTTCCCTCTGCAAATTATTTTCAATTTGTCCTGTTTGTCTATACATAGTTGTTTGCATGTTGAGACTATTTTTTGCCTTTCTCTTTTTTCCTAAGACTTAAGCACAGCACCTGGCACAAAGGCACTAAATAAATGTTGACTGACCAACTGGACTATGTGATCCTAGACAAGTCACTTAACATCTCAGACCAAAAGTGTCAAACCAGCAGTCCAAGATCTATAAAACTCTAGATTAAAATTCAATTGCGAAGTGCTTAATAAAATAAGCAAAAATACAACTCAACACAGACAATGTTAATATGTGGTTTTTTAAATCATTATGCAGCCTGAAGGGATCCTTATGTATGGTTCAGTGGTCCCCTTTCTATGTGTTTGACATCAGTATTTTAGCCAGCTCTAAAAATATGTAAGTTGTGAAACAGCTGCTAATCTTTATTGGTAGAAGTTCCCTCTTTGAGAGTTCCCTGTACTACTGAAATCAAAGGTACGGGCCCCTATAGCCATAATTACCAGCAATACATACCACCACCAAAATCCCAAAGATATTTCCCTGTAGAAAAAGAGCACAGCGCACAAAACTTCTGACAGATCTTTTTCAAACAAACACACAACAGATGCACATTTCAAGTCTATGTAGTCAGCTGGCTGCATCAACAACTTCAAACCAATAATATATATTGAATATCTACTAGCTACCAGGCACAATCTAAGACACTATGGGACATACAAAGAAACAAAATAACCTGGCCTCTGCCCTCACGAAGCTTACAGTCTATTGGGACAATTATACATAGGGATAGTGATAGGGATAGGAACTAGATCTGTGATTTTACTACTTTAGGGTACTCCTGGATCAGGAAATCTCCTTCCACAATGCAGGCTGGAAACTTCTTTGAAACTTACGTAGTCTTTTTTGGGGGGGAAGGGCAATTGGGGTTAAGTGACTTGTCCACGGTCATACAGCTATTTTTTTGTGTTAAGTGTCTGAGGCCAGATCTGAACCCAAGTTCTCCTGACTCCAGGGCTGGTGCTCTGTTCACTGCATCACCTAACCACCCAACTTAAAGGAGTCTTAAAGAACTTCTTAGAGAACTAAGAGGTTCAGTGACAAGGTCACAAAATTAGTATGTATGTTAGAGGCAGGACTTGAACTTGCTGGTTCCCAGGCCAACTCAATTATAGCATACTCCTCAAAAATATATAAACAAAGGCGATAGATAAACAATAAAAGAGAATATAGTTCAATAGTTTTCACACAGTTTTTAACAACTTCTAGAATTAAGTGGTACAATTATTATTATCCCTATTAATACCAAAGGAAACAAACTCCCCTCTTAATATCAATGCAGTGATGCAGTATAGTTTCCAGTCATGAAAGCACCCACAGTATCCTAAAAATTAAAGTGTTGTGTCATTAAAAGCACAATAAAAAGGCAGATAGTAGGACTCAGTAGGCTGCTGAATATAATAACCAAAGAAGAATTATTTTCATAGAGCCAGCAATATCAGGATATCATCAGACAGAGAGATAACAGAATTGGAAAAGAAAAGAGGCCAATGATCTAACAATAAGGATAAATAACTATGAAGAGTCAATGTATTGTACTGGTATCCATGCAATGTCAAGGTCACATAGATACTAAGTAGAAGGGCTAGAATCAGAACCGAGGTCTTCTTACCCCAAATCTAGCACACTTGTCCACTGTGCTCTTCTATAAATCTGACTCATGTCTCTGGCTCTGGGGCCAGATTCCCAAATTTCTAAAATTAAAGTTAAAATTCCCTAATGGGAAGCCTACCTTTAGTGTTTTTATCTAGGATATTTCCTTCTCCATCTCAGGTGCAGAATATATAAGTGTCTAGATGTAAAAATTACTCATCTTGCGTTGCCCTGAGTGTTTTTTAGAGTAGATTACATACATAGTACTTTTCTTCTACTATCTGCTTAAAGTATGAAGCCCCCTTGTCCTAGGTCCCCTTTACCCACACAAATATGGCCTTTGTACCTGAAAAGCCTCAAACACAGATTCAAATGGCTGTAGAAACACTAAACATAATCTAATAGATATTTCAGAACAGTCAGAGTTTACACACCTGAGCTTGCCCTTGGACTAGACCCTATGAAGCTGGGAATCTCTAACTACTTTAGGATAGTATTTCCCTTTTTCCTTAGAAAGTAGAGAGTAGAGCGCTGGCCCTGGAGTCAGAAGGACCTGAGTTCAAATCCAGCCTCAGACACTTAACCCACACAAACAAACAAACAAAAAAAAAAAAAACCTAGCCGTGTGACCTTGGGCAAGTTCCTTAACCCCAATTGCCCTCCAAAAAAGAAAAAGGTTTTCTACATTTTATACATTTTAGAAATCCCCTAACTTCATGGATTTGTTATACGCTCAATCTATGTATGCTGTCTATTTAAAATGCAGACCATCTTTGTCTTCCTATCTTGTCAAGTTCCTGTTAATTTCCTTTCATAAATTCTCCACAAATGACCAAATGTGTCATATACTTTAATCTGGACCTTGAGGACATCCGTGTGATACTTGTCAAGAATAGTGTCAACAAAGGGATAATACACATTTCCATTTAAAAGGACAGATCAAATGTTATCATGACTACTTGGAAGAATATAAGAATTTAGTTTTACAAGGCTTGGCAAAGTCACTTGGTCAGAAGTTGCTAGCCTAACACCCAACCTTAAGACCCAACCAATATGAAGTTGGCTACATAACCAGAAATAGGCAGAATGGAGGTCAGGATAGTTGGACAAGAATCCCAGAGGAATATGGTCTAAGAGATCAATTTAATTACAAAAGAATCCACCTTATGTGTACCACAAGCAGTATTGTCTTATATTACTAGATTTTCCAATGCCATTAAAGAAGCTAATGGTTTTTCACCATATAGAGATGGTATCCTGTTATGCACTGCTATAACTTTTCCATGTCTTAATAAATGTTTTGAAGATTCAAGGGCTAGGCTCCTCAGTGCTCTTAATATCAGAAATCTAATGAAACCTTAAAATTCTTCATGAGTCACAAATCCTTATTGAGTTAACTCCAACTCAAAGCCTTTCATAATTCTCCCAGGTGTTAAAACTCTTCAAATTCCCACATATTTGCTTATTTGTACACCTCGATATATTTCCTCCCAGGAGAATGTCCTCTTCAGGACAGGGACGGATTTCTTTTTGTTTTTGTAGCCTTGCACAGAGTATTTAATACTTTAAATTAAATCAACCTTGGCTTTGTTCTTCACACCACCAATAAACTTAATATTAACAAAGCATTTTTAATGTCAATCATATGAAGACTACTTTCAAGCTGAAAGAATTTCAAGAATACTGACAATGATGGTCTATGCTACCTGAGAATGAGCCTAGCTTGGTTCTAGCCTACAGAGAGATTTGTCACCAGAAGTCTGGTCACCAGCACATAAATTCTTCAGTCACAGATACACACGAACAGAAAAAAAAAAAAAAAACAACACAAAAAACAAAAGAGCTCCAAATCTTATATGGCCTATGCCAGTTGAGCAACACAATAGCACACCCCCCCCCCAAGGGGGAGACAAATGATAAGAATCACAGAATTTATGAATTAATTTGACTATGTGCAATCTTTGTCCAAAGACCTGAGAAACAATATACTACTAAAGGAAAAGGAACTGGATCTGTGAATGCATTTGGTACAGGGAATGTTTTATAAGGACATCCCCTCCACCCGGAGGTAGGGACTTTCCCTGCAAGTTCTAGTCTTTTTTTAATCATCCCTTCCTATTCAACTGATTCTGTGCTGTGTGTGTGTGTGTGTGTGTGTGTGTGTGTGCGCGCGCGCGCACGTGTGTACATATACACATATATACACACTTGCTTAAGTATTTATATGCACATATACCCTCCTATATAAACACACACACACACACACACACACACACACACCCCTTCAACTATCCTCATATTGAGAAAAGTCTCATGGGTTACAATTACCATTTTTCCACATAGGAATGTAAATAGTTCAACTTTTATACGTTTCTTATGATTTCTTTTCCCTGTTTACCTTCTCATGCTTCTCTTGCTTCTTGTATCCGAATGTCAAATTTTCTATTGGTTTTTTCATCAAGAATGCTTGAAAGTCCTTTATTACATTGAATGAACATATTTTCCCCTGAAACATTATACTCAGTTTTGCTGGGTAGGTGATTCTTGGTTTTAATCCTAGCTCCTTTGACCTCTGGAATATGATATTCCAAGCCCTTTTATCGCTTAATGTAGAAGCTGCTAGATCTTGGGTTAATCTGATTGTGTTTCCACGATAGTAAAATTGTTTCTTCCTGGATGCTTGTAATATTTTCTTCTTGACCTGGGAACTCTGGAATTTGGCAATAATATTCCTAGGAGTTTTCTTTTGGGATCTTTTTCAAGCGGGGATTGGTGGATTTTTTCAATTTCTATTTTTTCCTCTTGCTCTGAAATATCAGGGCAATTTTCCTTAAGAATTTCTTCCAGGATGATTTCTAGGTTCTTGCTTTCAGGTAGTCCAATAATTTTTAAATTCTCTCTCCTGGATCTGTTTTCCAGGTCAGTGGTTTTTCCCATGAGATATTTCACATTGCCTTCTATTTTCTCATTTGTTTGGATCTGTTTAATAGTATCCTGATTTCTCATAAAGTTATTAGCTTCCAATTGATCCAATCTAATTCTGAAGGAATTATTCTCTTCAGTGAGCTGTTGAAATTCCTTTTCTGGAAATCTGGCAAATTTGGCTTTTTAAGGCATTCTTCTCCTCATTGGCTTTTTGGGCGTCTTTTGCAATTTAAGTTAATCTATTTTTTAAGGTGTTATTTTCTTCAGTCAGGTTGTTGACTTGCTTTTCATGATTTTCTTACATCATTTTCATTTCTCTTCCCAATTTTTCCTCCACTTCTCTTACTTGGTTTTCAAACTCCTTCTTGAGCTCCTCCATGGCCTATAACTGATTCACATTTTTCCTGGAAGTGTTTGATGCAGGAGTTCTCACTTTGTTGTCTTCCTCCTGTTTCATGCTTTGATCCTTTTTGTCCCCAAAAAAGTAATCTACGGTTTGATTACTCTGCTTGCTTTGCTTCCTCTGCTTGCTCATGTTGCCAGTCAATTACTTGACTTTTGAGTTCTTTGCCACAGAAGAACTCTGCTTCCAGAGAGGAGAGCTTTGTCCCAAATTGCTGGGGTTTTTGCAGCTACTGGAGCTATTATGAGGGCACCCTCTCTGCAGCCGCCACAAGTTCTGGCCCACTGGCCACACACCCCAGAACCTCCACCCAAAACAGCAATCCAGATCCAAGCAGGTTAAAGCAAGAGTGATAACCCTCTGACTGGTCACTTGGTCCCCCTAATCTGCAGGCCAGGAGCTCTGGAGGCAGTCATGCCTGGCAGCGGCTATAGCCTCTGTGACTCTGCCACCTTCCTTTTCAAAAGAGTTCCCAACTAACCTTTTACTTGCTCTTTGACGTTTATGGATAGAGGAATCTGGAAACCTCCACAGCTACTGGTGATTCGCTCTCCTGAAGTCTGCTCCAGGAACCTCTGGTCAGGGCTGCCCTGAGACCAAAACCACATAGCTCATGCCAGACTGCATTCTGCTCCCAGCACACTAAGATGTACCCTTCTTGTAGGCCTCCCTGGCTGCCTTCAGCAGGAGATTTATTTTTCTCTGTCACTTTTTGGGTTCTGTGGCTGTAAAATTTGTTTAGAGTCATATTTTATAGTTATTTGCAGTGGTTGTTGCGGGGAGTTCACAGAATTTCCCCCTTCTATACCACCATCTTGGCTCTGTCCCAAGTTCTGCTCTTAAACAGCTGCCTGTTCAAAATCACACAGCCAGCACACATCAGGGGCAGAAT
Organism: Gymnobelideus leadbeateri; assembly: GCA_011680675.1. Lineage (NCBI taxonomy): Eukaryota > Metazoa > Chordata > Mammalia > Diprotodontia > Petauridae > Gymnobelideus > Gymnobelideus leadbeateri. Next base: position 514,740 of record WOXC01008159.1, on the reverse strand, counting down.
ATGAATTTGGGTGGTTTTGGTTCCAAGACTGGCCTGTATGCCATGCTTCAATAATAAAGAAACAATAGTTCTTTTACCAACATACTTTGTATGGGTGAAAAGGAAAGACATAAAAGAAGTCAAAGCTAAATGAAAGATGGCTCAAAGAACCTCCTCAAAAAAGCAAATTAAAGGATTTGGTTTCATATGAGGTAGAAAGGTATAGTATCACTAAACTTGGAGACAGGTTAATAGACTGGTTCTAACACCAGGGTAATTTTGGTTCTTCCACAAAAGAGGGATAACAATACTTGAACCTCATAACTTCACAGATTTGTCATGAGGAAAGTAATCTACAAACCTTAAAATATCATAAATGAATTGAGGCAATGACAGTGATCTAATTCCTAAAGTCCAAAAAGAAAGAAAAATAAAAAATAAACATTTCATAGAATATCTGTGTAAGTTCTTAAAAGCATAAAAAATATTATAGTAATCTACACAGAGAATCAATTAGTCAGCAAGCATTAATCTTTTACTATATATGAGTTGTGGTACTAAACATACTGAGCATAGAATCTTTTTAATAAAGACAAAAATAAAGTTCATACCCTTCAAGGAGCAGGGTAGGTGATTCTTGGTTTTAATCTTAGCTCCTTTGACCTCTGGAATATCACATTTCAAGCCCTTCCATCCCTTAATGTAGAAGGTACTAGATCTTCTGTTAATCTGAAGGGGGGGGGGGGGGAACAACATATAAAACATACAAACAACTATGTATTTACAATTTATATATGAGGAAAATGGAAGGCATTCTTAAGGGGGGGAAGGGGGGAATGTTAGAACTGGCCTCTTGCTGAAGATAGGATTTGAGCTGAGTCTTGAAAGAAGCCAAGGAACCCAGGAGTCAAAGGTGAAAGCATTCCAAGTATCAAGAATAGCCAATAGGGGCGGCTAGGTGGTGCAGTGAGTAGAGTGCCAGCCCTGGAGTTAGAAGGACCTGAGTTCGAATCTGGCCTCAGACACTTAACGCATACACAAACAAAAACCTAGCCCTGTGACCTTGGGCAAGTTACTTAACCCCAATTACCCTCCAAAAAGAAAAAAAAAGAATAGCCAATAAAAAGAAGTCAGCACAAGGTGTGAGTTTAACAGCAAGAAGGCCAGTGTCATTGGATCAGAGTTCATGAAAGGGAGTTAATTGGAAAGGTAGAAGGAGGGCAGGTTGTAAAGGGTTTAAAAGAGTGCACAAAGTTCATATTTTTGCCATGGCCCAGGTTATGTACACTTATAGGCAAGAACAGTACCAATCCTAAAAAGGAAGGTAAAATTTCTTAAGATTTCTTCTATACCTGAGTAAATTTGTAGCCTTTAGCTCCCTATTAGATCTAATCAAGTTAAAATGCAATTGGAAAATGTTTAAGAAAATGAATAAAAATGTCATTTAACATAAATAATATTAATTTGAAGTTTTCTAAGTCACTATGCAGCTGCAGAATCCATTTCTATTTGAGTCTACCACAACCACTCTATACTATACAAGTCAGGGTTTTTTAAGAAAGTCACTTAAAAGAAAAGGGATCTGCTGAAGCAAAAAGAAATTCTGGCCTCTTGTTAGGTAGTTGGAGAAAAGAATCTGATTCAAAGGAGAAAAGGAAAAATGATCACTGAACAACTGGAGCTAAATGAAGTATGTGGTTCTTCCTAAAGATGAGAGCTGGACACTCTGAAAAAGAAACAGCTGCTTGTCCTCTGAGGAATGATAATGTGGATCCACAGGTGCCATCTAGTGACATATCACCCAATTAAGGGTCAGAAGAGGATGGCAGTGCTGATTAGTCACAACATCCTTAGAGGTTCTGAAACAGGTATTTTTCAACCTGAAAATAACAAGAAAGTCTCCTGTCATCTAGGATACAACTACTAGACAGAATGGAAAACCTTAATTTGTCAAAACCTGATGACCACAACCTACCTTTTGTTTACGTAAGCACTAATGATACTGTCAAAAGAAATCTATAAAGCAATGTTAAGATGACGAAATCTTGGGGAAAAAACTGAAGAAATGTGGAATACACATAGGTTTTAAAACATATGGCTGAATCTAGGCTTCAGAAGAAAAAGGAATAGGTAAGAAGTGAATATCTGGTTAACATGTATAAGAAGAAAATTTGAATTTCTGGATCACAGTTGAAAATATAAGAATGACAGATAATTTGGACCCAGAATGGAATATACCTAAAGAGGGCTGGTAAAAAGGACAGAGGAGGGAAAGAAACAGAGAAGGGAAGAATCTGTTTTATATATCTACAAAGCACAGGATATATATAACCTAATGTACAGGAAGAAGAAAAGCAAAGATGCCTAGAAATAGCATGCTTAGAGGAGAATAATAAATGATAATGATAGAAAGGCAGGCTAAAGCAAGGTTATAAAGAGCTTTGAATGTCATGATGAAGAGTTTATATCTGATCATGGAAGTAAATAGCCACTGGAGTTTACTGAATGGTCAGAAATGTGCTTTAGGAAAATCACTTTCATAAATGTGTAGAAGACAGACTGAAAGAGACTGAAGGCAGATTCGCTAAATAAAAGGCTACTGCAATTGTCAAGGCAAGACATGAGGGTTGTGGAACAAGGGCTCTATGAATGTAAAGAACAGGTAAAGAGATTCTGTAGCAGTAAAAATGACAAGATTTGGCAACTGACTGGCTAAAAGTGAGAATGAGAAGTCAAAGATGATATTGAGGTTGCAAGCCTGGGTAACTAAAAAGATAGTAGTACTCTCAATAGATGAAAGTTTGGAAAATAACAAGATTAGATGGAAAAAGAATGAGTTGTTTTAGACATACTGAATTTAAGATGTCTTTGGGACATTCATTTCACACCTAAGAAGAAGACAGTATACTTACAGGTGTATATCTATACATATATACCCATGCATGCACATGTACACACACGTGCATGCATGTGTGCAGCCTGAAAATGTGTTGGTCCCTGGAAAGAAGAGTTTAATTAATATATGACCTAGATGAGGAATAAACCTAGGTCAAGCCAACTGTTGTAGGACAACAGAGAGCAGATGGCAACTATAGCTTTGATGATCCAAACAGCTAAAGAATAAACATACTGATTGATTAAAAAAAAAAAATACCTTGTCTATCCCTGGTGATTCCAGGAGAAAGCTAGGAATTAAAAATGCAGGTAGATCCCTGGCTCCATAAATTTCTGTGTATATTGTGTAGCTTATCAACATATGTTATCTTCCTCTCTCTTTCAACATTAACAGAGTCCCAGAAGCAGCAAGCCTCCTGTAATTGGTTAAAGCATTTAGTACCAACAACAAATTAATGAAACTAAAGTCACAGGTTCAATCTCATATGAGCTAATGGCCTTTGCTCTGTTTCACAGCCCCAGAAAGTACAACTAGGAAAGCTCAAACATCTTTTACAAGTATTGCCTGGGGAGTTGGCAGGGTGGGGTTTAGCACAAATTATTAAACAATGTCACAGAAAAAATCCAAAAAGCATAACCTAATAATGATGGATCGAAAATGTCCTCTCTATATATGAAAATGCTGTAGTGCAAGGTAGAATACAATGCTAATTTTTATAAGTTAAATGGTTTTATGATCAACTCCAAGGAAGAGTATAAATTTCTGCTGTATTTAAATTTTCTCGTATGAAATAGGACTTGAACAAAGTGAGCCATCAGCTAGGGTCTTCTAAGGTGTTTTGCCATGTGAAGACTTCCAAATAAAGCTCTTTCTTCCATGACCTGAAAGTGAGCTATCCTATTTCCTGAGATGTTACTTGGAGTTTTCCTTGCCTCTTGCCCTATTTCTTCTCCTTCATGACATTAACACATTCTTCCAGAAAGAGGAGAAAACACCAATACAAACTTTTACAAATTCTGATACAAATCTAATTTAAAATATTACTTATCAAAACCTAAAAAACTATAAAAGTAGGGGGTCTTAAGTCCAAAACACTAGTTTAAGTTAAACTTTCCATGGAACATTTCACCTTAAATAACAACTATCATTTTCAGCCATGTTAGTCTCAGTAGTATTTATTTCTCCCTGAAATAAAGATACTGCCTAGCAATATGCTCTTGTAACTTGCCAAAGAGAAGTTCCTTTTCCATCCTCCTAGCTCCAAATAAAAGTATCCTACCAGTACTAACGCAAGACACAAGTAGTAGGCACTCAACATAAGTTTACTGATTTTTTAAAAATTATCTAGTACCCTAGGCATTTCTTACCCCATCATTCAGCCATCTGAAAGGTAGTTCCAATGTCACCACTAAATTTTTTATTTCATTTAAAAAATGATTATGCAAATACACATTTATTATACCTCCCAAGTTCCTAAGGTGACTTGTTCTAAATAACTCTTCATAAAGGTATTCATCATAAAACTAGGGCCTAGGTAGGGTCTCTGACTCTTTCAATGTTGATGTTTTACAAACTCCTTCACATTCAACATAAATTTTGTTCTAACCTCAAGTCTTTCAACTCTTTATGCAGTGTCATTTTCATACAGTTAATCTAGTCATTTACCTAAGTTCTTTGAATCACAATAAATTTTAATATTATCACTCCTAAATAATATATTTCCTTCTTCAAGAGTAAGAGCAGGCCTAAAAGACAGAAAGCTTTCCTTATACATTCTACTCAACAAAGACAAACTTGGGACATATAATACTGGATTTTCAAATGATAAAAGCACCAAAAGTCAGTAAAAGACAAAGATCACTTCTGGTCATCCCCCTAAAATAACCAGATTCCTTACCAAACAAAACATTTTTGCAAGATTTTTCTGGCAGCTTTTTCCAGTGCCTATCCCTGAACTAACTCAAAATGGCACTCATTAACATTAAAGAGAACCGTTCCTGTCATTTCCCAAAGATAATCACAACCCCCACATTGCATCAATTTGGTATTTATGACCTGTGAAAAGAAAAATCAATCATTGGGTCAGTGATCATGGAAGAAGCAATACCAATATTTGAAATCCACCTCCCAGTAAGCTACCACCAAAAAAAAAAAGGGCAGTCTTCCTCTTATTGGCCTATCAGAAGTCAGCTCCATCCACTTCAGGGTAAAAATACTTTCCAACATGAAGACAGTATTCACAGAGTTCTACAGAACACACACACACACACACACACACACACACACAGAGACAGAGCCATATACACAGAGCCACATACACACTTCTCTCTCCTCCAAAATAGTCAAGTTTTTTAACTGTTCAACCATTTAGCCCAGCCATCCAGCACACAATTTCACCTAAAACTTGTTAGTAGCAACTTTGTAGAAGTGCCAATACCTCCATTTTTTCCCCTTAAATTCAAAGCAAACTTCCCTTTTTGCTCACACTCCACCATGCCCCAATCTGTCGTCTCCTGATTGGCAGAGAAATTTTATACCCTCCCTCCTAGCAGAGCAATGTCGGCTTCAACAGCAGCCCCAACAAAAGCCAACTGCCAAGCATAAGCTGCTTCAAAATAAAAGTCCCCATCGCTCTCCTTTTCCTGTAGTCGTCAATCTCCATATCACTGCCTATAACAAAATGATTTCTAATCTTTATCACTACAGGTCATAAAAGCTATGTACCACAAACAAAATAAATAATCTTGCCCCTCTTTCTTCCAGGAAAACCTTAGAGATAAACAAGGAAACTGATGCTTGCTTCTTGCAAAGCCTTCTAAAGGCCAGTTTTACTGAATGGGAAAATCCAAGGACTAAAGACACATAAGGACACAGGGGCAATCTCTCTCCTTTTTTTTTTAAAGTAAAAATGCAATTTCCAAAGTTCAATGCACCCAAGCAAATGAGGGGAAAGGGGGGATGTGAGGAGACTAATGGCTACAGAGCATTTCCAACTGTAGAACTCTAATGTGTCTAGGTAGGGTTTTCTAAATGGGGACAAATCCTCAGCCCAAAGAAGCATTTTCACACACCTGTGTATTGGAAAAGTGAATCTCATAAATAGCTAGGGTTTTAAGCAAAGGAGGTTAATTCTAAGCAAGAAAATAAAACAACTCAATAGAAAAATGATAGTACAGTAGACACTAGATCATTCTCCTTACCTCCAGAAAAGAATCAATCATAACAAACACGTCATTCAAAAGATAAGAAAAATGTGATCCTATTTGTCATAGGGCAAGCCCCGACTGTGTTTTCAAAGTGTGCTATCAGACAATGGTCTAAATGGGTTAAGAAAAAAAAAAACTCTTAAACAAAAGTCTAATGTAACAGGGAAGGGGGTCAATGTGAGTGAGAGAGTTGGATAAAGACTTATCTTTCCTTCCATTAACCATAAAATATATTTAAAAGGGTTGTTGGGTTTGGTTTGGTTTTAAACCTGGTCCTTCCTTTAATATTCAGAGATCTTCAAAGATACATCAGTCTAAAAAATAGAAATGAATGACAGAAGGATTACTGATCTAGTACTAAGAAAGCTTCCTGCAATATTTATATTTATACTCACCCACCCTTTTCCATCATTATCCTCCATTCAAATAATCTCCCCTCTAAATCCCTTCTAAGTCTTAAGTAACCAGCCTAAATGAAACTCTACCTTCAGGAGCAACACTCTGTGAAAGTACATCAACAATATAATACATACATAATGTGAAAAGCCATCAGTTTTTCCAGATAGTAGAAAGTCAAATATGAGAGGAGAGGCAAACCATTTAATAAGTGGCATACAAAGAATTAACATAGCCATTTATTTCTGTAAACAACAGCACCTAATGAACCCCCACTCCCTCCTTTCTTCTTTTTTGCCAATGAGTTAGCTGCTTAGGAAGCAAATGGTGGCAAAGGAAGCCATGTTGCCAACTTTTGTCCTTTCTCTGGGAGTAAATTCACCTTGCACCTACCTATACCCTGAGGTAGTATCACCCAGTTCAAAATTCTATTCACCAAAGGGAATACTACTTCCTTGAAAGGTTCTGGAAATCATGTTCACTTTAGCTTAATAAAACAAATAAAACAAGATGATATCTTGTTCAAAAAGTTTATGCTGAGATCAAGTTAATAAAAAGGCTAAAGTTTATTATTCAAAAAGAAAAACTACCTGTTTTCAAGGAGCTACTATCATTTTTTGGTTATTAAAATCCTCCTCTCAAAATCTCTTTCAAAAGAGCTACAAGAACTACAAGCATATGAAAGCCTCCAAATGGAGAAACACATGCATAAGATCATAGGAGACTTTTAATAATAGATTTAATTTATGACCATTGTCTTGATTTACAGAATTAGGATTTTGTAGATCCTCCTTTTCCTCAGTACAGACAAAGGCTGAAGTTGACAGAGGTAGCATTATTTAGGCACTTTCACTATCTTTCTCAAAAAAGGGTAGCATAACAAAAGCAAGAGTCAAATCCTACATTGGCAATCACTGCTATATACTGGAAGCTCAACTTTTTCCCATTCACATCAAGCAATCCATTTTTGAAGTTTATGAACAGGATACTTTAATACTTCGAATAGGAATTGAGAATAAAATGTGTTAAGACAGGTACTGAAGCAAAGCAATATATGCAAACAAATTTAGAACAGAAAGCATGCCTGCATTCCAGTTCTCATCCAAATACTTGCTTTAGTTCTTTTGGTTAAAAGATCCACATTATGACAATTCCAGAAAAACAGCTCCTCCAGATTTTCTCCTCTTTACCCTCAGTTCATCAGGACACACTCAAGGGAATACAGGAGTTGACTTCATTTCCAACTTCAAAAGCCAGGTTGCCATAAAGGGAAAGTGCCTTCCCTCTCAACGCCTGGAATTTCTTGGAATTTCCAGGCCTTCCTTTATTTATAGGCCTTCTTAAATACAAAGTCCCAAGTCAAAAGACAGGGAGAGGGAAAAGAAGGGGTAAAATGAGGACGTCAAGCAGCAGCAATGAAGCCTCTTACAAAATGAAGGAAAGTGTGGGGGAGGAGGGGAGATGACTAATGAGGAGGGGGGGAAAGAAGAAGAATCCTCCTATAAACTGAAGTAGAAATGCCCCCCCACCCCATGCTAAGGCACTATTCTTCTGAAATATGTTCAAAGCAAGACATTTTCTTTAGTGCCCATCTTCCTTTAAAAAAAAAAAGGAAATCCTCAGAATCTTTAAGCCATGGACAAGGATTTAGTCCCTGAAGTATTGTTCTTGCTCTGTCATTAGAATACTGTAGCCAGGTCTTTCAATCCCAAGAATTGCACTGAATTAGATCATCTTTCTCTGATCACCTCCCCCTACAGGCTGTTCTGAGCATGCTCAGCTCAGCCTTGCACTGCCATTTCATAACTGCATTGTTTACAGACACACAGTGACCTGCCATTTTTTGACAGTAAAATAGAAGCTAGTATTTGCAACACTAATGTTTCTCACAGTCACAGTTAATATAATACAGGCCTGTTCGAACCAAGTTCTTTCTTTATAAGACCACACTGAATAGCCTTACAATAAAAATTCAAAACTAGAAACATAATTAAAATTCTGATGGGCAAATTCTGCTGCTGAGAATGAACTGGAGGGTTGTTTTATGTTAAAATCTAACCATGAAATAACCAAGTTCCAGAAAAGGCAACAATAAGCCAATTTTAGGGGGACATACATGGAAAGGAAGATATGGTATTCACCATTTGTACTTTCCTGGGCAGGTCAGCCAGCATAAATAGCTCAGATGTCATCTAGAAATTCTCTATTCAGCCTTGATATTTTTCTAAAATATTGTTTAAGTCAGAAGTCTGATCTGGAGGGGGAGGGAGGGGCTCAAAGAGAAGTCACTACTTGGTTGTTACTAATTTTTCCTTAAATGCAAACTGAAAGATTTAGATATATAAAGAAATCAGAAAGCCTAAGCAGTAAAAATTCCCAAGAATGATAAGCATTATCTCTGTTAAAATGCCAAGCTCCTAGAAAGAAACATCTACATTTGCTGCCTCTATTGCCTAATCACTCATTCCCTATCCCCTGCAATCTGCTTCCAACCCCTCAAATGAAACTGCTCTACAAGGTTAACAGACATCTTTTAAAAACTTCTTGATCCAAAAGCATTTTCTCAGCCTTCCTCCTTTCCTTCTGGAATGATTTTCATACTGTTGATCACCCTCTTCTTTCTGGGTACTCTCTCTTCCCTTGGCTTCTCTGATTCTCCTGGTTATCTTCCTATCTATTCCTTTTCTCAGTTCCTTTACTGTATAAACTCACCATCTATGTCTTTCTTAGCCCAGGGCTCAACCTGGTTACTTTTCTTTCTCTATACTTTCTGAGATCACCTAAACTCCCACGCGTACAAGTATCAGACATGAAGACAACTCCCAAATCAATCAATCTATCTATCTATCTATCTATCTATCTATCTATCTATCTATCTATCTATCCATCCAACACTAATCTCTCCTGGAAAACAAATACTTATCTTTTCAATTGTATGATATCTCCTTCTAAAGGTCAGGTAGGCATCTCAAACAAGAAGACATAGGAAAAAGAATGCTGGATATGCAATCAATAGAGAGGTTCAAATCTGGACTGTCCCTTAATATTACCTTTGGGGCTTTAGGTAAGTCACTTAACCTCACCAGGCCTCATTTCCTCATCTGTATATTGAAAAGTTTGGACTAGATCACCTCTAAATTCTCCAACTCTAAATCTTTGATCCTATATCCAAAAAAAAAAATAACTTACTATCTCTTCCTACCCTAAACCTTTCACAGAAATTTCCTATTTCTGGTGAGGGCTCTTGGGTTCATATCCTCAAGAGTCACCCTTGACTCTCCCCTCCTAATTTCATATTCAACCAGTTGCCAAATTTAGCTAACTGTGGTTCTATAACATCTTCACATCTGTGCCCTTCTTTCCATTCATATGGTCATTACCCTGATGCAACAGCTTTCATTTACACTGTGTGTCTATATGAATAAAGTCACAAAAATGATCTCCCTAAAAGTTCACATCTCACCATTTCACCCCCATGCCCCTAAATGTAATGCCTACAAGATAAAATGCAAACTCTTTAACCAGGCACTTACAGCTCTCCATAATTAACCCCACTTACCTTTACAACCTACATATTCTAGCCAAAAGGACAAATTCTCAAAACATCATCTCTGCACATCCATACAAAATTTTCCAAATGCCTGAAATATAAACCTCCTTCATCTCTGCCTCACACAATTATTTTCCTTCAAACATGAGCTAAGAAGCTACCTTCTCTGTGAAGCCTTTTCTTAACAGCATCCTTTGTCCCCCACAGGGAATTACACACCCTTATCCCTTGGATGTAAGATCCTCAAGGGTAGAGAGTATTTCCTTAAAAAAAAAAAAGACCTTACATGTAGTTCATTAATCAATATTTGTTGAGTCTCTGTTGAATTACAATCTGGCTAAGACTTTCAACTGAACCATCCTCTTCTGTCTGATGAATACACATTACAGGCTATAGCTACTTCTACAAGAGTAAATCTGGATTCAAAGTACTTAATGCATTTAAAAATCCCCAAATCTACTACTTATAGGATGCAGATGCAGAGCTAGAATGGACATCAAAGGACATCTAGTCCAACTCCATCATTTTTCACATGTGAAAACCAAAGCCCCAAAAAGTTTAAGAGACATGACCATAGTCACATAGGCATTAAGTATCCACTTACATTTCCAGGGGAAAATAGTTACATGTAACATTTTAAACCTAGCAGCCAGTCTTGTCAAGTCTCCTTCCCCATCCTACTTCGGTTTTTTTTGCAAAAGAGAATAGAAAATGGAAAGAAGAAAAATACAAGGGTTAAAAAAGCTTCAATTCTGGCTCTTGGACTATCAAAAATTTGCCTGTCATCACATCATTTTCCCTTTAATTCTATTATCCCACAATGTACAATGACATCCCAAAGTTCACTATGACTGAAGCCTATCTTCCCATTACCTTAGTCCACAGACCTCCATTTAAATGAGTCCCTGGAATCAAATGTAATCCTTAGCTACCACAAACCTAGACTGAAACAAAGTTGGATCTCTCTGGGAAAATAAGGCAAGTAAGCAACCTACAAGCTAGAAGCATTTTAAATTTCAATAGAAAATTAATCTTGGGCAAAAAATCTAGTTCTTCCAGCTTCCAAGGAAATAAGATGCTACTGAAGAAAGAAGTCAAGTAACCAATTCTAATCTTATAAAACCACAAAAAGAAAAGTCTTCCATGAGTTATATATACTAGTTCAATGCTGAATTTAAATACAAAATTTCCTTCTGAAGCAGTCTATAAAGGATCACTAAATGGAATGTTCAACACACAGCTATGCTTAATAATATAAAAACTGGCAACAATGCAGGACTGTAATATAAATATAGACATTAGGCCTATATTTATATTACATATTTCAATCAAGATACAACTAATATCACCCATATATCCAAGGCTTCACCTAAGTATATATATTATTATCCTTGGAAATAATAAATATCACAGTATTAGTAAATAAAAAATCTTTATACAGTTTTAAGATCTGTACACCTTAATAACTTTCCTTGTGGCAATCACAAGAGGCAAAGTAAACTTTCTTCTTCTGGCCGATAGACCAAACTGGTCAGCCCTAAGACACATTTGCTGCAGAATCTGAAATAAAGATACATTGTATATAGTTATGTAATGGATATTCCATATATTTGCTTTTATGTACTCTACATAATTGTTTTCCTCAGATCTATAACTTCAGTTATGCAGAAATTAGTCGAGAAACCTGGGCTCAAATCCCAGTCCTAACATTTACCTATGTTTGCTTGAGAGTCAGTTTTTGGGCCTCAGTTTCTCACCAGTAAAATAAGGGAGTTTAGATAGATGACATAAGACCCAGGATTAATTTTTCAACAAAACGGTCACTACTGTCTGCCCTGCTGATTCTTACAAAATCTAAGTCATTTTTAAAATACAGCCTTATCCTATCATTCCAGGTTTTATATAATGTAAGATTCCTCATAGACTCTTAAGTGCATATAAGGTTCTTACAAATTACCTGTTTCAATCACCTATTTTATACATAAGAACTGAGGCCCCTAAAAGATTAAGTGACTTACCCTGGACACTGCTAGTGACAAGTTCACGGCTCTTTCAAATCTATCATACCACATCTCATAGTCCTACAGTGTCTTTACACAAAGTCCTAGTATCTATAAACAGAGCTAACAGGTTCACTTGTAATGGTCGTCCTTGAACCTATGGTTTCACAGTAATGGAGAGGAACTCCCAATATTGAAAGTCTCCAAAGATACATGATCACAATTCTCCTAAGATAGATAGATACATAATATAATACATCATGATATACATAAACAGTGAGCTTAGACAGAAATACATGTGCTCTAAAAATGATAGGACAAACTGTTGATACGAAATTAAGATACAATCTATAATGGTAACATTTACAACTTTTTAAAGATAAATGCTTAGCAATGCTAAATACGTTTATAAATAATTATTTCAAAAGACAGGAAAGAAAGTAGTAGGAAATCATTTTAATCAGAACTCTTTAAGTCTGCCACAATGGCCTCTGGCAATGCAAGAAAGAAAGACATGTCAATGGTTAAATTGTTCTCTACAAACAGACTGTCAGCTATGACAAGATTCACCATCTAATCAATCCCATTCCATCCTCCCATCAGTTCAGAAGCCAACTTGTAGACTTGTTTGACATAAACCAAGGCTATAAGCCAAGGTTATCACAGGGCTCAAGGACAGCAGGTAATATCTATTTGTACGGCCTAGATTCTTTATGGAAACACCACAATTCAACCACTGTAATTTTTAAAGTTTTCACCATGAAAATAAAGAAATAATCTGCAAATAGATCTGTATATTTAAGATATTTCTTATTCTTGGTTAATATTTAAAAATACATATAAACAACCTACAGCTTCCTCTCTCACAATGTCATTGTATCAAATTAAAGGGAAGAGATGAGGAAACTCTTGGATTTGTTTATTTTTTCATTTCAAGTTGGGAAAATTACATAGTCAAAACTGTACACAGATTAGTGACCTAGTACAGAAAGCCCAAGTAGGTAAATGTCATTCCAATTGCCATCTCCTTCAAAAGAAGCCTTAAATGTGACTTACCCAGATACCAGGTTTATAACAGAAACACTGTTATCCTGCTACACACCACTACTTTGCATATGGCCAAAAAAGGGGGCAAAAGAATCCAACCATGATTACCTCCCTCTCCCCTTAAAGGTTTTCCACCTCTGATCAAAATGTTGTGGGAATGACCTGAGAGAGGAGGCTATTTTTGACAGATGGAACATGGATACAAGCCACTGTACCTGAAAGCATCTGTCGTCTTCTTTTGATGAAGACTCAAAGAGTTGCATATTCCAGATCCTCATGAACAGTGATTCAGTTTCTGCTCATGTGATAAAAGCTCCCTCTACAGAGTGAGCATGCCCAGTGGAGACCATTTCACTGTTCACTCCAGGCTGCAGCCATTTCACAGAGAACTTGCAGGCTTAGGGGCTTCCATTGGAACAGCTATTATTTCATGCATCACAACACTTTTCCTTTACCCTGGTCCCTCTACTCCTCCACTGACAGAAAAAAAAAAAAAACAATGGGCAAATAATAACAATGCCAAGCACCAAACTTCTGGGACCTCAAAACATCCTCTTAAGCCACATAATATGTTCTTTCAGAGTTCTCCAAGAGTTAGCCCTTGCCTACTAAAGATGATCATTTCAAATAACACTGGAAATGACTTGCACCAAAGGACAGATATAGCAGTTAATAATCTGCAGGCCAATAAAGACTAGGTAGCATATATACAAGTCAACAAATTAATTTGCAATATAAAAAATTAGTCTGAGATTAAATATACTAAGACTACAGTTAGGAACAGAGGGTTTCAGGGTTGGAATGAACTTTGGAGATGACCAAGACCAACATGATCACCGTGCAGATGAAGAAAGAAGTCTGGGAAAGTTAAAGGTATGTATGTAACATACTGGATCTGAATCCAGATTTTTCCATTTCAAAAGCACGATGCTGGGTTAGGGAATTTTAAATGTAATATGTTCTTAAATAACTGAACCTTACTACATTCTACAATAATAATTACTTATAGCCAGGAAAGGAGACCTAACTGACCTTGGACATTTGTAAGTACTATAGGGTAAATGAGGAATTTTCCATTCCAATTTCTCTCAGTCTTTGTTCAGTCAAAGAATAAAACAAAAACTCTTAGCAACCTTAATTTGATTTGCTAAAACTCTCACTAAAACTTCCTAAAAAATTCCAAAGAACATTCTTATGCATGGATTGGCTAGATTCAATTCAAGTAAGAGGAATGAAATATTTAGAACAAAAAAGCACTTAGGGTTTAATTTGCATTTTGCTTTAAGGTTCTTGGGGGGGGGACCCCCTCCTTAAAAGGGAAAAACCATTTCTGTGTACAATGTATTTCAGAAATTTAAAAATATTAACAAACCTCACCAAATAAGATCTAATCATTAGTCTTCCTCAAAATCTGCAGTATATATGCTAGGTGAATAAGAAAATGGTATAGTTTCTAAAAAGTATCATGAATTAGAAATTTATAATAAGCTTAAAAGAAAAACTGATTTGTGTAACAAGGTCTAAATTTCCAGATCAAGATCTGAAAGGACAGCAAACAAGATCCCCTTTTCTTCTTACAACATTTTTGAAAATATGAAGGCTATCAATTTTACCAACACAAACTAGAAACAAATAATTTCTAACTGACAATAAATGATCTATTTGACCATCTCTTTCATGCATGTGTACCAGGTACGAACTGTTAAAACTGCACCCTTCCATATGTTACATCAATAATAACAACAATGTCATTTTCTCTTGGGTTCAAACAAGTTTTATCACTAAAAGATAAAAATGTTCAGACCCATACTGGTAACTTAGAGGCAGAGAACAGTAAAGAAGCAGGAAAGTGTATATATTAAAAAAAAAAAAAAAAAACCACTGGAATACCAAGATAAAGAAAAATATAAGCTTATTTCTAAAAATGTCATTCTATTAGTAGAATAAATTATTCTGTAAATTCTATAACTGCCATATAAAATAGTAAGTAAATCCTGGTTAATTTCTTCAAAAATACTTTAAAAATGAGTGAACAAAAAAAAAATTGCAATCACCCTAAAGCATTAAATATAATGCAAATAATCTAGAAAGAAAACGACTGGCCTAGACTTATTAACCATCTTCTTTGTTAACAATGAAATGCAGGCATTATTATTACCATTCAAAGCCAATAAAATTTTTATTAGTAACATTCTTTTTTAAAAAAACTATGAGGTAAAAAAATCACTAGAGATTTTAATCAGCTTCAAAATCTCAAGCCTTATCTTCAAAGAGTATTACCTGGATATCAGGATCTCAAACATAACAAGAGAGCGGCAAAGCAAAACCAGCTTGCATTCAACTGAATTTGCCCAAACCACTTTGTTCCTTATACTAAGCAAGTGGTCCCAAGTTACAAATAATTTGGCTAAAGAACACTATGCTACACAAAATAACAATACCCAACAGCTTAAAGGAGGAAGGGGGTAGGAAGTAAAAACTTCCTCTGGGATGAAAATGTAGAATAGTTCAAAGTTGTACTACATCAATCAGTAAAATTATATTAACATGAAATTTAAAAGCACATGCAGACACACACAGCTCTTGAGTTCTGCTGTGTTCCCAACAAAATCAACTTGTAGTTTTATCAAAACTCAGTCTTAAACTAAGATTCCGGTTGCATATTGTTATGGTACTTAAATTTTCTGGAGGGTCAAATAATTCTTGCTGTTTCTTTGGACAACACATGAACAATTTTGCTATAGACCACATGACCTAGCTCCCTCTACAGGTTCAAATGACATCGTCAGTTTTCTTTCTCAAAGAGGAGACCATTTCATCCCGGTAGTAGAAACTGCAGCCATTTCATAGCTAGGACATAGAAAAAAATACTCCCTACATGGCTGCTGAAAAACCTCAAAAAATTTTTTTGTTTTTCCCCACATTCTAAGCATTGAGACAGAGTTCAAAGCAAAATATTACTGATATTTCAGGTATAAAGGTAAGTGAGAAGCTTAACTCTTCAGTAACTCCCCTTACCTAGAACTAAAGCAAATGATCAAAGCCATTTTGGAAAAGAGTTGAAGTGAATTTTACTAATGGCTTTTTGGTTGCTAATAATTTAAATAACTTAAGAATTAAAAACAGCCTTCTGTATTCAGATGAAGGTGGTTACTCCTGCATGTATCCTGTGTCTTCCTGTCCCCCAAAAGCATTTCTAGAGAGTCATTTGGCTGTTGAAGAACTATGTCATTTCTGTTTTCAAGTGTTATCTGCAGTCTGTAAATTATAATATCATTTAAACTCCTGACTCAGAAAGATACTCAGTGTTTGAAGGTGCTTTCAGCATTTCCCAGTTAAGAAAAGAACATTACAAAAAAAAATTTTGTGGGGGTGCAGGACAAAGAATACATTTTGTGTATTGGGTTTTTATTTAATCACATTGTTTCCAGAATTTTCAGATCTAGTGAAGAGAAAAGGGATTATTTACCTTTTTAAAAATGGCTAATCTTTGTTTTCAATAGAATTCATATATCTAAATTGCTTTTGCCTTTCTGCAGGCAGTAGTACCTCTGCCCATCAGATAATTTCCTTCATCTGACAAGATATTTAAATGGCAGAGGTAACAGCTCTCAAGAAATAGAAGCCACCTCCTTATACAGGAAAGACTGGCATATGGAATGTATTTGGGGACCTTCCCTGAATTTTTAAATATTCAAACACAAAGATGGCTCACACAAATTGTCAGTAGGGATGAATAAAGAGAATGACACATTTCATCAATTGCCTCTGACAGAACTATATTTCCGGGCAGGAATTAAAAACAAAACAAAACAAAACAAACAGAAAAACACAGGGAATAACCTGAAGATTCTAAATTTAGAAATTCTGGCATCCGATATGGCCTGGAAAAAGCTACTACTGATAGGATCTAAAACAAATTTCATTTAGAAGGGCTGGGATTTTTTAGAAATCCTACTGTGTGCAACATATGAAAGAAATCCTTTTGAGCTTTAAATTCCTATAAATTCTGAATGTGAAAGTCCTAATGCTAACAACAGAAGCATAGACAGACATGACTTAAAAAGAGTATCAGCAGAAATGTTTGTTGCATTTAAGGCTCATTTTGGAGCTGATCAATGTACCAGGCATGAAGTGGTTAGCTCCTTGAAAATCCTAAAATTAAATATTATTCCATCACTATACATGTTAAATTTAAGTTTTTTTATCAAGACTTCCTCCAATCAGTATAACATATGAAATAAGAAATTAAGATTATTCAATCTAAGACCAGTAAATATAAATATATATTCTATATGTACGTATGTGCATATACATATGACCATAGAGTATATTTTACAACACAGTCAATTTTTTTAAATCAGTAAACCAAAGGGGATGGGGAGGTAGTTGGCTAAAATGATTTTAATCTTGGGGGTGGCCCTTCAAAAAAGGATTTAAGAGGCAAATCTGCTCACTACCTCTTTCTTGTCTGTTCTGTTCCATTGCTTCCAACAATCCCACATCTATCCTTTTCAAATACTGACAAACCAAAAATTTATTTTTAAAAAATTTCTGCATTCATACTGCATATCATTCACTTTTGATATTTATCAAAATGAATGTAACACAGTGATACTTAAACATGTTGCCCAGCACTTAAAAAATACCTGGCACATAGTAAGTACTTAATAAATGCTTGATTTATGGGCAAAAGTTAGTGTCCTATTAATGGAGCAAGGCAAAAATATTCCCAAATCTCTGTGAAACTTGTCACAAAAAAAAAAAGGAACGTCCTAACAGTAATTATTTCACTTTAATAAATAAATATGAAAAATATAACTTAAACCTGTGCCTTGTTTGTAATGTATTAAATAAAAAAGCACTTCACGTAGACATATATTAAATGAAGTTTAACATGATGAAAATAAAAAGAATTTAAATGCAGTAAATTTATAATGATAATACTGATTAAAAAATAAAACACAACCTAGGCAAAACTCATATTTACAATGAATAAATCTGCAAAGAAAATTATCTAACACTAATACCAGTATATAAGTCTCTGGAAAATAAGCCACTAAATTCTACAAGTTCAGTAACAGGAAATTTTTTAACAACTACTTGATAAATAAAACTAAGAGATACACTAAAAAGACAATATTCCTTCCCCATTCTGAGAAATAACTGATCAGGGAAATAGCAAACAGAACTAAATAGACAGCACACAGGGATACATTCTGCTCTCATTTTTAGTTTTGCACTAAAAAGGCTAAGGAATTATGAGCAAATAAGTTACCACACCACCACTTAACTCAATCCTCCCCCTGCAAAACCCACCATGTTACTGCACACTTTCCTCAACTGCTTCCTCAATTCTGCCATATTCAAACAAAACCCTATATCCTGGCCCTACTCCCAGTTCCTACTGTCAAACAATTGCCACAAGGTGTTCACTGCTGCACAGTATTTCAAGTTATTTAAGTACATATTCACTAAACCTAAAAAAGTAAACTATCTTTAGCGAGGCACTTGGGAGAGTAAGATAAAGTAAGACATGGGCCTTAAATAACTAATAATCTAATATGGGTGAAAAGATTTGAGAATAAATAACTATGGTACAAAGCAAAATATGACAGAAAAAAAAAAAGGAAAGATCTAACGTACAATTAGGAATCTGAGAAGGCAAAGTCCATTTCCACACAATCAGCAAATTCATATATTAAGAACTGGTGATACATAAAAGGGGGTTAAATATCTATCATTCTAATACAAGATACAAGTACATAAACAAGAATATGCCAGCGGCGGCTAAGTGGCTCAGTGAGTAGAGCACCGGCCCTGAAGTCAGAAGGACCTGAGTTCGGTTCCAGCATCAGACACTTAACACACACAAACAAAAACCTAGCTGTGTGACCTTGGGCAAGTTACTTAACCCCAATTGCCCTCCAAAAAGCAAAAAAACAAAAACAAAAACAAAAAAACAAGAATATGCCAGATATATGCAAAGTTGATACAAGGTAACCTGGATAAGATAATACTAGTAGCTGTAAGGACTGGGAAAGAAAGGACTCCTAAAGAAAGTGGCTTATGAACTAATTCTTAAAAGAAGCCAGGAATTTGAAGAAATACAGATGAGTGAGGAGAGTATTACATGAATGGGGACAGCCTGTATAAAGGCATGGAGAAGAAGAATCATCATCATGTGTGAGGAACAGCAAGTAAACCAGTAAAACATGGAGACAATTGATGTGAAAGAAGACAGGGAAAATAGGAAGGCTCCTCATTGGGAAGAGCTTTAAATATCGTATCTTATCCACAAGGTAGGTAATAGGAAACTACTGGAATTTAATGGAGGGAGGAATTATGTAAAGAGACATGGGCAAACTTATACTTAATGAAAATATTTTTTTTTTTTTGCTTTTTGGAGGGCAATTGGGGTTAAGTAACTTGCCCAAGGTCACACGGCTAGGTTTTTGTTTGTGTGTGCGTTAAAGTGTCTGAGGCCGGATCCGAACTCAGGTCCTTCTGACTCCAGGGCCGACACTCTACTTACTGCGCCACCTAGCCGCCCCTAATGAAAATATTTTGGGCAGCTTATTAAGAGAGAGTGAATAACAAGGAGAGATTTGAAGGCAGGTAGAACAATTAAAAAATTATTTTAATAATCCAGAACAGTAGTGACTATGTGAGTGGAGAGAAGGGGACCTATATAAGAGATGTAGGGAAAGTAGAAATGACACAAATTGACAATTAGACTGGGTATGTAGAAAGAATGAGAGTGAGACATTAAGCAGATAGGGAAAGAATAAAGATAAGAGAAAGTAGGAATGATGGTGGGGATAATCTCATGGAGAAAATTGGAGAGGAAGGTGCATGCAGAGTGCAGTGAGTTGGCAAGGCACCTCTTCATCTGAGACCAGGGAGAATATAGTGAGGGAAGATGTTTGAGTGATAGGAGAGGAGGAAGAAAAAGAGGATCCGTTATATAGCAAATTACTTCCACTGTAGGTGGGAAGAAGTATAAGGTCAAATTCCTAAGCAAAGAAACCAAGGCGAAGAATAGAGAAGGAACAGAATGCTTGATAAAAAATGAGAAGCTGGGAATAATTTCCTTGGAGAATGGGATAGTGACTCAATCTGAGAAGAACAGAATGATTTGCCTTACTGCAGCAAGGACCTACTTAAGATTTGTTGTTGTTGATGTTGGTGTTGGTGTTGGTGTTAGTGTTGACTCATGCTTGACTCTTCATGATCCCAAGGAACACATCATGTTAATACCACCCATGGAGTTTTCTTGAATGGAATGGTTTCCATTTCCTTCTCCAGTGGATTAAGGCAAACAGAAGTTTTTAAAATAATTTAATTATTTGCCCAGGGTCATACAATTAGTAATTATCTGAGGCCAGACGTGAACTCAGATCTTCCTGACTCCAAGAATAGCTAGGTGGCAGTATGGATAGAGTGCCAGGTCTGGAGTCAGGAAGACTTATCTTCATGAGTTCAAATCTGGCCTCAAAATACTTAGTAGCTCTGTGACCCTGGACAAGTCATTTAACCCTCTTTGACTCAGTTTCCTCATCTGTAAATGAGCAGAAGGAAACAGAAAACCACTCCAGTAACTTTACAACAAAAACCCTAAAGGGAGTCACAAAGAATCACACATGACTGAAATGACTGAACAACTTCCTGACTCTATGCCCAGTGCTCTATCCACTGAGTCATCAAGCTGCTTCCTCCAGGTAAGATTAGAAAATATAAATGTTTGGAGAATAAAATCATAGTGGTTTCATAACATCTTCTAGGTCTATTCAGTAGAATGTCACGGGCTGGAAGGTGTATCCAGCAAGGTATAGATGACAAAGGATAAGAGGATGAGGGACTTTGGATAAGAGGATGAGGGACTTTAGGAAAGAGGATGGTATAAAGTTGAATTGATTCACCGTGGAGTCAATATGGAGAAAAGAGGCACATGTGGCCATTGTAGGGGGTGATGGCCTAAGAAAAAATTAAGAGATAAAGAGACTGGAAACTGAGAAGAAAAGATGGAATGATAAAAGATTATGATATGATCAGATAAAGGAATTTTGTAGTTCACCAATATGGAAGTGGAATGTGTGTGTAATGATAAAATCAAGGATATGACTGACCATCTCTGTGTATAGCTGAGGTGACATATTGGAGAGGGTCATGGAAATTGAATACACTGAGGAATTGGGATAATAGGATATTTTTCTCAGTTTACTCACATTTTTTTTTGGTCTTTATTAATTTGTTCGTTTACTTTGAGTTTACAAGATTCAGTTCCCCAGTTCTTTGAGATTCAAATTTTCTTCCCTTCCCTTCTTCACCCCCATAGCAGCATACAGTCAGGTAATAGGATCTACCAATACTTTAACATTAGACATTGGTCAGGTTATAGAGAAGGATTGTATCAGATGGAATGAACAATGGGAAACAGGAAACAAAACCAAACAAGAAAAAGAAAGAGAGCAGATAATTTGCTTCAATCTGCATTCGAACTCTGTTCTTCAGACATCTCTCTCCATCAAGTCTTCTGGAGTTTACTTATAGCCCTGCATTTCTGAGAAGGCCTATCAAAGTTGGTTGTCACACATATGTTGTATCTGTAATTGTGTACAGATTTTTCCTGGTTCTGCTCTTCTCACTCAGCATCAATGAAGATAGGATATTTAATGAAGCATCAGTAAATATGCTGAAGTCTACAAGTATGAAAGTATGAAGTAAGGTAGGAAAAAAAAGTGTGAGACAAAGCACTAAACTCAATGAGAAAGGAAGGATAATTAACGTCTCACTAGATAAATACAGCTATCATGATCTGGATCGGATGATACATTTGGATGGAATGAAACTCAAAGAGGTTCTTAATGATAGTGAAAAAGAGGGAGTTCAGAAGGGGCAATTGGTAGTAAGTACCATTAGGAAAAGGGAGCAGTATAAAATACAGTCACAATTTCACATGGAATCATCCTTTTGGGTCCTGTTGTATGTATGGAAATACTCTCCTTTTTTTGGTCTGTAAAAGCTTGAATTTTTAAAGAAGCTTTATAAAAATTATTTTTATAAGGCATGGCTCTCAGAGAGAGAAGAGGAGGGACACAGGAGCAATTTGGATGATATAAAAATCAAACATATAAGTTAGCATGAATTTTTTGTAATTTTCAAGAGAAAAGGACTATTCTGGTTCCCTCACCTTGACCAGTAAATATCAGAGATGATGAGCTAAAGTGCAACTAGTACCAGAAAAGCTGGCAAAAGGGAGCAGTATCATCAAAAGGGTACTAGATGTCAGTGAATGCTTGAAGTAGGATGAGAAAGGAAAAGGTTTATTTAAGATGGAATTATGTTTGTTAGTTATGGAGCAAGAATTCTAAAGAGTACAACAGAAGGGGTATATAGTTCTAAAGTGGGATTTTGAAGGGATTGAGTTAAGATGGATAAGAGTAAAGGAGCAGACAGGTGAAGATGAGTAAAGAGTTTTGTACATTAGCATTTGGAGTTTCAGAATCATTACAATGGGAGAAGATAAATGGATTCTATTTTAAACATGTACAGTTTCAGGTGCCTATGGGAAATTCAATTCAAAATGTCCAATAAGCATTTAGTAATATGGGCCTGAATCTCAAGAGCAAGACTAGGATGGATAAAAATCTAGAAGTCTTTGCCCTAGAAATGATAATTGAATACACCAGAGCTAATAAATGAATGATTATTGATTACAGGGATATTGACAAGATAGACTTGAAGTCACTGACTATGAGCTTCCACAACCTTTCTTTGTTAAACAAATGGTGTCTGAGTCTTTAGAAAGGGAAGCAGAGATCCCTAAGTGCCAGTATGAAGTAATTAACAAGTCATGCTTCTTTGTTGAGTTTTTTCTTTTCTGTTGTCAAATGCATCATTACTGATAATATCAATGGCATTATGAGGCTGTCTGTAGTCCATGCTGTAGCTCATCAACTGGGCTGTCCCAAGTATCTCATTAATAGTTTCACAGAGGTTTCTTGCCAAGCATCATAGCAATGTTTATGTTTATCATCAAGGCAGACCTTTCCATGGTGCTTCAATTATTACCTGCTTCTTTCTGTCCTAGGGAAGTTCTTTCAGGACTTAAATTATCTAGGCTAAGATGAAAGGTACTACCTCATTCTGGGACTATCCTTAGCCCTTTCTACTCACCCATGCCAATAATACTGGTAGAAAAACCAAGGACATCTTTGGGGGTTATACTGTGTTCCGAACCCCAAAATATGTCCTTGGCTTGTCTACCAGTATGACTGGCAAGGGTGAATTTAAAGGGACTCATGTAGTAGCTTCCTTTTCCTTTAATATACTCCAACACAAATTCAGACATCCCAGAGTTTAGATCCATGCCTGAATGACAGAATCAGAAGCTCAATGTGGAAAAAGAAATCAGAAATCATCTAATTCAATCAATCAATCAAGGTGGCTAGGTGGCACAGTGAGTAGAGCACCAGCCCTAGAGTCAGGAGGACCTGAATTCAAACCCAAACTCAAACATTTAACACTTACTAGCCATGTGTCCTTGGGCAAGTCACTTAACCCCAACTGCCCTGCCCTCCCCCCTCCAAAAAAAAAAGCAATCAACAAACATTTATTAAGTAGTTACTATGTGCCAGTCACTGTGCTAGCCACAGCTAAGGATACCAAAAAAAAAAAAAAAAGGCAGAAGCAAAAAATCAGTCCCTGTCCTTACAGAGCTTACAATCTAATTCAATCTCTACCTGAAGCAGAAATCCAGTCTTCAACATTCTTGGCAAGTGGTGACCCTGACCTTGAAGACCTTCAAGGACAAGAAATTCACTAGCTCCATTAAGCTGTTCATTCCAATGATGATAGTTCTAGTTGTTAAAAAGCTGTCTCATTTATTCATGCATTTGTTCATTCTTTCAATATTAAATAACTTTTTAAAGCATCTATAATGTCTATCTGTTAGCAGATGGAAGAGGTGAAATCAGATAATCAAGATTTACATTCTCCTCACAGAGGTCACAAAAAATGGCCCAAGAGGGGCGGCTAGGTGGCGCAGTGAGTAAGAGCGCCGGCCTTGAAGTTTGGATGACCCGAGATCAGATCCGGCCTCAGAAAATGAGCACCCACACATAAATAATGACTAGCCGTGTAACCTTGAGCAAGTTACTTAACCCCAATTGCTTATAAAGAAAAAAAAAGAAAAAAAATGGCCCAAGAGTAAGAAAGCTGCACATCTCTGGCCTTCTCCATAAAGCCCAGAAAGCATTTCAATCTCAAAGATCACTGCATCCCTAGATCTCATCTCAGAAGTATACTCTAGTCCTGGGGTCTCTCTCTCTCTCTGATTGAATGCTGAAGGTTTCTTCCTAGAACCCCTATTTAAGGAAGGCAAACAGACCACTCATCTCTTCCCATAAGAGTAGGGACTATCTTCCTTTTTGCTAGTATTTGTATTCCCAGGTCTTAGCACACTAATTAGAACACAGTAAGTACTCAATAAATACTTATGATTTGACAACACATATACAAATATAAAGTAACTACAACATAAAACGGAATAAAAAAAAAGCATGATATTAAGCGTAAATATACACTATCATTCATTGGTTCTATTTCTATCCTCTGGAACCATGTTAAAACTAGATCAAAGGTTATCACATGAACTTATTCAGCATAATGTAAAGTAATAATTTCATTAAGGTCTTTACTGAAACAATGGATAGAGTACTGGGCCTAGTGTCAGGAGGACCTGATTTCAAATCTGACCTCAGACACTTACCAGCTATATAACCCTGGGTTAGTCACTTAACCCTGTTTGCCTCAGTTCTTCATCTGCTAAATGAGCTGGAAAAGGAAATACAAACCACTCTAATATCCTTGCCAAGAAAACTCCAAGTGGGGTCATGAAAAGTCCACTACAACTGAACAACAACAAAACATCTCTAACAAAGGATGGGAAACATGAAATTCAGATCATAAAATTCCCCTTTTTGGCAATTTTCATAAATGGGGAGAGGAAAGGTTGAAAGAACTACCAAAGAGGCATATGCTGTATCTTCAAAGACTTCAACAATGGAATTATCTGTTGATTGATTGATCTAAAGTCAAAAGGGGGAGGAGGGAGAAGGAGTGTTGCAGGGTTAAGTGCTGGTCTATACTATTTGAGGCAGTTTTCCCTATGCCTATATCCTATATAGACAACTTCAACATTACATTAAAATCTTACAAGGCATAAAAAAGTAGAAATATTGCTAAATTCTAAGTCCACAGTGCAATAAAATAATCAACAACATTCCCCTCAAAAAAGTATACCTATAGTTCATACAAGTCTCATGTGTTTACATGATTAATGTTTTCTTCAAGAAAAGTTCATCAGGGGCGGCTAGGTGGCGCAGTGAGTAGAGCGCTGGCCCTGGAGTCAGAAGGACCTGAGTTTGGGACCAGCCTCAGACACTTAACCCACACAAACAAAAACCTAGCCGTGTAACCTTGGGCAAGTTACTTAACCCCAATTGCCCTAAAAGGGGCGGCCAGGCGGCGCAGTGAGTAAGAGCACCGGCCTCGGAGTTGGGATGACCCGAGATCAAATCCGGCCTCAGAAAATGAGCACCTACACACAAATAATGACTAGCCATGTAACCTTGAGCAAGTTACTTAACCCCAATTGCTTAAAAAAAAAAAGTTCATCAAAGATAAGGCTGACGAATGTTATTACATAAAATTTAAGTTTCTCTACAAACAAAACTAGTGCAATTACAGTAATCAAGATGTAAGGTGATGAGAGCCTGCAGGAGAGTCAGGGCAATGTCAGTGGAAAGAAGGAGATATATTTTAAAGAGGCAGCAAAGTTTTTTTAAAAGACAAGCTGTTGCAGCAGATGAATAAGGGGAGTGAGAGATGGAGAGGAATCCAGGATAACACCTAGGTTGTAAGACTAGGGGACTGGGAGGTTGGAGTTGCCCTGTATAGTAATAAGGAAGGTAGGAAGTGGGGAGGATTTAGTGTAAAAGATAATGAGTTTTGTTTTGGGCGTACTGAGTTTAAGATAAAGATGTCTGAATGGCAGTTAGTGATGAGATTGGAAATCAGAGGAAGAAAAGAGCAGGATAGGTTGTATACAAGCATAGAGATGGTCATGAAATTCATGGGAGCTGATGAGCTTCACCAAGATAGAGAGGGAGAAGACCTAGGACAAAATTTTAAGGGACCCCTAAAGTTAAAGGGAATCGTTCAGAAAAAGAGGGGGGATGGGAAAGGTTGTAGAGAGGAGGAGGTACCTATTTTAGAGTTTTTTGAGAAGTTTAGGGACAAAGGGAAGAAGAGATATAGGACAATGGTAGGAGTAGGGATAGAAGAACTGAGAGTTTTTTCCAGAATAAGTGAAATATGGGCATCCGTGCAGTAAGTAGGAAATGAGCAAGTAGACAGAGAAAGACTAAAAATAAATGAAAGAGTAGGAATGACAGAGGGGGCAATATGTTGGAGAAGACAGGGTGAAACAGGATTATAAGGAAATGATTCAAATCTATAATATTAAGGGCTATTTCCCAATTAATAAAAAGTCAAAAAATGTAGGCAATTTTCTAATGAAGAAATTCAAGGTATTAGTAACCATGAAAAATGCTCCAAATTATTAATAATTAGAGAAATGCAAAATAAAACAACCCGGGTTCCACCTTACAGACATCAGATTGACAAAGATGACAAAAAAGAAAAAAAAACTGTTAGGTTGCTGGAAAACAGATATTAATACAGTGTTAATAGAGCTGTGAATTAGTATATAACCATTCAGGAAAATTCAGAAAGAGGAAGAGGTCTCATGTACAAAAAGATTTATAGCACCTCTTTTTATGAAAGCAAATAACTACAAACTAAGAAAGAAGGCGCCTTTCAATCTGGGAATGACTGCATAGATTATGGAATATTGTAATGGAATATTTGTTTCATAAGAAATCAAGAAGATTTGGGTGGCTAGGTGGCACAGCAGGTAGAGCGTCAGCCCTGGAGTCAGAAGGACCTGAGTTCGGGATCGGCCTCAGTCACTTAACCCACACAAACAAAAACCTAGCCTTGTGACCATAGGCAAGTTACTTAACCCCAACTGCCCTCCAAAAAGAAAAAGGAAAAAAAAATCAAGAAGACTGTTTTAGACTATGAATGGATGCAGTGGGATGCATAACCAGAACCATTTAAACTTAAAAAACAACTTCGAAAGCCATAAGAACTCTGAAAGAAGGAATGACCAACCATCAAGCCAGAGAAACAGTAACAAAATATGCAACCTACCTCCTGACAAATAAGTGTTGAACTAATCATGCTGAATGAAGGGTTTTTTTTGGAGGCATGGTCAATTTGGGAGTTTGTTTTGCTTCACTATGTATATTTCTTACAAGGGTTTTATTTTCTTTTTGTTTTTCCTGTGGTGGTTGGGGAGAGAAAAATCAATTTTTATTAACTGTAATAAGTCATTTTTCTATAATTTGACACAACGAACCCCAACAACATTTTTATGAAACTGATTAGAATTATTGATACAGTCATGGTTCCTGAATTAGTCACCTATCGATATCATCAACTTGTTAGATCAAAGATCAGGATTAGTATAAAGCTAGAAAGAATGAAAAATAAAGAAAATATAAAATGTTACTAAAATAATTCAATACTAACGGATTTAAACAAATTACTAATAATAAAGGGATACAGTACAAAATATAAGTGATATAAAAACAAAACAAAACAATTTTTAAAAAATACATTCCCATCAAAGGCACTAGAACTACCATATTTGTACTCCATCACAGTTTCATATGTTAGTAGAAGTGGCAGAAATGACTAACAAGAACAAAGATGGAAAAAACAACTAAACTGGAGCAAGTATAAAAAGGTGAAATCATACTAAAGGTAATAGAACTGTGAAAACATTGAAGGTGTGATTCACAAGATACTTTAAAAAGAAGGGAGATATACCAAAGGCATGTAATATTTTCAGATATTACTAATATGTAAAAAATGGCCAAGAGAACATGATCAATTACCAGCTTATATATTCACTTCTCCAACTATACAAAATATTTATGAAACTGTCTACACATAGATTAAAGCCATCCAATAACAGTATTTGTGTGTGTGTATGTGTGTGTGTACGTACAGTATAAGAGTAAGGATTAGTAATTAGTAAGGTTTTTTGCAAAATATATTCTACTTTTGACCATATTTCAACCACTGCAAAAATGACTGAAAGATACCGTAAACAGAAGAGCTAACTATTTATTTTTAACAATTTAAATTAAATTTTATTTTCAGGCAAAGATCTATCTTTTATCTCTCTCTTAATTTGCCCCTACCCTAATAGAAAAAGCAAAAAAAAAAAACCAAAACAAACAAAAAAACCCTCTTATTTCAAATATGTATAGTCAAGCAAAACATTTTTTCCACATTGGCCATTTAAAAAAAAAAACACTGATTCAATCTGCATTCTGAGTCTAACACCTCTCTACTAGACACTTCATCATTGGTCCTCAGGAATCACTGTTGATGATTGTGCTGATCAAAGGTCTTAAGTTTCTCAAAGTTGTTTGTCCTTATAATATTTGTTACTGTAGAAATTGTTCTCCTGGTACCTGGTTCCTCTTACTTCACCATACATCAGTTCATTCATGTCTTACTAGGTTTCTCTGAAACTGCCTCCATCATTTCTTACAGCCCAACAGTATTTCATCATATTCACATACTGTAAGTTGTTCAGCCACTCCCCAATTGATCAGCACACCCCTGCTTTCCAATTCTTTGCCAACACAAAAAAAGCTGTTACAAATGTCTTTGTATGCATGGATCCCTTTCCTGCTTAATTTGTCTTTCTCAAGTATAGATCTTTGGCCACTATAGAAATGGCTACTACAATCAATTATTATCAAGAAGCATTTTTTATTTAGTAGAATAAGTAGTACCTTAAAAGTTCCTTTCCAATAAAGTATCTCTTCTCCTTTGAAATACCTCTCTCCTCTAGATCCTTCTCCGCCTCATGTCCCTAGCGAGGACCAACGTTTCATGAGGGGCCCTGGCCATCCAGATTCAGCTCACTCCCAGCTCAACATCCTCCCTGAATGTGTAAACAATTTACCCTTAAGTCCCCTCAGTGTCCCTACTCTGTACCTGCTTCCCAGCTGCTATTCATGTTTTTTTCTCTACTACTACAATGTAAGCTCCTTGAGGGTAGGGACTTTTTTGTTTGCTTGTATTTGAATTCCCAGTGCATAGTACAATGCCAGACACATTTAAGGTAAGCACTTAATAAATGTTCTATCTCATCCATTTATCAAAAAACACTCAAAATTTGAAATTCGATGACAACAAAGGTATCCTTGTTCAACAGGCATACTCTGGACATAAACATTAGTTCAAGAATAAAACAAGGAGACGTAAGCTTGTCAATATTGTGGAGATCTCCTACAAATCCATGTTGAAAACATATGCTCCAGGGCAGCTAGGAGTCAGGAGGAACTTGAGCTCAAATCGCCTCAGACACTTAACACTTACTAGCCCTGTGACCTTGGGCAAGTCCCTTAACCCTAATTGCCCTCCAAAAAGAAAAAGAAAAGAAAATATATACTTCAAGGATGGAAGGTCCTCTAGATTCCTGGTTTGGAGATGACATCATGCTGGCTGAATCTAACTCCAGCACATGATAAGCCTCCTAGAAGAAACATGTAATGACCTGCTGAGTTTGTCTTAACACAAAAAGATCAATGAATAAACAGTGTCTGTCCTACACCTCATCTGCAAAATGGTGATGATAATAATAGCATCTACCTCATAGTGTGGCTGTGGGGATAAAACGAGATATTTGTAAAACCCTTTGCAAAACTAAAAAGCTATCTAAATGCTAGCTATTGTTATTATATATTAGTGCCTAGATTATGGCATTCTACTAATAGACAACCTATAGAAATCATCTCATCATATCAGTACACACATATAGGGCACAGAATACAAAATGTATGAATTGAGCTCAAAATTAAATAGGAGCAAAAATGCCTTCATAAAATTGCAAAGCCCCTTTAATGACCTTAATGCTTTTCCCAGAAACAAAGACTCATCTTTTTAATACAAATATTCTATAGATGTTATATAGCTGCAAGGCACAGAACACAATAGTCAGCAAGAAGTAGAAATTAATATCACAAAGTGGGTAATGAAAGGTGTATGTTGGGAATAAGCTGCAACATAACAAATGACGGAACTTAGAACAAAAGGAGTAAAAGATGCTATCAAATTATATAATGGAAAAAAAGGATAGAGTGGTCATGTGGTAACAGATGACAAGTACACAACTTCAGCACTCCACTGAAATGCTAAATAAGAAAAAATGTGTGTGTGTATGTGTGTGTGTGTGTGTGTGTGTGTTCAGAAGAAAACAAGGAAAGTATGCAGTACATCAGCTGAATCCCCTATAATGAGCTCACAGAAATATATAGACAAAGGGCAAACAGAATGAATTGTTATCAGCATTATTAGAGCTGATATACAGAAGCACATAAGATCAGATCCAGTTGAATATTGAAGTATTACAATCTGTTAGCCTGTACTTAAGGGTATGCTGAAATCTCTAGTTAGGTTAATTAGGTATCTCAGGTACAATATCTGCAATAGCTTTCCAATAAAAATAAATTTAAGATAAAATATCAGGTCTCTGCTGAGAGATACAAGGTTTTCTCATCAGATTTCTTTGACTGAAATTCCTGATTAGGTAGTACTGCAAAACTGAAAAAAAATATATAAACTTATTATACCAACACAGATTACAAAAGAAAGCTCAGGTCAAGTCATATCTTCCAAGAAAAACCCGTAAGGTGTAATTCATCTATCTCTATAAATTTTATTGTTATTTTATAGCTGCTTGCCTTAGTCTGGGCGTGCATGCTATCCTGAGTATATTCTCTCAGAAAGACCAATAGAGTTCCATACAAGAGAAATAATTAAACCCAAGGAAGAATATTGCAGGAAATCAGACAACTGGAATAATGCAGACACAAAAATATTTCTTAGGGATTTGCTTTGCCTCCTACTTTGATGAAAATAACCAAAATATCCTTCATGAGCCTTTATTTTTCCCTACTTGTCTACACCTCAAAACTTCTGTGTCCATGTAACTCTGCCTCTTTTTCCCAGTTCTCAAAATAAAAATAAATAAATAAATAAAAATCTTTCCTTCATTGTCTTGTGTCCTTGACCCCATCTGTTCCTCTTTTCTCCAGGATCCAACACCATCTACTATCCCTTATCTTTCCTAACCATCAGTACTGGTTCTTTCCCTGTAACAAACATGCTCCGAGAACCCCTATAAAACCTGTTCTTAACCCTGCTAGCTTCCTTATATCATCCAATATTTCCCATTCCCCACTGCCATACTTCTAGAAAGAACAATCGATACTCAATGTCTGGCCATCCACTCCTTCCACAATCCCCTTAAAATCTGGCTTGAATTCAAATAAAACTATTCCATGGTCCCTGCTAATCTCTTACTCGTCAAATCTAATCTTTTTATCTGTTCTCATTCTCCTTTATCTTTCTGCAGAATTCAACACTGTGGATCATCTTCTGTTTCTTGATATCCTCTCCTCCTTTGGTTTCCATGTGACAGTGCTCTCTTCTGGTTCTTATACTACTTATAAACACCCTCTCCTTAGTCTATTACACTAGTCCATCTTCCTCCCTCCTTCCTATATGCAGGTGTTTCCCAATGCTCTGTCCTTGATCTTTTCCTCTTCTCTATTTTCTGTTTTCCCAATCTCATTCACTCCCACATCTTTAATCATTTATTTCTATGTATCTCCTGTATCTCCAGTCCTAACTTCTCTCCTAAGCTGTATAAAGCACATGAAAGGACAGACAGGCTTCAGCTATGAAAAAAGCACAGCATGAACTCAAAAAAGCATAATTTAGTCTAAGGCCATTTAATGTAGGACCCCTACATATACCTGATAGATGTTAAAAACATCACTGTATGATAATAAAGAATAATATATGTTCATGGTGATGATAACCTTGAGTCATCATTAGATTAGAATAAGAAGGAATGGACTCCTGTAAGGGTATAATACATTTTGGGGAAAATTCTCCTAAAATGGACTGGTACCCTCCCAAGAAAATACTCCTTTTCTGATCTCCTGTTCCCTTCCTCCTTGTCACCTAATTCATATACCTTCACTGAAGTTGAAAGAGGTATTCAACGGTTTTTATTTAAAAGCAGGGAACTTGAAACCTTCCTTTCCAGGGCCTCCTGGGCTTCATGCTGAAATTAGGAACAAAGAGATAGTACGATCATTTAAGATAGTGAAAGCATGATTCGCCTTTGCTAAACCACAGTCTTCAATTTTCAAATAGCTATTCCTGTACTACAGAAGAAAAATGAAGAGAGACCACTAATATCTGTCAAAACATGTTAAATAGTTTAGATCTAAATATGACTATCTCTGTGCTCACTGGATATTTCAAACTGGTGCAGATGGCTGAATATTAAACATACATTTGCACTAGACTGCCTTTAATTTTTGGAAGTTCATAATCTCTAACAGTAGCTTGTGATTACCTCAGTCTTAAGATTCAATTACAGACTCAGAACTATAGAAAATAATCTTGCTCTGTACCAAGCATCCTTAATGACCTACAGGACAATCATGAAATTTTTTTTTCCTGCAATATACACAGTAAATTTTTCTCAGACAATTAAATTAAATAACGCGGATTACTCAGCAAACTTTACTTCATGTAAAGTCACCATTGTCTCTTCAGCTTTCAGAAGAGAGCACATCAACAAGCAAAGGAAGACCTCTGGTATATATGTGATGCAGGTTTCAGCAGTTTCTGATGCATACGAAATGACCGAAAAGCTTCATGGAAAGAAAGGTTCCATTTTGGACTGATTTCGAGAGATACCAATTAGTTATGTCTTAGTTATGAAATTTCTAAACCACTACTATAGAATTCTACAAATGGCCCTCCCAAATATTTATACAGATCATGAATTTACTAAAGAATTATTAAGCAACATTTCTTCAATACACATACAAGTATTTTTGACATATAATGCTATTCTAACAGACATTTATAATAGGAAAATCTACATTTTTGCTACTATTCAGACATAAAGCATCCTTACAGAAAAGATACCTAAAGGCAAAAACTATTCAGAAAAACGGCAAAAAGTTATATTTAGATGCCAATATGTATAGCTCCATGAGAATTTTTTAGCTCGTGAGAGAATTTCTAAAAGATTAATTTTTAAAGTACCAAGAAATCTAACATAAGAAAACATTTGGTGTTTTCCATTCATTGCCTTTTATTTGCCTTTATTTTAAGTGCATGCTGTATAACTAATCACTATTTCAAAGAAGAATGCCAGGATGTCACAAACAAGGATTTCCTAGAGAACCAAAAGTAAAACCTTATGTGCTACCAAAAGAAAAAATGGTTTTTAAATAACAGCATATACAAATTTTATATTTCTTTGCAGAAGGAATAACTCACATGTTCAAATCTAGAGAAATGCTGACACCACATATTTATGAAGCAAGCTGACTGCAGTGATGGATGCAACTCAATTTCCTACTGCTTTCCTTAGTTCGGAGTATAGAACAATCCCACAGAATGCAAGGCTTTCACCTGATCACCTTTCTAAAAAGAGACATTTCCTTTTGTTCCTTCTCTAATTAAATTTCAAGGTAAAAGGAAAAAGAATCTCTCCAATAAGAGAAAGGGGTTAAGGCTATTTAAGAAAACTTAAACCTCTCTCTTCTACAAGACTATATTTTTAACTCTCAGGCCATGTTGGCAAACAATTCATTAATTCAAATACACTGTTATTAAAATACAATACAATAAATCTTCTTTGCATGATATGATAGTAATGAAAATAAATTCTGTTTACAATTCAAGTAGACATACATCTTTGTAGCATAACTTCTTTTTAGCATAATCACATAAAGCAGAACAAAAGTGGAAAACTCTACTATAGGTCACAAAATCCTATTTCATATTACCTTACATTAGGGATACCATCTAGGCTGAATGATTTAGGTTTTGGGGTCAATACACAGTTCAGACATCTTGCCCTCAACACAGTGAAACATTTTCTTTAGGACATATCAAACTTCCTCTGGCAAACTGGAACACTTCCCAAAATTTTCATTTCCTGTTCACTCTCAGTCAGACATTTGCTAAATCTATTCTTACTCTTACCACAGGAGTCTACTAAGGAAACCTTCAGTCTGATTTTACCTACAAAACTAGATTTCCAAGCATATTAAAAAGATAAATGATTCACTGAACTATTATATTTGTTTTAAATAGTGCTTTAGGAATATAAAAATCCTTACAGATGGGAAGGTGAAACCATAAACGACATGGGAGGGGAAAAAAGATGAGAGGGTTAATGAAGAGAAAAGAAGGCCACACAAAATTCTTCAGGTCCTGCATCCCGGCCTTAGAGTAACAGAATATCCAGGGAAATGTTCTGTAATCAATTAGCTGATATAAAATAACTTCTTCCAGAAGCTCTTTTACAATGAGTCTCTGTAAAACAAAAGGCACCTAACACAGCACTAGCAGCCAGACTTCTCGGGTTTTGCTTCTCTTTAACTCTACATGGTGTATGCACTAGGTCCAAGAACAGGCCCTTCCCTATCCTATCCCTAACAAATTATTTTCAAAAGGATATTCAAAAGCGTATACATCATATAAAAGAACTTTCACTTTAATATTTCCTCTAAAAATCTTTTCAGAACCTCCTGTCTTCCAAAGTGATTGCACCAAGATGTTTTTCTCATATAAATTTTATGTGTTAAACAATGTGTCAATCTAAAATTGAAGTCTTTTTTTCTTAGTGAAGCTATTCTAAAATCTCTCTCTCTCTCTCTCTCTCTCTCTCTCTCTCTCTCTCTCTCTCTCTCTCTCTCTCTCTCTCTCTCTCCCCCCCCCCTCCCTCCCCACCCCCTCCCCCAAAGTAGCCTGGATCTTCCCAAACTTAACAATACCCTTTCAAATCTAAGCAAATATGAAAGGTAGACCCACTAAATTTTGCAATAATATGAGGGTCACCTTAGTAGGTATCTTTCAGTGAACTCTTTCCTGGAACCAACACCACAATAAGAGTACTGCAAAATCATAGCATCTGTTTGAAGCAATCAGTCATTTTTCCTACTCTAAAGGTCCATCCATAGTCTTGCAAAGCAACTTTTAGAAGAAAAGGAAGAAAAAGTAAAATAGATCCATTAAAAATTAACCAAGAGCTCAAGTGATCGACTTTTTTGGAGTGAGAAGTACAGAAAGCAAATCTCCAAAAAGTGTTACCTTCAAAAATAATTTTCCCCAAATAAAATATAACAGCTAATTTGTTCTCATATTGAATCTCTAAATGCATATTCGTTATCATTAGAAAACAGCTTGTTCTACTTTCTTTTTTTTAACCTAAACATTTTGATTAAATGAAGCAGCATTTTTTTCACTGTATTTTCTGCAATTCGAGGGGTGGAGAAGATAGTTGACAGAACTTAACTCAAAAGATTAAAACCCTAACATAAAAAGTATACTATTATCTTTCTGTTCTAAAATGACAAAGGGTGGGGGAGAGTTCCAACAGCATCAAAAAGAGCGATCACGCCTTAGAAACGGTACTTTACAGCCCAAATATAAAGTGAAAAGGTTCACCTCCATAGGAATGCCAGCCTGGCCTACCACAGTACAGATACAGTACCTATGAGAAACTGTGCTGCAAAACCATTGAATTCAGGAAAGCATGCCACCCCGCCTCCCCTTAACAGCTTGCAGGAAATCCCATAGTGCTTAAGAATTAACAGCCAACTCCCCTAAGTGACAACTGGTAAGAACCATACCTGTCACAGGCTAGGGTAATAGGAGAATGCCCTAGGAGATTTTCGTCCAGGATTCCAGAGGCCTACTAGTGTGTCCATGAGTTCCAACCCACTCTGGGGGCAGAGGAGCATGCTCAGAAGGAGCGCCCTCACAATGCTCCACAGCTTCAAACAGCTCATGGCTCGGCAGTGGTGCTAGGAAGCTGAGGAGGAAGTGAATGGCAGCTGGCTACTGGTGACTCTACACTCGTGTTGGGAACGAGAGGAAAAAGGAAGACAGTGCACAGTGCACAAGACAGGAGAACTGAATATTTTAAAGATCACCCAAACTACTTCAGATCTAAAACATGAAACTGTCATTACCAAGCTCTTGAATTCTATGGGTTCCATTTCAAACAAAACCTAAACTTGTACTATGGCTTAAAATTTTCTGAAACAATTTTTAACCAGTGAAACTAAAAACACGTTCACAAATCTTTTATGAAACTGCTCAAATCTAAATGAATCTGAAATGCTATTTAGGAGCCTAGAATTCTTTTTTTTTTTTTTTTTTAATGAAGGAGAGCAAACGCCCAGTGGAAACTTAAGAATAATTCTTCAATATCTTCCTGAGTTTTAACAAAATGTTAACACCATTCCAATTCAGGAAACATCTGGATAATTTTCTATGCCTCATAAAAGATTTTAGCCAGCTTCTCTGGTCCACATAATAAAAGCTCCATTTTCATTTGCATGCTTCAATCAGTAGTTTCTATGCCAACATGCATTTGTTATTCCTTAAAAAGACCATTTCAAAAAACAAGCTCAAAATTCATTAGTTCACTAGGCCTAAGGGTTTGGGTTCTAGTATGAGGAGGGAGAATTGCTGGTTTGGGTTTGGGGGTCTTGAAAATCTCAAAGTCAAAAGCCTGAGAAGATCAGTAAAACAGGCTTTCTTTTGTTATTTCAATTCTCAAACTTTCTGGGAAATATACTGCCCTAAGAGAAAGACTGCAAAAAAAAAAAAGTCTAATGGAAAACAAAGCCTTTCTAAGACCTTCTTTTTCTAACCCAGAATTTTTTTTTTTAAGGTGCATTTTAGAAAATTTAGCTTGATACCAGAAAAATGGATTCTCAAGCCCAAGGATTCCAAAACAGCCACTGAGAAGCACATGGAAGCTTTCAAAATGTAAATGAAAATGCTACATATACGTATATGGTCTAACAATCTTAAACAAAGCATGAGGCTAAATATCAGATTCAGAGTTCCCTTGCTTGCATTCCACAATTCTACTAAATACCTTTTCTTTGTCTGAAGATAAGCATTTAACAGAGGCAAGAACCAGCCTTAAAGTATTCAGACTAGATGACCAAATAAATGGTATAATACTCATAATCTAACCAAAAATAAATATACTACAATTGCCTAAAATCCTACCATTAGTCTTTTATTCATTTATTTTTTGTAAAAAAACCCTCTGGTCATTCTCCACTCCCCCTCCTCCCCAAAAAAGAGAAATACTACTAAGAAAGGTAACAAAAATATCACAAATACCCATTTCTGAAAATGTACTTATCAAGTTGAAAAAGATGACTGGAATGTATTTGACACCTGACAGGGAAGGGGACAAATGAAAGAGGGTAAAAGATAATTCACAATTTTGCTTTGGTCTCTGAGGCTTCTTCTGTTTCTTTAATCTGCAAATAGGAAAATATGTCACTGACCTCCACAAAAGAATAAAGATTAATTAACTGAAAGTATTAACAATACAAATAGCTCTGAGGTTGCCCCCTCGATATGGCGTATGATTCATAAATAGGCTTTTGCCACTAAAGTCCTTCTCTAATACTTTGTTGTAGCATAAAAGGGACAAAGGGACCCTGAGCTTTCAAAGGCCATGCATCAACTAAGCATATACTCTGGTAGGTCCAAGCTAGAAAGGCTTTGAGTACTAGTTCAGTGATGACTGTGCTTATTATCCAAGAACCTGCCTTAGTTAAATCTGCCTTAACTCATTCCCAGATAATTGACAGCTGTATAATACTTAATAATATAATAAATAAAACATGAATTCTACTACAGCATAGAGGGGGTTTCTTTCTGCTTGATGAAATAAATAATGACACTAATATCATGACAGACCTTTTTATTATTATACTGAAGTATAATACAGGTTTACCAACAAATCATTAAGACAATTCTTCTTGAGAAACTGCTCACATAACCCTTTCTCACACCCAAAAGGCACAATGTAGACTGCCATAGTTTAACCCAATGAGAATTCAAGTTCCACTCTATGCAAGAGAGAAGCAGAAGAGATTTCAAGTTTCTCTGACTACTGGAATCCCCTCACAAAGATTCTTTATACCCTATTCCATTATATTCTTATATTTAAAGATCTAAGAGCTACTGAAGATACAGTCAAAAATATTAACTATGGAGCAAAGAAGAAAACTAAAAGATGTTTATTAAGAGCTAAATATTAACTATGAAGGATGATACATTGTGAAGAGGCTTCCTATAGAAAAGGAAAGCTAGAGTTTAATTCGACATGTAGACATCTAATTTTAATACAGAGTATAAAATGAAAGGACAATAAAGAAATCCATAGTGTCAGCTCAGAGAGATGATTTCAGAGTCATCAAGGTAGAATCTGAATATGACCTTAAAAAATGGAGAGAAATTAATAGTGTAATTGTGAAAGAAAAGCTAGAGTCTAATCAAATGGAAGCATATGCACAAAAACAAGGAAAGTGAGGAGCGTTTAATTTCATAAGCACTCTCCTTTGGCAGGAGCACAGGTTTGTGAAGGAAAATAGCAAGAAATGAGACTAAAAAAGAAGTTTTGGACAAGTTTTGGACAAATTTTGGGAGCTTTTGAAGGCCAAGGCCTTCTACAATAGGAGCTGAGCTTCTACAGAGTTAATCTGGCAATGGGATGGGGTGTGGTCTGGGAGAAGAGACTGGAGACAAGTCAGGAAGTTGTTATGACAGTCTAGTGCAACAGGAATGGGAGGAAAAATTGATAGAAGAGATAAAAGGGATTTGAAGAAGTAGTAAGAATTACATTTAGTGACTGAGCAGATGGAATTTGAGAGAGGGGGGAAGATTCCCTAGGAGTCTAAGATAGCTAAAAGTCTGAATAAACATGGTTATCAATGTCTGAAAGGGAGCAAATCCAGAGTCAGAGGAGCATTTTCCGGGAATAGTTTGTTTTCCCTTTTGTTTGCAGAGGGGAAGAGGATTAATTCTACTTTAAATGTCATATGGCAGTGCCAGTGGCACATCTTATTGGGAATACACAGTTGGCACTTAGAAAAGTAAGCCTAGAACTCAGAGCTGGCTATAGATTTGTGGGAGTCACCTGAGTCACATGATAGTTGAAGCCAAGGGAGTAGACAGAATCATCAGGGAAAAGGTAAAGATGACCAAGAACAGCAACTCTGGTAATGCCAACATGAGAAATGAAAGTTTTTCCTCTTTATCTATACAGGATGACTCTCTTCAGAAACTAAAATAGGACCTAGTTCTAATAACAGACAAGGAGTTGCAATGGTAATGGAAATTTGAAGATCTTCCTTGCCCCTTAATAGGCCTAAGGCAATTTGAAGATCTTCCCTGTACCCTAAAACCCAAATGTAATCAAACAGAGCCTATGGTGGTAACAGTTTGCTGAAGGGGTGGAGCAGGAAACTAGAAGTCAGAGCAGTTAGAGATGGAGGGAGGAGAGGATACAGGCAAGGAGACACCTAGGTATGATGTGGCTCCCTGTTGTGTTATGATGTATTAACTTCTTTGGTGCTATGATGAATTCGGTTTTCTGGTGTTTGGATTTGGCTTTCTGGCTTTGGGATTCAACTTTCTGGTGTCTGGATAAATGTTTAGCTTTTGTCTTCTATATGGAGAGTCTGTTATATTTTGCAATTCATAACTATGCCAGCTTATTCACAGTTGTTGTCAGTGCTGTGAATATTGTGTTGGTGCTACAAGAGTTTATAAAAAGACTACTCAAACCCAAAATCAGGCCTTTAAGAATCACAAATTAAGGCCTACCACCCTTTGGTCAAAATTCAATGCCACTTTCTCCATGATGGTTTCCCTAATTTCTACCTCCTCCTGTGGCAAATAAAATAATTTCAAGAGACAAAATTTTGGGTGAATTGTAATCAATTTTATCAATCACAACCAGTAAGAGATTGACAAAAATGGCTCCTTATACTCTCAGTTGATCAGAGAGACCATATGGTTATCTCTTTAGGTTTTTATGCCCTAGGATAACAATCAAATCTAATTCTTTAACATGATTTGAGGTGGGCTATATTAAAATGAAGGTCTGAGAAACTCCCCCTCAGATAGGGAAAATATCTCTATACCACACTACCCACAGCTTTAGAGGCTATGGATTCAAAGAATACATACCCCACCCAAGCCTGAGCAGATAACCAGGACTGTGCTTGTATGTGTGTGGGTGGGGGTGGGGGAGGGAGGGATATATTGATTATTATTAATAATTTCTCTCACTACTAACCAAAAATTCTTTCTTCTTCCTAAAAATTACTACAGCACTTTATTTATACTTCTATGTTGTAGTTATTGATTTAAATGTCATCTTCCTTACTATGCTATAAATTATTTGAAAGCAGGAAACATTGTTTATCACAATTACTGATACTTGAAAAATGTCAAGTGAATGATTGAGTTGAAAAGAGAATATTAGAGATTTAGAACCTGAAGAAATGAAAAAATCTAAAAAAGAAAACAAGGAAAATAGCCAAAGAGGCATGGTACTTCATTCAAACAGGAAACAAATACCAGAAAATCACTTAAAATTTTGAAGCAAAGTTGTAGAAGGAGAGAGAGAGAAAGACAGTGTGTATTTCCATTAAAACTACTCTATAATCACCAGTAAATGTTTTTTCTCCTCTTGGTACCATTTTAGCTATGAATTTTGATTAATATCTACCTATAATTTTTGGAATGCATGCCCTCCTCTGAACCTCAAAGAATGCCAAGCTCCCTCAAAATGTAGCTCAAGCAACACTTTCTACATGAAGTCTTTGAGGCTTTCCCCCAGAACCTAGTGTTCCCTCTGACAAAACTAATTTGTATTTTTTTTTACATTTCTTTTAATACTTCTATATGTATAGTCCTCTACTGAAGCAGTTAGGTGGCATAGTGGGCACTGGGCCTAGAGTAAGTATGACCTAAGTTGAAATCCAGTCTCAGACACTTAATAGTTGTATGACACAGGGCAAATCACCTAAACTCCATTTGCCTCAGATTCCTTAACTGTAAAATGGGAATAAGAGCATCTACTTCAAGGGGTTATTATAAGGATCAAATGAGAGAATATTTGTAAATATCAGCACTTAGCATAGTACCTGGTATGACATAATCACTATATAAATGCTTCTCCTACCCTGACAGAATATATTTCTTAAGGATAAGGACTGTCCATTTTGTCTTTGTATCCCTAGGACCAAGCAAAGTAACTAGAAATTAGCAAAGCCTTGTTAATTTACTGAACATTATTTTCTAAATGCTTCCTATAAATCCTCTTTCTACCTACTTTCCACTTCGAAAAACTTTGAACTTTTAGTAAATTGTATTTCATTTGATTTCACTGAGTTGAAAAGGAATTAAAATTGAAGGTTATCTTTAATAGATAAGAACAAAAGGACCAGTGTCTATATGTACTAAGGCATAGATAAGGGGATGGAATGGATAACAAACCTGTTTGGAAGAGGGGTGAGCACAACAAAAAATAATATAATGGCTAAGAAAACAGGAATAGAAGAACCCAAGCTTCTCATTGATGGCCACTGATCATTCTCCCACAAGAACTGACTCAAACCGGAAATGAGTGGGTTTTTTATATCAAGTTCCATTTCAGGGAAGATTAGAGCTATTCAATTTACCTTTACCACAAACCAACTTATTTCAAATTCAAATTGTTGAAAGTACACATATGGATAGAAAAAGGAAGCGTAGTTAGGAAAAACAAAACAAAGATATTAAACAATAAGCATCCATTTGTTCAAGTGGCTACTAAGGGAGAAGGGGGACTTTTTCATGGGGATGGTGTAATTTTTAAATTCAAAATAGGAAAGGCAGAACAACCTCAATAAATTAAATTTTTTTCAAAAGTTCATCCTTGATGTCAATGTCAGAAAACCCTAATTGGATCATTAAAATGAAAAAAACTTCAGATTAAGACCTTAAAAATTATTTTTAAAAGAAGAAGAAAGTCACAAGTCTTCCTTTCTCACACACAACATTTTAAAAGTAGGGGGTAGGTAGCAAGTATAATTCAAACCTACAGTGAGGTGGGGATAGCAATAAGGAAAAAAAAACTCATTGGGAGGAAACTGAACAAAGAAAATCTTTTGACCATACAAGTTACATTTTTGTTAGCACTGCTCATTATTTCTTCCTCTTACCTTCATACGTAGTTCTTTATAAATATATTTATTATATTTACATATAAACTTATTATATGTAAATATAATATATTTTTATATAAATATAATAAATATTACCACTTTAACATTTTTGGAGTTAGGTAATCTTAATCTACTATTTCTATAAATCTATGCCAAAACTACCCATAGTTTATTAATTTCATTATGAATGAAAATTATACAATTTTGGCAGATTAAGCATTCTGATAGAACAGCAGAGAGATGATGAACACCCATACTTTTCTTTCCTGGGAAATGCAAAGCAACCTAACCTAAGTAACAAAAGCTCTTTTAAGTGAAACTAGTTGTTCTATCCATGAGTCATCCATCCTGTCCTTTTTGGAACTCTGACTCCTGGCTGAGACAGACTGGGAAGTATTTCAAGGTTGCATTTCAGGCCACAAGCCCATAGAATTAACAGTATACTGAACTCACTAAAAATAAGGAAACCACTTGCAGATCTCTTTCCTTCTCAATGACTACTATATCATGGTTAGCTTTAAAGTTGACAGTTTTCATCTGAAAGATATGTAACTCATTATCTACCTGAGTGCCAAAGTTTATGATGACCTGCTTGATTCAAAATAAAATAAGGCAGGTGAGTAACCAACCCTCAACCCCAAAGTCTATGTTAATTATTTCTATTTACATTTCTCTTACAGTTATAATGCTACAATAAGAATAATCTTTCAACTTCATCAATTCTTTAATGCAGTTTACTCTCTAGTTCTTAAACTAGCATACATACACTACAAACAACAACCAACATTATATTCTATGATTCAAAACATGATGCCAGAAAAACTCTAAATAATACATAAATGGCCACAACTAGCAGCTGTCATTTTACCACATGAGAAAACACCTTTTCTACAGCATGAAGATGAAACAAAACCTAATAAAAACTCAAGGTCATCTTTCACACTCCAACTATGTGTTTTTGTGTGCATAGAACCTAAAATAATAATCCGTGGTTCCAAAGCATTTTTTCATATATTACCATATTTGCCAAATGCCTGGTAGATACCCTATCCTGGATAAAAGCATCTCACAC
This sequence comes from Gymnobelideus leadbeateri, assembly GCA_011680675.1. Taxonomy (NCBI): domain Eukaryota; kingdom Metazoa; phylum Chordata; class Mammalia; order Diprotodontia; family Petauridae; genus Gymnobelideus; species Gymnobelideus leadbeateri. The sequence goes on along the minus strand of WOXC01008159.1, from coordinate 471,309 downwards.
TCAAAATGCCCCAAACAGATCTTCCCCCAAAAACGCTATCACTACTCCAAAATATCCTATTTCTGTTAAAGATACCCCCACCCTCCTGACCACCAGCAGGTCAGAACCAAAACATTATCCTCCACTCTTTATATATCTAATCAGCTGTGAGCTCTACCTCTTCAACATCTTCAGTACTCACCTCCATTCACATAGCCCAACCCTATGTCAGGCATTCATCACTTCTTGCCTGGACTATCTTAACAGCTTAATTGATAGTCTCAATTTTCAGTTATTCCCTTCTCCAATCTATCCTCCACATTGCCTGCTCCAACCCTTTCAGTGGATCCCAAACCTCATACAGTATAAACATGCAAATTCATTAGCTTGTATTTATAGCCCCCTACAATCTTATTTCATACTATTCCCTTTCACAAACTCTACATTATAAACAAACAACTCCTACCACCCTCCTCGGTACCTACTCTTGCCAAGCCAAGAATACGCTCCCTGTTCCCTTTCAAAATAACTGTATTTCCACCTCCAGCGTCAGCTCCTTCTGAAGGCATTCCTCATATTTCAAGCTATTAAGGCTCCCTCCTCAACAAACTTTCCTTGCACTAAATAACCTGTATATATGTTAAATTCCCAAGATAATGTACTTAAATTCCTTTAAAGTAAAGACTACCATTTCTATCTGCATATTTCCAGGGCCTAACAAAGGACTTGGCCCATACCAAGTATTTATCAAATGTCTGTTAAATTAAACTCAACTAAATCCATACTGTATCACTATTAGAAAATATATTATTATAAGCAAAAGATCTATTAATAAATATTAACATAGGAAGCCAAGATGGTAGAGTAGAAGGAAGAAGTACAGCTGAGCTCACCCCCAAAAAACTTCTCCAAACAAATCCAGAAAATGCAACAGACTAAATTCTGATGAGGAAATCCAAGACAAAATTACAGTGAATTGCTTTTCCACATAGGGACAGACACAGAGAGACAGAGAATTCTGTGGACAATGTGGACTGGAACTGGTCAGAAGCATGCCATGCAAGGAACTTTCCAGCTGCCAGTAAACAGCTGTGTGCCAGGGCAAGAGGAGGTTCCAGATCCATCCAATGGCACTGCAACAGGGTACATACAGGCTATGGGAAAAGGAGTTGACTGGTACATTAGTCACCCACTACCAATTCTGAGTCATAGACTTGGGGCTCACTGACAAAAGGACATACTTCCAGGAGGTAGCATTCAGGTCAGTTTGATACTATTCAGTTCCTAGATAAGAAGGGATCAAAGACCTAGGGTCCTAGTCAGGGGACCTAGAGAGAAGCAAAGAGAAGCATAATGATGAAGACCGCAGAAGGAGAGCTAGGTCTCAGGTCTGGCTTCAAGCCCAGTGTAAAGCCAGAAGAATAACCAGGGCAGGAATCTCATCAGACCAAAGGGGAACCTACAATTTTGTGATTCTGAACCATCAAAGCTTCCCAACTAGCTAATAGTAGCTACATATATCAGTTGTCTACTGTTGTTCAGAGTCAAATCCAAGTCAAGAACTTACTAGACCAGAGGACACAGCAATCAGACTTCGCCTAGATTACTCTGGGAATACTGAAAGTTTACAGGTTTCCAACCTGATCAGTCTTGAGCAATCTCTGATGTCTTAGAATAACATAACATTGAATATCTCAAGAAAGCAAAAACAGAACCTGCCTATACATTCCCTCAAGCAAGTAGAGCTCAAACCAAATATTAAGTCTGAAATAGGAAGTAGGCTGGAAGAATGAGCAAACCAAAGAAGAATTCTGACATGAGAAGGGATGGTCAAGACACAAACACAGAAGAGAATGACTCCAAAATATCTATAAGCAAAGCCTCAATATAAGGTTGAGCACAAATTCCACTAGAATTCCTAGAAGAAATGAAACAAAAGTTTTTCTTAAGAGTTAAAAATTTTTTTTATTAAATGAAATATGGGTGCTGAAGAAAAATTGGAAAAAAAAAACTTGCCACAAGAAGTACAAAAGCTTGCAACCTAAGCAACAGACTCCCTGAAAATTAGAATAGACAAAACAGAAGCCAACGACTTCATGAGACAACAAAAAGTATAACAACAAATTCAAAAGACAAAAAATAAAAGCAAATGTAAGATAACAACTAACCTGAAAACATGTCAGGAACAGAAAATTTTAAGAATCACTTGATATCTGAAAACAATGGCCAAAAAAGAGTCCTAGACATCCTATTTAAAGAAATCTTAACAGAAAATTGCCCAGATTTTATAGAACAAGAGAGCACAGTGAAAACAGAAAGATCCACTAACTCCCTGAAAATCCAAAATGAAAACTCCCAGGAATGTGATAGGCAAAATCCAGAGCTCCCAGAAAGAACAAGGAAGGAAAAGAAGAAGGGAGGAAGGGAAGGAGGAGGTCAAGTACTGCACAGCCAGTCAAAAAGAATTTAACAGGCATTTACTATGTATAAAGCACTATTCTAAGGCTAGGAATACAATAAAAGCAGAAAAAGTCTCAGTGCTCAAACCAGCAAAACCGAATATAATGTTAAAGTGTAAAAAAATGAACCTTTAATAGAGGACTTCTAAGCGCTCTTGATAAAAAGACTACAGTTATGAAGAAACTTCTAAATTCAAACACAGGAGTAAGAAGAAACATAAAAAGGTAAACATGAACGAACAATCATATGGAATTAAACAAGAATAAGCTGTTTATATTCAGATATGGAGAGATGATACATGTCTCCTATGAACCCTATTATCTTTATCAATCATCAAGGAGGCCTAATTAGACAGAAAGCCTGGGAGTAGTTCTGTTTTATATCTTTACCATCATAAGAGAGGAAGGGAAAAGAAAGGAAGAGGAATACTAGAGGGAGATGGGTAAAGAATCTCATAATAATTAGGGTGGGTAAACAGGCATCTATGCAAATAAGGAGAGGTTGGGGAAACAGCTGATATTTAAACCTCAAATCTGAACTTCTCAAATAAGGGAAAAATATATTATTTATGCATACACACACACACACATACACACACACACTCTGAATACAGATATACATTTCCCTCAACAAAGAAACAGGAGGGAAAAGGAAAGAGGAGAAATTAGAGGGGACAGGAGATCAAGGAAGAGATAAATCCTAAGCAAAACAAACTCTGACTACGGATATGTATACCTCTTTTATCAGGTAGAAAAGAATAGAAATCTGAAGAAGTGGCGATAAATTGAGGAATGGTTGAAGAAGTTATAGCATATAAATGTGATAGAATACTATTATGCAAAAAGCAATGATGAAGGGAAACAGTTTCTGAAAAACCTAGGAAGAATTACACAAACTTGACACAGCAAAGTGAACAGAACAGTGATAATTTCATAAAGACAAACAATTCTGATGAGTGTAATGACTAATTATTATTATTATTATAGAGGACTTATGATGAAAAACAGGTTATCCACCTCCTGACAGAGGTAAAAGACTCAAGCATACAGAATGAGTCATATGTAATATACAATATGCAATATACATGGGCATGTGTGGGTGGGTGAATTTCTTTTGGATTTGATAGAAGCAGAAATTGGTTTTGCTTCACTATATATTTGTAACAAGGTTATATTTTTCTTTTGTTCTCAGTTGGGTGAGAAGATAAGTTGGCTTTTTATTAATTAAAACATTTATGTAATTTTATAATAAAAAGATCTATTTCACAAAATGTTTTACAATAATATATGTACAAATATACGTAAAAACAAAGGTAGCTTTCTGTTTAGAGAAATTCTTTTCAGACTCACATGTGATGGTTAAGAAGTATTTTGCATGATTTAATTTTTCAACAAATTCTACAAAAAAGAAAAATTCTATATAACAGATATGTCCAAGAGACCAAGTAAATCTATACATGGAAACAATAAGAGTGGCTAGTTTTTATACTTTATTTCTTTTACATGTAACTATTTGAGACTTATGTGGACAAAGATAAAGAAAATTGTTAATACTTTGATAAAAAGTGGGTGGTAATCAGTCAAATGCATAAGCATTTATTAAGTACCTACTATGTGACACTAACCTAAGGCTAAGGACATAAATGTAATGAATTGAATAATCCCTATTCCGGAGGAGCTTAAAGAATGAAATTAAAGCAATCTTGCTTTACTTTAATACTTCAAATGATCTGTGAGTTCACTGGTGTAGGTATTCCATCTACCTTTCAATATTCACTCTTAAAAATAAAATTTAACGGGGTGGCTAGGTGGCGCAGTGAGTAGAGCGTCGGCCCTGGAGTCAGAAGGACCTGAGTTCGGATCCAGCCTCAGACACTTAACGCACACACAAACAAAAACCTAGCCATGTGACCTTGGGCAAGTTACTTAACCCCAATTGCCCTCCAAAAAGCAAAAATAAAATAAAATTTAAGTCAGGGATTCTTCACTTAAGATCAATAAATTTATTTTTCTAAATATTAAAAAAAATGCAAGTAGTAGCCAAAGTAAAATTTGGAGGTTTTCTATAGATTTCAATTATGCCTACTCCTCTATCACTACAAATAAAAATATTATTCATGAATCAAGAAGCCAAAGGTTCTTTATATAGGTCAAAAATAAGTAATGTAGCCTATCTAGATTTTGAAGCTTTATAATTCCTTGGAATACAAAATTAAGGCTAAATTCAACACAACTATTTCAAATTTAGGATCCAACCCAAACACTTAAGAGTTAGACCAGTTTTTCAACTCTCAAGAAAAGAAAGAGAAGAGAAAAAAAGGCAACATGTTCTCTTGGGAACTGATTACAAACTTGAGCACTACTCAAAATAAGGGTCAGAAGTGCCTACTAACGAAAGAGTGTCAAAAGATCTTTTGAAAAATCCTGAAATCAAAATGCTTGAGAGCCAAGAAAACTGGCTAAAAGGAATTTGTGGGCCATCTATAGCCTATATCAAGCTCCACTTCCCCATCATCTTCCTTTTACTGTAGGGTACAGATGATACCTTTAGTCAGCGATGAAAGAGCTAACAACTATGCCAAAGACAATTAGAGCAAAGGACTATTCAGAAGGAGACACAAAGACTGCATTGGTACTATCATGTGAAATTTTATTACTACATTCATTAAAAAAAGCTCTATAGGGTAGATTCAATTTAATCTGTGATCCTTAAATTTTATATATACACACACACACACACACACACACACACACACACACACACACATATACATACATATATATGTGGAAATGTTCATGTTTTTGGTACTATCAAATTCACAGTTTAATTATAAAAATGTACATGAGTATGTATTTATGTTTGCATATGACTGTGTATAAATAAAAATATAGTTATATATAAATATGTATATGAATACATGTGTATATATATGCATATATACTTATATATGCAAATGGGTAACTAGACAGAACAATTTTCCCTAAGTTCATATCCAGCCTTAGATGCCTATTAGCTGTGTGACTTTAGGCAAGTCACTTACTTAACCCTGTGTGCCTTGGATTCCTTATCTGTAAAAAGACTTGAAGAAAGAAATGACAAACTACCCCAAGATCTTTGCCAAGAAAACCCCAAGTGGGGTCAGAAAGAATTACACACAAGTGAAACTGACTAAACAGTAAATACAAATAAAAAGGCCACACATATAATCTATAAACACACACAGACACACACCTAAAAGAATCATTCCTGAGAAACAGCTGGGGACCAAAAGAATCCATGATAGTCAAGTGTGAAGAGATCAAAAACAAACCAAGGACTTTCCTCTTTTGCAAGAACTATCACACTACCCAAAAGGAACAAAGGTGAGGCTGTATCAAATAAAAAAGAAAAGGCAGACAGAAACAGAAAGCACTCATACTAGCCAAAGGGAAAGTAAGCAAAGTTAAGCCAGCAGAAGAGCTAACAAATACATTTAGCATTTGTCAGTTATACTTTTACTGTGACTGGAAATGTCCCCGATGTGCCCACATCTGTTTTTTAAGAGAATCAGTCAGAAAAAGAGCTCTATACAACAGAGTTCATTTATAAATTAGAGGAGATATAATGAGAGGTAAAAAGCACAAAGGTATGACACCCACTGTATGCCCTTATTGTGTTATGGGTTTCTTCTTTTTTTGTTATTGAATGTTATTTTTTAAATTAAATTTTGTTTATTTTTAGTTTACATCACTAATTTCCACAAGAATGAGTTACAAATTTTCTCCCCTTCTTTCCCCTACCCACCACCCAAAACAGCAATCCCACTGTATACCCCTCCCCCAGTCTGCTCTCTCCTATATCCTCCCCTATTCCCCCTCCAACTTTCCAGCAGGGCAAGAAGGATCTCTATACCCCAGTGCCTGTATATCTTATTTCCCAGTTGCATGTAAAAAAAAAATAATTTTTTAAATTTGATTTTAAAATTTTGTATTCTAGATTCTTTCCCTTCCTCCCTCATCACCCACCCTTACTGGGAAGATAAGCAATTCAATACAGGTTCTACATGTGTAGCTATGCAAAACATTTCCATAGTGGATATATTGTGAAAGACTGACTATATTTCCCTCCATCCTATCGCACCCCCACTTGTTCTATTCTCTATTTTGATCCTGTCCCTTTTCAAAAGTGGGTGCTTCCAATTTCCCTCCCCTCCCCAGCCTTCCCTCCCTTCCATCATCCCCCCACCCATCCCCTTATCCCCTACTCCCCTGTAGGGTGAGATACCCTATTTAGTGTGTATGTCATTTCCTCCCTAAGCCAAATTCAATGAGAGTAAGGTTGACCCTTTCCCTTTCCCCTTCCTGTTCTTCCCCTCTGTTGTACCAGTTTTCCCTTGCCTCTTCTATATGAGAGAATTTACTCCTTTCTGTCTTTCCACATCTCCTCTCATTATACTCCTCTCTCACTTCTCAAATTCACCTTTTAAGTATCATACCTTCCTATTCAATTGGCCCTGTGCCCTCTCTCTATGTATACTGTAAACATATATACACACACTCACATGTGTATTCATATGCCCATATACCCTCCTATATAGACATATATATATATGCATCCATATATATATACATTTATATTACCTTCAACTATGCTCTTACTGCGAAAAGATTCATAGGTTACAATTATCGTTTTTCCATGTAGGAATGTAAATAGTTCAACTTTGATAAGTTCCTTATCATTTGTTTCCCTGTTTATCTTCTCATGCTTCTTGTATCTGAATGTCAAATTTTCTATTCAACTGTTTTTTCATCAAGAATGTTTGAAAGTCCTCTATTTCATTGAATGACCATATTTTCTCCTAAAACATGATACTCAGTTTTGCTGGGTAGGTGATTCTTCATTTTAATCCCAGCTCCTTTGACCTCTGGAATATAATATTCCAAGCCTTTCCATCCCTTAATGTAGAAAATGCTAGATCTTGTGTTATGCTGATTGTGTTTCCATGATATTCAAACTGTTTCTTCTTGGCTGCTTGTAATATTTTCTCCTTGATCTGGAAAGTCCAGAACCTGACTATAATAGTCCTAGGAGTTTTTTGGGGGGGAATCTTGATTTTTTCAATTTCTGTTTTGCCTTCTGATTCTAAAACATCAGGGCAATTTTCCTTAAGAATTTCTTTTTTTGTTGTTGCTTTTTGGAAGGCAGTTAAGGTTAAGTGACTTGCCCAAGGACACACGGCTAGTTTTTATGTTAAAAGTGTCTGAGGCCGGATTTGAACTAAGGTCCTCTTGACTCCAGGGCCGGTGCTCTATTCACTGTGCCACCTAGCTGCCCCAGCCTTGAGAATTTCTTGAAGGATGATTTCCAGGTTCTTTTTTTGATCATGGCTTTCAGGTAGTCCAATAATTTTTAAATTCTTTCTCCTGGATCTATTTTCCAGGTCAGTGGCTTTTCCAATAAGATATTTCACATTGTCTTCTATTTTTTTATTTGTTTGGATCTGTTTAATAGTATCCTGATTCTCATAAAGTCACTAGCTTCCATTTGCTCCAATCTAATTCTTTTTTTTTCTTTTTGGAGGGCAATTGGGGTTAAGTAACTTGCCCAGCGTCACACGGCTAGGTTTTTGTTTGTGTGGGTTAAGTGTCTGAGGCCGGATCTGAATTCATTCTGACTCCAGGGCCGGTGCTCTACTCACTGAGCCACCTCGCTGCCCCCTCCAATCTAATTCTGAAGGAATTATTCTCTTCAGTGAGCTTTTGAGATTCTTTTTCCATCTGGAAAATTCGGCTTTTTAAGGCATTGTTCTCCTCATTGGCTTTTTGAGCCTCTTTTGCCATTTGAGTTAGTCTATTTTTTAAGGTGTTATTTTCTTCAGTCAGGTTGTTGACTCTTTTCATGATTTTCTTGCATCATTCTTATTTCTCTCCCCAATTTTTCCTCCACTTCTCTTATTTGGTTTTCAAAATCCTTCTTAAGCTCCTCTATGACCTGTAACCAATTCATATTTTTCTTGGAAGCTTTTGCTACAGGAGTTCTGACTTTGTTGTCTTCCTCCTGTTCCATGCTTTGATCCTTTTTGTCCCGAAAATAGAAATCTAAAGGCAGATTGCTGAGCTTGCCTTACTTCCTTTGCTTGCTCATGTTGCCATTCATTTACTTGACTTTTGAGCTTTTTCCCACAGTAGAACTATGGTTCCAGAGAGGAGAGCTTTGTCCCAAATTGCTGGGGTTTTCACAGCTGCCAGAGCTATTAGCTGGGTGCCCTCTCTGAAGCATCCATCGACTCTGGCACCTAGTTATAAACCCCAGGACCTCCACCCTAGACCGCAATCCAGATCCAAGCAGGTTAAAGCAGGAGCCATTACCCCTCAGAATGGTTGCTTGGTCCCCCTACAATCTGCAGGCCAGGAGCTCGGAAGCAGCCATACCACGGTGGCCACCACACCTCAGTCACTTCTCCCTCTGGGGGCAAATACTGGACCGCACTCCCGGACTCCTTGTTCCCAAAGTCTACACAGACCTCTCACTTGGTCTTTGGCATTTATGGGTTGATAATTCTGGAAATTGCCACAGCTGCTGGTGATCCACTCTCCCAAGGTCCACTCCAGCCACTGCTGGTTGGGCTGCCCTGAGGCTAAAATTACAGGCTTATGTGGTGCTGGGCCCTGCTCCCAGCCTGCTGCAATGGACCTTTCCTGTCCACCTGCCAGGCTGCCTTCAGTGGGAGATTTCTTTCTCTCTGTCACTTTGTGGGTTCTGTAGCCCTAAAGTTTGTTTAGAGACATTTTTATAGGTATTTGAGGTGGTTATGGGGGGAGCACACTGAGCTTTCCTGCTTCTATGCCACCATCTTGGCGCTACCCCTTGGTTTCTTCTTTTTACATTACTTGGCAGGAAAATGCAAAATGAACAAAAAAGCACTTCTAGTTTTATTAAGGTTTCACTGAAAATACTTAACAATAAAACTGCAAAGTGCCAAGGTAACCCACTGACCTGGATTTATGAAACCCTTTAGTTAAGGAAATTACTCAAGAGGCAGCTCTCCTTGGTTGGGTAGGCCTGACACCAAATACTAAGTCACAAAGTCCAGGAAAAATACCAACCCTAAGATCCATTTTTGTCCCTTACAAAGACCAAAGTACCCTTGGGTTCCTTTTTCTTCTAAATTTAAGAAACACTAAATAAAACTAGCATCTCCATATACCTAGTTTGAAACTCCATTATATAGAGATTACTGTTCAGATATAGAATAAATTCAGCACATAATTTTCAAAGCTGTGCTGGTTGTCCATGACAGGTGACAGTCTCTCATTTGCTCACACTCTATCTCTCAACTATCCCTACTCCTCCCCCTCCAAATCTAAGAAAAAACAAAACTCTCGTGATAAAACTGCATAGGCAAGTATAACAAATTCCCCTACCATCCATGTTCAAAAATGTATGTATAATTTTTCATCTTGAGTCCATCAACTCTCTTGAGGAGGTACTTATCATGCTTCTTTAGCATTATTCTTTATTTATGGTTGGTCTTTCATTGGTCAGAGTTATTAAGTCTTTCAAAGCTGTTTTGTCTTTATAATATTGTTGTTACTATATAAATGTTTTTTCTATTTTCCTCTATTTCCTGGTTCTACTGACTTCATTATGAAAATCAGCTCATACAGGTCTCCTGAGGTTTTGCTGAAATGATCCCTTACATCATTTCTTAGAGTAGTAAGTATCCTATTACATTCATAAACCATAATTTCTTCAGCCATTCCTTACTTGACAGATGCTTCTTTAAGATTTCAGTTCTTTCCTACTACAAAAAGATCTTCTATATATCTTTTTATAAACATGGGACCTTCTTTTCTTTCATTAATCTCTATGGGGTAAAGGTCTAGCATTTATATCACTAAATCAAAGGACACATACAACATAAGTGACATTTTGGGCTTTACTGATTCTGTACTCGATTTTACTGACCATTCTCAGCTCCAGCAAACAGGTACTAGTATGCCCATTTCCATAAACCACTTCCAAGAATTATCATTTTCCTTTTTTGTCATCTGTACTATCTGACTGGTGTAAGGTACTTCAGAGAAGTTTTAGTTAGCAATGCATTAAGTATTGGAGATTTGGAGCATTTGTTTTTCCTGTTTAAAAGTAACTTGGATTTTTTTTCCAATAAAGCTGTTTATTTATGCCCTTTGATCATTTATCTATAGGGAAATAGCTTTTGTTCTAATAAATTTGAAACATTCCTTATAAATCTTAGATATATGAGACCTTTATCAGAAAAAATCTGCAATAAAAGATTTTTTCCTCAGGTATGTTTTCCTTCTGATTTAACTGCATTTTTGTTTATGAAAAAAAAAACTAATTTTATGTAATAAAACTGGCTGCTATCCTCTGTTATCACCTATGATTCTCTCTTGTTCATCAATTCTTCTATCAATAGATCTTCCTTGTTCCTCTAAACTGCTTATGATGTTATCTTTAATATCTAGGTCATGTATTCCTCTGGGGGTTATCTTAATATATGATTATGAAGAGCTGATTGAGAATTGATTTCCATCACACTGCTTTCCCGTTTTCCTAGTAGTTTTTATCAAATAGTGAGTCCTTACCTCACTATCTGGGGTCTTAGGTTTTCTGAAAAAATAAACTACTAGACTGGTTAGATTGAGTATGTTGTTTAGATAATTTATTCCACTTATCTACTCCTCTCTCTTTTTTTTTAAACAATACCAAACTGTTTTGCTGAATATCGCTTTGTAGTATAGTCTGAATTTGGTACTTGGTCCTTTTTTTTTTCCAAATTAAAAAAAAATAATTTTCCTTGAGATTCTTTTTTTTTTTATTAAAAGCAATTGAGGTTAAGTAACTTGCCAAGGTTACGAGGCTAGTTATTTTTGTGTGAGTGCTAAGTATCTAAGGCCAGGGTCCTCCCGTCTATGGGGTTCAGCGCTCTTACTCACTGTGCCACCTAGCTGCCCCTCCCTTGAGATTCTTCATCTTCTTTTCTTCCAGAAGAATTTTATTATTTTTTCTATCTCTATAAAGTAATACCTTAGTAATCTTATAATAATCTTATAATAAATAACAAGTAATGTTATACTTGACTACGCAATTTTATCACAAGGGTTTTGTTTTTTCTTAGATTTGGAGGGAGCCCCTATGATATTGAATTAAGTAAATTAATTTAGGTATCACTGTCATTTTATCTTACTGACTCAGTCTAGTCATAACCAAGTTCTATTTCTCCAGTCATACCCTAGGATGATAAGGATATCATCCTAGGATGTGAGGATAATAACTAGATTAAGTAAAAAGTTATCTTTTTCCAAATTCCAAGCTCCCATAACCAGATTCAACCTCCTTTTGTACTTGACCATCTTCCCTGATAATGAGCAACATCCAATGGTTTCCTTTCTCAATAAACCCTAAAGCTCACTGAATAAACATAGTCTTGGCCACAGGACTCTTTGTTGTCTGTCCTTCATTCTCAATGAGGATCAAGATATCAGGAAAATGATATTATGACTTGCACATGAACTGGATTTAAAAGAAGGAGGGTTGTGAAAAGTCCCAAGTCTCACTTACTCCTCCTGAGTCATCTGGGTCCAGCGGCAAGAAATAGATCAGGAAGACTAGAAATGACCCCCAACTCTCAGAACTAAAAATTCCATAGGTGAAATTCAGGTCACCATGTAAACTAACAAAAATTTATTACAATAAAATATACAGAAATATTCAATTAAGGGAGGCTGTTCCAAGAGAAGACTGGATTAGATAATCACTAAGATTCTCTGTGCCTATTGAATACAATTGTTAGATATTGTTAACCAAAAAAAAAAAATTTGAAGACTGGAAAAGTAGGGGGCAACTAGGTTAGGAAGGGCTTTGAATGCCAGAGGATTTTATATTAACTAACAAAAAATTTCAAAGTTCTAGGTTATAATATTTTACTATTTAGTAATAGAGATAGAGACTACATCTGTGATTTCACTGGTATAGGGACTTCCCAAGTGCAACTACCAATCCAGGAGAGAATGTTCTGGGCAATGTATTATCTTAGGGAGTTACAGCACTGAACAGTTAAAGAACTTACAGGACTTGAACCCAAGTCTTCCTGGGCTTCTCTGTCTACCTACTACATATACCTCTTTTTAACAGTTATTTATGAAAAAAAAAAATTTCCCAAAGATAAAAATGAATGAATGTTCTTAGACATCATTTCATCAAATGAAAATAGCCAACTTTTGACAAATACACACAGAACTAAAAAAAATAAAATAAATGATATAGTAGTTCACAAGGCAAACTTGAATATTATTGGCAAACAACTAAAAGATTTTTAAACATTTAATGACTCTTAAATGGAACAACATTGTACTATCCTAAATAGGAACCATTATGGAGAAAGTAATTTCATACCATGACAAGTATTTTAAAAATTCAAGAATGCCATGAAAAATTTCAAACTTAAAAGCTTAAATTGCCAAGGGGAAAGCAAAGGGGGAAGACTTCTGCCTATAACTTCACTCCTTAATGGAAAGCTAGAACTTACCAAAAGAAGTCAGATTCAGAGTCCCTTGGTGAAAGTATTAGTGCAAAAGGCAGAATGCAATTCACACAACACAGTAGATGCAACAGAGAGGACTTTTGGAAACTTTGGTTCAAGGTTGAAAGAAGCTTGACAGGAAAACTGAAGGCATGGAGATAAAACTGATGGACATGAAACTTTCTAAGTACACTATAGGCTGTAAATGCGCTGAGAAATCAAATTGATGACCTGGAAAATAAAATGAGATTTAAAGATATCATGTTAGGGGCTATGAATTATTTTTTTATTTTTTTCACTTTAAGTGATTATAAAGGAAATTGAAATGGACAATTTTTTAAATGTTCAGAATGTGTCACTGAATACCAGAAATACAAAGATGGCCTAAAATTAGGAAACAAAATGAATAAAATGAAACAATGAATAAAAAAGGAATTAAGTGATATAATTCTATAAATAACAAAAACCACGATTCTATCGAAAGATTTTTAAAAGCTTTTGACAAAAAAACAATTCTCATTTATGCTAATACTAAAAATCACCAGTTTATAGAGGCCCTTCCTTAATATGTTTGAAAATATTTATTAAAAAAATAAGCACCAGCACTATTATTTTTTTATAATGAGAAAACACACCTGAAGTTTTCCTGGTAAGTTCAAAGTGAAATAAGCTTATTCTCTCTCCAATATTGCTTGGCAGAGCACTAGAAATTCCAGCTATATAAATAATCAATCCACAACATTTAAGAGTCTACTGCATGCCATGTATTGTGCTGTATATACAAATACAAAGGGTTAAGATAGTCCTTACAGAACTTATAATATATAAAAAAGGGAAATTTTTGTTTTTAAAACGAAGTAAAATTAGTCCCATTATAGGGGCGGCTAGGTGGCGCAGTGAATAGAGCGCCGGCCCTGGAGTCAGAAGGACCTGAGTTCGGAGCCGGCCTCCGACACTTAATCCGCACAAAACAAAAACCTAGCCGGGTAACCTTGAGCAAGTTACTTAACCCCAATTGCCCCAAAGGGGCGGCTAGGTGGCGCAGTGAGTAAGAGCACCGGCCTCGGAGTTGGGATGACCCGAGATCAGATCCGGCCTCAGAAAATGAGCACCCATGCATAAATAATGACTAGCCATGTAACCTTGAGCAAGTTACTTAACCCCAATTGCTTTAAAAAAAAAAAAATTAGTCCCATTGTAGTCCACAGCTTCCCTAGAAAATTCCAGGGAATCAATAAAAGAACTAATAGATGGCTTCAGAGAAGTGTTGTTCAGTCACTTTGCAGTCATGTTTGACTCTGCATAACCTATTTGGGGGGGTTTTAGCAGAGATATTAGAGTTGTTTGCCATTTCTTTCTCCAAGTCATTTTTTATTTTACAAATGAAGAACAGGGAAACAGGGCTAAGTGACTTGACCAGGGTCACAGCTAGTAAGTGTCTGGGGTTTGAGCTTGTGAAGAAATTCATGACCAGAAAGGAATGGAGAAAATTATCAAAAGTAAATAAGGCAATTTCAATTATATAAAACAAACAAAAATTTCCACAAACAAAATCAACTCAGCTAAAATAAGAAGAAAAGTTACTTCTTGGAGAGAAATATTTGTATCTCTGAGGAAAGCATGGTAGAATGTTGTGGTAATGACTTTAGTAGCATAGCAGCCTGGTTGGAGAACAAGAAGCATAAGTTCCCTTACCAGGGTCCAACTTCTCAAGGACAGAAGCCAAGGTTCCAATGAGAGAGAGAGGCAGAAAATGGCTAGAGAGGAAGGAGTCCCAAGAAAGTTAATAAAGGAAAGAAACGTCATACATGTGTCAAAGTATACACAGAAAAGCACTATTTAAAGTAATAAAAAAAACCCCAGTGCCCATGAAATGGGGAACAGGTAGACAAAATATAGCACAGGGATTTCATGGGATACCACTGCACCATAAGGAATGGGGAATAAGAAGAATTCAGAGAAACAAAGGAAGATTTGTATGAACTGACAAAAAGCAAAAACAGATGCAAAAGAACAGTATATACCATGATTACAAAAATTTAAATAAGGAATGCACTATAACAACAGAATTCAGGTCATAAAATGGATACTACTGGATTCATGATTACTGCAGTTAAGAGTATGCTTCCTGGTGGCTTAGTGAATAGAGCACGGGCCCTGGAGTCAGGAGGACCTGAGTTCAAATTCAGCCTCAGACACTTAAAACACACACACACACACACACACACACACAAAACCTAGCTGTGTGGCCTTGGGCAAGTCACTTAACCCCAATTGCCCTCCAAAAAGCAAAAAAAAAAAAAGGAAGAAGAATGAAAATGGAAGGAAGACACTAAAGAGAAGAAAAACATAAAAACATTCGAAAAGATTCTTAAAACAAAATTTTTTTCACCATCAAGGACAATACAGCCACCTCACACAAACTCTAGCATCTTAGGTCTAGTTGTGCTTATGGAGGGGGAAAAAATAGAATTAAAGATAGCAACTACAGGAAAAGCAGTTGAATAACACAAAAAATACACACGGAAGAGATTCCCTTCTAGAAACAACCCAACTCTGAGGAAGTGAATCACAAAGTATCTGAAGTAGAAGATAATGAAGGCATGGAAAAACATCTGATCTTAGTAATTTTTTTTAATAACTAATAAATAAATAAATAAACAAACACCCAACCTATTTGCCAACATATATACATGCATAAAAAGCATCACCAATGAGGGTATTAGTGGGGTGGTACGTAATATTCCACAGTAGAGCACACCTTTACTATTATACAACTAACTGAAAAATGGAGAAAATGCACTTATTGTCAATTCTAATAAAATTTTTAAAAAGCATTTGAGTCAATACAGCAAAACACTACTATCCTAAAGGCTCTTTTCCAACAAAGTTACTTCCATCAATACAACAAAATTATTCAAAGTTCCTGTAAAGATATAATAACAATATATAATCTTGTTCTGCAACTCTCTAATCATAAATCACAGACAAGGCACAAAACAGAAGAGATGTATGCTCACCAAAATATTCAGCACAGTCAAGGAAGAGATCCAATGTAGAGTCCAAGCTGAAAAGAGTTTCCCTATGGATAAGGAGGTTCTCCTTGATGCTCATATTTGTGGATAACCTTGTTCTGATTGCATCAAGCTCCAGAACAATTCAGAGTCTCCTAGAAGAATTCTGTAACCACTCACAATGGCCTAATCATCTACACAGGAAAAACTAAGTAGACAAAGAACTATTGTCCAGATGGACAGAAAACCTATAATGATCATACTGTCACAATGTGCAAGCACACACACACAGACACACAGATGCACACACAGACAGAAAGACAGACAGACAGACACACACACGAACACACACACCCCTTGGGAATATAATGGAAATGGATAAGACTAGAATTAAACCACAGATTAAACCAGAAAATTGTAAACCCCAAAATTCTTCCAGAAAAAAAGGTTCAGAATTTTAGCACTGATATTCTACTTGTGTTGCTTTGTGTTTAAGTCCCAGAACAATATATTGTTGATCTTCAACATTCACACATTTAACTTTTGCAACTTCAAGAATTTACATAATTTTATTAGTAACCTCATTTTCCACTTGCCCATTGGCAACCACACACATTTGTGGCTATATGCAGTAGACTAAGACTTTGCCAGTCTCAGAATCTTCTGAGAGAAGTGACTAAAATCCTAGCAACCTCTCTCTTGGTTTTCAAAGGACAGCCAAGGTAGAAAAGGTTTACAGCAGTAGAGCATAAAGTACAATGCCCTCACATTGCTATCTGACAGTGTAAGGTAAGATTCAGGTTTTTAGAATGTTTTAGTTTTAAGAATTTTATTTAATGGATGATATTTATGGTACTATAAATTTTGTGTTAGGAAAAGTGAATATTGTTTAAAATAATTTTTTAATGAAATGCTAGCACAAAAGGTCACAGAATTGTACAGAATTAATAGCAAGAAAAATGTTTTGCATGTTACCAATTTTATTTGTGTACTGCATTTTATGAGTTATTTCACAGTAATCAGGTTAGGCTAATGATTTGTTATAAGAACTGTATGAGGAAATAGTGTATTTTCAGCAACCTCTAGCAAAAAGATTACAGTTTGGGGTGGTTATAGGAACCTAACCCCCTATTCCCTACAGATTCAATGTATCAAAATTCATTTTTATTTTACTTTTCCATCATTTTCTAGGAATGTTACCCCCTGCAAAAGTTGAAGGTTGACTGTACTTCAACAGAAGTAGAAATGAATATCACAAAGAGAGTAATGGAAATGCGCATAATGGATGGAACAAAGAAGAATAAAAGATGTAATCAGAAAAATATTTGAGGAAAAAAAAAAGATGGCCACATGCTGAAGGTAAGGGTTAACCCACAGACTGGCAAAATTTATAATGTAAACAGAAAGTGAAGAAAGGACCCACATGTGTTGGACGGAACCCCTGTTCCATCAACAAAATTACAGAACATGGACAAAATTCCCACAGGTCACAATTTACAGGAAGAGCAGAAATATATCTCAAGTACTAAAAAAATTTAAACACTACCTCATAAATGACCTTTCCTAAAGCCCCCAGCAACTATTGACTTCCAGCTAAAATTACCTTCTAATTCCCTTTTACACATATTTTACACATCTTTTACACATGATTTCATATGTGTGTGCTATTTTGTATTTAGTAAATGTGTTGATAGAGTATAAAATGATCAAACAGAATTTGGGCACAAAAGAAATTCTGTACTTTTCCTAAAGGCTTTTTCTTCTAACAACGATGCTATATTCATTGCTCATTCCAGGTATATAATAACCCCACATCTTTTTGTTTTAACAAGACAGTTTCATAAGATTTTTTTTAATTGCCACGATTCATTATAAAATTGCATTTACCATTACATAACTGAGAATAATTTTGCTTTTTTAAAAAGTCATACTAAATGTATGCTACTGAAAGCCATCATCATCATAGGCTTCTGGGATCTTAAGATTTAGCACTGGAAGGAACCTTAAAGGTCATCTATTCAGTCCAATCCCTCACATTTTATATGTGAAGAAACTTGCATAAAGTCACAGAGGCAGTTATAGGTATGGGTTAATTCAACCCCAAATCCAGCACTCTTTGTACTGCCCCAAGTTGTCTCCATGTTTCTCCATTTCTTCAGTCTTAATTAAAATAATAATTGTAATAACAGCAACAATTACAAAAGAAACTATTCTGGCTATAGTGATTAAAATCAACTAATGAAGAATAATAATAGTATTTAGCAGCATGAGAAGATACTTACCTCACAGAAATATGGCAGAACTAATCAGATTAACATCTATGAAACTATAATTGTGAAAATATTAACCTATACTACATCCCAAAGCTTCCTGTTACCCATTCCTACTTTTGCCTTCTTCACAGATTATGCAAGGCAAAAGCACATAAATATATCCTTTTTGACTTTTAAAACAAGGTATAGAATCTTGTTCATCACATTGGCTTGGGTCGGCTAGGTGATGCAGTGAATAAGAGTACCAGCCCTGGAGTTAGGAAGACCTGAGTTCAAATCCAACCTCAGACACTTGACACACCAGCTGTGTGACCTTGGGCAAGTAACTTAACCCCAACTGACCTCCCTTTCCCCCTCCCAAAAAAAAAAAAATTTGCTTGTCCTTTTCTTTCCCTGAGATGAAGGTCACTAAATTTCTCTTGCCTCTAATGAATAAATAAAAACAATTAGGGAAAGCATTTTTTAAAACTGTGGCCTAAGTTAAAATGTCAAGATGAGCAAGCTCTAAGTTTCTATCCAATACAAAGATTTTAAGTTTGATATTATTTTCCCACAGAAACAATAAAAGTACAATGTGTATAATCACTAAAAATAATAGCTGGCATTTATATAGCACTTAAGGTTTGTAAGGGGCTTTACATACATTTTCTTATTTGATCCTCAGAACAATTATGTTTTGTTTTGTTGTGGGGTTTTTTGTTGTTGTTTCTTTTTTGCTTTTTGGAGGGAGGAAGGCAGGGCAACTGGGGCTAAGCAACTTGCCCAAGATCACACATCTAGTAAGTGTTAAGTGTCTCGGGTCCTCCTGACGTCAGGACTGGTGCTCTGCTCACTGCACCACCTCGCTGCCCCAACAATTCTCTAAAGTACACAGCACAAATTTCACTGCTTCCATTTTATGTAGGAGGAATTTGATGCTCATTAAGTTGAAGTGATGCACACAGACCAGACTCAAACCAGATCCTGGGTCTCCAGGAGACTACTACATCACTCCTCCACAAAGTTCTCCTTTTCATGCCCAATTTTTGTCAGAAATTACTACAAATATTTAACCAACTGTAAATTATGTAAGGTATATGGCCTTGTATCTCAATTATATATAAATTAAATAGGATAAAAGTAACCAACACATAAAACTTTACTTCTATTGAGGATCACAGACTTAAAAGATGGAGAGGTACTTACAGGTTATCTAATTCAGTCTTTTAGTTTTATACATTAAGAATCTGAGACCCAAAGAGGTAAAGTGATTTGCCCAACCCTCATAGGGATATTAAATGGCAGTCAGAATTTGAACCCAGGACCTCTGATTCTAAATCCAGTAATTTCTCCACCACACCCATAATACAGGTATTAATAGGCCCATCCTACCAACTTGTCTGATTTTCCTAATTTCTGCTATATATTTACTATAACAAATCAATAAAGGGTGAAAATTTTGTCAATCATGGAATGCTTAAGGATTTCTTCATGGAAGATTTTCATAGGTATCTTGAATACTATGTGGAGACTTATGGCCACCTGAAAGGATTTTAAGAAATTGATTGAGAAAGATGTTTTATTGCTGCCTTCTCATATGGTATTTACCATATTGTGCAGATCCAGCTGTATGTCTTGATACCTTTAAACAGTAAAATTCTCTTTACTGAGCTTCCACATAAACAGACTATCAGCTTTAACTCGAACTTTAAGGAACAACTGCTTACAATGTATTAATTTTCATCCTTGGATCACCTATTAGTGCAAAAGGTCAAGAATTAACTAAATTCAATTCAATGAGAATTTATTAACTACCTATTGTGTACAAGGCACAATGGTACAAAATATAACCAACAGTCCCTGTCTCCAAAGCACTGATATTCTACTAGGGGATACAAAATATAAAAATAGTTAAGAAAACTGAGGAGTATTAAGGACTTAAGGGGTCCCTGTGCAGACCCTAAATGTGTCAAGACACACAGACACAAACAGACACACACACGGACTCACAGACACACACACACACACACACACACACACACACACCCCGCACTTTATTGCTTGCATCCCAAACTGGACTCTCAGTGTGTGCCTGGGAGTCAAGCCACATGCCAGTTACTCTGCACTAGACTGGAAAATTGCTTGTGCAGCTGGGACCCTTGTAGATAAGCTGACCATCCTATCTTTCCCAAGGGAAAAGAATGCAGTTGTCTTACTTCTCCCCTTTAGGAGTGGTTTTGTCCTTTTCTCACCTTACTGCACCTTTCCCCCTTCTAAGCTCACTCCTTTAGCTGGAGATTTCTGTTTTTTCCTCCTTCCCTTGTTGTACTGTCATAAATATGAAAACTTCTGTATGGATTGCGAACTCTTTGGGCTCCACATGCATGTTCATTTCTCTTGTAATAAACTTCGTTTTCAAATAAATTTCATGAAGTTACGATTCCCGGTTGACTAGAGAGACAGTGTACTAATAGCTAGAGGATCAAGAAAGGCTATCCAGGGAAAAAAAAGTGGCACATAAATTAAGCCTTGAAGGAAGTTAAGGTTTCCAAGAGATAGAAGAGAGGAAAAAGAACATTTCAGGACACAGAGGCACACAGGTAGCAGACAGAAAACCAAGTTCTGGGAAAGAACTGGCTAGTTTGGCTGGAATTATCAAGATGACAAGTGTCAAATGAGTAGCATAAATAAATTCTTAGGATAGGAATAGGAATATTCAGAAATTGGAATTCAGAAAAGAAAGATATCACTATAGTCAGAGAGAAGGATGCACTAGAGAAAGGTTGTGACCTAGGCCTAGAAGAATAGATGGGATTTAGATAAGTCAACAAAAGACATGGAAAGTGAGTGGGGAGAAAGCATCACAGCAAAAGTAGTTACTCCTTTACCCTTTAAGTCCATGGACAGAGGGCTGGGCCTGGAATCAGGAAGAGTTCCAATTCAGCCTTAGACACTTAATAGCTGTGTATCTGTCTCCCCCAGGGAGACTATCCCCACTTCACCCCTGTTTGCTCAGTTTCCTGAACTGTAAAATGGTCATAATAATAGCACCTCTCTCTTAAGGTTCTTCTGAGGGTCAAATGAGATATTTTTTAAGTGTCTGTATAGTGCATAGTATCTGACACAAAGGAGGCACTATATCAATGCTTATTCTTTTCTCCTTCCATTACCAATTTAAATCCTTCACATGGTTATAAAACTGCAAATTGGGTATGTTGTCATCTGGGTATTACTAAAATATGGCATGGTACTTCAAAAGTGATTGACTGCCAACTAATAGTATATGTACCTGAAAAGATGAATACTGAAGACTTTAATTCCTCTAATAACCTATAATATTTGGCCAAAAAGTAACTTTTCTCTCCTAGGTTCATAATCTCGGCATTATCCTCAATTTCTCGTTCTCCCTCACCCCCCATATCCAATCAGTTGCCATTTTTACCTCTGCAACATTTCTTACAATCAAACATGTCTCTCTACAATACCTGTACTATTACAGAGGCCTACTAATTAATCTCCCTGGCTCAAGTCACTCCCCACTCACTAAGGAGGGCCAAGAAAATAACATATACCATAACCACAACACTATGAAGGAAAACTGCAAAAGAATTAAGAATTCTCATCAATGCAATGAACAAATATTACTCCAGAAGACCAATGATGAATTTATTATACCTCCTACATCTTGACTATCAAAATGCTGAATAAGACATACTTATGGATGTGTTTTGTTTAACTAAACTTATTTGTTACAAGTGAGGACATGGAGTTTGTGTGAGAAGGGGAAGTTTGAGGAAAAAATAGTGATATGAAAAAAAAAAAGAAAAAGGACATTAAACCAAACATTTTAAAAATACATAGAAGAAAGCAGAAGGAAGTTCAGAAAAGATACAAACATGACAGTATTAGAATTAGCATGTTAAATTTATCATGTGTACCTTTTTTTCTTTTTTTTTTTCTTTTTGGAGGGCAATTGGGGTTAAGTGACTTGCCCAAAGTCACACGACTAGTAAGTGTGTCAAGTATCGGGAGGCTGCATTTGAACTCAGGTCCTCCTGAGTCTCAGACCGGCGCTCTATTCATTGTGCCACCTAGCCAGCCCCATATGTACTTTAAATATATACATATTTATAAATATGTCATATATATTTATAAATATATATTATACATATAATTGATATTGTTATAAATTATTATAATAATGTGTAATGTATAATATAATAAATATATAATAAAATATCATATATAATATAATTCAGATTTAGTTTCATATGCAATTCTGTTTTCTGTTCTTATTTTGTACATGGAAATTATCATTTCTGTTGATGTCTGCTAAATTCATTTCTCTCCCCAAAGCAATTTGCCTCAACTGCATGTGTGACCATGTCACTCCCCTAATCAATACAGTCAGTTGTCTCTAAACTTGTTTGGATTTTAAAACTCTTTATAACGTAGCCTAATCATCTTTCCATTCTCATACAATATTACCCTCCCTCTACTTTATATTACAACCAAAATGGACTTCTTTCTGATCTTCTCACACAGTATTCTATCTCCCCTACATGTCTTTACAGTAGCTCTCTTCTATACCTGATACATACTCCCTAAAATCCCTCACTTTCTTCAAAACAAAATTCAAGCATGACCATCTACATTAAATGTTTCCACTAGTGTCCACCCTCTCTAATTTGCTTTTATTTTGCATTAATCCAATATGTAATAATGAGTATTTATAAAGAACTTTAAGGTTTAAAAAGTACTTTTAAAATACCTCATTTTATCCTCACTACAACCCTAGGAAGTAGATGCTATCTCTAGCATTTTCTCTGCCTCTCCCCCATGCCTGCAATGCTCTACCTCCTCAATCTCTGACTATTGCTTTCCCTGGGTTCCTTCAAGTCCCAACTAAAATGCCATCTTCTAAAGGAAGCATTCATTTCCCAATCCCTCTTAATTCTAATGCTTTCCCTCTGTTAATAATTTTCTACTTTTCTTGCATATAGTTTATCTGTACTTATTTGTTTGTTTGTCTCTTCCATTAGATGGTAAGCTCCTTGAGGGCAAGGATTGTCCTTGCCTCTTTTTGCATCCCCAACTCTTAGCACAGAACCTGGAATACAGTAAGTGCTTAATAAACGTTTACTGAGTGACTTGGTGGCATATAGACAACGAAAACTGAGGATAGCAGAGGTAAAGTGATGTGCTTATTAGAGTCACACAGCTAGTAAATGTCTGAGGCTGGATGAGAATTCCAATCACCATTGCTCTATCCAGCAGCAATACCCAGCTGACTTACACATGTACATGTTGTCACCCCCAACAGAATAAAAGCTCCTGGAAAGTAAGGACTGCTTCATTTTTGTTTTTATATTCCCAAAATCTACCACACAATACCTGGCAAACAGAAGATGCATTCTCATTGACTGATTTCATTAATGACCTAGATTGTTTCCTAGCCTGCAGTTCTATCCCCAGAACTAAAAACCTTTCCAGTCTGGTATAACTTCCTTGAATTTGTGCTCAGCTAGGAGACCTTAAGAGCCCAAGACCACCTCCAAGACTGGATGAAATACACAAGCAGTGCTGTAAAAGAGATTTAATAACTGAAAATTCAGACATCTAGGAGACATATCAACTCCTCTCCTAATGCTAAGTAATATAAAGACTTCAGATTTCCCAGAAGTTCAAAGTTAATCTATACCTGTGTCTTTCGTTTAGAAAGTAAGATCAAAAAATCTCCTTCTTTCAAATTAGACTTAACATACCCTTCTGGTTTATAAATCAGACTCTCTAAAAATTCCTCCAACAATCTCTCTGATCTTACCCTTCTATTTTTCTTTCTTTCTTAAATGTCCTCCAGCTCTTCTCTATCCCCTCCATATAGCTAAAGCAGAAGGCATTTTATTTTCATCTTGGATGCCTCTTCTCTTTTCTAAAATCCTTATCATCCTCTTGGAAAGTAGCCTATGCATAGCCTATCCTGGGTGGGTCCCTCTTCGACCTTTTAGCACTTTCCCAAGCCTCCTATAAGATGACTTTGGTCTATACTTGCACACTAATTGTCTTTTCTTTCTAATCCATTAAGACCAAACTTCTAACATCATAAAAGTACTTCTTTAAATGACTTCTGCATATATCAGCTACATCCTCTTAAGAATATGACCTGTCCTAGCCTTTGTAGCTAGCTTGTAAGCCAGTGAACACAATTTCTATCAAAGTATACTGTGTGGTATAATGGAAAGAGTCTTGGATATGGAGTCAAAGGACCTGGGTTTTAATCCCCACTCTCAATCATTTTATATGGGATCTTCAGCAAGTCATCACCTCTCTGGTCCTCAGTTATCTCACCTGGAAAACAGATTAGATCAGTGATGTCAAACTCAAACAGAAATAGATCCCTGTAGGCTGCATACTGACTTTTAAAAAAAAAACATGATCTATGTTATATTATATTTTCATTTATTTTGTTCAACATTTCCCAATTGAATATTAATCTGTTTCAGGTAGCACTGGGAGTTTTGCATGCTGAGTTTGATGCCTCTGGACCAGATGACCTCTAAGGTTCTTTCCAACTCCAAATCTATGACATTGGAATAATGGCTAGCTCTCTACTGCAGTATTTCTCCAAGAGGAAGCTGCAACTCCTAGAAGGGTCCTATGGGAGTTATGCTAAAGGTCACATTACCAACTTCCATTGTAGTGTTATGAATACTTGAAACCACTTCTTCACCTTTACTGCTAGCCATAGGCTGCCCCTCCCCTCATATGGGAAACCTCCTACTCCAAGGGCAAATAATGGCAGGGTACTGAAAAGAGCACTGGATTTAAAATGAGGAGGCTTGGGTTCAAATTTCATATCAGATACTTACTAAGTGATCATGAGCAAGTCACTTAAACACTTACTAAGTGATCATGAGCAAGTCACTTAAACTCTCCAGGCTTCAATTACCTCATCTATAAAACAGGGAAGATAGCTACATTACTTTACTCAAAGATAAATGAGAAGGTACTTTGTAAAGCCAAAGTGGGAGTTTTTGAAATGGAGGACCCCAACACGGAACCATCTCAGAAAGTTTGAAACATTAATGTTCTGCATGGTTTCTAGCATGGTCAGTGGTAAGCAGATAATTAATGTTAAGGCCTTAATAAAATTATATTTTTATAAATTTTTCAGGACCAATGTAAAGTCAGCAAAACAATTAAATTACAAAGTTCTCAAAAAAAATTAAATCTAGCTTAGCAGTCTCTTAATAAAAGCACTGCATCAACGACCTATTAAGTAGATGATTTGTTTCTCTGTTAAAAATATCTGTTTCTCCTTTAAGAAAATAAAAGATTGCACAGTCCCTATGACAAATTTCATTATTCCAGAAACAAATCTCTGCTGCCCTGACCATAAATGTAATTCACATAAAGACATTTCTAGATTTATAAAAGAAAGTAAACATAATATCCTTTGGGAAAGACAGGTCTATATACCATTCCAAATGACATGATAGCCAGACCCACATGGTGAGCACCTGTAACACCACATTATTCCTCCATTAGCACTGCCAAACTCTCCCAAAAGCCAACAAATGAGGCATTTCAGATCTTTAAGCATATTTTTAATTATTAACAGAGGCAAGAATTTCTTCATCATGAAAACTAGATTAATGTTCACTGTCCTATTAGTGGCAGCTGTCTTAGGCAAAAGTTGAATCTCCTGATTAAGAACCACAAAAGATAAGCATTCAGCATTGGTGGATGACATGGATACCATACTTATTCACACTTCTCAGAGTATAGAATATAATCTTCTAGAATCATGGGGGCGGAGCCAAGATGGCAGAGTAGAAACAGCATTTCCAATGTGTTCTGCCCCACACAAATTTCAAACAATGTGAAAGGGGCCTCCAAACAACTTCTGGAGCCCCAGCACCCACAGAATGGCACAGAGAAGCTAACCTTCTGCTGAGGACAGCCCAGCAGCCCTGCAGGGAACAGCCAGCGCAGCGCTCTGAAAGCAGGCAGCACAGCGCACTGGGAACCAACAGCACAGCTCATAGAGGCGAGCCCAGGTCCGCGGTTTTAGCCCCAGGGTGGCCGGGCCTCCAGCTGGCTGGAGGGACCCCAGAACACCAGCAATTGTGGTGATTCCAGAATTATCAGCATAGATATGCCTAGGACAAAGTAAGAGGTTAGTGCCCTATGGACTTCGGGACCAGTATTTGGGAAACAAGCGGCTGCCTCCCCCGGGGGCGAAAAGCTGCTGAAGAAACAGCTGCACAGAAGCCATTTTGCAGCATCAGTAGTGGCTCTACCTCCTGGTCTGGGAACTGTAGGGAGATCCAGCAATCAGTCTGGGGGTTAATCACTCTTGCTTTAAACTGCCTGGATCTGGATTGTGGTCTGGGGGGTAAGTTTGGGGTGGGTATCCAACTTGCCAGAGTGGGTGGAGGCTTTACAGAGGCCGCACAATTGGCGGAAGTTGTGAAGACCCCACGTTTGGGCGGAAGCTCCCCTGTCTGGTGGCAGAGTCCTACTGTGGCAACAAGCCCAAAAAATCAAGTAATTAAGTGGCAACATGCCTAGGCAAATGAAACAAAATAAACAGAAAAGTTCAACATTGGACTCCTATTTTAGGGGCAAAGAGGCTCAAAGCATGGAGGAGGGCTGTGAGGTCAGAACTCCTGCACCAAAAGCCCCAAATGAAAATACAAGCTGGCTACAGGCCATAGAGGACCTTAAGAAGCAGATAAGAGAAGTGGGGGAAAATATGGGAAGAGAAATGAAAAAGATGCAAGAAAAGTATGAAATGACAGTCAACAGCCTGACTGAGGAAAATAACACCTTAAAAAATAGACTACCTCAAATGGCAAAAGAGGCTCAGAAAAGCAATGAGGAGAAGAATGCCTTAAAAAGTCGAATTTGCCAGATGGAAAAAGAATCTCAAAAGCTCACTGAGGAGATTCATTCCTTCAGAGTTAGACTGGAGCAGATGGAAGCTAGTGACTTTATGAGAAATCAAGATACTATTAAACAGATCCAAACAAATGAAAGAATAGAAGGCAATGTGAAATATCTCATGGGAAAAACCATTGACCTGGAAAATAGATCCAGGAGAGATAATTTAAAAATTATTGGACTACCTAAAAGCCATGATCAAAGAAAGAACCTAGAAATCATCCTTAAAGAAATTCTCCAGGAAAACTGCCCTGATGTTTTAAGACCCAGTGGGGGAAACAGAGGTTGAAAGAATCCACAGATCACCTCCTGAAAATGATCCCAAAAAAGAAAACACCTAGGAATATTATAGCCAGGCTCCAGAACTCCCAGATCAAGGAGAAAATACTACTACAACAAGCAGCCAGGAAGAAACAATTTCAATATTGTGGAAACACAATCAGAATAGCCCAGGACCTGGCAGCTTCTACACTGAGGGATGGAAGAGCGTGGAATATGATATTCCAGAGGGCAAAAGAGCTGGGAATGAACCCAAGGGTCACCTACCCAGCAAAACTGAGTATCTTGTTTCAGGGGAAAATATGGTCATTCAGTGGAATAGAGGACTTTCAAGCATTCTTGATGAAAAAACCAGAGTTGAATAGAAAATTTGACATTCAGATGCAAGAAACAAGAGATGCTTGAGAAGGTAATCAAGGAAAAGAAATCAAAAGGAACTTATCAAAGTTGGACTATTTACATTCCTACATGGAAAAACAATAACTGTGTTTGATGGAACCTTTCTCATTATGAAAATAATTGAAGAAGGGTACATGGCATATGTTCACAGGTATACATGGATAGAGGGCACAGGTTGAATTTGATGGGAAGGGATGATTCTTTTTTTTTTTTTGGAGGGCAATTGGGGTTGGGTGACTTGCCCGGGGTCACACGGCTGGGTTTTCGTTTGTGTGTTGGGTGTCTGGGGCCGGATCTGAGCTCGGGTCCTTCTGGCTCTGGCGCCAGTACTCTGTTTGCTGCGCCACCTAGCCGCCCCAAGGAAGGGATGATTCTTAAGGGGTGAAGTCAAGAGGTGAGAGAGGAAAGTGGCAAGAGGAGATGGAGAGAGACAGGGTAGGGTAAACTATCTCATGTAGAAGAGGCAAGGGGAAGTAGTTGCAGAGGCAGGGAAGAACAGGAAGGCAAAAAGTTAAAAGCATATTCTCATTGAAGTTGGCTCAAGGAGAGAATCATATACATACTAAATGGAATATCTTACCCTCATTCACTCTCCTGAGTAGGGGAAAGGGGGATGAGAAGGGGAATGATGGAGGGGAGGGCATTCTGGGGGGAGGGGAGGTTGGAAGTACCCACTATCAAAGAGGGACAGGATCAAAGCAGGGAATGGACCAGGTGGGAGGTGAGACAGGTGGGAGGGAAATATAAGCGGTCTTTTACAATATATCTACTGTGGTAATGTTTTGCATAGCTATACATGTACAACACATACTGAATTGCTTATCTTCTCAGAGGTAGTGGGTGACAAGGGAGGAAGGGAATGGATCTGAAAATCGAAGTTTTAAAATTAAATGTTTCATAAGATGTCCAGGCATTGGGGCTCAGAGACTCATCTTGCCTTAATGGCAAAGTCGAAGGGGATATGGGAGAAAATATGGGAGAGAGCAGATTGGATGAGGGGATATCTAGTGGGACTGCTATTCTGGGGTGGTGGGTAGGGAAAAAATGTAACTCATAATCTGATGGAAATGAATGATGTAAACCAGAAGTTAATAAAGTATTTGTTTAATTAAAAAAAAAAGAATATAATCTTCTAGCTACTTTTAAAATCTGAATAGGCATGCTGAACTCTGCTTAATATTTATAAGCATCTTTCCTCGACACCCATGAAACTGCAGATACAATGAACAGCAGTAATATATATTCCATTTGACCTACTTATTCTCCTTTTTACCTTTCTATACACTTCCCCTCAGAATATCAGCTTTCAGCAAGAAGCAAAGAAAAGGACTAGCTGAAATATATCTAAATATTCAATACTGTTCTGACAAAATCTTCCTTGAAAAACACAACATATCTGATTCAGCAAAGAATAAGTATGAAATGCCCGTATGGGATAAGCAGGCAGTGCTGCCAATCATCAAAATAGAAAATGACTATGCCAGAAAAAGAAATCTGTGGGATCCCCAACATTTTCATACCTTGAAAAATATTCTTTCTCCCTTCCCTGATCCACAACCAAGAAAGCTGCCATTTTCCAATCCACAGTGCTTCAGAAAGATACTGCTGCAGTTGAAAATATAAGTAATGGGTCAAGACAGAGCTAACATGAAAATCTTTCAATGGCATATACAAAAGAAATTGCTCCTATAGTTCCATCTTGCTTCTCCATTCTATTGCAAGGTACTTGAGGTTCCTCAGACATAGGAAATGTCACCTTCATACTCCCCTTTCAAAGGAACAATATAATTCTAGAACAGATGTACCAAGAAACAATCTACACCAACCTGAGCTACTTAAAACTAATAAATTACTAAAACAAAAGATACATGGAACCTTCTCAGTTTGGCCTCCCTCTTCAACACCTAAAACACACATAAGGGACAGCTAGTTAGCTCTTAAAAGTTTCCTTACCTACTGTAAGATCATCTGGAAGATTTAAATGGCCACGAATGTTAACATGGATTATCTAGTAGCATCATTCCCATTTCCTCTACTTTCCCTCTTCAGGATCAATAAAAAGATTACATTCCCTTCGTAGCTAATATATTATTTAGAGTGGCCGGTTCATTTTTAATAAAAACAATCCAGGTTCTAAGCAATGTTCTTTTCACTCATTCTTGTTTGATGGTTAAGGCTGTACTCCTGCATTTTTCTCTTTAGGAGATTACAAAAAGAGGGAGTGAAGCTGCATAATAAAATGGCCCAATTTCTCCTTGCTACTGTCATCTTTTCCATTTATACCCAAGTCAATCACTTACCTGGCCCCAAACTGAGTCTGCCTCTTCTCATTCCCTGCTTCCAGCTAGTAGGCTTGTGCGATCTTTTAGGCTTATTTTTTCCCCACACTAAGACATAGAAGTATACCCTTTTTTTTAATGAGGAGAAAAAGGGAAGAATCAATTTAAGCAAAATTAACATTTTGTAAGCAACCTGTATCTATATTTACAAATTTGAAGTTTTCAAGAGAAATCTGCAATGTCAATTAACAATCATTATAATTGAAAAGAACTAAATTATTAGCTTCTTCCTGAATTAATAGCAAAAAATATGCTCTACAGGCCCAAGTCAATATTCATCATAAGAAACTTCAAGTGATAGTGGGTCAAGAATCCACTCTAAAAGGGAGTCAAGTCCTTCACCATAGCTTCCTTCACATAGTGGCAAAAGGCAATACTGGGCCTTAAAAAAAAAAAAAAAAGCATGAACCCCTACAGCCAAAAAAAAGAGCTCTGCCATTCACAGACTATGCTTCCCCAGCTTTGGCTAGGGGGAAAATCATATTTCTGAATTCAATTTTACTTCCATGTACCTTCATCAAATTTTTGTCCTCGTGTCTTAAAGCAGTTGTTTACTGCAGCCAACCGCAGAGAAATTATAGTAGCTTAACTCTCCAACTCCCTCTAAAGGATTAATCTTCCAGTGGGCATGCTCAATTGAGATCTTTTTCAGCAGTTGCATCCATTTCATGAAATGAGGTCTGTTACAGACATGAGGAAATGCCATTTCAGAACCACATGCAAGTTTTAAAAGCTCAAGAGACAATTCCTAATTCTTCTCTGAAGCTCTCAGATTCCTTCCTCAAAAGTAGTTTTTAAATCTTCATAAAATTAAAAGATTTTCATATTTATTTTGGACTTTTCTCAGGGAAAATACAGAATAACTATAGGTTTATTATTTTCTCCTAACAAATGGTAGAGAATTCTTCTGTTAAACTCAACATCAAAACAACATCCTCCATTACTTTGCTTTAAGAAACAAAAAACTAGGTCAAATCCAAGAAGAAAAAAAAAAGGCAGAACAGTTGCAAAATTTTTATCAATCAATATCACACATTAGCAACACTGGATCCATAGTCAGTGTCACATTATTTTACTACATGAGTTCTAATATCATGCAAGTTCCTCAGAACTTCTATCCATGCATATTAAATATAAATGAAATACAAGTATGTTGCAATTTCTTCTATATTCAAATAGGCTTTAGCAATTAGTCTTGTTGAATAATAATAAACACTATATGAACTAAAAAAAGTTTTCGCCTGCATTAGGCTTGCCACCTCACTATGACTTGGCCCCTACTCCAATCTTATATTATGTTTCATTACTAAACTGTTCCTCATGGGACATAGAAAAGACATGGAGAAAGGCTTTTTGTTTTTGCCAATATTGCAGCTACCACTTTACACCAGGGAAGATTAAGTCATATACATTAACTCCTTAATGTATTAAAAGAGGGTACTGTTTCAAAATATACTGTTACTCATTTAATTAAAATGTTATATATGACATTTAAGAATGTGTTTCATATATTTACAGTCACTCTTTTTTGTGGTAGCAAAAAAACTGGAAACTGAGGGAATG
Organism: Gymnobelideus leadbeateri; assembly: GCA_011680675.1. NCBI lineage: Eukaryota > Metazoa > Chordata > Mammalia > Diprotodontia > Petauridae > Gymnobelideus > Gymnobelideus leadbeateri. The sequence goes on along the minus strand of WOXC01008159.1, from coordinate 439,550 downwards.
GTCATCACTTGCGGAATGGTATATGAATATAATACAATACTATTGTGCTATAAAAAATGAGGAAGAGGATAGTTTCAGAAAAACATCAGAAGATTTGTATGAACTGATGCAAAGTAAAGTAAGCAGATATAGTAGAACTTATACAGTAACAGCAATATCATAGTAAAGATAATCAACTCTAAAAGACACAGTAACTCTAATCAACACAATAACTAAGCCAATTGCAGATTCAAAGGACTCCATGATGAAACATGCTGTTCACCTCTAGAAAAAGAACTGATGAATTTAAGAGTACAGACTCATGCATGTTTTTTCTATTTCTTGATTATTCTTGCTTTTTATTGGGAGTGGGGGATGAGGAGGGAGGAATGCACTAATGGGGAAACTTATTTATATGCAGAGAGAGACTTCGAATGACTACATATACTTGCAATGGGTTTTGTTTTGTTTTGTTTTTTGCTTTTTGGAGGGCAATTGGGGTTAAGTAACTTGCCCAAGGTCACAAGGCTAGGTTTTGTTTGTGTGTGCATTAAGTGTCTGAGGCCAGATCTGAACTCAGGTCCTTCTGACTCCGGGGCCGACACTCTACTCACTGCGCCACCTAGCCGCCCCCTGTAATGGGTTTTTCTTGCCTTTTCAGTCAGTGAGGGTGGGGAAGGGAAGAGAGAAAGAATTTGGAACTAAGAATAAAGTTCAATTTTTTTAAAAAGAATGTGTTTCATCAAAGACACATAGGTAAGCTCCTCCCCCTCATTAAAAGTCTACTTATAGTACTTCTTCAAATACAAAATGGGGTCTACCTACAGTGAGAGAATAAATACCAAAATAGGCACAGGGCCTACAGATATATTCACAAGCCTCCCTTTAGAGACCACTCATACTAATGAGCACTCAGAAGCTGACTGAGTGAAACACTGAAAGTGGGGAGCAATATCACAATGGGAGGAGCAAATTTTCAGGCCTTGGCCAGGCTGCTATAAGAAAGATCATCCATGGGGCGGCTAGGTGGCTCAGTGAGTAAGAGCACAGGCCTCGGAGTTGGGATGACCCAAGATCAAATCCGGCCTCAGAAAATGAGCACCCACACACAAATAATGACTAGCCGTGTAACCTTGAGCAAGTTACTTAACCCCAATTGCTTTAAAAAACAAAAAAAGAAAGATCATCCAGGCAAGGAACCACTATACCTAAGGAACAAACAAAACCTATTCCCTCAACTATATAATGAATCATGTGAACTGAATAGATTCCAAGGAAAGATGGTATCCACCAGAGGAGAATAAGGTTAGCTGATGTTCTCTGGAAAGAAGAGGAACTGTCATGGTATTTTGGAGGTCTGAGTATGAACTCATGGTGTGTGTGGGGGGAAGAGGAAGAAGAGACAGGGGTTTGTTAGAGAATTAAATAAAACTCCTCTCCACAGACTCCTTCTCTCCAAATGCTTCATTGTAGCCTGGAGGTAGCCCAGGCCTGTTGTAGACTATGTCAGCAAAGTAAGGCAGTTTCACCCATTAAAAGTTTAAGGCAGAGACCCAGTAAAAGACAATACCTGCTTTCTAAGGGCCAACCTAAGTAAAAAGAGGCTTATCACCAGCCTGACATTCTCACTAGAAACCAAAATATAAAAGAAAATTGCAAGTGGGAAGACTGTCCTTCACCAAGTTGTCCTTGGTGAGACAAAAAAGGGGGGGTAAGGGAGGAGGATGGAAAAATAGCTTCATTTTACATCTAAAGACAAGTAGTATTCTAACATATCATCATAGATTTAAGGTTGGAAGGAACCTAAGAGGTCATCTAGTCCAACTCCCTTATGTTATGAATGAATAAATTTAGTGAAGCAACTTGCCCAAGGTCACACTAGTAGTGACAGCCAAAATTCAAACCCAAGTCCTGAGACTTCAAATCCAACATCTTTCCACTCCAACATGGTCATCTACTATTACAATGTTCATGACATAACAGGACACCCCCACCAAAAAAAAAAAACATGAAAATGACTGCCACTTGGGATCTTATGACCTACTTGCAGTACATGAGGAAATTTGGAAATTATACAAAGAACTAAATAAGACCTTCTAAATTAAATCAGTACATAACTTAATACTTAATCACTTAGATATAAAAGTGGGCATAGAGGAAAATAGTGAAAAAATAAGTTGGAAAACATGACTCAAGTAAGAAAAAAGGAAGGTCAAAGGTTTCTAGGATCATACCTATGTATCATCATACTTCTTGAGGAATAGAATAATAAATAGACAGAAATATATATGTCTGTGTGTTTATATAAGTATGTATATACATATACATTAACATTAAGATATATTTATTTATTTATTTTAGATTTTTAGTTCCTTTTTTTTTTGCTTTTTTGGAAGGCAGTTGGGGTTAAGTAACTTGCCCATGGTCACACGGCTAGGTTTTTTTTTTTTTTTATGTGTGTTAAGTGTCTGAGGCCACATCCGAACTCAGGTCCTTCTGACTCCAGGGCCGACACTCTACTTACTGTGCCACCTAGCCACCCCAGATTTTGAGTTCCTTGACAGCAGGAACTGTCTTTTGCCTCTTTTTGTATCCTAGCACAATGCAAAGTACACAACAGGTGTTTAATAAATGTTTATTGACTGAGATAAATAATGCAAAGCACTTTTACATATAATATTTCATTTGATCCTCACAAAAACCTTAGGTTCTATTATTATACCCATTATATTATTATATTATACCCATTCTATTATAACCATAATATTCTATTATTATACCCATTTTATAAATGAGGCTAAGAGAAGTTAAGCGACTTGCCAAAAGTCACATAGCTGGGGGGTTGAGAAGAGGATTCAAATGTGGATCTTCCTAACTAAGTCCAGAACTTTATCCTCTAGGAAACTTGGATGCCTAGAAAAGAATGGAGAAGCTGCTCTCAAGATGGAGAGCTGAATATTACAAAGTATAAAACTGAATATGTTTTCACAGACAGAATATAACTGGTTCCTAATGCAAAGGCATATATAAGTCACCAACATAGACACAGTAGGACCAGCATTCTAAAAGGGAGAAAAGAGAATCAATACCAAATTAGAATAATAAAAAAACATGGGGCGGGCTAGGTGGCGCAGTGAGTAAGAGCGCCGGCTTCCGAGCTGGGATGACCCGAGATTGAATCCGGCCTCAGAAAATGAGCACCCACACATAAATAATGACTAGCCGTGTAACCTTGAGCAAGTTACTTAACCCCAATTGCTGAATAAAAAAAAAGAAGAATAAAAAAACAAAAGATATACAACTTAGTTAAATGCAACTTGACCCTCTGAAATAAGCTACTGATGATTCCATATAAGAATTGAATATAAGGACCATCAAGACACTAGCAATTACCACAAAGAAGAAAGCAAAAGAGCCCAGAAAATGCCTTCCTTAGCAAATATATCTTTGTCAAACAAAGAGATATGGCAGCCAAGGTAAACACTAATCTAAATCCATCATAAAAATCTTTTGAGGGAAAATGATAGAAAGTTATGAGAACCATCACTACATAAAACAGTAAGAAAAAGATTGTCATGACTGCATATCTATATATAGATATATAATACAGTACATGAGTTTGTTCTCATGAACATCTCAAATTCAACATGTCCAAAACCAAAATTATTATCCTTCCCCCTAAATCCAACATTCTTCCTAACTTCTCTGTTTCAGTCAAAAATACTACTATTTTTTCATTCATCTAGATTCAGTTCCTTAAGAGTCACCCCTCACTCTCTCACAAACTCTAATTCAATCAAGTTGCCATATCTAGCTAATTTTTACTTCTTCATCTCTTAAATAGCTCATAACCTCATCAACTCACACCTAGACTACTTCAATTGGGACTGCAAATTCTCATAATCGGGTCACCCTATATCCAGTCTTTCTCTATTGTCTACACAGCTGCCAAATTATTACTAAAGCACAGATCTGTCATTTCCCTACTCAACAAGCTTGGTTCATTCCCCACTTTCTCTCAAACAAAATTCAAACACCTATATTTGGCATTTAAAGCCCTTCATAATCTGGTTCCAGGCTATCCTTTCCAGATGGATTACAGTTTACTCAACCTCCTTTATTCTACATTCTTGCCAAAATGGCTCCCTGTACATTCTATCTCCCACCTCCATGCTTATATACAAGCTATCCTCCATACCTAGAATGCTTTCTCATCTTTGCCTCTTCATGAACCCCTGGTTCCCTTCAAGGCTCAGCTCAAATCCTTCAAAAAGACTTTCCTGATTCCCTCAGTTATAGTGTCTCCAACCCAAAACCTACTTTGTATTTATTTCAGATACATCCTCCACTCGCTTTATCTAAGAATATGGTTTAGCCCTCAAATAGAATGAAAGTTCTTTGAGGGCAGGAAATTTGTACCTGGAACATAGTAGATACTTAAACACATCCTGATTGACTGATTTGACATAATCAGCTGTAGTAGATTACTTTTACTTGAACACATCTTGATTGATTGATTTGATCAGCTGTAGTAGATACCTGAACACCTCTTGATTGATTTGACATCATCTGCTGTCATGGGCTTTCTACTTAGTTCTTTACACTTTCATTTCTAGAGAATCAGACGGGCTGGTTATGTAACAAGAATAAAGAATAAACGGACAGCCCATGTACTCCATTAGTATACATATAACAATCTAGAGCAGAAGCTAACCTAGGGTCAGTGAACTTGTTTTTTAAAAATTTTATAAAAGCATTTCAATATAATTGGTTTCCTTTATAATCCTATGTATTTTATTTTATCCATTTAAAAACATTATAAGTCCACAGGCTTCACCAGACTTCCTAAGGGGTCTCTGGCAAACAAAAAAAGTTAAGAAACACTTAGGTTCCATCTTGTTGAAAAGATCTCTTATGAAGAATTTAAAGAACTTGGATGAGAGTTGCATAGGCTGCCAAAGCATGGATGGATTACAACTTCAGAGTACCCGTATCTCTCAAATCATAGCTTCATCAAAGTACAGAATAAATAAAACCTGCCCCATATTCCATGCTTTGTATGAGTACTTGCAAAGGAATTAAGGGACCCTTGTGGGAAAGGCAAAATGAGACAGATACAAATGTTCCCAGATTTTGCCCAGTCAATACATGAAAGAAAGACTTTACGAAAGAAATAAGCTAAATAATAACATTACAAGAAATTTCACAGAAAAGGGCCCAAAGAGATTCCCCTTCCAAAAAAATTCTACTCAGATCCACTGTATCAAAGGACAGGGTACAACCATTTTTCAACATTTTCTTATTGTTTAATATGTGCAGACAGTATGCTAAGGAAAAGGGGTATAAAGCAACAGTCCCTGCCTTTGAAGAGCTTATATGTGAACGGAAACATTATAAATGCACATATAAATCTATAAATAGTTACAAACAAAACAATAAGGCAGTTTTAAAAGAGTTAACTAGAATCAGAAAAAAATTTATGCAGAAAGTGGCATATAAGATGAATATGGACAAAAACCAGGGATTCCTACAGGTAAATATGAGGAAGGAGAGAGAGTTCCAGATAAGGTCATCAATGCAGGGGACGTAAATGAGAGATGGAGTGGTATACATGTGCAACAGAAAGTAAGTTGGCATGGCTAGATCACCGAGCAGGGACCAGTGCAGAAGACCAGAAAGGTGGGAAGGTGCCAAATTATAAATGCCCCAAAAATGAGTCTATGTTTGATCCAACAGGTAATAGACAGAATTTTATCATCTCAGACCCACACTTTAAGGAAATCATTTTGGCAGCTGTATGGAAGACGGATTGGAAAAGGGAGAAGCTTTAAGCATAAGTTTTAATTATACAGTACACCAAGCTATTTTTTTTTTTACAAAGGAATCTAAAACCTAATTTTACAACAATAGCTTACAATGATATGGCTTATAAAGCACTATTAAGTACCATAGGTATTTTTCAATCATGTCCAATTCTTTTTTTTTTTGGAGGGCAATTGGGGTTAAGTAACTTGCCCAAGGTCCCAAGGCTAGGTTTTTGTTTGTCTATGTAAAGTGTCTGAGGCTGGATCTGAACTCAGGTCCTTCTGACTCCAGGGCCGGCAATCTCTCAGTGCGCCACCCAGCCGCCCCACGTCCAATTCTTCTTGACCACATGGACTAATATCACACCAATACTATCCATGGGTTTTTCTTGGTAAAGATATTGGAGTAGTTTGCCATTTCCTTCTCCAGTGGATTAAAGAAAAAAGAAGTAAGGTGACCTCCCAGGATCACACAGCTAGTTAAGTATTTGAGGCCACATTTGAACTCAGGTCTTCCTCTGAGCCACCTAGTTACCTCTACTACTGGTATCAGCATCCTGGTTTTATAGCTATGGAAACTGAGACTCAGAGAGATTAAGTGACTTGCAAATGGTCACACAACTAATAAATGTCAGTTTGATAGTCAAATGGATAGAATTCTGGCCCAGAGTTAGAAAGACTCATCTTCCTGAGTTCAAATCTGGCTTCTTATTGTGTGACCCTGAGCATTTAACAGTGCTTGCCTAAGTTTCTTCATCTATAAAATGAACTGGAGAAGGAAATGGCAAACCACTTCAGCATCTTTGCCAAGAAAACTCCAAATGGGGTCAGAGAGTCATAGACAATGAAATGACCGAACACCAACAACATATAGCACTTACTATGTGTCAGATACTGTGCTAAGTGCTTTACAATTACTATCCCATTTGATCCTCACAATAACCCTAGAAGGGAGGTGATCTTATTATCCCCATTTTACAGAGGAGGAAACTGAAGCAAACAAAGGTTAAGTGTCTTGTCCAGGGTCACGTGGATTTGAATTCAGGTCTTCCTAACTCCAGGTCCAGTGGTCTATCCACTGTGCCATCTAGCTGCCCAAACTCATCTCTTTACTCTTTCATCTGGTTTCTAGGTTAACCAACAACAACAACAACAATAAAAACAAACAAACCAACCAGTCTGGGTTAAGAAGCACAGAAGCCATTTTGCAGCATCAGTAGTGGCTCTACCTCCTGGTCTGGGAACTGTAGGGAAATCCAGCAATCAGTCTGGGGGTTAATCACTCTTGCTTTAAACTGCCTGGATCTGGATTGTGGTCTGGGGGGTAAGTTTGGGGTGGGTATCCAATTTGCCAGAGTGGGTGGAGGCTTTACAGAGGCCACACAACTGGTGGAAGTTGTGAAGAACCCATGTTTGGGCGGAAGCTCCCCTGTCTGGTGGCAGAGTCCTACTGTGGCAACAAGCCCAAAAAATCAAGTAATTAAGTGGCAACATGCCTAGGCAAATGAAACAAAATAAACAGAAAAGTTCAACATTGGACTCCTATTTTAGGGGCAAAGAGGCTCAAAGCATGGAGGAGGACTGTGAGGTCAGAACTCCTGCACCAAAAGCCCCAAATGAAAATACAAGCTGGCTACAGGCCATAGAGGACCTTAAGAAGCAGATAAGAGAAGTGGGGGAAAATATGGGAAGAGAAATGAAAAAGATGCAAGAAAAGTATGAAATGACAGTCAACAGCCTGACTGAGGAAAATAACACCTTAAAAAATAGACTACCTCAAATGGCAAAAGAGGCTCAGAAAGGCAATGAGGAGAAGAATGCCTTAAAAAGTCAAATTTGCCAGATGGAAAAAGAATCTCAAAAGCTCACTGAGGAGGAGATTCATCCCTTCAGAGTTAGACTGGAACAAATGGAAGCTAGTGACTTTATGAGAAATCAAGATACTATTAAACAGATCCAAACAAATGAAAGAATAGAAAGCAATGTGAAATATCTCATGGGAAAAACCATTGACCTGGAAAATAGATCCAGGAGAGACAATTTAAAAATTATTGGACTACCTGAAAGCCATGATCAAAGAGAGAGCCTAGAAATCATCCTTAAAGAAATTCTCAAGGAAAATTGCCCTGATGTTTTAGACCCAGAGGGCAAAATAGAGGTTGAAAGAATCCACAGATCACCTCCTGAAAATGATCCCAAAAAGAAAACACTTAGGAATATTATAGCCAAGCTCCAGAACTCCCAGATCAAGGAGAAAATACTACAAGCAGCCAGGAAGAAACAATTTCAATATTGTGGAAACACAATCAGAATAGCCCAGGACCTGGCAGCTTCTACACTGAGGGATGGAAGAGCGTGGAATATGATATTCCAGAGGGCAAAAGAGCTGGGAATGAACCCAAGGGTCACCTACCCAGCAAAACTGAGTATCTTGTTTCAGGGGAAAATATGGACATTCAGTGGAATAGAGGACTTTCAAGCATTCTTGATGAAAAAACCAGAGTTGAATAGAAAATCTGACATTCATATGCAAGAAGCAAGAGATGCTTGAGAAGGTAATCAAGGAAAAGAAATCAAAAGGAACTTATCAAAGTTGGACTATTTACATTCCTACATGGAAAAACAATAACTGTGTTTGATGGAACCTTTCTCATTATGAAAATAATTGAAGAAGGGTACATGGCATATGTTCACAGGCATACATGGATAGAGGGCACAGGTTGAATTTGATGGGAAGGGATGATTCTTTTTTTTTTTTTTTTTTTTGGAGGGCAGTTGGGGTTGGGTGACTTGCCGGGGATCACGTGGCTGGGTTTTCGTTTGTGTGTTGGGTGTCTGGGGCCGGATCCAAGCTTGGGTCCTTCTGGCTCCAGGGCCGGTATTCTGCTCGCTGCGCCACCTAGCCGCCCCAAGGAAGGGATGATTCTTAAGGGGTGAAGTCAAGAGGTGAGAGAGGAAAGTGGCAAGAGGAGATGGAGAGAGACAGGGTAGGGTAAACTATCTCATGTAGAAAAGGCAAGGGGAAGTAGTTGCAGAGGCAGGGAAGAACAGGAAGGCAAAAAGTTAAAAGCATATTCTCATTGAAGTTGGCTCAGGGAGAGAATCACATACATACTAAATGGAATATCTTACCCTCATTCACTCTCCTGAGTAGGGGAAAGGAGGATGAGAGGGGGAATGATGGAGGGGAGGGCATTCTGGGGGGAGGGGAGGTTGGAAGTACCCACTATCAAAGAGGGACAGGATCAAAGTGGGGAATGGACCAGGTGGGAGGGAAATATAAGCAGTCTTTTATCTGCTATGGTGGTGTTTTGCATGGCTATACATGTACAACACATACTGAATTACTTATCTTCTCAGAGGGAGTGGGTGACAAGGGAGGAAGGGAATGGATCTGGAGATCGATGTTTTAAAATTAAATGTTTCACAAGATGTCCAGGCATTGGGGCTCAGGGATTCACCTTGCCCTAATGGCAAAGTCGAAGGGGGTGTGGGAGAAGATATGGGAGAGAGCAGATTGGATGAGGGGTATCTAGTGGGACTGCTATTCTGGGGTGGTGGGTGGGGAGGAAGTGGGGGAAAAATGTAACTCATAATCTGGTGGAGGTGAATGATGTGAACCAGAAGTTAATAAAGCATTTGTTTAATTAAAAAAAAAGAAGAAGAAGAGCAATGGCATACCTTCCTACCAACATAAAACTCCCAAGATACAACAGTCAACTACCAGCCATCATCCCTAAAAGGATGATATGACTCGGGGAGGCTAGGTAGCCCAGTCAGTAAGAGCACCAGGCCAGAGGCAGGACAACCCGGGATCTGATCCAGTCTCAGAAAATGAGCACTAACACATAAATAACAACTGACCATGTAACCTTGAGCAAGTTACTTAACCCCAATTGCTTTAAAAAAAAAAAAAAAAAGAAAAGGTGTTGACATTAAATACTAGACTATAAAGAATTTGTTGTTCTTTAACCATAACTCCCAAGCTTTGCTCTTCTCAACTAGCTGCACTACTGGGATTAACTGACTTCTCCACCAATCCCAAGAAACTCACTATTGGGATAATCTCATCACGCCATAAAATCTTATCAACTTCCTTTTGTATTTTCCTCCCTAGGACTGTAAGCTCCTGGAGGGTAATAATTACAGTCTTTCTTCAATAGTCTTTCTTTATTCATATAAGTATCTCTACCTCTTTGCACACTGCCTAGCTTCCTTAGGAGTTTATTAAGTGTTTACTGAGTACTTATTCACTCTTTAACAGATTCAATAATACAAAATTTTATCAGATTTTTAGAAGATAAAAGTCTTTGCATATTGCCAAAAAACTCCAATTTCTTAAAGTTCAAAAGAGATAATTAATATTAAGTTGTGTAATTTAATTTTTAGCATATAAATGTGTAAAATTCATGAAATGAGCTATAAATTACTCGGTTTGGCCATATATGAACTAACAAAAAGGGAGGTATAGGCCAGATTAAACTATAAAAACATGATAATTTCAAACTACAAGGGGATTATTTCATATAACTAGAAAAAAATAACAAAATTCATATGAAGGAACAAAAGGACAAGTATCTCAATGAAAAAATTAAAAAGAATGGAAGGTAGGGACCTAGCAGTATGAAATTCCAAACTATGCTACAGTGAATGTAGTAATCACCAAAACAATTTGATACTGGTTAAAAAATAGAGAAGTCAACTGATAGAAGAGATTAAGCATATAATATACAGGTGCACAGTGTTCAGTAAATCCAAAATCCTCAGCTACTGGGTAAGGTCTCACTATTCAACAACTGCTGGGAAAACAGGAAAGAAGCCTGGCAAAAATTAGACTAAAAGCTCACAATTTCTACTAAGAGAAGCACCAAATAGATTCATAACTTAGATTTTTAAAAGATAACAATGTAAGCAAATTAGGGACACAAATAAGAAATACCTTTCAGATCTACAGAAAAGAATTCAGATCAAACAAGGGAAGGAGAGGATCACAGAAGATAAAATGGTCAATTTTGATAATATAAGATTAAGAAAGCTTTTGCACAAACAAAAATGATACAGCTAAAACTAGAAGGGAAACAGAAACGAGGGGAAAAAAATCTTTGTAAGCAGTTTCTATGATAAAGGCTTCATATGCAAGATAGGTAAGGAACTGATTCAAATTTGTAAGAACAAGAGCCATTTCCCCAAAAAGTCGTTTAATGATATCAACCCATGGATTTTCAAAGGTAGAATCCAAGCTATCAAAGTACAAAATGAAGTAACTTCAAGGTTCTACCTCACACCCATCAGTTTGGCAAAGATGAATGACAAAAGAAAATAACAACTGGTTGGAGGGCCTGCAGAAAAACAAGCATACTGATGCACTATTTATTGGGAGAGTTGTGAAATGATCTGGCCTTTCTGGAGAGCAATGTGGAACAAAGGCCAGGAAAACACTATACTGAGCAAATTTTTGGACCAAGTAACACCAATTACTTGGCCTTTACTCCAAATAGACCAAAGAAAAAAGTAAAGGACCTACATATTGAGATATATAAATATTTGTACATACATATATGTAAGTATATCTATATATATACATACATATTTATAGCAGTTCTTTTGGTAATAGCAAAGAATTGAAAATCAAGGAGGTGTCCGTCATTTGAGGAATGGCAGAACAAATTATGGGTTATGGATGTAATGGAATAATACTGTTACTGTAAGAAATCATTAAAGGGGAAGTTTCAAAGAAACCTGGGAAGCCCTATATGATCTGATACAGAGTACAATACACAGCACCAGGAGGACAGTTTATATAATAACATTCTAAAGAAAAACAACTTTGAAAGAAAAAAAGAAAGGTTTAAGAACTTTCATAACTATAGAAATGTGTTAACATAACTATAGAAATGTATAATGTATAGAAATGTATAACAGATATAAATATCTGTTACAAGGGTTTTGTTTTGTTTTTTCTAAAGGGGGTAGAAGATGGGGGACAGAGACTACAGACTAGAGTAGCGCAAAAAAAAAAAATCAAACCATCTCTGAAGTATCTTTGTAAAAACAAAAACAAAAAAAATAAGACCTAAGAGAACACAAGAAAAATCAGAAAGAATCAAAGACAAGTAGGACAACTCTGACAGTTACATGCTGCATTTATTATACATTTAAAAGAAAAGTAAGTTATACATAAGAGATCCACAGCTCCATAAACAGTGCTCTTCTTCAGCTTGTGTATGTGGAATTGCTGATCTTATTTGGTGTTTTTCAAGTTCAGTGTTTTTTTAAATTAAGAATAATACAGGGACAGGATTGTAAACACACAATGAATGTTGTGAATTATAATGTATATATTTATTGAATATAAAATTGATGCTGCTCATACTTCCCTCACCAAGGGTTAACGAGTTCATTATTATTATTATTAGGATTAATGAGTTCACTATTAATTTAAGATAGATTTTTTTTAAATAACCATTTGAGCACATGTCTCAATATTTTGAAAATTTTGGATTTTCTGTAAACAAACTTTAAAAATACTCAGAATGTCAAAAATAACTGTCTGATACAACCTCACATGCCTAAATATATGCAACCTTAAAATATCTATAATAACTAGCATTTATATAGTGCTTTCAAGTTTGCTAAGTGCTTTATATGATGCTTTCAAAAGTTTGCAAAGTACTCTATTTATGTTATTTCATCTTATCATCCCAACTGCCCTGAGGCAGGTATTATTACCCCCAATTTAAAAATGAAGAAACTGAAACTACAGGCAGTTAAGTAACTTGCCCAGAATCACAATAGTAATAAGCACTTGAGGCAGGATTTAAAATCCTTCCAGACCCCAAGTCCAGTGATCATCTAATATGCCACCAGTCTCTTTATCTTACACCTTAACCCCTTATCACTCTACATACTCTGAGATCCTGAGATACTAGTCCCCTTGCTGCTCCTCATACAAGACAAACTATTTCCTATCTGGGCATTTTCACTGGCTGTCCAGCATGCTGGAATTCTCTCCTTCCTCATTTCCTCCTTTTGGCTTCCTTCAAGTCTCAGTTAAAAACCTAGCTTCTACAGAAAGCCTTTTCTTAATCCCCTTTCATTCTAGTGCCTTCTCTCTATTAATTATTTCAAATTTATCCTGTATTTAGCTTGTCTGTACATAGTTGTTTGCATACTGCCTCCCTCAGTAGAATGTGACCTCCTCATTGAGAGCAAGGGCTGTCTTTTGCCTTTCTGAGTATCCCCAACCCTTAGCACAATGCGTCCCAGATACTAGGTGCTTAATAAATGTTTATTGACTGACTCACAACTAGCATATGAAGTACTTATTAGTAATAATAATTAGATATTTATATAGTATTTTACAATTAACAAAACATTTTCATGTAAATTATCACAATGGATCCTTGTAATCCCTAGTAATATAGAAAGGGTAAGTACTTCTATCCTTATTATTCAGATAAGGAGAGTTCAAAAGAATCACCCACAATTATAGAAGGATATATAGGTCTTTGAATATCAAAGTCAACCTAATACCACTCACCTGAAAACATCCAAAACAATGATATGAGGCAGCTAGTGAGGTGCAGTGAATATAGCACCTGCCCTGGAGTCAGAAGGACCTGAATTCAAATTAGACCTCAGATGCCAGCTGTGTGACCTTCAGCAAGTCACTTAAGCCCAGTTGCCCTGCCTTCCCCCCTCCAAAAAGATTTTTTTAAAAAGTAAATTCAAAAAACAAAAAAATTACTAAGTTCTAGCTCCTACCTAGTTATCTTCCAAATTTGTACTAAATCAACTAACTCCCTTTTCCAAAGGAAAAAAATTAAATCAAGTTCAATCTGCTTTTTTTGATACACAAAGTTGACACAGAAAAAGCTGATAACCAGGTTAAGGACTTACAAAACAGGGGTATGCATCTAATCTTTGCTATACTTAAACGACTGTTAAAATTTTTCTGTATGTGAAGATCCCATATGATTTGACAAATCAAATCAAAATTCAATCATTAAATATTTATTGGAGCCCTGTTTGTGCAAGCCACTCTGTTGGTTCCTATAGTGAAATCTAACTTTTAACTAGAGAATATTTTTTATGAAATGCCATTTTAGAGCCATAATGGCATAAGGAACCTAGACTAGGGATCAGAAGATACTGAGCTTCACTTCCAGCTCTGACAACATGGAAGTCTTATAACTTCAGTGGCTTACATGACCCAATAGTATAGAAGTCTATGTTCTATAACTCTATGAAAATAGCATAGCTCTATGTCAATGCTGAAAGGTAAACTCTAATTTCTGGGATCTGTGAGGTTTATTTTTTTTTGTTGTTGTTATTTTTATAACTACTTCAATGTAACTAGTTTCCTATACACTTTTGTTTCATGCATTTAAAAACATTATTCTGAGAATGCCATAGGTTCATCAAACAAAGGGGCTTATCAGACAAAGGGGCTAACTCCTGCTCTAGCACAAGGCTTCTTAAAACTGTGGGTCTCCACTGAGCAACTGACTGTGGGGGTCACGAAAAATTTGGCAGCAGTAAAAGGTTTCTGAATGTGAACCGATCAAAAGTTAATTCAAATGCATAATGAATCCAAGGTGTTTTTGGCAGCGCTTGCCCCTGCTGCATCACCACTTCAGTCTTGGTTCTGAACATTTAACATGCAAATTCCGCACTGTGCATGCTGTCACACTACGAAACACCAACTAACACTGCCACAAACCCCTCAGCTCAGATTTAAAACAATTCTATGTTATGAATGTTACGAATATGTTATGAATACAGTGTTTTTACTGTACATACAAAATTGCTAAATGAATTTTGGCTTTGGATTAGGATCAAATTTCCAACAAATTCTGAAATAGCCCTAAAAATACTTCTGCCATTTTGTACTACATATTTATGCAAAGCAACATTTTCAGCATTGATGATTATAAAATCAAAATACTGATCAACTCTGAAAAATGCTGAAGATGTCCTATAGCATTAAATATTCAATCCAAGAACTAATTCTTTATGTAAAAATAAGCAAGCACATCCATCTCATTAGTATGCAAATTTGTTTTCATCTTTAATAAGTGGTAAAATTATATTACTTTAAAATTAAATTACTTTAAAATAAATTCTTTGTGATTTATTATCAGTAAATGTTTGATTTGCTTTGACCTATATATTCAGGGCCACATAAAAATTTCTTGGGTGAAAAAAGGTCAAGAATGGAAAATGTTTAAGAAGACCTGCTCCAGAAGTCCATAAATGGGTGTGGGGAGAGGGAGAGAGATAGAAACATACACTTATGACAACTATTCAATATCAGGTAATGTTGGGAACTTAAGAGTCCAAAGACCACCAATCTAGCATACAGAAAACATAGCCACTAGTACTTAATCACATGACATACTGTAAATGAAAGCATTTCTCAGGTGTTATACAAATCCAAGAATGTATATTATTTCTAAATATATACATGAGGGAAAATTTTAAAAGAGCAGCAACAAACCCTGGCAATACAGGCTATAAAACTAAACAGAAAAACAATCTTCTTGTGAGTGATGACCAGGCATTCTTTCCAGTCACTCACACAGTAACAGACTTACACTTTATAAAAAACAGTGCCTTCCATTTTTAATACAGTCTTTTTAAAATACTGGTGTTGAAGCACACCCTACTTAAGTTACTTCTTCCCTAAGGTTCAATTATACTTCCACCAGCAACCACATATAACAGGCCATTTGAAGATGTCAGAATAAATATTATATTATGCCATTACTAATTTTTACAATGTGAAAACGAATGTGATTACTTGGTAAAAGTCGCTGACAAAGGTGAGAATACAGCATTTGTTTACATTTAAAATGTTGCACAGATGCTTTTTTGCTTTTTACATTAGTCATTTCCCAATAACTAATTCACCCATTTTGGTAACAAAGAAAAGCAATCACACAAAACCAACCAACCAACGGTATCTTAACAGCACATGAGACATTCCAAACCCATGCTTCACCACCACTCTATCAAGAAGGTGCTATGTTTATGACCAGAACTCAGGAATCAAAATAAACACTAAATTTAATATTAATTCTGATGTCAAATTAAAGGAAAAATAGATTAGGATTTTTGATCACTTCAAATTTTATATACAAGAACAGAACTTTTACTATGATTAATCCTTTTCCCAAGAGAATCTCAGGGAACCATAGCTTTGGACCTGAGATGGGTCCCATCAAGGCCTCAAAAGTTTTTGTTGACATCAAGCTGTCAACATTCTAAGCACCTATTATGTACCAGGCTCTGTACTGAACACAGGAGCAACTAAATAAATAAATAAATAAATAACAAAGGGGCACATACAAAAAAAGTCCTTGCTCTGAAAGAGATCACAGTCAAGCCTTCCTCCTCAAGCAGGTTTTAGTAAACTTGCTTTGCTAAGGGTGTTTGTGAAGGGTTTTTGTATGGGCTTTTTATTCTGGAAAAGATTGAGTCATTAACCTAAAAAACAGAATCATTGGGCTTGAAAAAGACCACAAGAAGCCATTTAATAACTATTCCCTCCCCTTACAAAGAAGATAATTTTCCTACAACATTGCCCAAAAGAAAATTTTTATATCTAACCTGAGTATCTCATATCATAGCACAAACTTATTTTCTCTTGTTCTGTATGAAACTGTATGCCTTAGGCCAACTCAGGGTAAACTTATGCTAAGATAAACTGATATTTCACCAGTAAACAGTGAAAATAGTACTGGCTCTGGAGTTAGAAGTCTCCATTTCAAATTACACCTGTGACACTACAAGTTTTGACTTCAGGCAAGTCCTTTAATCATGGTAAGCTTCTTGGGGCGGCTAGGTGGTGCAGTGAGTAGAGCGCTGATCCTGGAGTCAGAAGGACTTGAGTTCAGATCCAGCCTCAGACACTTAACGCACACACACACACACACACACACACACACACACACACACAAAACCTAGCCGTGTGACCTTGGGCAAGTTACTGAACCCCAATTGCCCTCTGAAATGCAAAAGAAAAAAATAATAATGGTAAGCTTCAGTTTTCTCATCTGTAAAATGAGGGGATTGAACTAAATAGCCTCTGAGATTTCTTCCAGCTCTAAATCTATGATTTTTGTGATATACGCATATGGATTATATAGATACATAACTTTATATATTACATATATGGATTATATAGATAGGGGTGTGTGTGTACATGTGTGTACATATGCAATTGATACAAGTAAAATCACATTTTAGGGAATATTATAATAATCAGATGAGAATATAACAAATTCTGTTAGAAAGCCCATACACAGAAATTCAAAAGCTCCAATCCATTCAGCCAATCTATTTGCTGAAAATGTTCTCTTTAGGGGTGGCTAGGTGGCGCAGTGAGTAAGAGCGCCGGCCTCGGAGTTGGGATGACCCGAGATCGAATCCGGCCTCAGAAAATGAGCACCCACACATAAATAATGACTAGCCGTGTAACCTTGAGCAAGTTACTTAACCCCAATTGCTTAAAAAAAAAATGTTCTCTTTAGTGTGGTATTCATATGGTTATTGCATTTAAATATCTAAAAGGTATTAGTTTTAATAAAATTGTTTTTTTAGAAATTCAGATGAGTGTCTTCATTTATAATACTGTAAAATCATGCATATGGTTTGTCAATCTCCTTTCTTCATTCTGGATCACTCTGTAATATCTAGATATGTTTTCTAATTTGAACCTCACACCAACTCTCTGAAGTAGGAAGGGAAAAAAGGAAAATGGAAAGAAGCATTTATTGAGCTCCTACTATGTGCCAAGCACTTTTGCAACTACTACCTCACTTGATCTTCACAATCACCCTGGGAGACAGGTGCTATTATTATCCCCATGTTATGGTTTCAAAAACTGAGAAGGGTAAAGATTAAGAGTCCAGAGGCACACAATAAGAGTCTGAGGCTGGAGCTCAACTCAGGTCTTCCTGAATCCAGGCCCAGCACTCTGTCCAGTATACCATCTGGCTGCCTATTATTATACATATTAGGAAAATGAGACTGAAAGAAATTAAGTGAGTTGAAGAAATTCACACACTCAGTGTGTGTCTGAAACTTGAATTCAGGACAAGTCTAATATTATCCACTGTACCCTCTAGCTGCTACTTACCAGATTTCTCAATTCCTCAGACTTACCATTTCTAACAGTATAACAACATTCCAAAACATTCGTTTACTATAGATTGCCCTTCCATTTCCCCAGTCAATAGGGACTCTATTTCCAATTTCTGATACTACAAAAAGTGCTGCTATTAGTATTTTGGCATATATAGGATTACTTATTTGACTTCTTTCAGATCCCCAAATCCAGAAGCAGAATTGCCCCAGTCAAAAAGTAAGAAATGTTAGTGACTTTTCGCAATAATTTCAAATGTTTTCATAAGTAGTGAACAGTTCTACCAACTCAACAATTCTTCTAGCTTCCCATAATTCCTCCACACTAAGTACTCAATTACATTCAACAAACATTAATCAAGTATCTTCTACATTCAAGGTACTCTGTTAATCCCTGGAGATACAAAGGCAAAAACATGGAGCTTAAATTCTACCTGGAGAATTTCCCCAAATAATTAAATACAAAACATACACAAAGATAGCTCAAAAGGTAGAGAGTAGACTTGAAAAGAAGCTAATGATACCCTGAGGTAGAGGTGGAAAGGAGCCCATGTCGGAAAAGAGGGGAAGCCTATACAAATGCAAAGGATAAATGCAGGTCACCTGGGAGGTCAATCTGCCCGGATTAGTATGAGGAGAGTGAAAATTTCGGATAAAGGTTGAACCCATACTTTAGCAGGATTTAACACTGCAAGCTAAGCATTTCTATGACATTTTAGAAAAAGTATGGCCAGCGAAGGTTTGATCAAATACTTTGCCTCATTCAGTTTTAGTTCTACAAGTTAGTGGTTAGAAATTGCAAATTTGGGGCAGCTAGGTGGCACAGTGAGTAGAGCACCGGCCCTGAAATCAGGAGAACCCGGGTTCCAACCGGCCTCAGACACCTGACACACACAAACACACAAAAAACTAGCCGTGTGACCTAGGGCAAGTCACTTAACCCCAATTGCCCTTGCCTCCCCCCTCCAAAAAACAAAAAATAAATAAAAACTGCAAATTCAAAATAACAAAAACAAACCAAAAAAAAAAAAAGTAGAGAGTACTAACAGGTTTGGCAGATCAGGAAAGGCCTCAGTTATCAAATGGTTCTCTATCAGAGAGAGCACAATGTTCGTATACCTATGAACTTACTCAACCATTCTGAAGAGCAATGTGGAATATGCCCAAAGGACTCAAAAATTATGTATATCCTTTGATCTAGTAATACCACTACTAGTTCAATATCCTAAAAAGATTTTTTTAAAAAGGAAAAAGAACTTAAACAAAAATGTTTATAGCAACTCTTTGTAGTGAAAAAAATTGGAAATCAGGGTGTTGCCCATAAGTTAGGGAATGGATGAACAAAGTGTGGCATTTGATTGTAATTGAATACTACTGTGTTATTAAAAATGATGAGCAGGAGGATTTCAGAAAAACCTGGACTTATATGAAATAATGCAAAGTGAAGTGAGCAGAACCCAAAAAACATTACATACAGTAACAACAATACTGTATGATGATCAACTGTGACCAAGACAATTCCAAAGGACTCACAATGAAAAATGCTATACACCTCCAGAGAACGAACTAATGGAGTCTGAATGCAGATTGAAGCACTATTTTTCATTTTCTTTATTTTTTTGTTGGTTTGTTTTTTTTTTTTACCTTTGGGTCTGTGTCTTCTTTCACAAC
Source organism: Gymnobelideus leadbeateri (assembly GCA_011680675.1). Lineage (NCBI taxonomy): Eukaryota > Metazoa > Chordata > Mammalia > Diprotodontia > Petauridae > Gymnobelideus > Gymnobelideus leadbeateri. The sequence continues at coordinate 419,949 of WOXC01008159.1, read as the reverse complement.
ATGACTAATATGTTAATGTTTTACATGATTGTCAAATTGCTTATATCAAATTGCTTACTATCTCAGTAAGGGGGAGGTAAGGGAGAGAGGGTGAAGATTCATAACTCAAAAAATTTTAGTTGCTATATGTAATTGGCAAAAAATAAGATTAAAAAAAATAAAAGAAGAGCACTCAAGAGGCACAGATGGAATGTCATATAGAAGTAACAGCTAGTAGGCCAGTCTGACTAAAACAGAGAATTAATGTATAATGATGATATAAAATGATATTGGAGAAATATAGAACTGAAAAAATATATATATACACATACAAAACATAAATAAATAGGTAAAATTATAATGGAAAAGTGGTAGAGATCCTATTGTGAAAGACTTTAAATAACAAGCTGAGGAGTTTGTATTTTACTGTAGAAACAGCAGGGAATACTGAAGATTTCTGAGTAAAGAAGTGACAAATTCAGTTCCTCATCTGATCATTTCCTGTAATGTCACTGAGCAGGTGTGTGAGAGGATAGACTGAAAAGGGTAAAGGTCACAGTCGGGGAAGCTAATCAAGGAAATACTGCAATAATACAAGTAAGAAATGAATCTGAACTCAAGTAGCAAATTGTGAAAGTGGAAAGAAGGTGACAAGATCACAAGACTTGGCAATTAACTGAATGAGCGTTGAGGAGAGAGATGAGCAAAGGATGACTTCAAGGTTGCAACCTAAGTGATTTAGAAAGATACAGACATAGCCAATAAGTGGTTATCCTCACTGAAAATCTCCTGTAAGGGGGAATCCACTATCTCCCAAGACATTCCTTTCTACTTCTGAATAACTCTAATCATTAATATTTGTACATACCCCAGAATAACATATACTGAAATGTTAAAAGTTAAAAAAGACAAAGTGAGGTCTGATACGGCTCAAGAATCCCCTTTGTTGGGGCAACTAGATGGTGCAGTGAATAGAGCACCGGCCCTCAAGTCAAGAGGACCTGAGTTCAAATCCAGCCTCAAACACTTAACACTTACTAGCCATGTGACCTTGGGCAAGTCACTTAACCCCAAGTGCCCTGCCTTCCCCCCTCCAAAAAGAAAAAAGAATAAAATAAAAAAGAATCCCCTTCATTAGCTATATTGCTATTGATGAGGAAACTGATGCAAACAGTTTAGTGACTTGCCCAGGGTCACCCAGCTGGTGTCTTGAGGCTAAATTTGAACTCAGGAAGATAAGTCTTCCTAACTCCAGGCCCAGTGCTCTATCCACTATACCACCTACCTGCCCCTAAACATCTTATACTGAGATTACTCCAAGTCAACAAATAAACTAGCATTTATTACTTTTTTAACACACATATGACAGCACCATATTTCTTACTTTGGTAAATGTAAGACTTTACATTTTATGTTTCAAGAAATCAATTTCACGAGTATAGTTTTAAAAGTTTATCATGAATTAGATCTTAAGTCTGATACTATAAGCAATCTGGGAGAGCAAGGGATAGTTTCTCTCTCAGCTTTATGGAAAAGAATTTATGACCAAATGATACAGAGAGCATTGCAAACTGCAAAATGGATAATTTTGGTTACATTAAATTGAGAAGTTTTTGTACTAGTAAAGCCAATGCAACCAAGATTAGGAGGGAAGCAAAAATTGGAAAAGAATTTTTACAGCCAACATGTCTGATAAAGGCCTCATTTCTAAAATATACAAAGAACTGAGTAAAAGTTATAAGAATACAAAGTCATTTCCAAATTGATAAATGGTCAAAGGATATGAACAGGCAGTTTTCAGAGGAAGAAATTAAAGATATCTATAATCATATGAAAAAATGCTCTAAATCACTAATGATTAGACAAATGCAAATCAAAACAACCCTTAGGTACCACATCTCACCTGTCATCTGGTTAACATGACAAAACAGGAAAATTATAAATGCTGGAGAAGATGTGGGAAAATTGGAATAATAATGCATTATTGGTGGAGTTGCAAACTGATCCAACCATTCTGGACAGCAATCTGGAACTATGCCCAAAAGGCTATTAAAATGTGCATACCCTTTGACCCAAGCAATACCATTTCTAGGGCTATATCCCAAAGAGATCATACAAATGCAAAAAGGACCTGTATGTACAAAAAATATTTATAGCAGCTCTTTTTGTGGTGGCAAAGAATTGGAAATCAAGGGGATACCTATCAATTGGGGAATGGCTAAACAAGTTGTGGTATATGAATACAATGGAATATTATTATGCTATAAGAAATGAGGAGCAGATGGACCTCATAATAAACTGGAAAGATCTCTATGAACTGATGCTGAGTAATGGGAGCAGAATCAGGAGAACTTTGTACACAATTACAGACACATTGATAGACTTGGCTCCTCTCAGCAATGCAAGGTTCTAAGACAACTCCAAAAGACTTGTGATGGAAAAGGCTATCCACATCCAGAGAAAGAATTACAGAGTCTGAATGCAGACTGAAGCAAACTATTCGCTCTTTTTTTGTTTTGTTTTTTTCTTTCTCATGGTTCATTCCATTGGTTATAATTCTTCTTTACAACTTGACTATTGTGAATATATTTAATGCAAAGGTGTATGTAGAACCTCTATCAGATTACAAGCCCCTCTTGGGGCAGGGAAGAGGAGAGAGATGGGGAGGAGAGGGAGAAAATTTGGAACTCAAAAACTTGTGGAATTGAATGTTGCAAACTAAAAATAAGCAAATCTAAAAGGGAAAAAAAGTTTATCTAAAAAGATCTAGGGGTGGGGAACCTGCTGCCTTGAAGCCACATGTAGCCTTCTAGGTTCTTGGGTTCACCCTTTTGACTGAATCCAAGTTTTACAGTATAAATCCTTTTATTAAGGGAATTAGTTCTGTGAAGTTTGGATTCAGTCAAAGGCCACACTTGAGGACCACCATACATGGCCTCGAGGCCACAGGTTCCCCATCCCTGATAGGGGTTTTAGTGGACAACTCAATGTAAGTCAAGAGGGTGAAACTACAGCCCAAAAAGCTAATATAGCCTAAGCTCCTGGGGAATAGGAAAGTGACACCAAATTCTCCACTGGAGAGACCACCTCTGAGGCACTGTGTTTAGCTCTGATCACCACAGATTAGAAAAATACAGATAAACTAGGGGAAATCCAAGAGGTCAACAAGAATGGTGAAGATCCTTGAATTCATATAGATGAGGACTGTCTCAAGAAACTGGGGATGTCTAATCTAGGGATGGCTGAAAGCACTGCCTAAGTACTAGAAAGGTGGTGTATGTATGAAAGAGGGATTAGATCACTCTATGTGGCTCAGAGAAAAGAAACAAGAACAATAGGTACAAGTTGCAAATAGGTACAAGGCAAACTTCAGTTCTGGTGTCTAGAAAAACTTCCTAACAATTAGAGCTACATGAAGATATTATCAGTTCCCTCAAAAGGGGGATGGTTCCCTACTTTCAGAGGTCTTTAAGCATAAGTATGGTATAGAGATTCCTTTCAAGCTCACTTTCTATGATACCTCAAGCACAATGTAGTCTCCCTATATCTTGACTGAGTCCATTTTACTGATAACTTATCTGAAATATAAATTGTTCCTGAAGTCCCTTTCAGCTTTCAAATTCTGTGATTCTTTGAAGTGATGTAGTTTAAGTAAAGCAATTTGCAAAAGAATAAATTCATTAGTACAACTATGAAATTAAAAACAATAACAGCAACAAATTTGTATTAAAATACCTATGAACTTCTTTTCTATGGGGTCAAAGTGGGAAAGGGTATATCCATCATTTTAGAGATGAGAGAAACAAATTTTGACACACGAGAAGTAATTAGGTGGCATAGTGAATAGCGCACTGGCTCTGGAGTCAGGAAGACCTGAGTTCAAATCCAACCTCAGACACTTACAAGCTATCTGCCCTGGGAAAGTCACATCAGCTGTTTTCTTCAGTTACTTCATCTGTAAAATGAGATAATAGCACCTATTTCCCAGAGTCATTATGAGAATAGATTAATAATTGTAAAGCACCTAATACAACACCTAGCACACTGTGAGCACTATATGAATGTCAGATACTACTGTTGTTATTATATTATGAAAGTAATGAAATATTATTGAGCAGTACAAAATGGTGAAAAAGCCAGATTCAAAGAAATCTCCAAAGACTTATATGAACTGAAGCAGACTGGAGTGAGCAGAATTAGGAAGCCAATTTCTACGAAGACTACAACAGAATATAAAAAGGACAACTATGGGACTTAAGAACTCAGATTAATGAATACAGTGACCAAACACTTAACCAGAGGACTAGGGATCAAGCAGATTTACCACAACCTAACAATGAGATGAAAGACTGAAAAGACACATTAAGATATACATTTTGACTTGTGGCAAGTACATGATCGTTTTGTTCAACTGTGCTTATTTGTTACATAGTAGGCTTTGTTTTTGTTTAATTTTTTTTTGGAGGGGGAAACAAATAATAAGGCTGATGCCAAGTAGAAAAAAGAAAAGAAAGCCCTTGTATTTTTTTAATGCAAACAATAAAATAGAAGTTTGAAGGAAAACACACAAGCAGAACAGCACTTTATCTAACATTGAATTTATAATGTTCTTTTGTAAAAATGCTGGCTGCACATATTATAGATCTGTGGTTTCATTCAAATATCCTATTTTTTCTGCCCTGTGTAAATGGAAATGCAAATATTTGATGTTTATTAAGTACAAAAAAAAAAAGAGAGGAAATGCTTAAATGATATCACAGAGAAAAATGACAATTGCTACTAATTTAAAATTAATATATACACTTTAGCTTGGGGGATTAATAATCAATAACAGAATTTATCAGACACAGTATCATTATTTTCCATTCTTTGTTTCACCGTTCATTTTTCTTATTTTCTTGTTTTTATATATATATACATACACACACACACACATATGTCTATTTGTACTTACCAATGGAAACTTTTTGAAAATGATAAGTAAAAAAAAATTAGTCTCACAGAAGTATACCAGATAGGTGATATCACTCACTATATTAAAATCACTTGTAACTCTTTCTCTTCATGCCAAGGCCAGGGGCAAAGGACTTACTCATTTGGAAGTGACATCAGTAAGCAGGGAAAGGCAGGAGCAACTACCCCACCACACCTCATCTGCCTTCTGACTATCTGCACTTGTGAGCCCCTTCTACCAATACTGAGCTCTTCCATGAACCTCTATTTTGGGGAAGAGCCTCAAATATGCTATACCTTCATTAGTCTTAACCACCATGCTCCCACCTGGGTACCTAACTCCTCTTCCCTTTTCATCTACCTTTTTATAGTTGGTTTTCTCCCATCAGAATTTAAGATTCCCCTCCCTCCTTCCCCTACTCACCTTGAATTTGTATCCCCAGTGCTTTTTTAACAGTATTAGTAAACACTTCAATAAATGTTTGTGGACTAACATTCCTCTCTCCCTGACCACATGATCCCAAGAAACAGGTTTTGGTGATTTAGTTTGTTTTGTTTGTCCTTTTCAATCCTAGGTACTGGGAATGGAGTCCCCAACCTGGTATCTTGAGCCATGGGGATCCTGCCCAGAATTACAGGCAGGATATTGCTAACAATCCAGATCCCAGTAAATTGGGGAAGTGGGGCGGGGTATAGAGAGAAAGAGAGTCAACAGCTTTAGGACTAGGTACTTGGAAAGTGAGTTAATCTAATCTCTACTAATCTCTACTTCCCCCTCCCCAGAGAGTGAGGTAGTATAGATGGATTACACCCCTATAGTTGAGGGTCAATGTTTATGTTTGCACTCATTTTATCTTTGAAGTAAACATTCCTTTGTAAAAGTTAAACTAAAATAAAAGCACTTGTTTATTATATAAATTAATATAATGTTATTGCCAAATGCTTTATTGCCTTACCATGCTACCATATTTTTTACTAGCCACGTGACCATGGGTTTTGCCTTAGTTTCCTTATCTGTAAAATAAGCTAGAGAAGGAAAGGGCAAACCAATCCAGTATCTTTGCCAAGAAAATCCCAAATGGGATCTCAGGAGAGTTAGACACAACTGAAAAATGATTCAACAAAAAACAAAAGACTCACCTTACTTAACTCTACCTCTCCTCACTGCCTTTATTTTCCAGATATTATTTTTTATTTTTAAAAAACTGAAAAACAAAAGTTAAGTTTTGGTGTTTATTTTGGAGGGTTTGGGGGGGGGGGTCTAGATCTATGATTTCATTAGGAGGTAGAACTCTCAGCATGGAAAACTAGAAGTCCTAATTCTGAATCCTAGGTCTGATGTGTGTGACCTTGGGCAAGTCACTGCATGTATTTGAGACTCAATCTCCTCATCTGTAAAAGGAGAGTTGTTTAGATGACCTTCCTTCCGGCTCTAAAATCTATGCTCTTGTGATTTTATAACTACAAACACAAAAGGTTCCTGCACTTCTGGGAAATTCACATACGTAAATAAGACATGGCAATTTAAGGATGTAAAGAATAACAACCAGAGAAATCAAAGTAGGCTAAGGAGGAGGTGGCATCAGGGCTGAACACGGGTGGAATACAAGGAATCCTAGATGCCGGAATGAATAAAGAATACATTCCAGGGATGGGGGGAAAGGAAGGAGGGGTGAGGAAAGGGAGAGGATTGGTCAGTGAGAATTCATGGAGGAACGAAATGCAATGGCCCAACTTGTCTTAAATGCAGAGTTGTTAGTAAAGAGCAAAACAAACTAAAATTGCCAAGTCACTGCTTTCAAATGCTACTGAACTCCTCCCACTAAGCCATCCCAAGTAGTCCTTCAGATACCTCACAACTCTCAAATGCTAAGGATTATCAAAGGGGGATATGGCATCATGAAGACCTTCTTTTGTATTAACCCAAACTAATTAAAGCCTACCTATAGGTTTAAGGCCAATTTTTGACCACTTAACAGTCTACTAAATATTGTCACACAAAACAAACAATAATCCATTATAGAAATTTCATAATGGCAAGTAGAAAAGTCTAGCAAGCAACCACCCCAAGATTAGTCTACATTCTCTCCCTCTCCTCTCTCATGATCTAATACAGTCCCTCTACTAGGTTCCTATTCATACTTGTGGACTAAAAATGGACAATATCCCATAAGAGTTAACACTACACTAAAGAATAGCAGGATGCATCCCAACCAGAAGAGCAGGTTCCTTTTCCACTCTACCTCCCCAAAGAAGAAATAAGAAGTTCTACTCAGCTATTCTGGAGATTGCTATGCCTTTTCATAAGCTAAAAAGCATCTGAGCACTGAGCCTCTCTGCTCTGTAAATAACTTTCTACAGCAACAAAGTCCATTGTCTTTCTAGGCAGTGGGATAAAAGAAATCATCTATACGTTAAAATGAAGCAGCTTTGTTTCTTTACCTTATAACCTGACTGAACACTCACAAAGAAACAATGATCATGACTGATAGAGTGGATCTGTTCATGGAAGGAACAGGACTTAGTCAGAAATTGAAGTTAGGACACAAAATATCAGGGAAAAAGAAAGGGACAAGAGGTAAGCAAAGATTTTTTTAAAAAGTGACTAATGTTTATATTACTTGTTAGATATTTTTTTTTATTCCTGGGAAGAGGTTTGTTAAGAGAGGGTACCACTAAGATAGTGTGTTTCTAAATGCATATAAACAGCAGCCATTTGTGAGTCCCATCACAGTTTATCTTCAACCACAGCTAATTCAATGAAAATATACCATTCTATGACTCTCACAATCAACAAAAATTCATTAATTTTGCCTTTATTCTTCTAAATGATTATTATTCTCTCTAGCTCTATAAAATATCTTCTGGGTATTTAAATAGCACTAAACCTATAAATTAATTTCAATGATACTGTCATTTTATAATATCACCATGTTCTAGTCAAAAACACTAAATAACAATCCAACTATTTAACTTGTTCTTTATACCTCCCCTCAGATTCTTACTAGATGTCTGACCCCACTAGGCAAGTCATCATTTACTGATTTAACCTCTCTCAGATTCAATTTCCTCATCTGTGGAGATAATGATAACAACTAAATGCGTAGGGTGAGATCAAAATGAGACAATATATGGAATGCACTTTCCAAACTTTAAAGTGCTATATATAAATGCCAGCTAAAAACATAGAATTTATTAAGTGTCTACTATGCCAGGCACCAGGCTGGGGATACAAAGAAAGGCAAAAGAGATACACATTTGTTAGGACTATTGTGTAACTGTACTATACAAATACTCAGTGTGGTTTGTCAGAGAGACCTCTAAACAGTTTATGCATTTTGCTGTTATTCTGAATGGAACTTCCCTTTTTATCCCTCTTGGATTCACATACAGAAATACTATTGATGTCTGTGGATTGTATTCCTTCAATGGAAGGTAAACAGAATATCTAGATAATGGAGAAGAAGACCTGGTTCTCCCTTCCTGAGAAGAGTGGACCTTTAAAAGACAGGATTAATTTAGTTCTTAGCAGAGAACTGAAGGAACCTCTTCCTGGAGCTCATTATCTTGCCAAAAGTCAGGATGATGCATTACACCTTCTTGAACTTCCAGAACTAGCAAACAAGGTAGACAAGATTTGGGTAGTTGGAGGCAGCTCTGTTTATAAGGAAGCAATGAACAAACCTGGATATCAGCTGTTGTTTGTGACCAGAATTTTGGGAGAATTTGAGAGTGACACATTTTTTCCAGAAACTGACCTAAAGAAATATAAACTTCTCCCAGAATATCCAGGTGTTCTTACTGATGTCCAAGAAGAAAAAGGCACTCAGTAGAAATTTGAAGGATATGAAAAACATGATTAATATGTAAGGTTTGAAGGCTGCTGTTTCCAACAAATTTTTCCATTAAAAATTAAATTGGAAAAAATTAAATAAGAAGAAAAACTTATTAGAAGCAAAAAAAAAAAAGTAGTAACTACCACTTTACTGAAGCTACTGTCTCAATTGGCTCCTTTGGTGATTCTCCAGGATTCTATCCCATAGACAAGTCATGAGCAAATAGGAATAGTTTTCTCCCTTCTTTGTCTACTTTTATGCCTTTGATTTCTCTATCTTGTCTTATTGCTATTCTTAGCATTTCTAGAACTATGTCAAATAATATCACATAAAGAAGGCAACCTTACTTTACCACTGAATTGACTGGAAAAGCTTCTAATGTATCTCCATTGAATATAATAGTAGCTTTTGATTTTAGATACGTTTTATATTAAAAAAAATCCTACTAACCCTATATGTGGTAGAGTTTTAAACTAACATGATAATTTGTGAAAGACTTTTTCCTCTCTTAATGATATGATCCTGAATCCAAAGAAGAAAAATGGGTTATTGTTTTAGTGAAGAATTTGGGGGTGATTAAAAGTACTCTTGGAGAGGCTAGGGGGCACAGCAAATAGAGCACCGACCCTGGAGTCAGGAGGACCTGAGTTCAAATCTGGCCTCAGACACTTAACACTTACTAGCCATGTGACCTTGGGCAAGTCACTTAATCCCAACTGCCCTACATTACCCCTTCCAAAAAAAAAAAGTACTATCCAATTTTCCAAATGTAATCCAGCCTGTTCTTTGTCCATTTAATTCTAGGCCTGATTCATTATTCATCTACAATGTCTACCATCTACACCCCCCCCACACACACACACCCCCCTCTAAAAATACAAAGACAAAAAAAGAAGCAGTCCTTTACCCTCAAGGAGCTTACATTATATAAAGGAAGGCAACATGTACAAATATGAATGTATTCAAAATAAAGATATGGTAATGGGGAAAGCAGAAGTCCCAGGAAAGCAGAAGTTACTAGCAGCAGGGAAAATCAGGAAAGTCTCATGTAAGAGATGTCTGAGTTGAGCTTTGAAGGAAATTAAGGATTCTAAGGACAGAAATAAGAAAGGGAAGCATTCCAAGCAGGGGAAAGAAGGTCAAACAAACTAGGAAAGTCGGAGAAATATCATGTCTTGTGTAAGAAACAGTAAGAAGGCAAGTTTGGCTTAACCACAGAATACATGAAATAGAGTAATATGTAAGACTGGAAAGGTAAGACACAAGTAGGGGAAGTGCTACTCTGAACCTACAATAATTGTGACCCACAAAAGGAGACTGGCTGATGAAGTAAAAGCAGTCAGAACCTTGCAACAGACAACCATGATAAGTCAAGGAGGGAAATGCTAGACATAGTCAGACATGCCTATAACTTCAAAAAGTTCAAAGAAATAACAGACATGAGCACTCTTAACTCTATTCAAGGCCCACCTCTAGCACATCTCCCTTCAGGAGATACTTTCTGAGTCTCTCATTTGTTAGTGTACCTCTCCAAATCATCATGTGGGGATATTTTTTGTTATATCAGGAATACTGTATTTACTTCTCTATGAGCAAATTTCAGGCTCCTGCTTAGTATAGCGCTTGGCAAATAAGCACTTAACAAATGCTTATTAACTATTGATTATTTGACAATCCATTGTTTACTGTTTGAAAGTATCCCCTGGTAGCATGAAAGATTCTTGAAAGCAGGAACTCTTTCACTACTGTCTTTGCATGGTATTTGTCACTTAATGTCTGTTAAGTGACTTGACTGAACACGGCTCAGAGATTTTAAGTGATTTCTCTGAAGTGACAAAGCCTACTACGTAATGAGCCTAGGCTTTCTAATTTCCTAGTCCAGTAGTATTTCTACTAACCTACAATCAATGATAAAGAAATAACAGAATGAGCTTTTCTAAAAGATGAACCCATAAAAACAAAGTACTTTAAATAAGGCAAGTTCTCTTCTGATACCTCATCATGGCATGAAGGTGGCCCTAATGTGGTGAAGGCTGTATATAAGTATATGTAAGCTCTGGAAGACCACACAATTCCAAAAAGATTTTAAGCATGGTCTTAGCAAAAAACTATGTCTGCTTTTCACCAGCCTAAGTAAAAAAGAAAACTCACTAGTCACTTGGTAATGCATTATCTGGCCATAGGAATCCAAAAAAAAAAACAAAGAAAAATACAAAATAGCCCAGTCCTATTGCCCTCATTTCCACTTCTGAGGCTACAGTAACAGAAGTAAGGAGAAGGGAGCAAAATGTATACTAAGAATCACAAATTTTTAACCAATTATAAACATTAACCTAATTGTTGGTACTCTAAATGCATGATCTTTGTCCAGGACCCAATAAGTTATATTACTGAAGGAACTGAATCATACCAATATTAACAAGCTCACTATAAATGAAACCATAACAAAATAAAGTTGACAATAATAGAAGGACGACTTACTGGTTTCCCCAGGAAAAGCATGCAAATAGCAGAGTTGATTTTACTGTGCATCCAAAGGCAATAGGAAACAATCTCATGGACCACCTGATCACTTCCTATTGTGGAATCCTTGAAGTTTCAAAAAGATAATCATGAAGATAATTTCAGTTTATACAGCAACATTTGTTGCAGAGGATGAGGAAGCAGAAAAATTCTACAAAGAACTCAGACCTTGCAAATTAAATCAATCTATACTTTAATACTCAATGACTTCAATAAAAAGGCTACCACCTAAGTTCAGGTCCTCATTACCTCTCACCTAGATTCTCGAAATAGTCTACTAATGGGTCTCTTAGCCAAAGTAATTTTCGTTAAGCACAGACCACGTGACTCGACTACTCAATCAATGCCAATGGTTTCCTATTGCTTCTAGCATCAAATATAAATGTCTATGTTTATATCCCTATATATGCTTTTAAATCCCTGTACAACATGGCCCTATTTTTCCAGCCTGGATGGGCATCACTCTTCCTCCACACTCTAATCCAACTAAATCAGCCTTCTCTCTCCTCATACAAAACACTGCATCTCCTGTCTCATCTGCCTTTGAAATGGTTATCCTACAAACCTAGACTGCATTCCCTCCTCACCCCCTACCTCATAAAGTCCCTCAGTTCCTTTAAGATAAAAGCAAAAATACTCTCCTTCTGCAAGAAGCTTTTCCTGATGCCCCAAGTGGTAGTATTCTGCTTCTTAAACCCTGTCATATTTAACTACTTTGTATATATCTGTATTCATTAACTTTCCATTTATGTTGTACATATTTACATGTGTAATTTTGCCCTCTATTACACTGTAATGTTCTTGAGTAGGGATTGTTTCATTCTTTTTACCTATATGTCTAGCACCTAGCTTAGTACACAGTAGGTGCTTAATAAATACTTGGTGATTGATTGAGGGGGGGAAGTTTACAGAAAGCTCATTGAGACTTAACTAAATCTGTTCATCTTCAAAACATTCAAAACTGAAATTGGAGGGTAACAGCCAAAACATGAAAAAAAATGTTTAAATCTCTACCATTTTCTCCACCAATGACAGTGACAAGTACATCTTTGATACTAGTTTAAGAAGAAAACACAGCTTTCAGAAATAGACTACATATATAACTTCATATAACTAACTCAAAGGTCCCAATGAGCTTATGTGCTGACTGACTATATCTATATCTATCTATATATATCTATCTCTATCTATATATATTTTGCTTTTTGGAGGGGGGAAGGTAGGACAATTGATGTTAAGTGACTTGCCCAAGGTCACATGGCTAGTTTTTTTAATGTGTTAAGTGTCAGGTAGGATTTGAACTCAGGTCCTCCTGACTCCAGGGCTGGTGCTCTATTCACTGCACCACCTAGCTTCCCCTGACTATAGTTTTTAAAATAATGATTAGGTAGACTTTAAAGGATTCTTATCAGGAATCTCCCATCTATTAAAATAATATAATAAGAGATAATCCTCCGATTAACAAAAAACAATGCTTGCCTAGATGTTTGCCACTGTCATAGATAATGTACAACACACACCTGAAAAGAAAGTTAAGTCTTCCAACTCTTTCTGCTTACAAATCATATTATGCTGATTTTGTTCTAAAATCCTATAACCATCTACACAAGAAAAGACAACTGGATGAAAAAGGTCTCTTCTTTAGTTAGCAGCTAGCCCCTAGAGGTATGTGGGCCTGGGTGTGGGTATGTAGACAATAGACACCGTAGATGAATAATGAATTAGGCCTAGAGTAGACAAAGAACAGGATAGATTACATTTGGAAAATTGGATAGTGCTTTTAATCATCCCAAAATTCTTCACTGAGACAGTCACTCATCTTTTAACATCAGTGTTCTACTGGTGATGCTATATAGTTCCACTTATAGAATACCAGTTTTCCAAACATTTAAACCAGAGGTCATCAGAAGGTCAATGAAGAGGTGCTTAGTGGGCATCAAAAGGCTGCAGAATAATACCAAGAAAGAATGACATGGGTGAAGTGGTGTAAAGGATATCGTTAGATATCATTTTCATGACTGAAAAAGAGTTTGGTTAGCTGCTGTGAGAACAAAAGATAATTGATGGATAGTCCACATGCTTTAGTGATATCTCTGCACAATGTGAATAGGTCTAAAATAGGCGTTTTTAACCTTTTTTGTGTATCATAAACCTCTTCAGCAGCCTGATGAAATCTATGTACCCCTACTCAGAATGCTTTTAAATGCATAATATACAAAGGATTGACAAAGAAACCAATTATACTGGAATAGTTATCAATTTTTTAAAATCAAGTTTATAGTCCCTAGGTTAAGAACTTCTGGTCTAGAAAAAAGCCCCCAGTATATTGAATGCAGGCCCTTGGAGGACTTATGGGAAGACATGAGCAAGATTCACACAAAATACAAAGGCCTAGATAGGATAGGATATGATCACTGTAGGAAGCGCCTACATTCACAAAATCAGAGATCCACCAAAGTTCTAAATACAAAACTGCTTTGTGATACAAAAAGACAAAGAAAAATAACTCATGAAGGAAGTAAAAATAAACTCTGAAACAGATGGTTATCAAAACCAGAGACAAGAGAATACAATATAAGCTCTTCAGGGCAGGGATCATCTCAAGTAATCAATATAGGTTCGTTAAGCAACTACTATGTGCCAGGTACTGTGCTAGGCACTGGGCATACAAAGACCCAAAACAATTCCTGCCCATGAACTTACATTCTATCAAAAGAAACAGAGTATATATATTTGAATAAATACATACAAGAAATACAAAGTAACTTGTGGGGAGATGGGGAACTAACAAGTTTGGAGAGGGAAATCAGAAAAGGCTTTCTACTTTTAAGAAGGTGGTACTTGAGTTGAACTTTAAAAGGCTCAAAGCATTCAGAGAGGCAGAACAGTTTTCCTCAGCATCTAGATCACCTAGTTTATCTAGCTTTATACATGGTACTTTCTAAAATTCATTCAACTGAATTACTAGGCAAGTGGAAGAACACATTAAAGATGAAAAAAGGGGAACTTTTAGATACAAACTTTTAGGCTATTCTATAGAAAATGGATCTGAACCTTATTCTTTATAATACAATACAATAATAATCCATAGGCATCAGTACATCAACACAACCTGCACCTGAAGCTAAGAAAAAAAATAAGTAAATTGTGGTAATTAATAACCCCTTGTTTACTGGTAATAATGAACCCATATGAACTGACATGGCCAATGGAGAGAGTAGTATTTTCATCCTATGGCCTCTCAGACAAAACAAATTTCACTAAGACTGTCAGACATCATCCACATCTGTTGATTTATATGAAAACAAATGAAACAAACAAAATAGACTTTTACAGTATTTGTAGTGATTACTGGATGGTAAAACTAAAGGTATTCTGGGTACAAGAGCTGTTTTCAAGTCTTCTTCCAATTAAAAGTTTTAACTCTAGGGAGCGGCTAGGTGGCACAGTGAGTAGAGCGCTGGCCCTGGAGTCAGAAGGACCTGAGTTCGGATCTGGCCTCAGACACTTAACACACAAACAAAAACCTAGCCGTGTAACCTTGGGCAAGTTACTTAACCCCAATTGCCCTCCAAAAGGCAAAAAAAAAAAAAGTTTTAACTCTTAAAGAAAAAGGAGGATCAGAGGATCATAGACTTAGAAGGCTAGAAAGATGGTTAAGGCCATGAAAGCTGAGTATGTGCCAATTTGATTAGGAAGCTATAAACTGAAAAAAAAAAAAAACCAAAGAGAAAAGAAGCCAGAACCAGAAAGGAAGAAAGAAGCCAGGTACAGAAAGGCATAAAAGAAAGTAGTAGAGAAGACGTTCAGAAACTCAAAGAATAAAATTACTGACAAAAACAGGATCAACACATCCTAGCAAACCAATGTATAATAATCAAAATAAATTTATCATTTTAACAAATAGAGGGGATAAATAAGACTATACACATATCTGGTGGGATAGAGCTTATAGAAAGAATATCAGAATATAAATATTTTATACAAAAGAAAAAGATAAGGGCCAAGAGTAGCACTACATGTCAAAGATACACACACACACACACACACACACACACGGGAAATCCACAACTTGAGAAGGGAAGCATGTGCATGAAGATAAAAGGAGTGGAAAAAACAAGTGTTATTATTGGAGTATATCATAGGCTGTCTTGCACAGATGGGAGATATGGATAATACTTCCCAAATATAGATTACAAAACTAGCATAAAAGTAAAGTTACATGGTTATGGAGATCTTCAATTATCCTGACATCTGCTAGAAGTCTCATTCCAGAGTCTGGAGATATCTGATAAATTCCCAAGATAACTTGCCAGCAATTTCCTTTCTCAGAATGTAGAGAACACTAGTAGGGGAATTATACTCTGAATCTACAGCAATTATGACCAATAGGGAGGGACTGGTTGGTGAAATAAAAGTAATAAGAACCTAGTAACAGGTGACTATGAATATCAAGGAAGGAAATGCTAGACATAGTCAGACATATCTAAAACCTTAAGAAGTTAAAAGAAATAATAGTTGTGAGTTCTCAGAAGAGCCCAGAACTAAAAAGGACAAGAAAAAACGGAAGAGCATATATATAACAAAAGCATGCCAGAAATCTGTAAGAATGCTGTTGAGAAGGCTAGTTTTATTAAAAACCTTCTTCACAGCTGTCTGAGGAAGAGAGAATGAACCAAAGCTTGTGAAAAACAGTCACTCGGGGAAAGTAACCTCAAAATCATCCCTCAACTCTTCCTTCTCCCTCACCTCCTCCCCTTATCCAATACGTTGCCAAATCTTCAGATGATATAGAGCTGTTAAGGGAGAGCCAATATGTTGGAAAGAACTCATCAAACTGGAATAAGATGAATCTAACAAATGAAATTTAATAAGAATAAATGTAAAGTCTTGCAGCAAAATTTTCAAAAACCAACTTCAGATAACACAAAATGGGAGAGACTTACCTTAATATCAGTTCATGTAAAAATTATCATTGGTGTATTAATTTACTGCTCATGAATCCTCAGTAGCATGTGATGACAAAAAAGGCTAAAGTAATCTTAGGCTATATTAGTGAAAGTATAAAAGAGGTAAGAGTCTCACTGAATACTACAAAAATCAGACCAATCTAGAATATGTTGAATTTTGGGCACTACATTTTAAGGGAACTGACAAATTAAATCAAGTACATGGAAGAGTGACCAGGACAACAAGTGCATATGAAATAATGTCATAGTAGGAATGCTTGGCTGTTTTTGTTTTTTAAACATAGGAATGTTAAACCTAGAGGCCTACAGTAGACATGATAATACATTTCAAATATTTAAAGGACTGCCATTTAGATGGATTAAATAATCTGTGTGGCTACAGAGGACACAACTAATAAATACTACAGAGGAGTAGATTTCACCTCAGTATAATAATCAGAGTTGTCCAAAAATAGAACAAAAAGAGCCATCTCTCAAGTTCTCTGCCACTGGATATATGAAAATAGAACTTAGATAACTTATCATTGATGAGCTGGGGGTTGGAGGAGAAGGGGGTCACCTGGAGGATTTACTATATCCTAGGAGACTCTGAGCTATATAACTATTTAAAAGACTCCCACTCTAAGAATCTATGATTCTAGAAGTAGTAATTCTGTGGGTTCTGTCCCAAATAAGTAGTGTATTGACAATAAAAGAGCTTTCTTCTCTTCATATTCCTTTATTTTTTGTTTTTTTGGTTAAGGCTTGTCACTTGATAAGTACAGGGGAACTTTGAGGAAACTGCCTCTACCAAAGCCAAGAGGAAAATGTTCTACAATTAATAGTCTTAAAGAGTTACCTGGGGCTGAGGTACTAAAAGGTTTAAAAGATTTGTCCAAGTTCTCAAAGTCAGTCAATCAACTTCTGACAAAGACTATAACTTCAAACAAATTTTGTTCCATGATGGCACATGAAAAAAAGTTTACGGAATTCTAAACAAATAATCATTAAAACAAAAAAAAAAAAAGAGTACATCAGCACTGACCTTGCAGTGTCTAACAAAGGTAATTTTCAATTTTGTTTTAGATACACTTCATTCCTTTACATTATTCTACAGTCAAAAATAGTAAGTGTCTACTAGGTGCAAAGCAATGTACTAGCCTTACTATGCTAAGCATTTAATTAGCCATTATTATATGTGATTAAGAATATACTGGAGAAATAAATTGTTCACCATACATATATACATGAGAGCTCGCCTGCACACAGGACACAGACACACACACACTCTCTCTCTCTCTCTCTCTCTCTCTCTCTCTCTCTCTGGAGAGACTGGTTACCCTAACAGATAAAGGGTAGGCCTTAGAGTCAGGAAGACCTGGGCTAAAGTCCAGCTTTTGACACCTACTGACTATCTGACCATTTGTAAGCCTCAGTATCCACCAGGCAATTCTATCAAACTAAAAATTTCAGAAAAGGTGTTGATCTTCATTAGTATATGTAGTTTCCACACCAGAAAGTTCCCCGGAGATGAAATCACAAATCCGGACCAAAAAAAAGTATTGTTATTTCTAAGAATGATCCAACATAGTAGGATTTAGTAATGTATGGCACAAGATAATTCTTATTTGATAATGTATGGCTGCAGAGGAGAGGTAGGGAATGTCAATGGATTCATAATTGATGTTATAAATTATATAATGTTATAAAATATATTAAATACAGTCCCTAAAATACTTCCCCTAGGATAGATATTGCAAGTATAATGCCATTATAGATAATGACTTTGAGGCACAGAAAGGTTAACTGACTAAACACAACTAATAAGATTCAGGAAATCAGGATTCAAATTGTGGTCTTCTGACTCCAAATCTAGGGCTCTTTCTATCCCATGATGCCTCTAGAAGCCTACACTGGGACTAATTCTCTAAGTGACCCTTTGAGCACTTGAAATTCATCTGTCCCACACTAAAGATTAATATCATTTAAATAAAATCATTTAAATAATATCATTTAAGTCATTTAAATTAATATCATTTAAATTAATATCATTTAAATTTACTAGAAGCACTTACATATTTAATTCCATACACCAGGCTAACAACACCTAACTTCTAACACCTACCAAACTGACCTTTAAAGTCAAGTTTCAAAAAAGATCCCTGGATATAGATAGTTAGGTCATTTGTGAGGTCACCTAAAATCCCTAACTTTTCTCCTAAAATGAACACTGATAATTTTTAAAAGCAGCCTGTATTCAACAAGCCATCAATATTCTATGCCCTAGTGATGAGGCCTTAAAAATCTTAATTTTGCTAGTTCTACTTGTCAAAAAAAAAAAATCACTGTAAGAACTGGCAAAGGGGGAAAACAAGCCTGTCCTCTGACTAGATCATAATCAGTTTAGTTTTATCTCTAGGTAAAAGTTGAGGAATGGTACAATCTTGCATTCCTTACTCCTCAAAAAGTAAAAGTATTGTTTCCACGAAGTGTTATTAGACTTATGCCCACCTATTCATTAAAAGTGATCTGCAACGTTCCATTACACAAATGAAAGATCAACACAAAGGAAATACAACTCAAGGAAAAGAGTTAAGTCTCCATTCTCTCACCTAAGTTTCCCTTCAGTTTCAAGCTTGTCTTGAGTACATTCAGGAATGGGCCTAGCAGTTCCCATCAATCGACCCCATCTTCCTCTCACTGCTTGCTCTCCTACTCTTTTGTCTTGAGTTCTCAGTCCTTTCTATGCTTGGCCTAACCCTGAAGCTGCCTCCCACATCCCGAAGCCCAGGAACTCTTTCAGACACACAGACGTCTGCCTCTGTCCTAGGATTTACTTTTAACTTTCCTTTCTGGCAGTACATCAGGGCTCATGTTTACCAGGCCTGGATGGGATGGGATGAGATGGGATGGGATGGGATGAGATGGGAAGGGATGGGATGAAATAAGAAGGGATGAGATGGGATGCGGTGGGATAGGGAGGGATGGAGTGGGATGGGGCGGAGTGGGATGGGATGGGATGGGGGATGGGGGAGGGAAAGGGAGGGGAAGACTGGGAAGGGGAGGAGAGAGAATAGGATGGGTGGAGGTGGGAAAGGAGGGGAGGGGAGACCCTGGCCTAGGAGAAAATGTATGGGGGAGGGGGAAGCCAAGCCAGGGCATCTTCCCCAGACTGCCTCGCGGGCAACGAGGACTGGCCCGGCGACGAGCGGGGGAGGGGTGCCCGCCCGCGCGCCTAGCAGAACCCTTAACTCCATGGGCTAGCGACCGGATGAGGGGCGGCGCGGTAGTAGCAGCCGTCCTCGTCGTCGTTCCCCGCCCCCCCTGCCCCAGCTCTGCGGGCACGCGCGAACACACACACGCACGCACACTCGCACGCACACACACACACACAAAGCGGCCCGGCGCGGGCCGATCCAGCCAGGCCCGGGGGAGGAGCAGCAGGGCCGTTGGCGGCGGTCCCCGGGCCAGGCCTAAGCCAGAGGAGGCCGCGCCGCGCCCCGCCCCCGCCTCGCTTAGCCGCCAACGGCCCCGCGGCCCCCGCCCGCCCGTGGTCCCTCCGCCCGTCCTTTCCTCCCTCCCTCCCTCCCTCACTCACCCACCTCAGAATCCGCGGCGGCCATGGCCCGGGTGCCCCAACTGTGGCCCCGCCCCCGTCCCGCCTCGCGCACATAGGCCCCACCCCCACGGCGCCCCGCCTCTGGTCGATAAGCCCCGCCCCCGCGCAGCCACACGCACACCAAGACCCCGCCCCTCTCCGCAACCGTTCATCCCCACTAGAACTGAGGAAACGAAGGGAGCTGACCCAGGACAGCGAGCCGACTGCGCACGCGCAGTTAACGAAGCTGTTATGGCGGCACCCAAACTCGCTTTTCCGCACAGCTGGAGTACCACGTGACTTCACTGCAAGCCAGAACCAAGTGCGTCACCAGCGCTAGAGGGACCCTGGGAGGCTCGGACGGGAATTGAGGTTACAAACGCTCTCTCGCAGCTCCGGGCAGTGAGGGCGCTCAAGCTTGAGAGTGTAAAGTTAATAAACGCATGTTTACTGACTCCTCCATGAAACTTTTCATGGCGGGGAACAAGAGGGTAGGCATGGAGCTTAGCGTGACATCCTGGGCCTAGAATCTTAGCTTTCCTCGGCTCCCAAGCCGAGTAACCCCCGGGAGAGTCCGTATCCGAAGCTCCAGGAAGGGGAGGTCCAAGATCACAAAACCAGTCCATGTGCACGTTCTCAGCTAGCTAGTCAAGGAACGGTGGTCATCCCCACAGTACTGATGGGAAAACTGAGGCCCTAAATGGCTCATACCCGAAGCCAGGGAATAAGGGCGGAGTCTCGACTCCTCCTAGCCTCTGAATCTCCACCTCAGCCTGGGGCTCTTCTCTCCTCCCGTTCCAAGGTATAGAAGTCCCCGGGTTGCCCCAGATGGGCAGGACCACACCACGGCTCCCTGCCGCCCTCTGCAGACGAAAGGCGGGATGGTGTTTCTCTTTCTCCCCAGGTTCCCTCACTGGATTAGGGACATAGCCCGCGCCCACTTGATGCTCAGAGAACAAATGAATGAAATTTTCGCCCCGCAAACTCCACCTTTTTGTCGCCGCCTGTTGGTGACTCTTGGTAGCCCCTGAGATTCCGAACCTTCCCCCCTTGTCGGTGTCCTCTGCTGCCCTCCCCAGGTGACAGCCGAGCTGCTCCCTCCGCCGAGACTCGTCTGTCTAAGCCCAGAAGCCCTGGCCAAATTACCAGCGCCAATAAACAACCTCACTTCTTCGTTTGGGCTCGGGCGAGCGCCTCGTGTGCCACTTGGCCGCTGTAGTCCTGGAGAGTGGAGGGAGAGGAGCCGAGTTCAGCTCGCATTCATAGTGAGCCACAGAGAGAAAAGGACATGCTGCTGTTATTAGTGCATGAGACAAAGCGGGGTGGGGGCTGGAAATCACCGAGCTAAGGGAGCATCATCTTGTATAGGGGTGGAAGATCCGGGAAGGGGCCATGGAAGAGACGACATTTGTGTGAGTCCGTGAAGCACAGATACGCGTGTGTGGCATGTTTGTTATAGATATATGGGGTGTATAGATGTACGTTTGAGTTGCTTTAAGTCTAGATGTTGAACTGAGAGGTAGGGGGTGGTAGGGGTATACAGCAGAAGAGGGGAGGAGGTGTGCTCCATGAACAGTTCAAGGTGCGTATAGGAAAAGAGCCCTGAGGAGAGAGGAAGACGGGTTGGTTTTGTTGTTTCGTTTTGCTTGTGTGGGTGCGTGCGCGCGCACGCACGTTCCCTTGTCTTAAGCCTTTAATAAACGACACCCTCCCAAGTTTTTCTGATACTCAGAATTTCTACACTGAGCAAAGTTGAGGTCTGGATTGAGGTTTCCCTGATGCTCCAGGAAGGTTCAGGTTTCCCAGCCCCACTTATGCTAAAGTTCCCAGCCAAAGGGACCGGCTGAGAAGGCCTGTAGTCCATCCCCATTGTGCACCCCTACAGTGGTGGCCATGTCAGTCTGCACTATTTCCATGTTAGCCGTGGCGTGGGACCCATTAGAGTTCATGTGGCAGTTGCATGCAGACTCCATGCTGCTGGGAGGATCCCGAGGGTTGGCCAGGCACAGTGCAGATGGGGATGGGGATGGGGGTGGGGGCTCGAGGGCTCAAGCCTTAATGGCAGCTAAAGCCACAACCCTGGGGCCGACAAGGGAGCTAAGGAGGAACAGAAGGAGGACAAAGAGGGGAGGAGGCTCCCAACCTGGCTCGAGTTCAGCCCTTCGAGCCAAAGGTGGCTGCTGCCCCCATCTGGCCAAGGCTTAGATAGGCCCGGGAGCCAACATCAAAATAAGAGTCCCTTGTTCAAAGCCTGACAGGAGAGGTGGAGAGCTGGGGCCAAGATCTCTTGGGGCAGCGGTCTGAGAGCCACCACCACCACCAAGGACTGGCGGAATCTTGGAGGAGGCAGGGGGAAAACGGGACATTCCAGCCACCTCCCTAGACCGTATTCCCAGCAATCACTCTATCATATGTGTCCTCCATGTTCTGGATTCTGTTCACAAGGCACTGTGGGCTGGGTTGGTTTCTGCCCTATAACTGAGCCTGAACCCCATAGAGATACCCCAATTCCTGACTCCTTCTGCTGCAGCAATATTCTGACTGACTATTCTAACCTTTTCATAATATTTTGTCATTCTCCCTCTCTGCCTTACAATCCCAAATGCTATTCACAGCGTCTATCCCAAACCTTCTTTTCTGAAGCCATCTGTGCCACCTCCATCCCTCTCCAGCTCAGTAGAGCAAGCAAATTCTGCGTCTGAAGCTCCCTCTTCTCACGTCTGCACTCAAATCCTCCCAAGATCTTCATCCCATTTTCTTCCTTCCTTAGCTCCTGAAGAAGTCATCCTTATCAAGGCCAGTGCTCTTGCCCAATGCCATCCCTTCCAAGAACTTGTTCCGTTCTTGATGCCTACAAGCATGGCTAGACCTCACATATTCTTTTAAAAACACAAACAACAAAAAAACACCTTTCACTCTGGAATTCACTTCCTCTGCCCTTCTACCTCGTAGAATCCCTAGGTACCTTCCAAAAATAACTAAGGTCCCCTCTTCACAGGATCTTCCCCTGGTTACGCTTTCCCTCCCTCATATTACACATATTCAGGTTTTTTTTATCTCCCTATCTTTGTACATGTTTCTTCCCAGTAGAATGTAAACTTCTTGAAAGCAGAGACTGTTTCATTTTAATTTTTTTAGTACCTGAACCTGGAACAGAGTAGGCACTCAGAAGCTGCTTGTTAAAATTGAAATGCCTAACCTGAGGCTCTAACCTTTTCATAATCTTTTGTCATTCTCCCTCTCTGCCTTACAATCCTAAATTTATTCTTTTCCTTACTGTTACCTCCCAACCCTCCACCCCTCAGTTCTCTTTCCCAGGCCATTGTGTAAGCAGCACTGGCTACATCCTCTTCCTTTCTCATCCTGATCCATTGGTGAACTATTTCAACTCTACACTGTCCTCTTCTCTTGATTTCCTTGCCCCCTTGTCCTGCAAGCCTTCACCTTGGATTTCTCCTATCTGCTGCCTTCGATTCTGTTCAATTGCTATCAAACAAAGATGGAAAAATCATTAAATCATTCACTACATGGGTACACTACAAATTTTTATTACATAACCTCAACTGGGCCACCACTGCAGCAAGGCAACCGTTTTACACCTCCTAATCAATTCACTATCCTATGTACCACTACAACCATTAAAAAGTCTCTTCTCTCTTTAAACCTCCCATGGCTCCTCCAGCCCCACTCTCCCCTCTCATATAAGAATCTTGCTTCATATCATTGAAAAAAATTGAAGTCGTCCCTCTTCTCCCTTCCTCCTCAGTTGCAGATGCCTTCTGGAACTATCTCATCCTTTACCCCTGTCTCACTTGAAAATGTGGCCCTTCTTTCGAAGGCAAATTCCCTTACATTCAAAAGTGATCTCATCCCATCCCCCCAAAAGATTGTCCCCTGTTATCCTATACTCTTATTTATCTTCAATCTCTATCTACTGGCTCCTTCCATACTACCCACAAACATGCCCAAAAATACCCCCTCACTTGATCCTCTCATAGCTGCTACCTATTATATATCTCTTCTTTTCTTGTTGTTACTAAACTCCTTGAGCTGTCTATAATCGGTGCTGCTGGGCCATCTCCAGTCATCCTGATCTATATCTGGCCACTGGATCCAGATGGCTCTGGAGGAGAAAGTGAGGCAGTGACTCTACACAGCCCTCCCTCACTTAAATCCAGTTTACTTGCAAATCATAGCATCATCTTCCTAATGTCACCATCCTCTTTGAGAACAAAGGATATACCACACACAATTGGTGACTCCACTTTCTTTTCCTGTCATTTTCTTAACTCGCTACAGACTGGCTTCCAACTTTATCATTCAGCCAAAACTGCTCTTTCCAAATTACTAATGGCATCATAATTGCCAAAAATCTAATGGTCTTTTCTCCATCCAGATCCTTCCCAACTTCTCTGCAACCTTTAATCCTATAGTGCATCTGCTCCTTGGTAAGTCTCACCTATAGATTTTCATGACATTCTCTCCTAGTTCTCCTACCTGTATGGCTGTTCCTTTTTAGTCTTCTTTGTTGTATCTTCATCCAGGTCACAGTTGATATAAAGGAGGTTCTGTCCAGGACCCTCTTGTCTTCTCCCTCTACACTATCCTCAAGAATTCAATTACTTACCTCCATAAAAAATGATTCCCAGCATCTATTTATCCAGCCCTAATCTGTCTCCTGACCTCCAGTTTCCTATCTCCAACTGCCTATTGGACATCTTGAACTAGATTTCTCAGACATCCCAAACTTATGCCCAAAGCTGAACTCTCTTCCTAACTCTATTACTGTCAAGGTGACCATTATCCTCCCAGTCCCACCACTCTATACACCCTCTCTTCTCTGACATACCTGCCTCCCTAGTACCACCCTTTTCACCTCACCCCCGGACTACTTCAAGAGCCTTCTGCTTGGTCTCCTTGCCCTGAAGTCTCCACTTCAGTCTATTCCCCAATTCAGTTATCAAATTCATTATCCTAAATATAGATCTGAACACATCACTCCCCTAGTCAATAAACTCAAGTGACTCTTAGACACTTCCAGGATCAAACATAAAATCCTATTGGGTTTTTAAAGCTCTTCATAACTGTCTCCTCCTCCCTTTCCAGTCTTCTGTGACCCAATGATTCTAGCCTCCTACTCTATCCCCTGACTGTGTATTTCCATTTTGCTGTCTCCCATGCCTGGACTGTCCTCTCTCCGCACCTCTGCTTTCTTATACAAGCACCTTCTCTCTGAGATTGCCTCCAATATATTCTACACACACACGGTTGTTTGCATGTTGTCTCTCCCCATTAGATGGTGAGGTCCTTGAGGGCAGGCACTGTTTTTGCCTTTCTTTGGATTTCCAAAGCAGTTTCTCTCATACTTTTGTTGTTCAGTCATTTTTCGGTTGAGTCCAATTCTTCATGACCCCATTTGGGGTTTTCTTGACAAATATACTGGAGTGGTTTGCCATCTCCTTCTAAAACAAATACGGCTAAGTGTGTCAGAGGCTAGATCTGAACTCAGGAAGATGAGTCTTCCTGACTCCAGGCTTGACACCCTATCCATTGTGCCACCTAGATCTACTTCTGTCTGGCATATACCAGATGATTAATAAGTGCTTTTTGGCTCAGCTTGATGGATCTCACTGAGGGCCACAAAGTTCTAAAGTCAAGTAACAGAGCTTCAGATTCTCTTGTACATTTTGAAATTCCAAGCTTCAAGCTATGAGAAGACAGTGGGGCAAGTGCCCACCCCAAATTCCAGAGACAAGAAAGAGTAAGAAATGAGGAAACTTCAGGGTAGGGGTGAGGAGCAGGTTGTCAGGGAAGGGATCAAGTAAGCAAAGCTATGGCTGCACAAAAGTTATATATGGGGGTGCTAGGTGGTGCAGTGAATAGAGCACCAGCCCTAGAGTCAGGAGGACCTAAGTTCAAATCCAGCCTCAGACACTGTTACTAGCCTGTGATCTTGGGCAAGTCACTTAACCCCAATTGCCCTGCCTTCCCCGCTCCAAAATGCAAAAAAGTTATACATGAATACTGAACATTACAAAACAAAAACTTTATTTACATGTAGATTTTCATGCCACTTGAGGCTGGGAAAGAATGGGGGGAGAGGGAGGTATATTTAGCAATAAATACCTGAAGAAACTTGAGGGGGGGTCCAGATAAAACTGCACCTTAGAAAAACAGGAAGTGATAGGACTCCCTATGGCTCCCAAAGACTCCCTCAGCTTGAGACCAGGTCTGTCCCATGAGTCACTCATAGCAAGCTCTCTCAGTATAGCACACATGCTTTAAAAAGAGTCATTGGCCAGACTGGGACCAAAACTCACCAACCCTGACGCTGATAGAATAAAGACAAAGGCTAGGGGTTCTGGGCTAGCTTTGGAGGGAGTGGGGGGAAGCAGAGAACACATCACCAAGGTGCTGCTCACTCTCCCAGACATCCAAGAGGCCTAGACACAACTAGAAAACATACCAAGGTGGATAAGAACCATCCATACCATAACATGCCCTAGGACAGGTTGCCCAAGGGGACCCTAAGTCCAGGAAAGAGAAAGTGAAGAATACCAGGGTGCATATTAGTTGAGGGGAGGGAGGTTACAGGTTACAATCCAGTGGAAGTCAAGGAGAGCAGTAGAGACCCAGCCCAGCTATCTCCACTCTGCCCACAGTCCCACCTGGGGACAAGAAGTTAGAGCCAGCCACTGAGGTCCCCTGCCCTAGCTCTGGCTGTACAGGGAATGGACCCTGGCCATAGGAGAATGTCAGGAGAGCTCCTCATGCTATCCAAGAAAGCCAGGGTTACAGCAATGAGATAAACAATGCCCACCCAGCATGAGACCAGAAGGAGAAAAGGCACCAGAGGGAGAGCCAGTGAAAGTTTCCCCAGAGTGATTGATTGGGTCCTAGAATAAGGGAAGACCCTGCCCTTGGACAAAACAATCAGTCTTCCCTGCACTAGGGCCAGGTTGGATGTCAGCCCTTCCAGGGCCCTATAGCCTATATAGGAAATGGGGATACACAGTATGACTGGAGCCCCAAGACCTCTCCCCCAGGGCCACAGAATGCATAGCCCAACCTGACAGTCAGAGAGGCTAAGGTTTAAGGCATGGGGGGTCTCTCCAAGGAGATACAAAATCAGAGGTCAGATGGCCCTGGGGTTTGGGCCTTCTCCTTCCCTCAATACCAAAGGTTCAGACAGCAGTTCCTCCTCTTCTTCACAGCACTGGAAACTTGGCCTGAGGCAAGGGCCGCAGGAGACCACTAGCTGGGCTGAGGAGTCCACAGGTCAGTTCCCATTGCTCAAGCCGGAGCTGGCACTGCTACAACTCTGTTCATAGGAAGGGGGTGCCTCTGCTCCAGAAAGAGACAGAAGGTGGTAAGGATCACACACAGGAATCTCCTTCCCCACTACTAAGCCCAAGGGCCCCAAATTGGGTCCCTGGCAGCACCCAGCCTTGGTCCACTCACCATAAGGGTAGCCCCATGTGCTATACTCTGGTGGCAAGATCAGGTCACTGGCTGTAGGCATAGGCACCACAGGTCCTTCAGCGAAGTAGGGAACAGTGGCACCAGTGGACAGACAAAGGGGAGGCCGGGTGGGGGCAGGGGAACCATCGTCAGGGCCAGGCTCAGCTTCAGGCCGTGTCTCAGGAAAGCTCAGGCCAGGTGTATAACTGAAGGGCCGAGTTGACTGTTGCTGCTGCTGTGAATGGCTCTTTGTAGGGAGGGAGACACTGACCATAGGACAAGGCCCACAGGCTGCCATGTCCAAGTCCTCAGGAGGTGCAGTAGGCACCAGGGGTGGTGGGAGCCCAGACAAAGACAGGCCTGGACTCAATGGAGGGCAATTCACTGCAATGTTGCCAATGAAAAGAGGCAGATTCACTGTTGCTTCAGGTGCCTTCAGTGAGACCTGGGGGTACAGGACAGGGGAAGATTCTCAGACACCTGGATAGCCAGGGTCCTGAGCTCCAAGGCTGAAAGGAACAGTCCTCCCAAGCCTTCACTGGGAGTGGTAAGACAAAGCCACCCACCCATTTCTTGACCTGTACATGAACTACGGAATTAAAGGTAGTGCTAAAACCTTGCCCTCCTAAGCCACCACTGCTAAGGTACTCCCACAGTCCCAGCCCCAGCCCCCACAGGTCAGGGAGAGACCCAGAAATTAAAATAGCCCATCATGGATACCACCTATACTCCTCTCCCAGGATCAGGGTTTCATCCAGGAACAAATACCTATGGGCCCTCCCTCAGCTAAGGCAGGGATAAGAATTGGGGACTGAGACAGGGACCCTTGAGAAAGAGGGGTTCCCAGGGTTTCCTGGGGATCAGGGTCCCATACCTGGATAAAGTAGTCTATGTGGATGAGGCTACAGCCGGGTAGTACTGACTGTGGCAAGGCTGGCACCAAGATCTGCTCCCGCCACTCAGCCCGCTTCCAGGCCTTCACCCCTGAGCCTTCAACCTCTGCAATTGTCCGAAGATCATAGATCCAGCGCTTGGCCTTGTAGGATACTTTCTGGAAGACAGGGGAGAATAGAAATGAAGATTCACAGGAACTGTTATGGTTGGGCAAATGTGAAGGCCTCAACCATGTCTCCTATGCCTCTTATTTGAAATGGGCATGAATGTAGGGCGGCTAGGTGGCACAGTGAATAGAGCACCAACCCTGGAGTCAGGAGGGCCTGAGTTCAAATCCGGCCTCAGACACTTAACACAAAAACTAGCCGTGTGACCTTAGGCAAGTCACTTAACCCCAATTGCCCCCAAAAAAGCAAAAAAAAGAAATGGGCATGAATGCCTCCTCCTCATGGAACTCCTGGAAGTGGAGCTATCACCAAGGAGTATCCCAACATACCCCACTACCTGGGGCTGCTCTTATAGGGACAGGGTTTATAGGGCTGAAGGAATAAGGACATGGGCATGGAAAGATATAAGACCTTGGGATCAAGGAGCTGGTAGGGAAGGAGAAATAGGGTCTATGGGATTGGGCATGCCTGTCAGCTACTGACCTGAAGAAGGCTGGCCACCACAGGCCCTGTATCCTTGCCAGACTGGTTCTCAATATCTGCCCGGAGCTGAACCACCTGACCCACAACGTAGCCCCTGAGGTCAGTGCTTGCAGTAAGGATGACACTCCCACTCTTCACCAACTTGTAAGAGAACTTCTTGGTAGTTGTGGCCTCATTGGGTTGCTGTTTCATGCAGGTAAGGCTGAGATTAGTCCAAGCCAATCCCCAGGGATAGCCCTTGACTTCCTGACCACACCCTACCCCAGCCCCAGTCCTGGTCACTAACCCGTTATAGCTCCAGAGCCCCAAAAGCCCTTCTGCCTCCCACCTCCCGTGGCCACACCTCGATGTCTGGAAGGCTGTTGAGGTTTAAGGGACTGAGGATGTAGAAGATACGGCTGCATTTGTGGTCCTTGGAGAAGCGAGGGGTGTCAATGACAGCCCGCAACTGGTGCACAATCTTTCCAAAGGGGCCCTCAAAGGATGTGGGTGCTGTGGCTGGAGCAGAGGAAATATAAGCACAAGGTAGATCAGAGTATGTTGTGGGGTGGGGCAGGCCAGAGCTGGGCAGCACATGAAGACAAGCTACACTATACTGGGGGGCCACAGAGGACATGGAGGGGACACTTTGGGCCACATGGTCAAATTGAAATACTCCTCTCCTACCCAACTCCTCCCCTCCAAATGACCCCTCTGGGTTCTCCTGCCAAACACCTTCTCACATGTATCTGTGTAAGTATACATGTGAACAGTCGTGTACTCTGGACATGTCCACGGGGTTCTCTGACCAGATGCAGAAGAATGGTCAGATGGACAAGGTCACCCCCCAGAAAAGGGACAGGGATGATGTCAGCCCTGGCTCTTACTTGGCAACAGGAACTGGAAGGGGAAGGCATGTTCTCCAGGAGACAAGGTTCCTGCAAAAGCAAAGTAGTTGGTGAGAAGGGAAGACTTGTCATGGGACCCCAGAAGCTAGGGCTGATTGCCAAGGAGGAACCTATATCCCCTCTCTGGGATCAGTGCTAAACACCAAACACACCAGGGCCAGCAGAAGCAGCTACTGTTCCCTGTTTTTCTCCTGCCCCATCTGAGATGAGGAGCCCATAGCTAAGATTGTGTTCAGATTCACTGAAACCTGACCTGAGAATGCCCCATCCTTATGACTTGGTGTGGACCTCTGGGAAGGTACTGGTATAGAAACACCTCCCCTCTACTGAGGCAGCAGAACAGCTAGTCATCTATCTATCTAGCCTTAGAAGATTCCCAGGAACATGAGAAGTTAAGGAATTTGCCCTTGGTCACATAGCTAATCTGTCTCAGAGGCTAGGCTTGAATCCAGTGCCCAATGGACTCCAATTCTGGTTCCCTCATCACTATAACTATGCTATTTCACACTCACATAGGAACAATTGTACTAAGATGTTCCTCTGGAAACCCTGCCCTTGATGGGTAAGGAGAAACTCTCCTATAATTGAGAACAGGCACGTTTCTGTCAACACCAAAGGGCAATGCATAGCATCCTAGAAATCCTCATTCCCAGTAAAAGGATGGATCTGGTTTTTCGCCAGATGCTGGATGAAGGGAGCAAGGCCCAGGGGCATCTAGGTGGCATAGTAAATAGAGCACCGGCCCTGGAGTCAGGAGGTCTTGAGTTCAAATCTGGCTTCAGACACTTGACACACTTACTAGCTGTGTGACCCTGGGCAAGTCATCTAACCCTGACTGCCTTGCCTTTCCCCCTCCATTATTAAAAAAATTTTTTTTATAAAGGGAGCAAAGCCCTCATATGGAAACCAGGAGACCTGGGATGTAAACCTAAGTTGCTGTGTGACTTTGGGCAAATTCCAGAATCATAAATTTCAAAGTACATCAAATCCAACCAGTACCTTAGCAGGAATTCCCTCTATAATATGCCTGAGACACAGTTTTCCAGGTTCCACTTGAAGACCAATGATAGGGAACTCATTTCATGAAACAGCTCTAATCAATATTTTTTTTTCTTATGTCAGGCTGAATTTTGGCCCTACAAATTACTTTGAGATATGACTGATATCTGGGGCCAAACAAAACAAGTTGATAATCTCTTCTTTGTGATAGCCCTTCAGAATACCTGAAGACAGTTATGTCTCCCAAAAGTTATCATCCTTAACTCCTAAATACTAAATTTACTAAATTTTACTAATCTTATTAAAATTGTAAACCCATAACAACTTCAGATCTTTTCCCATATAAACTATGGTCTAACTACTCCTTCCTAATCTTATACTTGGGCAATTGATTTTAACCCAACCATAGGATTTTTTTTTTTTTTTTTGCCCAGGATCACATATAGCTGATAAGTATCTGAGGCAGGAATTGCAATCGGGTCCTCCTGACTCCAGGGTCAATGCTCTATCCCCAGCTGCCCCATTCACTATAATAACTTAGCATATTTGGCCCATTATTCTATTTTGTTAAGTTCTTTTTGGTTCCTCTCATCATCTGCCTCATATTAACAGCTTCCCCTCTCTGGACCTCGGTTACTCCACGTGACATTCTTCCTCTTCCCCAACATTCCTGGAAGGAAGTACTAGAATGATCACCATTTCACAGAGGGCACCTGGAATTTTCACTGCCAAAATCAGGACACTGACCAGAGGCCCTCTGCTCAGACCTCCAATAGCCTGAAGTTCAGGGTCCAGCTAAGGTAAAGTCTGAATGAGAACAACTCCTTCCATTGCTCAAAGGAACTTTATGTTGGAAAGAGGATGGACCAAGAATTCAAAGAGGGAGGGTGATCTGAGAGCCAGATCCCAAGTAAGCACAAGATGGATCACAAAACCCTCTGGGAATCAAGGAACTATGACTGGCTCTGAAGAACATGACATAATTCATGCCTACATTTGATATACATAGGGCCTGTAGGACAGGTCTAGGAAAGGGCATGGCCTCCCATGCCCTAGGTCATTCAACAAGGAACATTTGGGATAGAAAAGCCACCCAGAGTCTTTCCACAGCCCAATTCCACCAATCTCTAGACCCTTCTACTTTGGGCTCCCTTTTCCTTCTCAGCCTATCAACCACAGGGCTTCCTACCCCTCCTGTCAGGCACTTCCTCCTCACACATTAGTCCCCAAGACTCCAGCCTCTCCACATCTGAGGTCAGGAATCCAGTACTGACTCCAACTTGCTAGCCTTACCCTCCATTGACCCCCATAGCAGCCTTCTACCCCAAGGACTCCTGGGCTAATTCTTTAGATAGGCCCCTGCTTACCTTTGTCAGCCAAGGACAATGTGCTGTTGAAGTATGCTTCTTCCACTGTCCAAGAAGTATCATTGGCCTTGCTGGACACTCCACAGGACCCCGTGCAGGTCACCCTGATGGCTAAAATACCACCATACTCATAAGCTGATCAAGGGAACTACCATACCTACCATAAACCCCCACATCTCTAGGTTCTTCCTAAAAAGCAAACACTTAGTGTTCTAGAGACTGTTTGGAATCCTGGGGAAGTATAAACCAAAAATCTCACCAACAGGGTTGCCCCCTCATTCTAAGTTCATCTTGTTTCACCACTTTCCTGGCCATGCTCCTCTCCAAAGAAGTCCCCTCAAGGGCAAGGCCCTGGTCACCTCTAGCCCTGGCTAGAGATAGCCAAGAACCAGCATACATCCAGGAGGAAAAAGGCAGGTTAGAGTCAGCTTGCCCTTAGCCTTGAAAGACTGAGGCTTTCATAGACAGGTGGTCCCTTGTCCTATCCCCTTGCATCCTATGCCTAAGCATTAGTGAAACAGGGATAGCCCTTAGAGCTGGGATTCTTAACTTTAGTCATGGCCTCCTTTATTATTCTAGTGTAGACTTATGGGGACTGCTTCTCAGAATGTTACCTATATTCAAAATTGGAAAAGTTAAATTTCAGTTAGGGTTTAGTGAAAATAAACATGTAACTTTTTTCCCCATCCAAATTTATGGACCCCGTGAGATCTATCAATGAAACCTGCATTAAGAATTTCTGCCTGGGGAGGATAGGTGGCACAGTGAATAGAGCACCGGCCCTGGAGTCAGGAGGAGCTGAGTTCAAATCCAGCCTCAGACACTGAGCACACTTACTAGCCGTGTGACCTTGGGCAAATCACTTAACCCTGCCTGCCCTGCCTTCCCCCTCCAAAAAAATAAAAAAGCAAAAAAAAAAATAAAAGAATTTCTGCCTTAGAAAATTAATGGCTAAAGAAATTTCAAGGGGGCGGCTAGGTGGCGCAGTGAATAAAGAGCCGGCTCTGGAGTCAGAAGGACCTGAGTTCGGAACTGGCCTCAGACATTTAATCCACACAAACAAAAACCTAGCCGTGTAACCTTGGGCAAGTTACTTAACCCCAATTGCCCTAAAGGGGCGGCTAGGTGGCGCAGTGAGTAAGAGCGCTGGCCTCGGAGTTGGGATGACCCGAGATCAAATCCGGCCTCAGAAAATGAGCACCCACGCATAAATAATGACTAGCCCTGTAACCTTGAGCAAGTTACTTAACCCCAATTGCTTAAAAAAAAGAAATTTCAAGGGCTCATAAAGTCTTTTTCACAAATGCCTCTATTACTGGGGGTGAAGAGACAAATCTTGGCTGGGAGGAATAAGGCTTAGAGCCCATGTTCTGAGACATATGTCCATGGTACTTAGCTCTGCCATTCTTGTGACCTCCCTCTACTAATGAGTTCTCTCAGGAGCCAAAATAAGAGCAAGACCAGTTAGTTAGGCCAGGTTGAGGGTAGGGTAGGATCAAGATGAAGAACTAAAACTACTTCCTTCTTCCCTGTCCAGCCCCAAAGATGCCTACTTCCCCAGATATCTTCCCATTTTCAACCCCCTCCATCTCACATCCTCACTGGCCCTTTCTGTCTCTTAGATTCCTGAGAAAATTCTAAAGTACAATTGTCCCTGCTGCCCAGCCAAGGTCCTAAAGTAGCCAGTGTTGTTACTCTCCCACTCCCAGAGTCAAGCCCCCTCCCCTGAGTTTCTCAAATGCCTGTTCCTGGGCCTTAAAGAAGACAGACTACTGTTAGGGTTGGAACCTTCTCCTCACATCAGATAACAGGGAAATAGGGTAAGAAGAACAGAGATGGAGCTCCTAATCTGTCTTCATTTGGGCTCAGAAGAAACCAGATGCTGAGCTTAGGAGACAGACCAACCTTCATAGCCCCTACTCAGAGAATGACCGAACAAGGATGATCCTTGTTCTCTTCATCCAACACCCCCCCCCCTTATTTACAAAGAAGGGGACTGAGACCTACACAAAGGAAGTGACTCAACCAAAACATAGATTTGACACCCAGAGTTATAAACTTTGTCACCAGGCCCTTCCCAAGCAAGGGAAGACTTTAGAAATTTGACCTTTTCTTGGCTATAACCCACCCACCCTGACCCCACTCAGGCCCCTAGGAAGCCCAAGGCTGAACCCAAAGCAAAGCTGAGCAAAGCTGAACTTCAGGAACAGGGAAAAGCCTTCAGGCCTTATCACCCAAACTCAGCCCCAGGGCCTCCCTCACAGATCTTACAAAGCAGCCCATAGGGGAGGCTGGGCAAGCATACTCCCTCAAAGAGGGGAGCCTGAGCCCTCTCACTGCAAGAATGTGGTCTGACCTGTCTGAACAGATACAGGGCCAGGGAGGAGCAGCAGGGGGTATTGGGGAGGAGTCAGCACAGTGAGAATAAGACACAAGACAGATGTGCTATTCATCTTCCTCCATTCTACCTATACCCCTCTTTCCCCCCCCCCCCAAAAAAAACTGTCTCCCAAAGAGTTTGGGTTGGGTCTATTCAGGGTAGAATTCCCAGGTGCCCCCAGTCTTTGGCATGGTAGCTCCTACCTAATTCCCTGCCCCACCCCGGGGTTCCCAGGAGGAAGGCCTCGAGGAAGGGGTGCTCTGACAGGTAGCAGAAAGTTATACCCTCCACACCCAGTCATACACATACCAGGAAATGTGCTATTTAAAGGAGCCAGCTTTGAGTCCCTTTGTTTACCAGGTGTCCCAGCACATTCCCCCCTCCCCCTCCAACATTTACATAAAGCACCCTCCACTGCCTCCAGAGTCAATCTCCTGTCCTTTCTCCCCTGTTTCCCATCCAAGGACTTCCTATTATCCCAAAGGTTGCAGCCGTGGTTGTATATATGGTACAAGGACTTGTGTGCCTTCCTGTCCCAGTCAGTCCAAGATTTGGGCTCACTAAATCCCAGGCTTGAAGCCTGGCTCTCATCTACCTTTTCTCAGGCTTTAGGAAACCTAGAAATACCTAGTCAGCTTGGCCCCAGGCTCTGCCTCCCTCAGGCTCCAGTTCTGTGGCCTATAAATATTTCAGAAGCCTATTCAGTCCTCTTCCTAACTGGGGATGGTGGAAGGCCAGGGCCCAAGAATATCCAGGCCAATGGAAAGCATGCTGTCTACCCCCAATGGCCTATCATTTGTGACCAGAGTCCAAGTCTCTCTCTCTCCTGCCAAAGCAGACAAGAGGTGGAGGCATGAGTTTAAGTTCAATCGGATGCCCCAGAGCCAGCTCTCCCTCCTCACCCACCACACCCTCCTTGATTACCTCCTTAGAACCATGGTCCAATTAGTCTTCTGGTGGAGATCTAACTAACTCAGTCAGTATTTCAGAACAAGCCTCTACTCACACATGGTACTGACCAGGCCAAGGAGCTAGTCAGGCTTTGGTTTCCTGACCCTACAAAGGGAACTTTCTTTGCTGTTACCAGGGCAGGTTTCTAATCTCAGTCACTATGGTCCCAGTGTGTGCCTAGGTTCCAGGCAGAGTCAGGAAGCCCAGCTCCAACCAGGGCCACAGGAGTGGGGGAGGGGTTGAGGGACCAGGTGGCCCAGCTGAGGCAGGGCCAGGCAAGTGAGAAACCCCACAGAGATTGAGCTCTGCCCCAAGAAGCTTCCTTTCAACCTGAGGCCCCATCTTAAACCAACCTATTTTTCCTGCTGGATTCACAGAAAGATAGAGGTACCCAAGCCTGATCTGGACACATTTCCTGGGGGTAGGAGCTTGTTCTCCTTCCTTGCCATCTTGATTCTTCTGGTCTACAAAAGATGAAGGTAGAGGACTAAACCCCAGGCAAAACTGAGTACCTGGGATACCTCATTTCCCCTACCCTACCAAGGTGGCCATAATGCTGATTCTTCCTCTTATGGAAGGAGGGGGTCATATCCCACGACCCTGACCCAAAGGAATCCTGGGATGCCCTAAGAAAGGGCAGAATTAAGGTAGAGAGGGCAGGAAGATTCTCAGCATAGCCTCTAAGTAGCTTATTTATGAGTCTAAGAATCCTATTTGCAAAAAGAAATAGATAGGGGAGACAGCTATTAAGATACAATGGACTTCTGGACTATGCAGATCTTTCTCCAAATGCTTTTTCTGGTTTCATTCTATATTCTCGTTTTTTCATTGTGTCTATCACCTAGGGCTCTGTCCTTGGTCCTTTGGTCTATAAAAAGTCTTGAGAGCACAGGGGGAAGAGAGCCCTGAATCTGCAGTCATATAACTGACATTTTAATTCTAGTTTGGCTACTTTCTGCTTATGTGGCTTCAAGCAAATCACTGGACCTTTTCTGGCACTCAGTTTTCTCATCTTTAAAATAAAGGGATTGAGACTGGATTTGTTCAATGTCCCTCACAGATCTAAATCTACCTTCACAGGATGTATTGCTATTAACTTGCTGTTTGCTCTTAAGAAAATCACTTGACTTCTCTAAAATCTAAGGTCCCTTCCAATTCTATTCTACCCTCCAGGACCTAAAGTCCATGAGGCTGAGCCCTTCTGCTCCCCTCCCCCACTCCTCCTAAATGTCCCTACTCAGGTCAGAGACCCCCTCAGTAACTTGTTGTGCCAGACCTAGCCTCAGCTTGTTGGTCAGTTTTATACTGCCTTATACTCAAGGGAACTGTTGACACAGTGGACAGAGCACCAGACCTGGATTTAGAAAGACCTATGTTCAGATCCAACTCCGGACACTTATTAGTTGTGTGAGCCTTAACTTCTGTTTGCCTCAGTTTCCTCAACTGTAAAAAGAAGATAATAGCACCTACTTCTGAGGTTGTTGTGAAGATCAAGTGAGATATTTGTAAAAAGTGCTTCATACAGTGCCTGCCACATAGTAAACTCTGTATAAATGATGAGTCCCTTCCTTTCCCCATCTGCACCACAGTACAGATCACCACTGTCCCAGCCAAGGTACAGTCTAAGACTGTCGGGTTCATAACGCTGGCTGGCCTGATGCCCAGGGGAATCTCACCCTCCTTCTCAGAGGTAAACAAATGTTTGCTCCTTACACTCTTTGGGGCTGAGAAAACTTTGTTCTTTATCTCTCCTCTACACATACCTAAGCAGGTAAGTTATTAACCTATCAGTTCCTGTTCAGGGGCAGTCCAGTCACCCAGAACCAGGACTCCCTCACAAAGAAGCCTGAAACCTGCTTCTGAAAACCCAGTGGCCCAGCAGCTTCCCCGGGGATGGCCCCACCCTCCGAGCAGGACTGTGGTAACCATGGAGACTATACAACTGGCCAGTTGATTGGGGGAAGGAGAACTAGGCAAGGCCAGAACTTGTAGGCGCCCAATGGTCTGGGGAGAGAGGGAAATGACCTGGCACCAGGACCCGGGCCTCATTGGGTATGGAAAATCCAAGCTCAGCCCAGCCTTAGCTTTGAGGGCCCTTGCTCAGGAAGGGTGATTCCTGAGAAAGGGAAGCCAGGAAAAGGGCAGCCTGGACCTTCAGTAGGTACCTGGACCCCAACGCAGCCGGCTCTAGTGACCCTGGCTTTTGATAGACATCTCAGGGGATAGGCAAATGAGGAAGTGAGAACTACATCCCAACCTCTGGTCTGGGCTCCTGATCAGGAAAGGTTCAGAGGGAGAAGGGGATTCGGGTCTCGACTGGGAGGCTTTACAGGTGACTAAGGAGAGCTGGTCCTGGGGGGAGGGGGAAGCCCTCTCTCACCCGAGCATCCAAAGAGAAGGAAGGACGACTGAGAGTTTCCTCGCTGAGGTACAGACACACATCCACATACATACAGACAGACACACGGACTCACTCTCTCTTTCTCTCTCTCTCTCTCTCTCTCTCTCTCTCTCTCTCTCTCTCTCTCTCTCGGCAGGGAGAGGCGGTCGCAGTTTCATTGGATTCTCCTAGGAGGTGGGAAGCCGGAGGTCACTCTCTGCACGCTACGCTGGCCAGAGGCTCCGGGTTAAGCGCTTCCCATCCTTGCCCCCGGCCCAAGACCCCGTGCCAGCCCCTCACCTCGGTAGGGCAGCGCAGCGCCCAGGCGCAGGTTCACAGTCCCGGTCAGCGGCTCCCCGGGACTGTAGATGACGCGGCTGTTGCTGAGGTAGATCTCAAAGAGCTGGAGCTTCCCCATGGTCCTGGCCGACCTGGGACCTGGGACCCTGGCCCCGCGCTCAGGCCCTGGCCCGGCCCGGCCCCGTCTGCTTGGGTTTCTCCAGACTCCTCCGGACTCCGGCTTCAGCAGCCAACAACGCCTGAACCCAGCCAAGTGCCCGCCCCTTAAAGGGCCGGGGCTGCCCCATCCCGTCCGTCCCTCCCCCTCCTAGGCCAGGAGAACTGGGGCGGGGACAGAGGCGGGGGCCGAGATCCCCGGGGAAGGAACGCGGCCGGAGGAGGAGCCAACGCAGCTCCACCCATTCCACCTTCCCGGATTCGGGAGATAAAGTACCCATTTCCCTGAATGGTAAACTGAGGTTAGAATCATCCCGTTTCTTTACCCCGTCCTCCTCTCGGGTTGGTTTATCTTTGAAGGGAGAAGAATGGTGCCCAGCCTCTGCAGGGCGGGGTCTCCTTCACTATGTAAACAGCGAAGTGTAGCAGTGAATAGAGCGCCGGACCTGGACTAAAGAAGACCTGAGTGCCAGTCCTTCCACAGTCCTTTACTAGCTGTCTGACCCTGGGCAAATCACTTCACCTCTGTCTTCCTTAGTTTCATCATACTTAAAATGGAGAATAATAACACCTCCCTACTTCCCAAGGTTATTGTGAGGTCCAAATGAGATCATATTTGTAAAAGCTCTTTGCGAACTTTAAAGGGCCCTGTAAATGCTAACTTTTGGTATTACCATAGCCCATTCTCCCGCTCCCCACTCCCCACTCTCCATCCTCTCCCTACCCTCGCTGCCTGACATCCCAACCAGTTATGCGCTCCCTGCAGTAGCAGCCCCTGTTGGTCTCTGGGATAATTTGCGTCTCCCCCTTCTCAGGTTTTTCTAGTCTTAGGAGAGGCACTGTTAAGTCCTCGGGCCAGAGGCCAACCGAGACCTTTATCCGTCTGAACCGAGTGTGCCTTGGAGGCTGCCAGCCATGGAGGGTCGGGCTTCTCGCCCACCTAGGCACCTAGCGGGGAGGGGCAGGTAAGCAGGAAGACTCTGGTTAAAATTGACCAAGGTCGCCACCTGCGGACTGTGCGAGGCAGCGCACCTGGGAAAGCGCTAGAACCACACCCTGTCCAGACCCTAGTCCAGTCTCTAGGGGGGAAGCGGAAGGGGGGGGGGGGGCGGCGCTTAGCGCTGCTACTGCGGTGACTTCTTGTTCCACCGACCCTCTGTTCCCAAGAGGAAGGAATGATGTGACTAGTCCGTGACCGATCATCCCTGAGGTAAACCTTACCAGGCTCCTGAATGACGACAAGTTTCCTGCATTGTCTGGCCATGAAAAAGCCAACCTAAACGTGCCAGGGCCGGGGCACAGTCCCAGAACCATTATTTCCCAGGAATTTAATGGCCCAACAGAGGCAGTAGTTACCACACCTGGGCTGCAGTCCAAACAGCTTCCACTGAACTCCATCGAACCAAAACCTCCTAAGAGCGCCCTAAACTGAGGGTATATAGGGGAACCAAGAGAAAAAAGAAGCATGAAGCTGCATTCCATTAAATTCAACAAACATTTAATAAAATTGCAAGGCTACAAAGACCAAAACAAGGAAAGTCACTGCTTTCAAGGAGATTTTGGTGGCAGGCCCTTTACAAATATTTAATTTGATCCTCACAACAATCCTGGGAGGTAGAGGCGCTATTATTATCCCCATTTTAAAATTGAGGAAACTGAGGCAGACAGGTTAAATGACAGGGCCACACAACTAGTAAGTGTCTGAGTCTGGATTTAAACTCAGGTCTTTCTGACTCTAGGTGTGGGATTCTATCTACTGCATCACCTTCATAACTAAAGGAAATGTGAAATTTCAGTTAGGTATTATTAAATATAAAGATATAACGTTTTTTCCCCATCCAAGTTCACCAACTTCTTGAAATCTATCCAAGGCATGGTTAAGATTAAGAACCTTTCCACTAGAAAGATAACAATGTATATAATGTGATATTTGCAGAACTGAATCAGTAATCACACCCTACCCATGACATCACACAAAGGCATTTCTAGAGGTAGAGAACACTCAACTGGGAGAACAGGAAATACTTCAGGTATGAGGTGGCTCCTTAAGCTGAGTCTTGAATGAAGTCAGGAACCCTAAGGGACAAAGGTGAAGAGGAAATACATTTCAGTCATGAGGACCCACCAATGTCGAACAAGGTCCCTAGCAAGGGATAGAATGTCAAGCAGGGGAACAGTGAGAAAGAAGCCAGTTTGTCTAGAACTAAGAGAGGTCCTGGAGAGTAAAATGCAAAAACACCTGGAAAGGTAGATGGCAGAAACTCGTTTTTGCTTCTGTCTTGTATTCCTAGCACTTAATATAATGCATTCAATAAATATTAATTGATTACTTGATTGATTGTGAAGAGTCAAGCTGATAAATGTATATGTTATCCTAGAGGCGCTAAGGAACCATTGAAGGCTCCTGGGCAGAGAAGTGTCATGTTCTGATCTCTGTTGCAGGGATATCAATTTGGCAAGCAGTTGGATGGATGAAGGATGGATTTAGAAACAACAGAGACTTGAAACAAGAAGAACAATTTCATTTTTAAATTAAATTTCATTGTCAAACAAAATCTGCCTTTTCCCCATCCTTCTTCTTCCTTTTCCCTACCCTTCACTGAGAAAGCCAAGCAAAACAAATTTTTACATTTGCTATGTCTAAAAAATTATATCTCAATCTGAACTCTGAGTCTATCACCTCTCTGCCAGGAGGTGAGCAGCATATTTCAATCTGAGTCATCAGGAATTGTGGCTGATAATTTTGTTGATCATAGTTCCCAAGTTTTCTTGTTTACCCGTTCCCCAGTTTATGGGTAATCCCTCAGATTCCCATTCTTTGCTACCTCAAGAAGAGCGATAAATATTTTTTTACATGCTTAGTATTTGTTTTGCTTAAGACTAATCCACCCCTTAATTTCTCCTCTCTCTAGTCCCTCCTCTCCTAGCTTCTTTCCTTTCCCTTCTTTTTACCTGTTGAGTGAAATGTATTTCTGTATCCAACTCTGTGTGTGTGTGTGTGTGTGTGTGTGTGTGTGTGAATTCTTCCATCTTTTGACCAAATCAGATGAGAGTGAGGGTCAAATATTCAAGCAGTTCAAGCTGCTGTAATGCCATGCACAAGCAGCTTTCCAGAAGAATGCTACTGTGAACAGCTTTTAAGGTTCTGATTACACAGTATAGTGAACACTCTATTCCGTAACAAATCAAAGCAAAATTTTCATAGAAAATCAAGGTGCAGCATTCACAATATTACAACTTCTCAAAGTACAATAGTCAAAGTCTTCTACTCATGGGGCAAAGTATCAGAGAAAATCACAATATAGTCTCAAAGTATAATAGTCAAAGTCTTCCATTCATGGGGTAAAGTCTTCCACACATAGGGCACTCTTAAGTTAACTCAATCAGTCACTTGTTCATCAATCAATTACTAAGTATCATACACAAACCCCTTGTAATGGAAATTCAGATTTGAAGATCTTCCCTGCCCCTAGGCCCTTTGATTGGCTTAAGAGACTTTGATTGACTTAAATGACTCAGAACCTTCCTTGATTTGAAAATATACTCTGCCCCCTAATAGGCTGAATGTGGTCACATGGAGCCTGTGGTAGGAGGCTTGGTTTTCAGGAATGACTACACCTTGATGCTGTGTGATTGGGCAGTGGGTCAAGAGGGTGGTTACATTCTCTGAGTCAGGAGAAGACTATATAATCCCTGATTTGAGGCCTTGCTTTGGGGCTTACTTTGAGAAGTGTTGTGTTATATGACCAGATGAGACTCTGGGCAGTTGAGAGCCACCCCCCCAACCCCCCCACCCCTGGCTTTGAAAACCCAGATGTTGATG
The DNA here is from genome assembly GCA_011680675.1 of Gymnobelideus leadbeateri. Taxonomy (NCBI): domain Eukaryota; kingdom Metazoa; phylum Chordata; class Mammalia; order Diprotodontia; family Petauridae; genus Gymnobelideus; species Gymnobelideus leadbeateri. The sequence goes on along the minus strand of WOXC01008159.1, from coordinate 377,863 downwards.
CTTCCCTCTCTGGTAACAGTGATTTTGGTATTGATAATGGTTGGACAGTTTGGAAGCCTGTCTGTTTGATCTGTCTATATACTCTAAAGTTTGGGGTGCTGACCTTTTCCCCCTGAACTAAATAATATGTTTGTTTGATTAAAGTAAGTTTGTTAACTGATTTTGAGTTGCTTTCCTTTTGAAAAGCAGATCTAAGAACCTGTGTTGACAGTCACCCTGGGGATATTAGGGTGCTTGCTGCTACACCCCTCCACCCCTAGGTCACTAGTAAACTACAATTTCATCTTTACTCAGTACCCAGAGAGAGGTCTTTTCTTCTTGACTTGGGGCCTGTTCTCAGATTCCCTGGATTCCCTTCCATGGTCCCAGATTCTACCTGGATTCACCAGACTGTCACCTGGGTTCACTGGCAGACAGCTCCCAGTTCTTTGTCCAGCTCTCTGGGTAGGTTCTGCTCCACACTGAAGTTCACAAGATCTGGTCCATGTCAGATCCTTCACCATTTCTGCTCCAGGGAATTCAAGGCTCAACCAAGCCACAAACAAAGTCTCAGCATCCCAGTCATGCTTCCTTAGTCACCTGGGCTCCTGGCTCCTGGCTGCAGGCTGTGGGCTCAGGGCTCAGGGCTCAGGACTCTGGGCTCCTGTTCAGAAGAAGCTCCACCACCACAAATTCTCAGGAAATTCTGGCTCAGTTCTCCATTCTCTCTTCTGTAGCTGCTCTGCCACCAGATGCTGGTCTCAAGAAATTCTCACTGTGCCTCTCTCGGGCTTTTCCTTACATACACACAGCATTAGCTCCCTGTTTCAGCCAGCCTCTTACTGTTACATCAGTAACAGGAGACAGGAGTTCATACCTACTGTTTCCCCAACAGATCAGTTACTAAGTGCTAAGTACCTGCTACTTTTTTTCAAATTCAAGATTACATTACCATTACAGCTGCTTTTCCCCCACCCCACCCCCAACACATACCTTGTTTGTATAGATGTCTTCTTGAGCTTCCTGATTATGTGAAATAATTTTCTCCAACTTTCTTTTTCTTTCTCCTGACTCCCTCAGTATATTCTTCTTCCCCTCTCTTTCCATTCTTTTCATAAGATCATCAAATATATAAAAAACAAGACCATTTCTAAATTTTGTCCAATTGGACTCTCTCTATGAACCCCAATGATGATAGAGATCAGAGGGGACATGTATATCATCTCCCTCTGATCATAAGAGATCGGGACCATTTATTTTTAAGATTTCTTGAAATAAAAATGCTAAAGGAAAAAAAGGAAAATAAATGAGACCTATGGAAGAAAGATTTGGTAAGGGAATTAACAACTTGGTGAAAGAGGTACAAAACCTCACCTAAGCAATGAACTCCCTGAAGATTAGAATGGACAAAATTGAAACCAATGATTTCATGAAGCAACAAGAATTATCAAAAAAAAAAAAAGTCAAAAGGTTGAAAAATATAAGAAAATGTAAAGACAGCTGACCTGAAAAAGAAATTGAGAAGAAAAAAATTAAGAATCATTGGATTATTTGAACACCACGACCAAAAAAGCTAGCCTAGACATTATATTTTAAGAAATCTTTAAAATAAATTGCACAAATCTCTTAGAACCAGAAGACAAAGTGGAAACAGAAGGAATCTACCTGCCACCTCCTGAAAGAAACTCCAAAATGAAAATTACCATCAGAACCAAAATTCAGAGCTTCCAGGTAAAAGAAAAAAAAATTCTATAAACAGAAAAAATTTAAGTAGTTACCCCTTCCACATTGAGACCTTCCCCATTGTGGTTCTGATATATTTCAGGTTGGAATAAGAAATTAAATGGAAATTTGGGGGGAGTTTTGCAAAAGCCACGGACAACATGTGAAGGTCACCAGATTACACAGAAAAAGTTTGGAAACTCAGAAATGTATAAAATATGTATACTATTGTTTAGCATCAACATATTTTATCTTCTGATAATGTAAACACTCCATAAAAGAAAAAGAAAAAATTCAGACGACTTCTCCTACACAAAGGGAGGGTCAAAAAATTTTACAAGGATTTTCCAGATTGTGGGGGGGCCTTGCACCCTTAACCCCTGCAATGTGGAAGGGATAACTGTACTGAGGAGTCACAGTCAGGATCACTCATAATTTAGCAGCCTGCCACTATAAAGGAATGGAGAACTTAGAATACGATATTCCAGAAGGCAAAGGATATGGTATTTCAAAAAATAACTTGCCCTAAAAAACTGAGTATGATACTGTATGAGGGTGGCAAGGGGTGGGGAGGTGAGGGGATGTGTCTTTAGTGAAATAGAATACTTCTAAGCATCCTTGATGGAAAGAACAGCGCTTCAGAGAAATATTAAAGTTCAAACACAAGAAAAGAAACATAGAAAGGTAAATACGAATAAACAATGATAAAGGACTAAACAAGGATAAACTATTTACATTTAAATATGGAGAGATGATATACTTGTCCCCTCTGAACCTTCATCTCATCAAGGTCCTGCCTTGAGGCTTGAGAAGTCTATGGGATGTCTACTTCAAGATCTACAATAGGCAGACTGGATCTCAGCGGAGAGGTTAGAGCTGGACAGATAGACCTGAGAATGATCCACGTAGGGTATCTTGGCTCACACACTTACAGCCACTGGATCACACACTGGAGGCAAGTTTCTCCCTTGGGGCTTTTTGTATAGATGCTTAATTCTGGTTTAGCAGCCACCCAAAAGGCTTTTTCTTTCACCATGTTAATAGGAAACAAACAAACAAACAAAATACCAGTGCATTCTTTGACAAGGGGAACCAGGCTCTTCCATCACACATCATCATTAACTTCTAGAAGCAAGTCCACCACACAAACATGTTGTAGAGACTGGGCTCTCAGTGACCTTTACTATCTCTGTGATTTTGGGCAAATCAATTAACCTCCACAGGACTCAGTTCCCTCAACTATAAAATAAGATGATTGGACTCACTAGATGGTCTCCCTTCTAGCTCCAGATTTGTGATCCTCCTTGTTCTTGTCTCTCCCTCCCATGAAGAGAGAGTATGGACACAGGGAGACTGGAAAATACAATGTCCAGTTCTGCAGCTCTGGCTCCACTATCTCCTCTGCTCTAGGGAGTGCCCTGGGGAGTGCCCTCATGATTGTCAAGTCCTGTTCCCAGACTACCATTTCATGAGGTGCCCAGGCTATGGCACCCAGACCATGCTCCCTTCACTCCTGCTTTATTCCTCCCTCTCTGTACTTTTCTACCTCCTCTTCTCCCATTAGAATGTAAACTCAAAAATAAAGACAGTCTTTTTTTTTTCTGACATTATTTATATATTTAGTGCTTAGCCCAGTGCCTGGTACATAGAAAATACTTAATAAATGTATTCTTTGTCTCTGTCTGTCTTTGTCTCAATCTCTGTCTCTCTATGTCTCTGTCTCTATCTTGTTCTCTCTATCTTTCTCTTCCTAGATATCATAAAAACCTTTCCCTGATGAACTGCCATAAATAATCCTGTATCCAATATATGAATCTACAACTTGCTTAGTACAGAGCAAGTCTTCAGGACCTGGAGCAACTAGCTCCTGTGAATAATCCCTGTGTCTGTGCCTCAAGTCCTTTCTACTCTGGGGAATAGAGAAATGGAAACTCCTGACCAGGGCCCCTAGAGTTAATGATATTGATCATTGAGGATGGTCAGGTTCAAAAGGAAGATCTGACCAGAGTCTGAATGGTGAACCAATGATCCCAGGAATGGGAGGAGGTTCACAACCATTTATTCTTATATTGGGTCTCCCCAGGGATGCAGCCAGGGACCTGCCATTTTTATCCAACTCTATTAGATCAACTTGAGATGTAAGAGGTCATATCTCATTTATGTGTGTCTTCCACTTGCCCTATTACCTCTTGCTAACAGTTTCTCTTTCTTCCTGCCCCAGATAAACTTCTCAGGTCATGGATCTGAGGGGATTTTGAGCTGGCCCCATGGCCTTAATTACACAGTGTAATAGCTCTTTTCCAGGAATCTATATGCTTCAAAGCTATGTGAAACTCTTTTTTTGTTTATACTTGGGTCACACAGCCCCAATTTACATACAATTTTTTCTCTGGAGACTTTAAGAATATTGCTCATTGGCCCTGCTTGACTAAATCTCCATTTCCTACTGACAGAAAATTGTTAATATCAAATATGTGACTTGGCACTCTCTTAAATGATCCTTGCAATGTCAAATTTTCAGTAATGTCTTTATATTCCTACTTTTAAGATATTTACTCTTGATTAGGTTGAGCTGAATCACACCCCAAGTCCTACCCTCATCCCCACCCCCACCCAAGGGATTTTACCTTGTAAAAGAACCCAGTCCAAACTGGATCTCAACTTCTAATGTCCTTGCCCCCTTCTGTTGGGATTCATAGCATGAAGGATAAAACAGCCAGAGTGAAGTGTTTTTCTTTGTCTAGTTTGCCAAGGGCCACTGGGGTCTCATGGCCAGACCCTGCTACTTCATACTGCCACCTCCTCCTCTCTTCCTAAAGGCATGGGTCTTGGAGTTGGGAAATCCATTGTGCTCTGTATTCATGGGACATCCCCAAGGGTGGCAGGTTTGCTATCCTATTATCTCAGTTAGAGATGTTTTATTCCTCAACTCATGGCTTTGATTTATTTTTGGACTTAACATTAAATGGTGTCAGAAGTGACATTCATTGAAGATTATATCTTCCACAGTCCTAGGAGTGAGCTTCTGGATGCCTGTATGGACTTAATCTCCCCACTGGACCAGGTAGGTACCTTCACACTTGAATCTCGCAGTGAATAGAGCGCCGGCCCTGGAATCAGAAGGACCTGAGTTCGGAGCCGGCCTCCGACACTTAATCCATACAAACAAAAACCTAGCCGTGTAACCTTGGGCAAGTTACTTAACGCCAATTGCCCTAAAGGGGCGGCTAGGAGGTGCAGTGAGTAAGAGCGTCGGCCTCGGAGTTGGGATGACCCGAGATCAGATCCGGCCTCAGAAAATGAGCACCCACGCATAAATAATAATGACTAGCCGTGTAACCTTGAGCAAGTTACTTAACCCCAATTGCTTTAAAAAAAAAAATGTCTCTCAGTAAGGCAGGGTCAAAAATCAAACACTGATTAAGACTAATTTAAGAAATTGCTGTTAGAGGCCATTAAGCAGAAAGGAGAAACTAGGCTTTCATCCCTCCAAGAAAACATTTTTTAAAAAATTCAAAATTGAAAAGGAGGCTTAATCTAAACTACTCTCCTCCAGGAAGGAATAGGCCAATTGGAATTTCAAAAAAAAAAAAAGATTCAAACCAAAACAGAGTCTCTTAGGTTATATGAAGGACCAAAGAAAGACAGTCAAGAACTTCTCTATTAGCCTAATATGTATGGAAACCAGAATTTGACCTAAAGAAAGGACTTTGTTGTGCACACACTACATTTTTTTAGGAGGCTGCAGTCCTTTTGTCCATCTTTTTGACATGTTAAGTATAGTGTTTATATTTATGTATGTGTGACTGGGGACAGCTACTGAGAGTAGAATCCTGTGTTATTAGCCCTATGTTTGTTGTTATGTGTTTTCTCAATTGCCTGCTTCAAATGCCTAGCATAGTGAAGCTTTAAACTCAAGCACCTCTGTGTTCTTTTTGTGCTGCCATCTGTGTTTAAAATCAAACTAGATTTTTCCTGAAGTCATTATCACATACCTTTTGAATGGCTTCTGTTTGTCTATTAACCTTTTGGTCTGTCTGTGTGTTTCTCTACTCTCAGAGCCTTTGTCAGTGATATTGTGTGCACCCTTGGTAAGCTCTGAGCGTGTGACTTGCCCAAGGTCATACAGCTAGTAAGTATAAAGTGTCTGAAGTCATATTTGAACTCAGGTCCTCCTGGCTCCAGAGCCATACTCTATTCACTGCACCACCTAGCTGCCCCAGCTCTGATCTTTCAAAAAGATTTTTTCCTTTCCCTTTAACTTTCCTGAATTGGTCAAGTTTGGCTATGTAAGGACTGGATTAATATTTTTCAGAATTAAGGGAGATAAGAACAACCTCTTCTCAGAAAAACAGGTTCATGGTTTTACAGACAAAAGAAAAGCTAATATTACTAACAATGATGGGTATGGGATCTGAACCCCTAAAAGAAAAAGACCATGTCTTTGGGATCTGGACCCAAAAAGGAAAAGCCCCTGGACTTTCCCCCATGACTCAGGTCCTTGATGTTCCCTGGGGCCTTCCCAAATTAATTAACTGCCCTTTCATTGTTTGCACCTGCCCACACCCCAGACCTTAATTCCATCTATACCCCTTCTCAATTTCCACAGTCTTCTGTATAAAAGATCCATCTTGCGTCCATGAAAGAGTTTAGATTCCTTAAGAGTTTGGCCAATATGAAGGATTTTTAGAATCATGCTCACTTATTGGTGTTTTAATAAACCTTCTTTTAGGCTGAAAGAAGACAGGTCAAATTCATTCAGGCAGGACCCCTTTGTCACTATTTCAGAATCCCAGCACCTCTAACCCTCAACAAGAGTAAAGTGAGCTTGTAAGGAAGTGTTAGAAATTTTAATTGTATGCTTAGGAGTTTTGCAAATTAAAGTGAAGTGGAGGGCTGCTAGCATAGGCTCACTCTTGATCTAGTTAGACAGGAAGGACTAGAAGACCATTTGGAAGGGGATAATAATTTTATTCTAGTCTAGTCTTCTCACAAGAGGGTTGCTGATAAAGCTGATAATGGGAGCTCCAATTCCTACAGCATTCCCTAATAACCTTTCTCACTGGGCTGGTGAGAAGTGGGGGCAACTAACCCCACATAAGGAAATGCCTTATGTGGGAAGACTCAAGGAGAGCTCAAGGGGTGTCCCAGAGCCTGTACCTCATCATTAGGATTCTGTATAATACCATCTGGAAAATAGTTTCAAGTGCAATTGATTTTTTTCTGATTTCATATTAAGTGAAATGTGTCTGTAGCAGCAAGCACTCCAACATCCCCAGGGTAGCTGCCAACACAGGTTCTTAGATCTGCTTTTGTAAAGGAAAGCAACTCAAAATGGGTTAACAAGCTTATTTTAATCAAACAAACATATTACCTAGTTCAGGGGGAAAAGGTCAGCACCCTGAACTTCAGAGTATACAGACAGTAGTTTCAAAACAGAGAAACAAACAGATCAAGCAGACAGGCTTCCAAACTGTCCAACCATTACATCAATACCAAATCACAGTTACCAGAGAGGGAAGCATCAACATCTGGGTTTTCAAAGCCGGGGGTGGGGGGGTTGGGGGGTGGCTCTCAACTGCCCAGAGTCTCATCTGGTCACATCACACAACACTTCTCAAAGTGAGCCCCAAAGCAAAGCCTCAAATCAGGGATTATATAGTCTTCTCCTGACTCAGAGAATGTAACCACCCTCTTGACCCACTGCCCAATCACACAGCATCAAGGTGTGGTCATTCCTGAAAACCAAGCCTCCTACCATAGGCTCCATGTGACCATATTCAGCCTATTAGGAGGCAGAGCATATTTTCAAATCAAGGAAGGTTTTCAGAGTCTCTTAAAGCCAATCAAAGTCTCTTAAGCCAATCAAAGGGCCTAGGGGCAGGGAAGATCTTTAAATCTGCATTTCCATTACAGTGTCCCTCGTAGAATTTATTATACTATATGGAATAGGAAATTTGTTAGCTTTGTGGTTTTTGTTTTTTTTTAAGCAATTGGGGTTAAGTAACTTGCTCAAGGTCATACGGCTAGTCATTATTTGTGTGTGGGTGCTCATTTTCTGAGGCTGGATTCGATCTCGAGTCATCCCAACTCTGAGGCCGGCGCTCTTACTCACTGAGCCACCTAGCCGCCCTAGTTTTGTGGTTTTAAGTCAAGTTGCCTCAATTATGTGATAATGTGTATAAAGATAGTGCCTAACAGTAATTTGATAATTCATTGTATTATAATATTGTTAGAAAAGTGAACTCTTCTTTCATTCCTTTGGGTTATGGATTTGTTAAAAGATTGATGTAAATTATTATAAAAACTCTTTAGAAATATAGGATATGGTAATAATGGTTTTCTATAAAGCTTTGCTTTCGGTAAAGTATCCTCATCTGTGAAAGGTAGAATCCTAAAACCTTACTAAACAAACTGATAGTTTAAAGTAATGCCAAGTGCTTGCTTTTGTGGTAGATTTACAATTGAATAGAATGTCAATATTTTAAGACTTAAAGATTTTGCCTATGTTCAGGTTAAAATATGGTGATTTGATTTTAGTTAAGAATTAGAAACTATAAAGGAAAAGATTCTTATTCCTACCAAAGGAAAAAATTCAGTCTCTAATCATTGGATCATACTGTCCTAAGATCTGAGAGAAATTATTATTTCTGTCTTACATTAGTAACCATTAATATGGGCAGGGGAGAGGATCCAAGTTTTTTTTTTCCTCTCTATTTTCTCATTCAAAGCCCTGTGAAGAAAATTGCTGATAAATGAGATTGCCCAAATCATCCACCACCACTCAACTAGAAGACATTACAAAGATAATCTAATCTGGGTTCGATTTTTTTTTTTTTACCCTACCTTTGTAGTTCATTGATTGAGTGGATAGATCCTTTTATATAGACTGCCCAAAATGGAATGGTCTGGCTTGAGATGAGTTTTTCTGTCCATGAATGACAATGAGTCATGTACCCAGCCCCTTATTAGAAGAAGCCCATCTCTCATTATACTATTCATTCTCTCATTAATCATTAACCAATCAGAGTTGATTTCTGCCTATTGGGAACACTCTTCCAAGGGCACATAAATATTGAGTGGCCTCCATGATTTGTTTGGTTTCCAAGAAAAAGTCAAATAGCTGTTGTTTTGTTACTTATTTGCTAGCTATAGTGAATAAAGTTGATTATTATCCAGAACTTATATTTCTTGGACTTTTCATATGTCACAAAATGATTTTATGACTTCAGTTTCTGACAAGTAAGGTTAGATAAGCGTCTGGTTAGTTGTATCCACTCCCCTATCAGGAATAGTCCATAGGAAGCCTATATTATAAATCTTACACTATATAAATATTGGATATGGTAAAAAAAATATTGGTTATTGTGATCTATGACTATTATGTACGACTTTAAATGTTTCCTTGTATTGTTCAAATTGAGTATTATTTAATTGACTCCTTCTGTGAAAGCTCTGGTGAAATTGGACCATGCTCTGCCAGCATAGCATCAAAATCCCTAGGTCTCTTTTTTGCTTGAGCCAAAAATCAGCCCTTCAATCAGAATCTTATAATATTTTAGCCCAGCATATTTTATGCTAACCTTATGAACAAGTGTGAATTAAAACTAGTTGTAAAACTTTATATCTATTTCCTAGTATTGTTGTACCAAAAGAAGCAAGACAAGAGACCCCCAAGAGTTTTCTGATTTTTCAGTTTGTTTTTGAATTTCCTAAATATATCAATGTGACAATTTGCTATCCTACATCACAAGGTAAATATGTGATAAACTGAAGTACCTTTCCTTTCTGGAACTTGAATCTGAGGTGAATTATGAAGTAGATGAACACTAGAAGTTAAATGATAGTGGAGTCTATGCCAATATAAAGGACACCTTTTAAACTTTGCCTATGTAATTATATTGGCAGATATCAAATTCATAACTAAAAGACCTCATTCTGTTGTACCCCAATAAAAGCGAGACAGAAGGTCCCCAACATTAAATTTAAAAAGTGGATTTTATTACCAAGGGACTGTCAGGGTACATGGTTACCCAAATCAGACAGTGCTTTGGCACAGACATTGTGCCGGTTTTATAGAGGTTTCATAGCCAGGTACATAAGCTGAAATTACAGTGATTGGTCAGTATACATTTGAATTTCCCTCCAGGAGAAACCCTAGGCTGGGACTCCCACCCACAGATCAATCAAGGGAAAGCAAGGGGTGTGGGTCCTGCCTGTTTACAGATCAATTAAGGGAGAGGAAGGTGGAGTTCTCTGCTTTACAAATCAATGAAGGGAAGGGCAAAGTGGAGTAGTGTCCAACAATTCTATAAATCAGATCCTCATACATTCTTTTTAGATTTTCCTTTCAGCTTGTTGTTGGCAGTGTCCAAAAACTGGTTTCATTAAAGATAGGAGCAGCAAGTGATGAAGTGCAGGCTCTGGGAACCCCCCTTGAACTCTGATTAAATGTCCCATTTGATGAGGCATCATGTCATCTTGGCCCTCCGGTGCCCAGCAGTATGTCCCCTCTCTAGGGTCTTTAGGGGTTTCAAAAAATGATTCAAGTGCTTTTTCCATTTTCCTTTATGTCTGCAATACAATCCTGGGCTGCTTTTCAAAATGCCACTTGCTAGCCACCACTCACCCTATATCTGCTTTGCTCCATTATAATGTAAGATCCTTAAGGACTGGGAGCTTTCTATTGTCTTCTCAGTGCTTAGCACAATGCTTGGCACATAGTGAGTGCTTAACAAATACTTCCTCATTCTTTAATTCATTCATTTGAAGGGAGTAAGGATGGGCCTGGGGAAAAGGGTCTGCAGTCTCTTTTAGCACTGGTTCAGCATAGTAAATCTGGTGGGAAAGGTTGTTGTGGATAATGTTGTGGATACATGTCCTCCCTACATTAGGAAATGTTTCCTCATCCTTTATTAGATATACCCAAAAAGTGAGGGTCCTTCACCTTAGGCCTTTTTTTTTCCTTTTTGGAGGGGGGAAGGTAGGGCATCTGGGGTCAAGTGACTTGTCCAAAGTCACATGGCTAGGTTTTTGTGTGTGTTTGTGTTAAGTATCTGAGGTTGAATTTGAACTCAGGTTCTCCTGACTCCAGGGCTGGTACTTTATTTGCTTTGACACCTAGCTGCCCCAGCTGTAGGTCTTTTAACATTTCATGAACATCAATGCCCCACTTGAAATGTCCATACATCCCTTGCTCTTGTCACTGCATGATCAGCCTTTTTCCTTATCTGATTATACATGTTATTGGCTGTGATGGCAGACTAGACATACCCTTGGTCAGTACCCCAGTTGACACTAGAGATGCTGTAGTAGTGATGGGGGATGGCAATAGGTTTTACAGGGCTCCAATCTAAGACAACTGTCCCTGAGTCTGGAAGGAATTCAGTAGGCTCAAGCAAACTTTGAAGTCGAGATTGTAAAAGTTTATTGTTACACTTTATAGCAGACAGGGGTTCTTGGGAACCTTCAAACTTAAAGAAGTCACAGTTATAGTTTTAAGGCATCAAGACAGTAAATCAGGTGTCAATTTTGCTAACTAGGTGAGTGAGGGTGGGATTAGGGAGGAGTTAAGGAGTGGTCAGTGCTTAAAGGAAATGCACTTTTAATGTCAGCTGTGTAGGTGTATTGCCCATAATTCACTGGGAAATAGCCCAAGGGGGGGCTACCTGGAAGGTGTGGTTTTAGGCCTGAAACATCACTAAGTCAGCTAGTGGTCAGGGCTGACTGAGAAGTGCCTAGTCTGCCACCCATCAGTGTCATGTTTGACAAGATAGATGTTGGGAACCAAGGCTAACAAAAATTCAGTATGTGTATAATTGGCTAAGGAGTTAACCTATAGATAGTGCATTGAAGGATTCATAGATGAACTGGCCATTATACTAAGGGGAGATAACATTTGCCTAAGCTAAAATGTTTATAGATGGTTTAGTGAAGGATTCATAGGTATAGCTTGTTATTGTTCCAAGCAGAGATAAACAGTTCATGAGTTGTTGCTGGGCAGAGTGCTGAAGGGGCAGAGTTAATGCTCTGAGTCTGGGGAGGAGGAAATGTGATTTTACAGGCTGGTTTTACAAATTCATTTTACAAACTGATGTTACAAACTGATACTACAGACTGATATTACAAACATAGACTGATGTTACAAACATAGATCTGAAGCACCCCATCAGTAGCATTAGCAAACTATACCTGGTCATCTTCTGCTCTGCACAAGTCTACAGAAAAGCTGGCCATCTCAAGCAAGGAAATGTAATTTTCCCACCAGGTGTCACTGCATTCAAACCATCGACCAAAGATGCTAGATCCTCACTAACTACAAGTGGACACTCAGACCACAGACTCAGCCTAAGATCCCTCTCAACCCCACTCCTTGTGCTGCCATCAACACTGGCTTTAAGTTTAACAGTATAGAAATGAAATGTGATGACTCTAGAAATGTGATGGCTCTAGAAACCCCTTCCCACCCTTGACATGTGAGAAATCTGCTCTCTATCATGGGACTTAGGTAATTGACTTTTTGTGGCCATATGGTTTATTAAAATAGCACAGTGAAAGAGTAAAGAAACTCCCTTCTGGGATGTCCATCAACTAGGGAATGGCTGAACAAGCTGTGTCATACAATTATGATGAAATACTATTGTGCTATAAGAAATGACAAGCAGGATAATTTCAGAAAAACCTGAAAAGATTTACACGAACTGCTAAAGTGAAGTGAGCAGAATCAGGATAACATTGTACATGGTAATAACAATATTGTATGACATTCAACTGTGAATAACTTAGCTATTCTCAGCAATATAGTGATCTGAGACAGTTCCAAAGGCCTCATGATGAAAATGTTATCTGTCTCCAGAGAAAGAACTGATGGAGTCTGAATGTAGACTTTGTTCTTTTGGGTTTTTTTTGTGTGGGTTTTTGTCTGTCTTCTTGACTAATATGGAATATGTTTTCCATGATTGCACATGTATAATCTATATCAAATTGCTTACTGTCTCAGGGAGAGAATTTGGAACTCAAAATTTTAAAAAACGAATGTCAAAAGTTGTTTTTACATGTAATTGGGAAAATATTACTGAAAGAAACTCCTCTCTGATGAATGCATCACCTAGAAATTCTCCCCAAATCTCCAATATTTGAATGTTATGGGAAATATCAAGGGTTTGGAACCCCTGGGATGAGGTCTACAAACAACTAAGGAGTAGGGGGTAGGGGAGACATTGAGGCAGTTGTCAATGAATGAGGTTGGTGCCCCAGTTTCATGGTAGCAGCCCCGTCCTTCTTGGTCCCTACCTCTCTTCACTGAACTGTTTCATCACCAAAATGCCTTGGTCTCTTCTCCATGTCAGCATCTCTGCTTGGGGAGCTCTGCTCTCCAAGAAGTACCTCAGTTCTTCCTTCTCAGCTCCCAGATCAGGCTATGGGGGCTCAGCTTTGGTCACAACAAGGGGCTAACTGGTACTTGTCATACGAGTAACCCTCTACATACCACATGGAATGGACTGGAATGGCCAATAGAAACTCAAGGAAAGGGCAAAGAAAAACTGAAACACACTCTGACACACAAAATCTGGCACTGTTCCTCAGCCTCTTATGTAGTTTAAATGCTCCCCTGAAGGAGTACTCAGGCAGTACTGCTTTCAACATTGACTGAGTTTACTCTGTGAAAGACCTCTGGGCTGCTCCAGTTCCTATGTAGATGAGACACATTGCAGACACTCTCTACATTAACATACTCGATGACAATATTTATACTATTTATTGCACAGTAATGATTGCTGGATATTTGCTGCAGCCTGCTTGTAGCCACTATGCAGCATTTCATTGTTTTCCAATTTTAATTATCCTGAAAGCATGGTAGGAGTCCATGGTTTTTAAGTAAATAGCCACACTGGAAAAATATTACTGTTTTAAAAAAAAGATGAATCTTCATGTTTGTTCCCAAAGAACAGATGAGAAGATATACCCATAACCCTTCTCTACAGAGGCTGCAGAACATCGCATGTATTATCAGACTTGGTCGACATGTCAGGTAGTTTTTATTGAATTATTGTTTCTCTTTTTACATTAAATTTTTGTATGGTACAATGGGAGAGTAGAGGAATATATTTGGAAATGTGGGTGATGTAGAAAAGAAAACATATCAATAATTATTTTTCAAAAGACATCTTGATAACAGGAAGAAGACTGGAATCATTGAAAGTGCTATAAAATCTCCCACGTGAAATCCAGCCCATTCTCTTAATTCTATTCAGTTATGGGCACTGTTCACTATTCATCTGAAATATTTATCCTAAATATGTACAGATTGAATGGCCCACTCATCCAACTATATATCATAATCTGAGCAATATTCATCCTTTATCCATTTGGTTTTTCCTATGTAGATTTTTAAGTCAATGTCTTTTGAGTGGCACCATTTTCACTGAGGAGTCCTCTATTCTATCAGACCACTTGTCATCCACAAGTAGGAACAACTAGAGAATCTTACCACCTATTGGGAATCCATCTTTCATTTAGACTTTGTGCAAGATATCTTCTGTAACAAAGACTTTTTTCTTATCTCTTCTTTAGGGTCAAACTCATTCACCATAATTTTGCAACATTCAGTTTTGTTTATTTTGTTGTTGTCCTTTCCATTTAGATCATTTCCCTATCCATTTATCCACAGGGCACTGAGTCATATTAGTTCCCTGGTTCAGCTTACTTCACTTTACATCAGTTCATATGCCTTACATGTTTCTCAGTATTTGTCATATTCTTTTTAACAGCACAGAAATATTCCTTTATAACTTATGTATCTCAACTTGTTTAGCTATTCTCTTTCAGTGGATATCTACTTTGTTTCCAGTCTTTTACTATTACAAAAGAAGTGCTACTATAAATATTTTGCTGTATATATGGCACTTTTCTTTTGTATTATTGATATCTTCAGGATATATGCCTGGTAGTGTGATCTTTGGGTTAAAGGAGCAAGCTTTTTCTTTTTTTTCTTTTTTTTTTTTGCTTTTTGGAGGGCAATTGGAGTTAAGTAACTTGCCCAAGGTCACACGGCTAGGTTTTTGTTTGTGTGTTCGTTAAGTGTCTGAGGCTGGATCTGAACTCAGGTCCTTCTGACTCCATAGCCGACTCTCTACTCACTGCGCCACCTAGCCGCCCCCAGGAGCAAGCTTTTTCAAAGAGTACTATCTCCCTGTCCTTTGCCTCATTTAGTGATTGGAGGATAGTTAAAATGATCTGTGATAGTAAAATAATGGCTGACATATAATGCCTTTGGTTTGCAATGCAATTTATGTATATTATCTCTAAGATAGGTGCTACAGATATAATCAACCCTATTTTACAGATGAGGAAAACTGGGGATCAGAGAGGTTAAATGATTTGCCCATGATCAGTTACTAGTGAGGGTCAGAGGCAGCATTTGAATTTAGGTCTTTCATGATTCCAGTTCCAACGATCTTTCCACTGTACCACAGTGCCTATTTAGCAAGGACTTTTGTATGATTTTAATATATACATGTAATACACTGTGTTGAAAGAGAGCCATTAAAGCTAAGCTCTGCTGAATCAAATGCTTTTTAAAATAATCAATAAACAATAAACAGTGGCATCTTATATGCATGTGACTAGAAAGATGAAGTCTATTACAGAGAATCTTCTGTGAAAGCTTGACTATTCCCTTGTCACATTTTCATTGAAGATAACCTCAGCATAAACATAGATCATTCTCCTAAATGTCTTATTGAGATAGGAAAGTGGGTACAGAGGCCAGTAGTTACTGATGTCTCTGTAGTCACTTTTTTTTTTGTTATAATATGATCTTTTCCCTTCTTATGAACTTTGCCCCTCTTTGCAATATGTCAAAATTTTAGGATTGTGTCACCTTCAAAATAGATTTCCTCTGCATGCATACAGTTGGGATGACCTGCTTTTCTGATGCCATTTTCTTGGATACCATTTCCACTTCTTCATATGGCACATTGTGCACTGAGGCAGCAGAGTCCAGATGCCATAGTTCCACTGCAATCAACATGTGAATGAATTGCAGATGTGCTAGTAGATCTGCTCCATTTTCTATCTATTTGCTGCTTTCCGGTGCTCTAAATGCTCTTGCAATGATTTGGCTTAGTTGAATCTCATGCTCAGACTCTCTGCAGAGGTCAAAGAGGAAAAGAAAGGTCCCAGATGCACCAACATTTTCTTAGCAGCACTTTTTGTGGTAACAAAGAATTGGAAACAAAGTAGATGCCATTTACTGGGGAATGGTTTAACAAATTGTGGTACATGAATGTAATAGAATATTGCTGTACCATATGAGGCAACAAATATGAATAATTCAGAAAAGCACGGGAAAACTTATATGAAGTGATACAAAGTTAAATGGACAGAACCAAGAAAATAATACACATGATGACTACAACAATGCAAAAGGAAAGAACAAACACCACAAAGAAGAAACTGAAGGTTATGTGACTATATGCACTTATCTCTGGAGAAGAATTGAGAGAATGTAGCTTCCTCCTTGCAGATTCTAGTTGTGGAATATCATAAATACTTCTAGACACCATTGATATAACTTTGTTTTTCCTGAATTGCATTTTTCTCCTTTTTTAATCCTTAGTTATAAGGAATATCTTGATCACTATCTTGATCCTTAGGGCGTTGATTTTGGACTGGCTGTAACAACTCACCTAGATCCTGACCTCCAGATTCCTATGGTTCACTCTCATGGTTGGAGATTCCACTCTCTGCACCTAGTATGGGGGAAAAAATGAAAGAAAAGGCCAAGAAAGTGCCTTTCCCAAAGGTTATGTGGCCTTGGGTCGTGGCCAGGGGAGTGCCTACCTCCCTTCCACTTGTAGCCTGGTCTCACAAAAACCTTCTCACCACCAGGGGACAGATGAAGACAATGAGGCTGACTCCAACATTTTTGAAGACTAATAGTTCTGGCCACAAAGTCAAGCAAAAAAGTCTCCTCCTAATGCCATGGGTGCTAACTGGAACTAATTTAAAAATGTCCAGGAATGACCCAAAGCTTACCCAAAATACTTCCCTTACATGTCATTACAATTCTCTCAGGAAATAGATTCTTAGCATCCTCCACACCATCCCATCCTTAGCCTTCTTCACATGAAGACATCACCTGAGGCATTCTATACATGGGCCATCCCCATTACAAATGAAATAGTGCACATCAGAGTCAATGTCTTTACTTTTATCCCTTTCCCATTCTTTTTCAAAGTCAACAAACTTCAGATCAGTGAGTTAGGCTTTAATTCCTAGGAAAATTCTAGAGTAAATTATTAAAGGGATAGTTAGGAAATATCTAGAAAAGGAAGCAGTTACAAAGAGCCCGATTGGATTAATCAAAAACATACTCGTAGTGAATAGAGCATCAGCCCTGGAGTCAGGAGGACCTGAGTTCAAATCCAGCCTCAGACACTTAACACAAAACTAGTCATGTGACCTTTGTCAAGTCACTTAACCCCAATTGCCCTACCTTCCCCCCTCCAAAAAGCCAAAAAATAAAACAAACAAAAACACTTGCCTTGTTTTCCTTTTCAGTGACATTATTAAAGTGGGAAATCAAGGAAATGCCATAGATGTGGTTTACCTAGATTTTAGCAAAGCTTTTTTAAACATTTATTTTCAGTTAACAAAAATCTATTTTCTTTTCCCTTTCTCCTTCTCATCTTGAAAAAAAATCAAATATTTATTTTACAGGTACTTGTTAGAGCTTTTAACAAAGTAATCTATGCCATTCTTGTGGAAAAGATGGCAAGATAGCCACTAGATGATAATATAGTTGTTCTTTTTCATCCTTTGTTCTCAGAGAGGACCAATGACATCATAAGGGTGATGACTTGCAAGTGAATTGGATTTAAGTGAGGCAGAGCTGTGCAGAGTTGTCAGCCTCACTCTCTTCTCCAGAGTCCTTGGAGTTCAGTAACAAGACAAGAGTCAAGACGACTGGTGATGGCCCAGCATAATATAGTTTTAGATGAACTGAGAAGTAGTTAAGTGACTGGGATTAAAGAGTAGTTGTTAATGGCTTGATGTTGACTTGGTACTGGAGCTTCCAGGGGGGTGTCCAAGGGATGCCTACTGTGTATAGCCCTGGACATTTTTATTTGGAACTTGGATAAAAGGCATGGATGGCATGCTGAGCATATTTGAAGATGGGAAGGGTAATTGGATAACAGAATCACTATACAAACAAACAAATCCCCAAACCTTGACAGAGCAGAAAACTGGGCTGAATCTGAGTTGAAATTCAATAGGGGAACATAGAAAATCTTACATTTAGGTTAAAAAAATCAACGTCATGAACACAGTATGAGGGAGACATGATTAGACAGCAGTTTGTCTGGAACAGATTTGCAGTTTGGGGGTGAACTATGTGCTTGTTATGAGTCAGTATTTGTAGGCACCAGTCAAAAAAGAGTTAATGTGATCATGGGCTTTTCATAGCTTCCAATATTAAAGCAGGAATAGTCTCCCTATATTCTGCCTGGGTCAGACCACATGAGAAGTACTGTGTTACATGTAATAGTTTAGCAAAGACATTGATATGTTGGAGAATACAAATAGAAGGTTATCAGAAAAATAATAAGTAACACTTATCTAGCACTTTAAGGTTTGTAAAATGCTTTTATGCATATATTATCTCATTTGATCCTCACAATAACCCTGTGAGGTAAGTGCTGTTATTATCCCAAATTTTTAAATGAGGGAACTGAAGTTTTTTTTGTTTTGTTTTGTTTTTTTAAACAAATGCTTTATTAACTTCTGTTTTACATCATTCATTTCCGCCAGATGTTGAGTTACAATCATTTTCCCCCCATTATTCCCCTACCCAACCTCCCAGAATAGTAATCCCACAAGGTATCGCTTCCTCCAATCTGCTCTCTCCCATACCTTCTCCCATACCCCCATCGACTTTTCCATTAGAGGAAGGTGAGTCTTTGCATCCCAATGCCTGCACATCTTATCTCCTATTACAAGCAAAAGAGTATTAATAATAGTATTTATATATATTTGAAACATTTAATGTTATGACCTCAAATTTCAGATCCATTTCCTTCCTCCCTTGTCACCCATTCCCTCTTGGGAGATAAGTAATTCAGTATATGTTGTACATGTCTAGCTATGCAAAACATTATCATAGTAGATATATTGTACAAGGCTGCTTATAATTCCCTCCCACTCATCCCACCCCCCACCTGGTCCATTCCCTACATGATCCTGTCCCTCTTCTATAGTGGGTACTTCCAACCTCCCCTCACCCCAAGGATGCCCTCCCATCCATCATCCCTCCTCTCATCCCCCTTCCCCCTATCCTGCTGCAGGTTGAGATATCCCATTTAGTATGTATGTCATTCTCTCCCTGAACCAAATTCAATGAGAATGTGGTTTTGCCTTTTTTGCCTTCCTATTCTCCCCCTCCCTTGCAACCACTTCCCTTGCTTCTTCTACATGAGATAGTTTACCCTACCCTGTCTCTCCCCATCTCCTCTTGCCACTTTCCTCTCTCACCTCATAATTTCATCCCTTGAGTATTCTCCCTTCCCAACAAATTCAACCTATGCCCTCTATCCATATATAACTGTAACCATATACACACACATTCACATATGTATTCATATAACCACACACCCTTCTTCCATTATTTTCATAGTGAGAAAGATATCATCAGTCAGAGTTATTGCTTTTCCATATAGGAATGTAAATAGTTCAACTTTGATAAGTTCCTTTTGATTTCTTTTCCCTGATTACCTTCTCAGGCATCTCTTGCTTCTTGTGTCTGGATGTCAAATTTTCTATTCAACTCTGGTTTTTTCCTCAAGAATGCTTGAAAGTCCTCTATTCCACTGAATGACCATATTTTCCCCTGAAACAAAATACTCAGTTTTGCTGGGTAGGTGACCCTTGGGTTCATTCCCAGTTCTTTTGCCCTCTGGAATATCATATTCCATGCCCTTCGATCCCTCAGTGTAGAAGCTGCCAGGTCCTGGGATATTCTGATTGTGTTTCCACAATATTGAAATTGTTTCTTCCTGGCTGCTTGTAGTATTTTCTCCTTGATCTGGGGATTCTGGAACCTGGCTATAATATTCCTGGGAGTTTTCTTTTTGGGATCTTTTTCAGGAGGTGATCAGTGGATTCTTTCAACCTCTATTTTGCCCTCTGGATCTAAAACATCAGGGCAATTTTCCTTGAGAATTTCTTGAAGGGTGATTTCTAGGTTCTTTCTTTGATCATGGCTTTCAAGTAGTCCAATAATTTTTAAATTGTCTCTCCTGGATCTATTTTCCAGGTCAGTGGTTTTTCCCATGAGATATTTCACATTGCCTTCTAATCTTTCATTTGTTTGGATCTGCTTAACAGCATCTTGATTTCTCATAAAGTCATTAGCTTCCATTTGCTCCAGTCTAACTCTGAAGGAATGAATCTCCTCAGTGAACTTTTGAGATTCTTTTTCCATCTGGCAAATTCGACTTTTTAAGGCATTCTTCTCCTCATTGCCCTTTTGGGCCTCCTTTGCCATTTGAGTTAGTCTATTTTTTAAGGTGTTGTTTTCCTCAGTCAGGCTGTTGACCCTCATTTCATACTTTTCCTGCATCCTTCTCATTTCTCTTTCCAATTTTTCCTCCACTTCTCTGATTTGATTTTGAAAGTCCTTCTTAAGGTCCTCTATGGCCTGCAACCCGCTCATGTTTTCCCCTGGGGCTTTTAGAGCAGGACTTCTGACCTCCCAGTCCTTTTCCCACTCTATGCCCCAAAATAGAAGTCTAGGGTTGCATTTTTCTGTTTCCTTTGCCTTGGCATGTTGCCACTTAATTACTTGACTTTTGGGCTTATTGCCACACTATGGCTTTAAGGCCAGATAGAGGAATTTTCGTCCCGAACATGTGGGGGGCAACTTTCATTTCTGGCAAGCTGTAAGCCCACCCACGACTTCCACCCTAGATCACAATCCATATCCAGGGAGGTTAAAGCAAGATCGATTACCCCCCAAGACTGATCACTGAATCTCCCTACTATTTGCAGGCCGGGAGCTGGAGCTGCCTCTGAAAAGTACAAAATGGCGTGTCTCCTCAGTGGCTTCTAGCCCCCAGGGGAGGGAGCCGATGCATTCCCTAAATACAGGTCCCAAAGTCCATAGGTCACTAACCTCTTACTTTGTCCTAGGCATGTCTATGTTGATAATTCTGGAGTCGCCACAGCTGCTGCTGTTCTGGGGTTCCTCCAGCCGGCTGCTGGCTCTGCCACCCTGGGGCTAAAACCTCGGCTCATGCAGACCTGGGCTCTGCTCCTGCACTCTGCCCGCTGCGTGCTGCCAGGTCCCAGACCACTGTGCTGGTCCTTCCTGCAGGGCTACTGGGCTGTCCTCAGCGGGAGGTTAGCTTCTCTGTGTCGTTCTGTGGGTGCTGGGGCTCCAGAAGTTGTTCAGAGTCCCCTTTTACATAGTTTGGGGGTAATCTGGGGGCAGAGTGGCTTGGATGAGCTGTTTCTACTCCGCCATCTTGGCTCCGCCCCCCAGGGTGGAGGGAACTGAAAAGTGACTTGCCTGGGGGTCATGGCTAGTAAGTATCTGAACAGGATTGAAACTCAGGTCTTCCAGGTTCCAAGTCCAGTACTTTATCCACCATGCCACCTAGCTGCTCGATGATGCACTGAGCAGCTAGGATGATAAAGGGTCTTCTGTCTATGTCATGAAGACCAGATAAAGAAAATGGGGACACAGTGCAGAGAAGGGTAGATGTCAGCGACATGATAGCTGCGTTTAAATATTTGAGGGGCTGTCATGTAGAAGAGATAAATGTCAGACTTGCTCTGATTGGTCCTGGGGGTAGAATCAGGAGCAATGTATGAAAGTTATAAAGAGGGAAATTTAAATTTAATGTCAGGAAAGACATCAAAGAAAATTCTAACAATAAGAATTATCCAGAATTGGAAAGACCTTCCAAGGGAGGTTTAGGGGTGCTAGGGCTTTTCCTTTTTGGGGTCTAGAACCCAAAGACATGGTCTTTTCCTTCTGGGGTTTCAAGTCCCATCCCCATCATTAAGGTCCTTCTAATTTGAGATCTTCAAGTAGAGATTAGGATGTCGAAGTAGGAATTCCTTTTGGATTTGGGGTGGGAACCTGACAGTCAAAGGGCTGAGCTTGAGGCCCTAGTGGGACACATGTGGCCTCGAGGTCAAAGGCTCTCCATCCAAATGCCTACAATGTGCTAGGCACCAAGCTAAATGGTTTGTATGTAATTTGGCTGTTGGGGTGCCTTCCAACTCAAAAGACTTTGATTCTCTGACCAGATGACCTGTAAGGTCCCTTCCAGTTCTAAACAGATGGTCCTATGACCTATGCTCTTTTTTGAAGTCTTTTTTTAAACATATTCTCCCCAAATCTAGAGTCAGCATCAGACCATGCTTGACTTCTCCCACCTCGTTTATCACAAACCCCGGTCAGAACATGTTTATGACAAACTCTTTGCTCCCAGTTCAACATTTTCTCCGATTTACCTCAGGCCTCATCTTCAGGTAACACCGAAGGACTCCTATTTCTTCTCTCTTCCCGGGGTTTAATACGTCCCTCCTCTTCCTTCATTACTCTTAATTTCTGCCTCTTTGGTTTCCCCGCTTTTCTTAACTGTCATGCATACCTGCTATCACAAGAGGGCAGCACTGCCCAGGATACTTTTCGATGGAGACCAGTCCTATTGCCTCAGTTCAGTGGGCACATAAATTTCCCAGCTCTTACTGAGCACCCTGATTTTCATGGGGTACTAGTTACTTGAAAAAAAAATAAATGTATGTACATTCCCCATCTGGTGCACTGCAAGCTTCATCTCTATAGCACTAAGAATTCTCCCTAGCTGGACCCCAGCAGTAAGAGACCCAAGTGTCCTGGGAATGAGTGACTGCTAAGGTTCAGAAAGAAGATAATTAAGTAGAGGACAGGGAAGGAAATCAAGGCTCAACGCAGCCTGAACAGGTCTTGAGAAAACAGCCTTGATTTCCCAAGAACCCACCAGCTTGAGTTTTGATGGGAGCAATAATGAAAATCTCAAAGATTAAGGATGGACAGCCCTGATGGGGAGAGGGTGGCTCTCACAGCTGGTGTTGAAAGTATCATAGGATTTATGAGCTAAGAGGGCCCTTGGAGAGCTCCTCTAAACCTCCTATTTTACCGAGAAGAAAACCCTGGTGCAGAGAGGTTAAGTGACTTGGCTACTGTCACACAGCCAGTAAGAGAAGCCCGGATTAAAATTCCTGGGGATCATTTATGTGAGGTTCTCAACTTGAGGTCCATGGATCAGTTTGAGTGGGTCCATGAAATTGGATGGGAAAAATTCACATCTTTATTTTAATATAATTGGTATCCCTTACAATCCTATGTATTTCATTTCAGGCATTTAAAAACATTTTTCTGAGAAGGGCACAGGCTTTACCAGATAGCCAAAAAGGGTCCATGACATAAAAAAGGTTAAGAACCCCTGATTAATATACTCGGCCATCCATAAAGACCCCTATGGTTGCCCTCCAAAGAGCCAAATCATCCTCTGCCTCTTCTCTGCCATGTTCTCTAAACAGATGACATTTTGGGGACAACAGAGTGCACCAAGATCCATTACCCTGGTCAGAACATGAATATTTTTAGGAGAAGACAAATGATTCCAGACCACCCGTTTGTGCCATGCTTTCTAGGGCTGCGCTACTCAGGCACAGCCTGAACAATGCTTCACTCCCCCTCTTCCCCTTGTTCTGGCCACTTCTAGGGAACAGGTCTAGCTGGGAGTCTCTGGACAATGTGAATCATCAGAGATTACCCCTACTTCACTCCAACCTGACACTTCCTCTCCTAAGTATACGCCAGTAGTAAAATAGGAAGACTGGGAGGGGGAAAGGAGAAACCAAAAACAAGAGGGAAGGGCCCTGGGGACTTAAGAAGGGTTTCAGACACCACTGGATTGGGATGCTCTAAGGTTGTAGGAGTCTCCAAGGCTCCAGTAGGAAGTGGCCATGCCTCATTTTCCCTCCCCATAGCTTTGGTCTTCTCAATAAGGGAATATTTCCCATCTCACTCTATGCCAACCCTTCATCTTCTGCCTTATTCTCAGGGCCAGTGCCCTGACCCAGTCACATATAGCTTAAGGTGCGTATGCTGAGAAGGGGAATACCACATAGAAGAGTATTCCCACCACCCTGTGGCCCTTGCACTTGACTGAACGCACTCTTGGATGCGAGGGGGTGGTGGTGTAAGGCCTGGGATGCAGTTTTGGAGTCTTAAGCCAAATAGCCAGTCCCCTGGTTCTCCCCAACTCCTCCCTACAAAGCCCCTGCTTACACAGAGTCGAACATATAGACTGGACCAAGCCTAACTTTAATTAAGATTTCTTGAGCTCTCAGTATGCATAAGGGTGGAGGTATTTATACCATTGTACCACTGGGTCCATGCATGTGTTTGCACGAGTATATATCACCTGAAGGTCCCTGTGTCCCCCAGAGAAAGCCAACTAGCTATTGCGTGAGAGCCCCGAACCTTCCTCCCCCTAACCTAAGGTCTATAAACAGAAAGGGAGGATGGTAGGGGCCTTTGGGAATGAAGCAGAATGACAACAATGGGAGAAATGAGGTGTGACTAGAGATCAATATGTGTGGTAAAATATGGTACACAGAGAGAGAGAGAGAGACTGGGGGCATGTGAGACAGAGAGGGTATGAGACATATGGGGAGTAGGTTGGTAAGAAATGGAGCAGTCACAGGGCACTTCTTTGCCCATATCCAGCAGCCACATTGGGCTCCAGGGTCAGTGGCTGAAAATGACCCTTCCTTGAACCAGAGGTAGGAAGAGAGGGTCAGGGCAAGACCCTGGGCTTGGGCCTACCCTCAGGATAGGAAGAGTTCCCTCAGAGGAAGTACACCAGCAGCAGGACCAGTGCTGCAACCAGGGTTAGTACAAGGAAGATGATGGAGGTGACCCAGAGTCCCTCCTTCTGGGTATGAACATGAACTGGAGCTTCAATCGGAATGATGTTGGTTAGGTTCAGCATGTATCCAAGGGTCCACCCGATATCTGTCCCTGAAGCCTGGCCAAGGGACAGAAAAGAGTTAGAACAGAGGCCGTGCCTAAGAACCCCTATGCTATCAGAGAAGGCGAATCCATACTTCTCTTATCCTGGGCTCTCAAATCTTTGTGTAGTTCAGAGATGTTTTATTACTAAGAGAATCATCATTGCCACTTAACTCTGGGGCCAAGGCTTGGCAGAGACTTGGAGTAGTTTGCCATTTCCTTTTCCAGATAATTTTTTTCTTAAACAAATAAGGAATTGAGTCAAATAGGGCTAAGTGACTTGCCCAGGGTCACACAGTTACTAAGCGTCTGAGTTTGGATTTGAACTCACAAAGATGAGTCTTCCTGACTGCAGGGCCTGGCACTCTATTATCACCTAGCTGCCCCACATTGACATAGTACTTTGTAAAACTTATATCTCTGTCTCCCTCAATAACCCTATGAAGTTGGTTGTACAAATATGGCTAGCCCCATTTTACAGATACAGAAAATGAAGCTCAGAGGTCAAATGATTACTAGTGCAAGATCATAACAACTAGCAAGAAAAAGACCCAGGATTCAAATCTAGGTTGTCTGACTCCCAGTCCAACATTCTTTTCACTACGGAATGGGGGTGTATCTCGAGGAAGAACATTTAGAAAATGAGCCAGACTGGGGACACCTCAAAATTCTAAGGACTCCCACAAATCATCTATGCATCCCCCTGTCTAAACCAGGCTGAATTAAAGAGGTATTCTCTCACTTAAAGAAAGCTCTGGAATTTGGAATCACAGCATGTGGGCTTAAATCCTGATTCTGCGACTTATGACCCCTATGGACAATTCGCTTCTCCTATGTGAGCTTTCATTTCCTCATTGAATGAAGGCAGAGGACAAGATGACCTCTCAGTACCTCCCAGTTCTAAATATAGGATCTCTGGACTCAGGGAATCCCAGCTCCTCCCTGTCAACCAGAAAGTCTCACTTCCCTTCTTCATTTCTGTGGATCACAGTCCTGTGCCCTCCCACTTGACAGCTGTTCCTATGTTTTCTGTTTGTTTTTGTTGCTTCTTGGTCTCCTAGTAAAAGTTCTTTATGAGAAACTTTGACTTTGTCTCTGCTAAGCCCAAAGTAAAGGGCTGTTTGCACATTTTACTTGAGGTCATGAGGGGAGAGCCAGAGACCTGGGAGTAGAAGATAGGGAAGGCAGGGCAGACGAGATAATTCCACAGGATTTGATTGCTGACACCAGGGCCCTTTTCATTCACTTGGGATTCTCTAGACTCCTCTTGAAGGACCTTCTCTTCAGGAAGAATGTGTGGGTTTCCCTCCCACTGCCTCACAAAGCCCGGGCTTCCTCTGGCCCCAGCTTCCTGCCAAACACTACTTTGTTCTAGACCAATGCCAGTCAACTAGACATGGACAGGAAGGGGCCAGGAGAGGAGGAAATGAAGGAGGGGCGCTGGTACTAGGTGAATTTTCCATACACTCTCAGCCCCAAAATAACCCATAGCAAACTGCAGTTTCTATGGATTCAATGGCCTTCTTCATGCTGATGATTATCAGGGCTGCTTATCAGCTGGATTTTGACCTCTAGACTCCTATCTCTAACTGCCTGTCGGGACATCTTGAACTGGATAGTCCATAGGCATCTTAAACACAATGTGTCCAATGTGACCAAACTCATTATCTCTCCCCCAATCCTCCCTTCTTTCTAACTTTCCTATTACCACTGAGGATACCAGCATGCAACTTTTCATTCTCTCTCCTTCCCCACAAGGCAATCTGTTGCCAAGGCCTGTTAATTTACCTTAGTAACATCTCTCACCTACACACCTTTCTGTTATCTGACCCTGCTGCCACCTTGGCACAAGCCTTTACAACCTCAGGAATGAACTAGCGCACCAGCCTGCTGACTGGTCTGCCTTTCCCAACCTCAGGTCATCCTCTGCTCAGCTATCAAAGGGATCTTCCTAAAATGCCGGTACGACTGCATCACTCCCTACTCCATCAGCCCTAGTGCCTCCAGATGCCATCAGTAGCAAATATAAAACCCTCTGTTTAGTATTCAAAGCCCCTCCTAACCTGCTCTCCCTCACCTGTACAGACTTCTTACACCTTACACTCTATGTAAGTCCTCTATGGTCTCTCCCATGTACTCTTCAACCCAGTGACACGGGCCTACTTGTTGTTTCTCATACAAGACTCTGGCCATTTCCTGACTGGGCATTTTTGCTGACTGTCCCCCATCCCTGGAACACTCTCTCTCCTCATCTCTGCTTTCTGGCGAATTCCTTCAAGGCTCAGCTAAAATCCTACCTTCTACAGGAAGCCTTTCCCATTCCCCATTAATGCTAGTGCCTTTCCTCTCTTGATTTTTCCCAATGGATAGACTAGAAATACATACCAGATTGTGTATGTAGTTTGTACGTAGCTGTTTACAAGTTGTCTAACCTGTTAGACAGTGAGCTGCTTGAGATTAGATTCTCTCTCTCTCTTTTTTTTTTGCTTTTTTTTGTATACTTAGTGCTTAGCTTCATTCCTGGCACATAGTAGAGGCATGATGAATGTTTATTGACTGACTGGTTGTTTTCAGATTGAACAGAAGGCCAATCATTAGCAGAAAACAGAAATAATCTAATGTGGCATTTGGTGAGTAGGGCAGAGGAATAAGGTCAGGGTTCAAATCAATCCTGGTTCCTTCTTTTGTTAAAAAAAAAGAAAGAAAGAAAGAAAGCAAACTTCATCAAACATGTTATCCAACTGTTTGCTCCCCTTGGTAAGAAATTTAAATGGGACCAGTCAGAAAACAGGGAGAATTCAGGGTTCCAGCCCTCCAGCCCACACCATGGGAGGTCATGCTTATCATTGTCTCTCCTCCCCTCCCAGAGACCCACACTCACTCTCTGTTGGAACCTGATGGAGGTCCAGCTCTTCTCAGAGAACTTGTAGCCTTCCAGGAGGAGTATGAGGATATAGTTGGCATTCGCACAGTAATCTTTCAGCCAGTGCAAATTGTGTTTGGGGTAACTGTCAGTCACCTGAAGATGAGTGGAGGGGGATATTTGGGAGCCTATTCTGAGTGGGGAGGAGCTTTTTGACCCTCCCTTCCATTTACAAGCAGGCCCAAGGTTTGGGCTGTCCTAACTAATCTTACCCTGGTCTGCCCAAATCTGCCCTGGAGTCCCATTCTCCAACTTAAATGGAGAATGTTAAATGGAGCAAAGTCAATTCTTGGCTGATACAGACTGACATACAAGTTGGGTGTTCTGATGCTAATGGCTCTGAAGTGCCTAAGGACTGTTCAGATTCCAAATCTGGGCATTCAAGACTTTCCATAATCAGACCCTCTCAGGAATGAGGGACTTTCAATTCATCTAATAGCTAACAAGCACTCCCCAGATATCTAAGCCTGACCTCTGACTTCTGACCTCTGACCACTGGGGCTCAAGTCACGCCTGGACTCAGTACCCACCCTGCAACCCCCCTCCACACACACAGATCAGCAGGATTCCTCAGGAAGCCCCATGGAACCTTTATCCCACCCTCATTCATTCCTTGAGCTCACATCTGTCCAACTGCGGCCACAGTACTGCTCAATGGTGTCCATGACCTCAAACAGAGACTGGCCTGAGGTGATGTTGAGGAAGTCAAAGGTATAGAAGAAGGCAGAGAAAGCCTGTGGGACAAAATCAGAGGAGGTCAGAGACTGCCCAGAGTCTCTGAGAGAGAGCCAGCAGGGACAGTCCTCTGATATCTCCCTACATTTCTTGGGGATGCTCCTGATAGAACATTAGTGGCTCCCTATTGTCCACTGAGCCAAATTCAAATTCCTCGGTCTTGGCATTCAAGGCCCCTCAATGCCCAACTCATAGCCTTCTCTCCAATGCTCTCTCTTATGCTCCTCCCCTCCATGGACACTGCTCCTGCCTCTATGAGTAAGTGCTCCTGCTGTTCCCACTACCTAGTATGTCCTCTCCATGCCATTAGCATCTCTTTCACCTGTAGTCATTGAAAGCGCTTAGCACAGTGCTTATTGACTCACCTCAAGTAGCTCTTTGCAATATTCTAATCCAATTATCACATAATATTAACAAAAATATGATAAAAGATATATTATCTTGTAATATTAACAATACATTTATGTAGTACTTTATAGTTTGTCTTCTCCCACAGGAGATGGGTAGTAGAAAAAACATTTTTGGGCAGCTAGGTGGCTCGGTGGATAGAGCACTGGCTCTGAAGTCAGGAGGACCCGAGTTCAAATGCAGCCTCAGATGCTTGACACTTAACTAGCTGTGTGACCCTGGGCAAGTCACTTAACTCCAACAGCCTCTCCAAGAAAAAACAAACAAACAAACCATTTTGGATTGAACCTGCAATTTCATTGATACTCCCAGTGAGTGAACTCCCAGTAAGGAAAGTTCCTCTAACAAAGCTGGTCAGCACCATCTCCACATGAGGTATCAAGAAGTCATGACTTATCCAGAGTCACCCAGCCAGTATATAACAAAGGTGAGACTTGAACCCAGGTCTTTCAGATTCCCAGGCAGCTATCTGTTCATTATATTAAGCTGCCTCTCAGTAGAAATATTGTCCTAATTTTACCAAAGAGGAAACTAAGGTTTAGAAAGGTCAATTGACTTACTCAGGCTCACACTTCGGTTATGTGTCTGAGGTTATGTGTCCCAGGCCTCCTAATTCCCAAATCCAGCATTCTATTCACTATACCACATAGCTTCTCAATGTACATTAATGGCACTTTGTGCATGGCTTGTCTCCCTCTGCCACTGGTCTGTGAGCTCCACAGAAACAGGAACTAAATAAAATCAATAAAACTAACAATATTATACGCACACACTCTCTCTCTCTCTCTCTCTCTCTCTCTCTCTCTCTCTCTCTCTTTCTCTCTCTCTCTCTCACACACACACACACACACACACACACACACACACACACACACCCTGATGCCCCTAAAGTCTGGACACATAGGAAATCTCATTAACTCTGCATATTTTCTTTTCTTTTCTTTTCTTTTCTTTTCTTTTCTTTTCTTTTCTTTTCTTTTCTTTTCTTTTCTTTTCTTTTCTTTTTTTGCTTTTTGAAGGGGAGAGGCAGGGCAGTTGGGCTTAAGTGACTTGCCCAAGGTGACATGGCCAATAAGTGTTAAGTGTCTGAGGTCAGATTTGAATTCAGGTCTTCCTGACTCCACGGCCAGTGCTCTATTCACTTTGCCACCTACCTGATCCACATGCATATTTTCAAGAAAGGAAATGAATGACATTTTCAACAATATCTTATTTAATTAGCATAAATTTTAGCCATGACAATTTCATATGGAATAAAAGCTTTCATTAGCTATTGGGGACTATTTTCCATTTTAATGAGATTAATTTAATTTAATTAATTTGATTAATTAATGAGATTTCCTATGTCTCCTATATCTTCCTATGAAAACTCATTTATGCTAATTATACACCCACAACATGTATAATGGTATTATACATATATGGCATGTATATATATGTATATATATATATATATACATATGAGATAAAATAAATAAAAATCTCTTTACCCCATTATCTAGTATATGATTACATGGGGCAGATGCTTGGTGCACTGCCCTAGCCTGAGACATAGTACAGGAAGCACAGTGTTAGCTGGTTATCCTGAGACCCCACCCAGCCAAAGTTCTTCCACTGCTCCCAGCTCACCACCCTCTGCCCCCCCCCCCCCCCGGAAGGACCCGGCCTTACAAAGAACTGTCCGATCGTGGCAGGCTGGTAGGTGCCATTGAAGGCGCAGGGATGATAGGGGCCACAGGCAGTAAAATTGAAGATGGCTCTGATAGCTTGCTGGCACTTGGTAACATTGCCAGTGCCCACCAGCATCATCTCTTGGTTCAAGTCTAAACCAGTTGGCTGCAGGTAGGCTGTGCAGGGGCTGTCATAGATAGACCGTGCCATCACTTTATTCTTAAAGCCCTTGTGGTAACAGGGATGCTCGATCTGGCCAGAGGCATCCTGGGACTCCTTGAGGACATGAAGAATAAGAGTGTGGCTCCAGCGGATCTCAGGCTGGGGCAGGGGAATACCCAAAGTTCAGTCCCCTTATCTCTCTCCATCTCTTTAAAGGAAGCTGACTCCATCCTTAAGAACACACACCTCGTGAGCACTATCACTGATGGCTTCTCAGTGGCCTAATGCCATGGCCTGGCTCCACCTTCCTCAGTAGGCATCTCCCACTGATGCTCGACCAGAATCCCATAGCCACATTTGTTTCTAGGTCCTATTTCTGCTTCTACTCCTACCCTACTCTTCAAAGTCCCCCTAAAATCTCACTTCCTCCAGGAACCTTCCCCAACTCTCTCCTCCATCCTAAACTGACCCTTCTTTTTGCATTGCAGTCCAACATTCTGACCCATGTTGTTCACTGGTTTCTTCCTGTAGATATTATGTACCCCTCCTACCTTATCCTAGACTCCTAGATATGCTCTTGCCTGTCTCATAAAATAATAATTTAAGACTGGGAAGGACCTTAGAGGACAACAAATCCACTCCCCCTGACTTCACAAATAAAGGAACTAAGGCCCAGAGAAGTCACAAAGCTAGTAAAAGCAGTGGTGAGTTCAGAAGTGAGATCCTCTGACTCCAAATCCATTACACTCCACCATTTCCCCAAGACTTTCAAGTCCCCAAGAATCAAGCCTGAATCTGCTCCTTTTCTGTCTTCGCCTTGTTATCCTTCAGTTGTGTGTGACTCTTCATGACCCCATTTGGGGTTTTCTTGGCAAAGATACTGGAGTGGTTTGCCATTTCCTTCTCCAGCTCATTTTACAGATGAGGAAACTGAGGCAAACAGCGTTAAGTGACTTGTGTAGGGTCACATAGCTAGTAAGTTCAAACCTGAGGCCAGGTTTGAACTCAGGAAGATGAGTCTTCCTGACTCCAGGCCCAGCACTCTACACACTATGGCACCATCTAGCTGCCCTAGTCTGCCCCTGGAGCTGAGGATATGCTCCATTCTTCAGTCTGGTTGAACTCTTCCTCTATCTTCTTGGACTGTGAGATGCCAAAGGGCAGGGACTGTATCCTACATTGTTCTTGTCTAAGAACCCAGAAGAGTTGTTATAAATACTTGTCGATGTCAAATTGACCCCCTGATGCAGGGCAGTGTTGCCAGGATTATCAAGAAGGGCCTTCCTTTGGTACTTCAGGGATTTGGGGTTGTGGGAGAGATAGAAGAAGGGTCAGAGCTTTGCAAAATTTTTCTTAGGACTTTGTGTTGTTGCTGGTCACCAGTCTGAAAAATGTTGTCCCCACCCCTTGTCAATAAATCCTATGATGCCTCTGCCTGCATCTCTTGCCCCTCCCATTATGTATCTATCTATAGTGACCTCCATTATGTTTCTCTGCCTTCAGTGCTCCAGCCCTGTGCCCCATCACCCCCTTCTACTCTGTGCCCCAAATCCCCTGGGGTGCTCACCTGGCTCAACTTCAGGATCACCTGCTTCTGTGCCTGGGCCTGCCCATAGCACAGGTAGCTGTGTGTATAGATGGTGTAGTTGAAGCCATACAGACGGAAATGGGAGGCAGTAGCTGGATCTGCAATGGACCCACTGGGGAGGAAGCTGATCTGGGTTGAAGCCCCTCCCAGGTCCAGGGCCCCAAGCACTGTGGCTGCTGGAGGATGGATCCAGCCTCCATTCTTGACTGAATACTGTCCATACAGAAGCAATGTTAGAACAAGCCTTGCGGAGGGAATGGGGTCTCGGGAAGCTGAGGGCTCTAAAGGGAGGGAGGGAGTGGGCAGTGTTATTAGATGGGACACAAGAAAAGCCAGGGCCAGAATGGCAGGCAGGGGGATCAGGGCCTTCAGAGAGATTCAGGGGGTGTAAAGAACCTTGGTGAAGGTATCCAAGAGGTAATTGATAGTGATCCAACCATAGGCTCCCTCCTCAGCACCAGAGATGATTCGAGCCCCTTGGAAATCCATGGGGTACTTCTGGATGGTCTTGCTCACTTCAGCCAGGACAGAAGCAGCAGCTTCTGAGTCTTCCAGGCTAAAAGAAAGTTCAAAAGTCAGTCCCCTAATACTCGGGATCTGTCAGGCAGGGGATCAGAAAAGTCAAGGGAAAAAAAAGGGAGAAAGGGAGAGATGGGTTATATGTTACAGAAAAGTCTGTCTTGGGCCAAGGCCCAGAGCAGTAAGGATGGGAATTCTTAGGACAAGAGGGATCTCAGAGATCATTTGGTTCAGTTCACCTATTTGTCTCAGGCCCCTCAAAGAAGAAGCACAGCTGAGATGAGAGTCCAAGGAAGCAGAAAAGCGGGGTTAGGGAATCATAGATTGGGGGGGGGTAGTCCTGGTAGTTGGGGTTCCTGGGGAGAATTAGGATTATAAATCTAGAGTTGGAAGGGTCCCAAGCCATCTACTCCAACCCTGTCATTTGGCATATGAGAAAAATAAGGCTTCTGGAGGTTAGGTGACCTGTCCAAGGTCATCCATATAGTGTGGGGCAGGATTTGGACCCATTATTTCTCTACCTCCAGAGCCAGCCCTCTTTGCATTAGACCACCAAGATTCTCAAGTCCCTTCGCTCTTTCTGCCTAAGGGGTAGGAAGGTTTAGGGGGGAATGCAGGAAGGCTGGGATTGGGGATCCTGGGGAGTATGACAGACAGCCCTGGAAGAAGATAGTACCTGAGGATTCTCATCCCCGCTGTCGCGCCCAGGTACACCGGGGTCTGGGCCAGTTGTGCTGCTGGGATCAGCTTCACTGCTTCATCTAAACATGGCTGCAGGGACCTTCCCGCAGCTTCGGGGTTTCGAGCATAGCTGGAGATGCCATCGCCTGCAGGCGGAGTCATGTGGGCACCGGGGCAGGTGAGAGCGAGTTCAGGTGGGGTGGGAAGTGAATGGAAGCGGGGGCAGGGAAGGAGGAGAGAGGCTGAGGGCCGCGGAGGGGTACCCAGGGGCAGAGTGAGGTGGAACCAATGGGGAGAGCAGAGCAGGGGAGATGGGGGAGCAATGGGGTCCCAAGTACACACTGCCTCTCCCGCCCTTGCACAGACCCTGCACATCACAAGCCATGGTCTGGCTGACCACGCCTGTGTCATTCTCCTTGTCCGCAGGCCACTGGTACACGAAGAGGGATGTGTGCGAAGAACCAGCATCAAACACGAGACCGAACTGAGGAAAGAGTGGGACAGGAGGAAAGGTTTGGGAAGGTCACAGTGGAAAGTCTGAGGATGATGGTCAGAGATTTGAGAAAGTAATAAGGAGGGAGGGTTAAGAAGGGAAAAGTTGAGAAGTGGCAAGCAAGGAAGATTGGGGTTTAGGGAAGGAAAGATTTGAGGGGCTCAGGAAAAGCGAGTAGACTGGTGGAACTGAAGGTTAGGGAGAAAAGGGCTTGTGAATGCAGGAAAAAGGGGAAATGGGAGTCAGGGAAGGACATCAAGATATAGAGTTTAGGGGCTCAGGAAGGGAAATTTTGGTCTCAGAGGAAATTTGGGTAGTGCAAAGAAAGGGGAGAAGTTTTAGAGGTTCAGGGAAGGAGATTTTTGATGTTAAAAAAATTTAAGTGGTTAAGGAGTAGAGAGGGAGGGGTTTAGGAGCCTTGGGGAGGGGACGGTATGAGGTGGGACTAAGAGGTTAGGGAGAGCTATTGGATGCAATCACCTTGGTTCCTGGGGGATGGGTGGTGTTAGTGGCCAGAAGGGTGAGCACCAGGGTAACAGCTGTGCAGGCAGTCAGGACCAGTGTAATGGGGACCACCCAGCGCTTCATATCCAGCCCCATTGGCTCAGCAGTTGCAGATTCTAGAGCTGTAGGGAGGAACCAGTAAGACCCAGACTCTCAGTTACCCAGCTTTTCCAAGCCTGAACCATTCTACACAGACTCCCATCTCTCAGGGCCCCACTGACCAATTCTTCTTTAGCTCCCATTCCAGAAACATCTCACCTTATAGCCTCAGCATTTCCCTCCCCTCTACACCAGGCAAAGGTTGCTGGTAAATGAGGGAGGCCCTTTTATCAGGGATGCCCAAGGCCTGATTGTACCTTCCCATAACCAGCACTTCCCTTCCACCCTGGAGTTATTAGCACAGGATGCCATATAACAGACATTCAGGTCACACATAATACAGCTATTCCCAAAGTCAGGGGAGAGAAGGCTTTGCCCTAAACCATCAATAATCTCTTGTCTGGGTGTAGGCTGCTTAGCAGTTGCAGCCTGACACAAAGCAAAGAAATCTGCCTACCTGGGCCTTTCATCCCAATCTATTCAACTCACAGACAATCATTGTCAGTATCTAGACTATTCAGGGAGGAAACCACTCCTGATCCATTCTGGTGGGCCCAGGATGCAGGAGTCCTGGGAGAATGACTTTATTCCAAAAACAAATTCAGCAGCAATTCAATTCAACAAACATTTATTAAATAACTATTTGGGCCCAGAGCCCTTTACTAGGCTATGAGAGTACCTGGACAAAGAGAAAGGAAGAATGTCAGGACTCAGGGAGTAGGGGCCTGGCCTGGGTCTTAGTGGACAGGGCTGGAGAAACCCGAGGTGAAGCATAATGTTAAACTTCCTGCCTCTTTCTGAGGCCTCTTGGTGAGAGTTAAGATATAGCATGAGACACTCACAATGTCTCAGGCCAGAGCCCAGGGGAGTAGCTCTCACACACCACCCATCCTGTCCATAAGCCACTCCTTTGCTAAAACTATAGTCCTACGCACAGAGCTTTGGGAGTGGGAAAAAAACTGAGAAGATGGATGGAGGGTTGGGGGGCAGATGGCTCCATTCGCAGCTCCTTGGGTGGCACGGTCAGCTCTCGACAATGACCTCAGCAAAAGACATTTTGTTTTCTTATGGGAAGTTTCTTTTTGAGCTAGAAAAAAAGCAATCATTTAAAGGAAAAGTGCCCGATGTTCCCTCCCAGTACAAGGAGTAAAACCTCTTTTCCCCACAAAGATGATTGCTGGGGACTCAAGCTTGAGAATCCTGGCCCAAAACAGGAGAAACCAAGCCTTTGGACCATAAACCCCTGCAGCCAGACCCCCTCCATAGTGTAGCTTGAAAAGGGATTGGACAGGTGATTTCATTGGTACAGGTGGTTGCGCCTCCTCTATAACTTATAGAGAGCTGTCTAGCTCATTGAGAGGTCGAGACTCACTCAGGGATGGATACACAGCTAGGAAGCATCCAAGGCAGACTGGATCCCAGGTCTGCCTAGCTTCAAAGTCAGCTTTCTATTGGTTATGTTGTGAAGTATGCTCAGTGTAAGAAAGATAATAATGAAGTTTGCTTCTGGCATTGTGATGGCTGGAGTTGATTATTAAATTTGGCTTAAAGGCCACAGATAGGATTTGTAGGGAATATATGAATCTAAAAAGCCTGGAGAATCCACTTCTCCAACTTCTTTCTGAATACCCCAGTGTAGCACAGCCAGCCCCATTTCCCTGTGGTCCGGAAGTGGCAGAGAAAGGGGCATACTCCCTATGCCAAGCTGTCTAATTCTCAATCTCTAGCCCTGAACTGGTCATGTCCCATCCTTCTTCCATTTCAAAGTCGAGTTTTCACTAGGGCTTAAATGCTAATTAGCACCCACATTGATCCAGGCCAATGTAACTCTAACCAGAGTGGAGGGAGCCAAGTACAGTCAGTCCTTAGGGCTACATGGCCTGATCTTACCTGATCCTCAGTTTCATCTAGTCCCATGTATCTAGTAGTAAGAACAGCATTAGACAGATGAACTTGGGGAATTCTCAATCAATTTAGGCCTAGGAGGAGATGGACCACCATCCCATTTCCCTTTCTCTCCCTTAGCCCTCCCACGGTCTGAAGGGAAATTAATTTCATCATCCCCTTTCCCACTCCCCAACACTTGTTCTCTGGGTTTCCATTTGTGTCTGTTATGAATCCCTCCCCCCATCTTCCTCTGGATCCTAAAGCAGAGCCTCAGGGAGGCCAGATGAGGTCCCCAAGCTGTCCAGTCTCTGAAGGGAGCCAAAACACTTGATCCAGGAATCAGGCTGTTCCTAGATAAGTTAGCTCTGGGTTTTTCCTGTGACTAGTTCTGGTTTTTCCTTGAGAATCAGCTTTAAATCAGAGCCTTCCTGATATCCTGTGATCTAGGGATGTGCCTTGTTCTGGGACTACTGCCAGAAGGTGTTAGCTCACCCATACATTCTTAGATACTATTCATATGGCTTGGAAATCATCAAAGGACATGATAATTCTCAAGGCCTAAACTGACATCACTGTCTGGCTTCTTGAAATTGAACAGAGTATTAGAAAACTAAGTGATCTATAATTACCTGTTGTGTCATTATTCTATAAAAACCTTGCTCATGGTATCAATAAACAGATTGCTTGACAATCATGCCTGGACCACGAATTTTTCAAACTTTCATAGGCTAGTGCGTCACTGTAGAGCTGGCTTAAGAAACCACTCAAGTTATCTCTACAAGTCTCCATTCAAAGTTTGGGCAGATGGAATTAACAGTCCTCTGCTCTAACAATCAGAAACATTCCCCTACCCCACTGGCCCAAGAAACTCCCAGAGACCATTTGGAAGCACAAGCATAAGATCCTCAACCCAAGGGCTGCAACACACAAGAGAAGAAATATGGGACTGGGGCTGGGCAGGGCTATTGCTTTAGGGTTGAATAAAGAAGAGGGTCTAGAAGGTTTTCTTTATCTCCCCAGAGACACCATTTTGGGCTCTGCATCTCTTGGCAGTTCCTTCACTTTCCTTCCCTCCCCCTGAGCTCCTGCCCATGTACATTTTCTTGAGCTACAGGCTTCTCCCCAACACAACTCCAAGGCCCAACCTGCCCATATGCTGCTCAGCTCCTTCTGGCTCTTCCTTCCCCTTCTTCAAGTTTAGCCCCTCCAAAATCTCCTCTCCCCTTTTCCCTGTCCTCTTTCCCCTCCTTCCAGCCTTTCCAACACTTTTTCCCTATAGGGGTGGATGATAGAGGAGTTCCCCTCACTCCTATCCCAGGTCCCACTGCTGAGACCATCAGTCACTACCCCACCCTTCATACCATGCCCTGAGGGAGGTAGATGGTATAGGATCAAGAGCCATCCAGATTCCCTAGGAATCAAGGCAGTTGGGTTCCAGTCCTGGCTCTGTGACTGACTCTTGCATTTTCGGTGTATTTCTTTAATATCCCTGGGAAACAACATGGTGCAATTATCCACATATACATTAACGGTGTATATATCCAAGAGTGCTGGATTTGTAATTAAAGGACCTAGACATGAATCTTAGTTTTGCCATTTACTACCTGTGTGTCATCAGATCACTTATTCCACTTTGGTCCTCAGTATCTCTTTTCGAAAAAGACAAAAACAAACCATAGGTTTAGACTGGATGGACTCTTCCTTTCCTGCCAGCTCCTATATTTTATGAAACGGGTACAGAAGGGGAGGACCCCCCTTCTAGGGTAGGCTTACAATTTCTCTCCCTCCCCTGATTCAGTTTTCTTCTCCTACAGACAAAACTCAGTCTACAAAGGAAAGAGGTAAAAAGGGACTGAAGAGGGGAAGGGGGTAGGGACTTCATTCCCAGACATAAAGCAGAAATCCTTCCTCTCCCCTTCCCCCCACCCCAATTCAGTCATCCCTCTGGGAACGACTGAGTCTTCTTGAAAATGGGCCCTGAGTGGCTCAAAGACGACTTACCTGAGGTTACTAACCATGAGTAGCCTGAGGTTACTAACCATGAGTAGCCCTGCCAAGATCCTTTGGGTTTGGGGGTAGGATGACGGTAAGAACAGTAGGAATTTTATGCAGAGGAGGTGAAGAGGGAGATATGACCAGCTTCCACAGAAGGGCCCAGACCAAGACTGGAGAGTTCTCTGGTCTCCCTCTTCTCAAAACCAGAGTTCCTTGACTTCCCCCTTCCCTCATCCAGGTCTGGTTCCAGTGGCCACCTAGGTTAAAGACTCCGGCACGTGCCCCGACAATTCCAGAAGCCGGAACCAGAGCAGAAGCACCCCGGCCCTGGGTGTCGCCCAGAGTGGGGTGCAGGGCCCGTAAGCAGGCCGGAGTACCCTCTCCCCGTAACCCTACTCCGTCGACCCTATATCCCTACTGGAGATACGAAGACTGAGGACAGCTCCCCCAGACCGCAGGAAGTCTCTCCAGCAAAGCCAAGAGCTGGAAGACCGAAGGAAGATAGGCGATACAGGAGAACTCCGACAGCCTCAGAGTCCAGTTTCCCCTCTGCTAGCAGTCGCCCCAGGGTCTCCCCATCGAAGGGGTCAGGGATTCCGGTACCTGCAGGATCTGGGCTTGAGTGAGAGCTGCCCGCTGCCCAGGAGATCAACTGGGTGAGTGCTGGAGGCGTTTGGGCGGTTTTTCAGAAGGCGGCACCAGCTGGGGGCCCCCTGTCCCTTCCCCTCCCGAGCCTGAGCCCGCCCTTCCTGCCCCTCTTCCCTACCCCACAAAGGCTGGGGGTAGTGGGGGGTGCCTGGCCGCAAGCCCGCCTGTGAGATCTAGTAACAGCGATTTTTATTCACGCAACTAATATTTCCTAAGTGCCTACAGTGAGGGGCTGGGGGAAGTAAGATATGATGTAGAGAAGATAAAGTCCCAGCTTCTAGAAGCTCACCGTCTAGCAGAGACTGGACGCAAATCACCACAATGCACAGTAATGCAAGATAAGTGCTTTAGAGCGGTGCAAAGCTAAGTGTTAAATGAGGACCTAGGGGTGTCAGAGAAGGACTGAGAGGGGCGGAACAGAGGCCCCTGCCCAGCCGGGACGCTCCAACGTGCTTTGGCCAGGAACCAGGCCAAGTTTTCTGGGAGGAGGGGCTAGAGAGGAGCTGCAGGTGTCCCGACTCCTTCCCGGTGCCTGGTACTTGGAGGGGCTGCTCCCCTCCCCCCCTCCACATCCTCCCTTCTTCTGCCCCACCCCCAGTCCCCGAGTACCCTGGGATGGGGGATGGAGGAAGACGGGCAGGTGAAGCTGGAGAGGGAGAAAGGGGGAAAGGAGGGGCTGCCCTCCTCTCTCCCTTATTCCCACCTGGGCCGACCTCTGGTGGGAACCACACCCGGTCATAGAGGATCAAAGCAACGAAACCTACGCGGCAAATATGAGAAGCAACCTCTGTTTCCGGTGGCTTTTTGCCTCTGGCCACAGCCCCAGAGGCTGCAGAATTGTTCGGGCCCAGAGCCTCAGCCCCAGCCCCAGCCCAGAGTTCAGAGCCCAGGAGAGGCAGCTTGCTTGTGCTGATCTCGGAGTCTGGGAGATCTCTAGCTCGGTGGAATGCTTGCCTCTGATATGCACTGGCTGGGTGAGACTCTGGGCAAGTCACTTAACGTCTCAGTGACCCAGAAAATTCTTTAAGACCATAAGGTGCAGAAAATGTGCTGTCCTGCACATTGGGTGGAGGGAGCTTCCTACACCGATGAAATCAACGGGTCTGTCAAAAAAGGATGCATGCTAGAGACTGGGATACAGAGATGAAAAAACTTGCCCCAAGTACCAGTGGATGCTACAATCTATTATAGAGATATTAACACATATACATTTGTAAGTCTGATTCGAGGGCAAGTATAGTAAGCTCAGGAGAGGTCAGTAAGTGAAGAGAAACGGTGGGTGGAGGGGGCAGCACGGCGCGGAGAGGCATAGGAAGAGATCACTCCCGGAGGCCGCTTTGGGAAAGGCTTCTTCCTAAAGACCACAGACAGGATGACCTCCGACTTCAGAACTCTTCTGATTGATGTAGCCACACAGCGGGAAGAGAACTCAGAAGACTGATGAAGAAGTTTGCCTCCCGCCTTGGGAGAGTGGTGAGAGGCTAGAGGTGAAGAGACATATATTTTCAGAGATGAATAATGTGTTGATGTTTTTTGCTTGCCTATATTTATTTGTTATAAGGGTTTCTAAGGGGGGGCAGGGGATGGTAAATTGTTGGCTAGTGATAGAGGCAAGGAAACAAGAAAGCAAAGCATCACAAAAGAAAAGGAAACAAAGTTCAACAGAGGACACAAGTGGGGAAATTGTTATTCCTTTGATAAATTTAATACACGCCTTCTAAAAGCAAAATGTACATAGGGAAACTGAGGCCCAAAATGGGGATGTGATTTGCCCAGTCATACAGTTAGCCATGGACAGCTGGGACTCAGACCTAGGGCAACTGACTGGCTTCTAAGTCCCACTTTGTTCTCTACCCTGTTTCTTCTTAGCAAATCTTTCACTAATATAAGCTTGGATTGTGTTGATTCCAGGATCTGTGAGGGGACTTTCAGGCAGGTGATGCCGGGGTCAGGGCTCTCAGGTGGGAATTAGGAGACCAGTAGACTAGGCCAAAATCTGCCACTCACTTGCCATTTGTGATCCTACTGAAGTCACTTCTTGCCTCTCTGAGACTCAGTTTCCTCCTCTGTAAAACGAGGGGTTGGAATAAACCTCACAAAGACCTTTCTAACTGTGAATATCTAAGATGTTTGTCCCCACAAATTTTTGATGAACTTAATTTTGTTTTTTTGCTTTGGGGTTAAGTAACTTGCCCAAGGTCACACGGCTAGGTTTATGTTTGTGTGTGTTATAAGTGTTTGAGGCTGGATCCGAACTCAGGTCCTTCTGACTACAGGGCGGGCGCTCTACTCACTGAGCCACCTAGCCGCCCCAATGAACTTAATTTCTGAAAGGGAACAATTTGTGATCCTGAATGTGACATCTTTTCTGTTCTTTGTGTGTTGTGACATTTGTAGACTCCTTGCCCCCCATCCCTCTTGTGATTCCATGTATTTTCACTGGCCTGGAAAGCTCTCTCCCTCCTCTTCTCTGCCTCTGGGCTCCCTTCAGGCCTCTGCTAAGATTCTGCCTTCTATAAGAAGCCTTTCCTGGTCCCCCTAAATGCCAGTCCCTTCCATTTATTGATCGCTTATCTTGTCTCTAACTTGTTAATATGTAATGTTTTGCATGTTGTCTCCTCCATTAGACTGAGCTTCTCTAAGAGCAGAGGAACTGTTGCTTTTCTTGACATTCATGGTACTTAGCCCAGTACCTGGCATACAGTAGGTGCTTAATAAATGCTAGTTGTTGTTAATGATGATTAAGTTCATAATTTTTAAAGGCTTCATGGAGCAGGGCAGCTAGGGGGCACAGTGAATAGAGCACAAGCCCTGGAGTCAGGGGTTCAAATCTAGCCTCAGACACATAACACGGCACTAGCTGTGTGACCTTGGGCAAGTCACTTAACCCCAATTGCCTTGCCTTCCCCCTCCCCTCAGAAAAATTCAATAAAGGGCTTCATAGAGGAGGTGGACTCTAAACTGCTTGAAAAAAATGGAAAGTTTTCAGTAGGAATATGGAGTAATGGCGGGAGTGCTGGACTCAGAATTAGGAAAACCTAGGTTTGGATCCTGCCTCTGTTACTTATATACTAGCTGGGTGATCATGGGGAGATAGACACTAGCTCTGTGACTCCAAATGAGTCCTTTAATCTCTTTGGATCTCAGTATCTGTAAAATGAGGGAGTGGGACTTCTGGTCCTTCAAGACCCCTTCTGGCTTCCATTCTGTGATCTGAAGTCACCTGACCTTTCTGAATTTCAGTTTCTTGATCTATAGGGGAGCAGGCAATAGAGAGTCCATACCTCATAGGAGCAGTCCCAGTAGCAAAGGAAACAATCTAACCAACCCTAAAGTTAGGAACTCATAACCTTTTCAGTGGCATGGATCCGTTTAACAGTCTGAGGAAGCCTATGATTTCCTCTTCAGAATAATGTTTTTAAATGCATAAACTAAGATATATAGGAACTAATTCTATTGAAATACAGTTATCAAAATATTTTAAAAACAAGGTCATGGATCTCTGGTTAAGAACCCTGCTCTAAAAGCCTGGCTTTGTAAAGAGAATCTTAACTAACCCTTAGAAGGGCAGGAAATGTCAAAGGGCACACAAATTTAACAGCTGCACCTTTTCAGCAGGATAGAAGTGGGTGAGGACAGCTAGGTTGAGTGGAGGACAGAATGCTGGACCTTGAGTCGGGAGGACTGAGTTCAAATAGGGCCTCAGACACTCACTGGCTGTGTGACCCTACACAAGTCACTTACCCTGCTTGCCTCAGTTTCCTCATCTGTAAAATGGATTGGAGAAAGAAATGGCAAACCACTCTAGTATCTTTACCAAGAAACATAACTGGGCAACCAAAGAAAAGTGTGATCCTCAGAGTGGGAGAACTCTAGCTCTGATGTTAGCCAAAGCATAAGAAAAAGACATTCAGTCCAGAGCTGCTGTGGGAACAGAGAACTGCTGCCTGGGAGCCTGTTCACCCCACTGCCCTCTTCCCTCCTTCCTTTTCTGGAAGACCAGCATAACTTCTGCCCTTCCCCCTTCAGCAGGTGGCAACACTCCACCCCCCCCACTTCCCTAATGGGCTGAGTAAGAATCGTACTGTTTCCTTCTGAGAAACTGTGTGGGAGGGAGCCTCCGAGGACAAAGCTCCCCTGTGGCCTCTCCAGGGCTCAGCACTCACTTAGCACAGTGCCTGGCACCCAGTAGGTGTTTGATAAATGCTGACTGACTGATCTGTGATTACAATGTGAAATCCACCTTTGCAGCAGCTTGATGTTGTGGAAAGAGTCGTAGCTCTGGGGACAGGAGCTACTTATTAGCTGTGTGATTGAACAAACCTCTTCATCACTTTCACTCTGATTCCTAGACTTTGAAATTTCCTTTATTGTAAACTATAGACTTGTTGGTATTAAAAGCTTTCACATTAAACTAAAATTTCACCATAAAATCAGCTTCCTCCATTAGAAAACATCACTTTAACATTATCAGGTGTGAGGGATGGAGGGAGTGTGGGGACAAGGGCAAAAAAAGAGAAGAAGCTGATTCTGCTGTTTTCCACTCTTTTTGATGCCTTCACTGTGCAATGTCCTGGGACAAGGAAAGGACCCCAATTTGAGATAGGCCAGTCATTTTTCTAGAGCAGAAGAAGCTATCACCTTCAGCCTAAGCCTGGGCAGTTTTCAGAGTCAGAGTGAATCATTCCCCAAGCTCTTTTCCCTCCTTAGGAAGTAGGAAACATGATTAAAAGTTTCGCTAAGGTTTATTAGAGCAGAAGAAGAGTGTTCAGGCCACGTTTCTGACCTAGCTGAGCATTATTTGTGTGTGGGGAATGTGTAAGGAGGACAATGAAGCTGTACTGTGTGCCTGTTGTATGGGAATTGGATCACAATT
Source organism: Gymnobelideus leadbeateri (assembly GCA_011680675.1). Taxonomy (NCBI): domain Eukaryota; kingdom Metazoa; phylum Chordata; class Mammalia; order Diprotodontia; family Petauridae; genus Gymnobelideus; species Gymnobelideus leadbeateri. The sequence continues at coordinate 333,899 of WOXC01008159.1, read as the reverse complement.
CACAGGTAGACATGATTACAGAAGTTGGTAGCTGTTGGCTCCTTGCTTTTTACAAAGTACTATTAGTCACATCTAGGGTTTATTGGATACCCCTATTGTCCTAAGGAACACACTCCCAAGGGCAATATTATCCCAGCAGGGAAGCATGATCCGCCTTACCAGGCAGGTTCTAGGAATGTGCAAAATAAGATCTGCCTGAATTGCTGAACTAGGTAGGAGATGGGAGGTGGGGCAGCAACAGACTCATTTGGGAATAAGAGTGAATCATCTGGTTGATGGTAGTTGTCATCTGTTTGAGTGTGCACTGCACACACACACACACACACACACACACACCTATAGGAGCAACCAAAACCCATGCAGGGTTTCTATTATCATTTCTCAGCCTGGCATTTGCAGCTCTCCCTATCTCACTCCCACCATGTGGTCCTGAAAGGCTTGGTTCCTCAAAGCATCCCCAACAGGCCACAGCCCATTCTCAGTTGCATTCCTTTGCTTAGGATGTGCACCTGCCCTTTTCAGCCCAGCTAAGTGCTAAGCTATCAGTGACGTCCCACTTTACTATGCCCTTCCCTGTTCTATCTTTCACTGGTTTCTCTCTCTCCTGAAATTTTAGGGAAATGAAACATTAATCTGACTCCAGTTTGAGCTTCCTTCCCCTAGGGGCACTGAAATGGCCCTGCCATTCTTTGGACCAGGATGAGGGAGATCCTCAGAATGAGAGCAGGATTTTCTCCTTTCCTCCAAGAATCTCCTGATACTGGTCACTTCCACCCTTCTGGCTCTTCCATCCATATGTTAGCACCAAGGAGGTGTAGCAAGAGCCCTGTCCTAGACACAGTGGGGAAAATGAGGACAAAGTACTTGCCTTAGAGGGAATTTAAATGTCCTGGGTGGTTTGGTCTGGGCCTCAGTTTGATGATCTCTAAAGCCTATGCAAGATCTGAATCTTATAATCCTATGCTATTTTATAATGACAGGAAAGAAGGAATGCCACCAATGGGGCTAATCCCAGAAGGCTGCCTGGAAGGGGTGTGCTTTGAGTGACATGTTGTAGAAGCACAGCAGGAACATGGTTTATCAATGGGGGATGGATGATGTCTGGGGATTGCTCTTAATCTAATCTCCTTTGCTTTGGGGCTCCTCAGAGACCACCAGATCCTTATTCCTCAGGCTGGCATTCAAGGTCTTACTGGGCTTCCTCCTGACAGAGTGCAGAGCCTCTGACATCCGATAGGCATACTCTGACCACCTGATAGCCTGGGTCCTCCCCTTCCCCAAAAAGCAGATCCAAGTTCACATCCTCCCAGGAACCTGCTAGGCCCTTCATTCTTTTTTTCCATTTCCAAGCCTTTGGGACACAGCTATCCATATTAGCTCCTATTTGTTGGAGTATTTCTTCCCAAGTGTCAAAAAGGATACTAGATTGGGCGGCTAGGTGGCGCAGTGAATAGAGCGCCGGCCCTGGAGTCAGAAGGACCTGAGTTCGGAGCAGGCCTCCGACACTTAATCCACACAAACAAAAACCTAGCCGTGTAACCTTGGGCAAGTTACTTAACCCCAATTGCCCTAAAGGGGCGGCTAGGTGGCGCAGTGAGTAAGAGCACCGGCCTCGGAGTTGGGATGACCCGAGATCAGATCCGGCCTCAGAAAATGAGCACCCACGCATAAATAATGACTAGCCGTGTAACCTTGAGCAAGTTACTTAACCCCAATTGCTTAAAAAAAAAAAGGATACTAGATTGAGAATGAGGAGACCTAGTTCAAGTATGAACTATTAAGTAATTTCTTCTCTCTATAGTTTCCCTATTTGTTAAGTTGGAATAATGACATTTGTAGTACTATCTCACAGGGACCCAGTTTCCCTATCTGTTAAATTGGGATAATAATACTATCTCAAATAGTACTATCTCACAGGGACACACTTTCCCCATTTTTTAAATTGGGATAATAATACTTGTACTATCTTACAGGATTGGTGTGACAAAGTACCTTATAATCTTTATAGCAGCATTAAAACGTGTGTGTCTAGCTCATCCCACTTGACCATAGTCTTGACCCATGATGTGGATTCCAGGTCCTTCCCAGCCATAGAGAAGAGCTGGGTTTATCCAGGCCCTCACATATACATTAAAGACCCTGATGCTTGCTTGATTGGAAGCTTCTCTTCCTCTGTTGAGTGCTGATATGACAGTGTCCCATGACCTTGTCCCACCTCATCTCTCAGGGACAAGCAGGATCAAAGACTCCCCAGAAAGATGAATCCTGGGATGGGTTCATCTGGGCCTCTTCTCTAGGATAAAAGGATTCTACCCACTTTTCAGAGCTGGTAGGTCACTGTCGAGAGAGGTCTGTGGGGCTTCTGGGCCTCATGGAGAGAGCATTCCTTCAAGTCACCTCCTCAGAGCTAGAATGGTCTGGAGAAATGTTCTTGGATTCACTGCTCTGAGTCTCATTTGGGGGCAGGAAGGAAAAGAAATAAACCAGCTTCCGGATTGGAGTCAGATACCTCAGGAGCATCGAAGAACACAATTCCCAGAGTTCCTGACCCTGGGCTTGGAACTGGGATGTACTTAGTATCATGGTTGCACAAATACACATGGACATACATGGACTTTCCTCCTTCCACACCATCTTCCTCAGCAATCTCATTCACTTCTATGGCTTCAACCACTACTCTGCAGGTGACTCCAACATCTAAGTCTCCACCCCTTATCTCTCTTTTGAGCTCTAGGCTCACACCTCCAAAAGTTTCAACACGTCCAAAAGCTGTCTCCCCTTTTTTCTCAAACATGTTCCTCCTCTTGACATTACTGGCACTCTTGGTGGCACCACCGCTCACCCATCCTGCCGAGGTTTGTAACTTCTGGGTAATTTTTGACTCTTTCTTCTCTCCCACCACTTATACCCAATCAATGGATGACTCCGGTCAATGTCACCACAACATCTCATTCATCTGTGCCCTCTTCACCACTTCCATTGCTACCACCCTAGAGTTGGCATCTGCTATCATCCACTTAACTGTTACAATGGCCACCTTCACTTGCTGCCTCCTTGCTTATCCTTCACAACATTGCTACTACACTAACCTTCCCTAAGCATTGACTTGTTAATGTTGCTCCATGGATCCAATTTTTTTTTTTAGTGGCTCCCTATTATCAACCTGTAAAATTCAAATGCCTTTGCTTGGCATTCATGGCTATTTACAGTCTTGTGCTATTCTATCTTTCCAGCCTTATCTCATATTATTGCCTTCCTTATATGCTATGCCTTAGAAAAATTGGACTGGCTCTCCCCTTGTCCTACTCACAGTGAGCCATCATACCTCCACGTCTTCACTCAGGCTGCTTGTTCTCTGAGCCTGAAAGGCCTTCCTTTTCTTTCTTCACCTGTTGAAATTCTACTTATTCTTTAAATGTGAACTCAGATGTCATCTCCTCCTAATAACCTCCTGTCCCTGCTATGATGACTTTTCCCTTGGCATTCACATAGTGCTTAGTTTTAGTGTCCTATTGCACTTCCGTAATGCTAAGCATTTTAGTTACCTATCTCAAATGTGGACATTTATCTCCAGAGGAGCACAGTACTCAGCATCTATTTCATCAGGGGTGCCTGATGAAAGCTAGTTGTATTGTACACAGTCATATGCACTCACTCCTTTAGTACCAGGAAAGAGAGAGAGAGATGGGGATGGAGGGCTGGGCTATGCCTACCCCTCATACAGCAGTCTTGCACTGGGTGATGGCAGTGGGCTATGAAGGAACCCACTTGTAACCAGAAACAAACCAGACCAGTCTCTCTGTTATAGACTGTAGTATGTCTATTATGCATGTAGGTTGGGCTGGGAGGTCACGACATCAAGGGTAGGTGAAATGAGGTGATGAAAGAGGTTACAGGTTGGAGCTGGGGCTAGGAGGTTGAAACCAGATCAAGCCCTGGGCTTAGGGGGAGGTTGACCAGAGGTGGAATGGAGTGGGGCAGGGAGCTCTCTGATATAGGAGAAACAGTAGGTAGGAACTAGGGGTAGATCCAGAGGGCACATAAAGGGCACAAGAGTGATTTCCTCCAGGAAAATCACAAATAGACTCATGTGAAGGGTAAGGAGACAGAAAGTAGAGACAGAATTCCTGAGGAAAATAGAGAGGGATGTAGCTCCAGCATAGAGGAGGTCATGTGTCAGGGTTTAATGTGGCATCTCTCTCAATAATATTATACACTGTCCCAGCCCCAGGGCACCAAACCCCACACACAACAGCAACACAGTTCCACTCCAAGGAATGGCCCTGAAGAGTCAGAACCCCATAAGGTAGGGAGAAGCTCAGGCCCTTCCTTGTTCCCATCCCAAACAAAGTCTGTGTTCTCTGGCCTCCCCTTAATTCTGAAGAGATAGACACATAGGCCAAACACCTCTTTTCCCCTGTGGTCCCAGGCATCCTTCATGAAAGTTCTGGGGCTTGGATGGAGTCACCCCCAATCCTGAAACGTCTCCTCTGAGGCAGCACCCAACCCAGGACCCCAGCTTCTTGGAAACCAGAGTCATGGAACCTGTTTACATCTTTCTCAGCAAAAGGAGCCAGAGACGGCCAGAGAAATGCAAGAAGTGCAGAACTCAACAGCCACAAAGATCTCTGGGCCAACCTTGTCAAATAATAAAAATTGGTAGGCTGGCAGCTCCCTCCTTGGAGGTTACCAAAATGCTTAAGTAAATAGGTCTCCCCTACAGCCAGGAGGTTCAGAGCACTGCTGTGCAAGGGACCACATCCTCCTGGGCCAAACAGCCTCAACAAGCTTCTAATGAGGGGGCTAGGGCTTCCTGCCCTAGCCGCAGCCCAGGGGAAGGCTTCTAGGTTACAAGAGTTGAGCAAACCTCCGGCATATGGCCTTCTACAAATAGGAAAGTAGAGGTCAATTCTCAGGGGAGGAATAAAAGCACATATGATTAGTGCCAGGCACCTTTGGGGTCATATATGCAAGAAATCAGGCTCCTGTGGACCTCAGGGCCAAGTACAGGGGGAAAAGCATCCTCTACTCACTCTTAGTGCCACACATACAAGAAATCAGACTCTGGTTACCCTCAGGGCCAGGCACATAGAAACCAGGCTCCAGCTGCTCTTGGGACTAGGCACAGAGAACAGAGCCGCCAGCGACAGGGAAACCACGTTGCTGGTGATTAAATATGTCTACAGAAGATATATCACTATCCTGAATATACTGTCTAGCAGACTGGAACGCTTCATCTACTGGTGAGTTACCTTAACTAATTAAATAGCATTTTGCGCTTTTAAATCCCTTTAGTGATTAAAAAAGTGCACTTATTTCTATGAAACCTACAGGAGTCAAAGCTTCTGTTTCCAAGGGTTTCAGACCCTTGTGGGTCTCCAGCTGAGGCCTGGTCTGGCCTCTGAATTTTCTTGGGGGCCAAGTTTAACTTCCCGCAAGGAAGAGAGTCCCCCACCCCGCTCTACTTGGTGGACCTCAGAGCCCACTGTTAGTTAGTGCAGACGTTGGGTTGGTTCTATAAGAAAACCTGAGCTCTGGAACGTCTGGGAAGGACCTGAGGCAAATTCTGTGCAGGAGACACCAAAAACAACCTAGCCCCAAATGGGCACAGTGCAGCCCCTCAGCTGTGGCCCCTTGGGAGCAGCTCTGCAATGGGGCTTCTTCATAACCTCCTCTGGGCTCCATGTGGCTGGGAGGGCACCTTCCTGGCCCTGACCAGGCCATCCAGAAAACAAAGTGTCTCAATCATTGGCTGTCGAGGGGGATGGTGGGCAGCTGGGTGGCAGGCGGTCTAGAGTCTCCTTGTACAGCCTCACAAGATGTCATCATAATCAAGCAGCTTGGAATGCTGGCGCGTCTTCCAGAGACGGTACAGCCGGAAATCAAAGTAAGTTTCAATCATCTGTTTGCCTAAGCAGGGGAGATGGTAAAGAGGTACAGTTAGGCTGGGAATATGGCGGGTATATGCCTGAGAAGTCTCTCCTATCTCTCCTGCCTGCTCAGGAACCCATAGCCTTGACACTGAAGGAGATAGAGAATAGTAACTAAGAATTCTGATGCTAGAGGAAAATTCAGTTAAGTGGGAATCAAGTGGTTGGGTCAGCTAAAGAAGACCTCAAAACACAAGGCCCCATCCACTGGGGCACAGATAGACACCCAAGGTTCCTTCCTAGTGAGCCTGAGGATTGTTGTGGGCATCCCGGGTGAGAAGGATGTTGTGGTTCTCCAGACAACCTACCCTAGCTGGGTGCAGTTCTACTGGGACAAGGATGACCTGTCCTCCAGAAAGCCCCTCCCTTACTCCTTCAATGCATATATTATAATATATAATATATATTATATATTATTATATTATATTATATTATATATTCTATATTCTATATTATATTATTATTTGACTCCTTATAACCCCAAGGAGAGACATTAGGGGGTGAGGGGTATCACAGTGACAGGACCCTGGTGGTGGTGACCCAGCAATTGTGATACTTGCACCCATGATGTAACACGGAGCTTGCAGAGGAAGTTGTGGGGATGGCAAGATGGAGGATTGCCAGAGGAAATAATCTGCCCCTTGCCTATGGGCACCCTGGGGAAAGTCCCAGTTGTTCCATCCTAATTATTACCCTAGGTCTATCATAGGTCCCTTTGAGCTTTGGAGCTGGTGACATAGGGCAAGGAATGGAGTGGACAATGTTAGGAGAACCCTGGATGGTACAGAAAAGGTGCCTTGTGAAGGGCCCTCTCTTCATCCTCAGGGGCCAATGGATTTTCTTGGTTTTAGGGAAGCCAGCCTGTTGGCCTGGTCCCCTACATCCCCCACCCCCATAATCTGCCACCTGACCTTGCCCAGGGCTAGGACCATTTGGGGCCTCACCTTGTGCTGACAACTCCAGAGGAGACTCAAAAGCCACCCTGTTGGGCATCATGAGCGTCTTGAGATTCTGAAACAGCTACAAGGGAGAGAAATGGGGTCCTGAGTGTTGCCTTGATTGTAGGATCCAGGAAGAGCTGCCAGCCCGTCCCACATTCCAGACTTAGGAGACAGTCTCTCACTTGGGTTCTCCCTGTGGCTCAGGGGGTTCTCGGATTGGGAAGGTCTTTAAGGTTGGGAGTGTGGGGTTCTTCATCTTTTCCCTATCAGGATTGCTTGGTTGGAAGATATCTCTAGGGTTTGGGGTCAGGGATCAGGGTTGTGGGGGAAGGGGAAAAGCTCACCTTCTCCCCATTGGGGTTCCCTAGGATGTAACAGCCCATGATGTGGATGACGTTTGGTTCAGGGTTCACCTTGCTCATTAGACGACTCAGGCGCTTCCAGAAGCTGCCACCGGGGAAAGAAAGCTTGTCTCTGGATCCAGGAGCCTGGCTCCCAGCTCAGAGCTCTGGTGTCCCTCCACGTGCCAGCAGAGGGCCTTTGGGCACCAGCCACAGGGATGAAGGTAATGTGGCTTAGAAGAATCAAGAAGGGGTAAAGGATGGAGCAAAGGGTATGGTGGGGCGGGGCCTGGGCTATACTCACTGGTTTTCATGAAAGGGTTTGTGGGGGGTGTGAGAAAGAGAGGATGTCTGAGCCACACTCACTGAATCATGTCCTCTTCCTTTTCCACTTTGGCAAATGTGGCTACTTTGTTCTTGAGTAGGTAGAGGTGACCTGGGCCGCCCTGTGGAGGGCAGGGGCAGGAATGGAGGCCACTGATGATACTGATTTTAGAGCCCAAAACACATCCCAGATACTGGAAGAATTAGGATACCATCCTCCCACCCCAACTCAGCTCACACAGACATACCTAGACACGCCTAGCTACAAACACATAGCATCTCTCACACATACAAGATGCAGGAGGGGTTCTCACACACAGAGGGCAGGGGCTCTAGGTGGGGTGATTACCTGACAGAAGATCAGCATCTTCCAGATCTTGGCCCCTTTGTGGTAAATATTCAGCTTCTTCTCAATTTCCTCTGAGGAAGGAAAGAAATCCTCAGACTTGACTCAGCCAGCACCCTTCCCAAGGCCCATGTTCTGCTCCTACTTCCCTTCTTCCCACCTCCAGGGGAAGGTCACATAGACTCCTTCTGCTTAGGCACTATAGGAGTAGGGACAGACTCTTGGACACTTGAAACCTCTTCTGAGGGGAGGGGCAAGTATTAGACTCTAGGGTCCTCTCTTTGCTGGCGGGCAGGGACAGGTTCTGGCCTCTAGGTCCCTTCTTGGATGAGGCAGGGGAGGGGAACACAGTCATACCCAGGATGTCCTCAAAGGTTGCATGCTCATGGTCCTGAAGAGGAAGGAAAGAAGCAGAGTTAATCTTATTGCAATAAACATTGTCAACCTAGTTGTCTGCATTTTTTCTTATCCTTTTGCTAGACTGTGAGTTCATTAAGGGCAGGGTGTATCTCTCTGTATCTCCCCTGGCAAGTGGCACAATGTCTTGTACACTATATTTCAATTCCTCACAAGATCACCAGAGGGAACCTTAGAAGTCATCTAATCATAGGATTATATCATGGATTCTTAGCTGTAAGGAACTTACCTTAGAAGCCATCTAGTCCTTGTTTTACAGATGAGAAACTGAGACCAATAGAGGTTAAATGAGTTGCCTGCCTAAGGTCACACAGGTAGTAAATAGCAGTCAGACTTCAAGCCCAGTTTTTCTGACTCTAAATCCTGCACCTTCTTCATTTTCAAGGATCTGTGATTTCATCAGTGTACATGGTGCTGACTGGCAGAGGGCACCACCTTGTACAAATTAGTTGATACTATAATTGAATCACCCTGATAATGAAACTGAATTTATTTCCTCAAATTGCTGGCCTGGGGTTCACTGCAGAGTCAGTGTGGGAAGTCTTTTGGGTTCAGTAAAGCCTGCCAGGGCTTGACCTCCATTGGCAGAGCCTCCATGACAGAGAGAAGCATGGAGGACATTAGTAGAGAGTTATTCATGAAATAGGTGCTTATCCTCAACTTCTCACTCGCTCACCCCATGGATTTAAGCAGTTGCCAACTCATAATTTCTACCTTCACAACATCTCTTACATCTGCCTCACCCCCTTCTCCATTTGCAAAGCTCCCACTTTAGTTCAGGCCCTCATCATTCTTGGCTTGGAGATTATTGCAATAGAAGAATTGGAAATTGAGGGGGATGTCCATCAAATGGGGAATGGTTGAACAATTTTTAATATATGAATAAATGGAATACTACTTTACTATGAGAAATGATGAGCAGGTGTATTTCAGAAAAACCTGGAAAGACTTAATAAAATGATGCAGAGTGAAGTGAGTAGAACCAGAACATTGTACAGAGCAACAGCAATATTGTACAATGATCAACTGTGAATGACTTAGCTCTTCTTAGCAACACAATGATCCAGAACAGTTCCAAAGGACTCATGATGAAAAATGCTATCCACATCCAGAGAAAGAACAAATTGAGTTTGAATGCCGATCAAAGCATACTATTTTCACTTGACTTTTTTCTTTTGGTCTGTTTCTTCTTCTTTTACAACATGACTAATATGGAAATATATTTTACATGATTATGCATATATATGCATACATGTATATACATGCACATATACATATATGTATGTGTGTGTAGATATCTATATTATCTATATCTATACACACATATCCTATATAAAATTGCTTACCATCTTAGGGATGGAGGAAAAGAGAAAATTTTGAACTAAATTTTTAAAATGAATATTAAAAACTGTCTTTACAAGTAATTTTAAAAAATAAAATACTATTAGATTATTGCAATAGCTTCCTAATTGATCTCTCTACCTTAAGTTTCTTCCTATTCCAATCTACTCTACACACAGCTACCAAAATGATTTTCCTTAAAACACAAATCTGACCATACATCTTGACACCTACTCAATAAACTCTCCCTCCCAACTGCTTCTTGGATCAAATATAAACTACTTAGTTTAGCTTTTCACAACCTGGCCCCAATTTATCTTTCCATACTTGGTAGACCTTGTTCTTCCTCCTACACACTGCAATCTAGCTAAACTGGACTTTGTTCTTTACTCACAAGACTTCATGCCTGGAATGCACTCTCTTTTCACCCTTATCTCATATGATCCCTCTCTTCCTTCAAAACTCACTCAAGCATCACCTTCTATAGGAAACCTTTCCTGATTTTCCAGTTGCTAGTGCTCTCCTTCCCAAACTGCCTTGTATCCAACTACATTGTGTTTATTATTTTTATATTTATTTTCCATATACTTTACATATATGCATATATGTGTGTGTATGTACTTTGTATCTCCTCGTTAGAAGATAAGTTCCTTGAGAGTAGGGATTACTTTATTCTTTGTATCTCCAAAGCCTGGAACAGTGCCTGACACGTAGTAATTACATAATTAACAAATGTTTATAGATTGATTAATCAATGTTTGTTAAGTTTGTTGAGGAAGCTAGGTGGTACAGTGGATAGATAGAGTGTCAAGTCTTCTTGGGTGCAAATTTGACTTTAGACACTAGTTGTGTGAACCTTGGGCAAATCACCTCTGTCTGCCTCAATTTTCTCAGCTATAAAATGGGGATAATAATAACACTTATCTTGAAGGGTTGCTGTAAGGATTAAATTAAATTAGATAATACTGGTAAGATTTATAAAGCACAGTGCCTGCCACACAGTAGGCATTATAGAAATCCTGAAAATGAGGCAGGGTGCTAGAATTGAAAAGAAAAAGCTCAGAATTTGGGGCCCAAGGACTCACGTTCAAATTTTGATTCTTCTCTTTACCTGGCTGGTATTTATTCATCTGTAAAATGAGGGGGCTAACCACAACAGTAGTTCTTATTCTGTAGGCTATGGACCATGGAGAGATTTCAGGGGATTCATAAACTTGAATGGGGGAAAAATTACATTTTTATTTTTCTCTAACCTTTAGCTGAAATTTAGCATTTCCTTCAATTACAAAGTTAAGGAAATCCCAACATTAATAATAATAGTAATAGCTAACATTTATATAATGCTATGTGTTACATACTATACTTCACACTATATTACACTTTGCTAAACACTGTGCAATTATTATTATCTCATTTGATCCTTACAACAACCCTGAGAGTTAGGAGCTATTACTATCCTCTTTTTACAGATTGGGAAACTGAGGTAGATAGCACTTAAGCAACTTGCCCAGGGTCACTCAGCTTGTAAGTGTCTGAGGCTGGATTTGAACTCTGGTCTTCCCAACTCCAGGTCCAACACTCCATCCACTGCACCTCATAGCAGCATAATTCTTTGGAAGGGGCCTACAGGCTTCACTAGACCTCAAAAGGGGTCCATTAATCAACAAAAGTGAAAAATCATCGGACTAGGGCAGTTCTGATCCTGATTTAAACCCTGTGAAATCCTGGCCAGCCTTTTCTTGACCTGAGGTGCTCTGGAGTCAGCAACAACTCTGTGAAGCAGGGAATATAACAATTATCACCCTCATTTTAGAAATGAGGAAACCAAGGAAAAGGTTTGCCTTCTGTGAACTTGGGGGAGAGCTGCGCCAAGTTGAGTTGCTCACCCCATTATCTCATCACTGCTGTTGGCTTATTGGTTTGTGTTTTTCCCTGTCTGTCCCTAGGAGGCAAAAAGGGAGTCAGTGATTAGAAAGACAATTTGTCTGGAGAACCCCAAACCTACTGTGCAATCGGGGCAATCCAAGTTGTTCAAGAGGCTGAGATACTGATCAGGGTGGAAGATGGAAGATAGGGAAAATGCCATTCTCTGCACAAGGTTCATGAGAGAGCTGGGCATGGGTCCAACTATTTAGGAAAAAGGGGGTTTTCATTTACCCCCATGTTGAATTCCCACAGAGTCACAGAATCTCAGAATCAGAAGGGACCTCAGAGTCCCTTCCCTAATCTAAACCATACACCATCCTTGATAAGTAGTCCTCTAGCCAATTTGAATCCTTCCTTCTGAATGATCGCCATTAAAATATTGAAGACAGCTGTTATATCACCCGCCTCTTTTCCCTAAGCCTTTTCTTCTGTTAACTAAGCATCTTTGCATCTCAATTCTTTTAACTCTGGAGCTCTTAACCTTTTTATGTCACAGACCCCTAGTCTGGTGAAGACTGTGAACCTGTTTTCAGAACAGTTCTTAGAACAAACCTGTGAACTCCTTCTCAGAACTAGGCTCCCCACACTGACTCTTCAATGAACCACAGGGCTGCCCATTTGGGAAATAAATTCAGAGAGTTTCATTATCACAGTGATTCAATTACAGCAACTTTAAGAGACCATTAACTGGGGGCGGCTAGGTGGCACAGTGAATAAAGCACCAGCCCTGGAGTCAGGAGGATCTGAGTTCAATTCAGGCTTCAGACACTCAACACAAAAAAATTAGTTGTGTGACCCTGGGCATGTCACTTAACCCTAATTGCCCTACCTTTCCCCCTCCAAAAAGCAAAAAAAAACCCCCAAAACAAACAAACAAAAAAGGAGACTATCAACTAAGGTGCAGAAGGGTGAAGGAATGTCTTTAAATATGAAAAAAAAATGTAGGATTACAAGGGAAATTCATTATATTAAAATACAATTGTCAAAATACTTTTTAAAGTTCACAGACCCTCTGGAAAGCTATCGATAGACACTCGATTAAGAACCCCTGCTTTTTAACTGACTCTCAGGCTCCCAGTCCCTTCACCACATTAATTTCCCACCTCAGATATGCTACAACTTATAAATACCCTCCACAAAAGGTAGTGCTGGAATATACTCTTATCATCCAGTTGTGATCTGCCCAGCATGGAGTATTAAAAGCCTATCCTTTAATGGGTTCATTTCCTTCATTCTGGATATGTGATTCTCTTAATGCATCCTGGGATAGCATCAGCCTTTTTTTTTTAAGGGGAGGATTGATTCATGTTGAGCTTTCAGTCCACTAAAATTCAGATCTTTTTTCATGTGAACTGTTGTCTAACCAGACTTCCACTATCCTATATTTGTGCAATTTAAGTTTTAAACCCAAGTATGAGACTTTACATTTATCCTTATAAATTTCATCTTATTATATCTGATTCATTGTTCTAACCTGTCAGAATCTCATTGGATTCTGGCATTGTCATCCAATGCTATTAGTCATCCATTTTGGCACTGATAAAGCAGGCAATCTATACCATCACCCAAGGCACTGACAAAAAAATGTTGAAACACCAGGAGGCCAAGGACAGATCCCTAAATGTCCCTTTGTTGACACCAATGTATTAATGACTACACTTTGGGTCTTGTCATTTAACCAGTTCCAAATTCAACTAATTATATCTCATTATTTCTTCCCATTTTACCCATGAGCATAAGAAACTTTGTCAAAAGCCTTACTGGAAATCCGGGTATTCTACAGATAAAGCATTTTCCTGATTTAATCTGATAACTACCAAAAAAAAAAAAAAGAAATTAAATGAAGTTAGTTCAGCAAGGCCTGTCTTGATGAGAATACACTTGCTCAGTAATCACTCTTTGCCTTCCTAAATGCTGCAAACCATCCCTTTAACAATATACTCCAGAATATTGCTGGGAACTGACAGCAAGTTCACTATCCCATAGGCTGCAGACGACATCCTCTTTCTTTCTTTGGAAAACTGTGACATTTGCTTGGTTCCAGTTCTATGGAAGCTATGCTGTTCATCGTGATATTCCATGAAATCATACCTTCCAGTTCTTTCAGTACCATCAGGTAACATAGTGTGAACACACTGAAGATTGCTAGTTGCTCTCTGACCATGTCACCTATCTTGCTCTTCAGTTGTGGTTCTATCCTTTTTTAGTTCTAATATGTTGGTAGATAAAGCAGAAGCAAAAAAAAAAAAAATCATCCACTTGGTGCATTAGTCCTGCTCCTTTGCTGATATTCCTCTTGTGCCCATCTGAGTTAAAAAGCAATTTTGTTGTCCTTACTGTGCCTTATTAGACATGTTAGGAAGCTTCATTCTGGGCTTTAGCACTTCAGAGATTATCTTTATTGGACTCTGTCACATTTTTTACTCTTTACCACATGTCTTAGCTTCCATCTTTCATTGTTTCTGTTCAGTCATTTTCAGTTGTATCCATATCTTCGTGACCCCATTTGGGGTTTTCTTGGCAGAACTACTGGAATGGTTTGTCATTTCTTTTTCAGCATACTGAGGCAGGGTGAAGTGACTTGTCCAGCACCACACCGGGTCATGTGTCTGAGGCCAGATGTGAATTTCGGAAGACTCCAGGACCAATGCTCTATCCACTGTGCCATCTAGCTACCCTTCCATCTTTGGCACATTATCTTTTAAAAATCTTAAGTTGGTGAATAAATTCCAAGTATATCTAAGTTAGACTCCATCTTGACCTCTCTTTTCTTTCTCTTCTCTCTCTCTATTGGTAATCTCATTAGCTCCCATGGATTCAATTTTTATCTCTAGGTAGACAACTCCCTAATCTATCTATTCAATACTAATAATCTCTCCTGAACTTGAGTCCCACGTAACCAACAGTAAGCATCTCCACCCACACATCCCATAGCATCTAACACTCAAACAAGAGGCAACATGGTACATTGGAAAGAACAATGTATTTGGAGTCAGAGCACCTGAGTTCAAATCCCAGCTCTGCCATTGTGGCCTTGGGCAAGTCATTCCATCCCTTGGAACTTCAGTTTCTAAATCTGTTAAAATGAGGGGGACTGGACTAGATGACCTCTAATGATATAATTGAGCTACACATTGGGGAAATTGTACCATTTGCCCATTCTATGAGACTTGTGGTATGACTTACAATGAGACCAACTCACTAGATCAATGAGTTTGTAAGCCTGTGAACTCAACATAGGATTAGAGATTAAGAGCTAGAAGGAACCTCAGGGGCTGTCTAGTCTGACTTCTTCATTTTGCAGATAACATGTGAAAAATTAAGTCCTCTCCAAAAAAAATTCTTCCTTGAGCTTTTTCAGTTTCAGTTGATGACACACCATTCTTCAACTTACGCAGGTTCTTAAGCCTGGTGTGATCCTTGACTTTTCTCTCTCCTTCATCCCCTTTTAAATCCAGTGAGATGCGAAATTTTGTTGACCTCACCTCTACAACCTTTTTTTTCATCCTTTCCTTATACTCACACAGGCTCCACATTAGTTCAGGCCTTTATTACCTCTAACTTCAACTATTTCAATAACCTTCTAATTGGTCTCCCTGCCTCCATCCTGCACATACATACACAGCTGCTAAACTGATCTTCTTAAAACAATAACCTAATCATGTTATGCACCTCCCCATCCAACTCTCCAATCTTTGATGGTTCCCTACTGCCTATGGAACAAAATAAAAATCCTTCCCCTGGCATTTAAGGCTCTCTACATTTTACCTTCTTAATTATTCCTTCCCTCCATGGATTCTCCATTTCTAGTCAAACTGGTCTGCCAGCTGTTCCTCCTACATGATATTTCATCTTTTTGCCTCTGTATCTTAGCACACATGATCCCCTACAAGGATGCACTTCTCCCTCCTCATTTCCCCCTCATAACATCTCTGTTTTCTTTCAAAGTACAAGTCAGAATTGGGCTCATATGAGCAGTTTCCCTTACTAGTTCCTTTGCCTTTTGAAAAATTACATTATCATTATGACAAACCAAATTCATCAGCTTTTTCGCCTCTGAGTGAGAGAAAGCTTTGAGAGATGTCCGGGGAGTTGAGGCTCCCTATTGTGACTTTGCCAAGCCAGCTTTGTGATGTTTTCTGAATTCATCTACTTCCTTCTTCTTTCCAGGTGGTCTGTAGTATAGTCCCATAACAGTATTGTTTCTTCCATCATGCTTCCTCCTCCCTGCTCACTCTTCCATGCCTTTCACAAGAGCTATGTGTTGGTGCATAGAGCACTGCATCTGGATTTAGGAAGAGTCAACTATGAATATTGCCTCAGACAAATAGGAGCTTCATGACCCTGGGCAAGTCACATGATGTCCCCCAGACTCAGCTCCTTCATCTCTAAAATGGAGATTGTAACAGAAACAGCCTCACAGGGTTGTTGTGAGGATGAACGGAGACAATTTTTGTAAAGCACTTTACAAACCTTAAATGTTAGCTATTATGATTTTGTTTTCATTTTTTCCCATGGGGTTTAGATAGACACAATTCTGGGTCAAGTCATCATCCTATTATTATTTTGCCTTTTGAAAAATGAAATTAGCATTATGACAAATCAAATATATCAGCTTTTCTGCCCCTGGATGAGAGAAGCTCAGTGTTTTATGGATTACTGCACAGGTGAATAGAATAACTATTTTTTTTTGTAGTTGAAAATGAGACTATTTTGATAGAAGCTCATCCTTTTCGGGCCCACTGAAAGCATCTTTGGTACAACTCTAGTAGCAAACAGGACAACAGGGATGGTATGTGCCTTATTTGGTTCCCACACGATTTTGATTTCCTTAGGTAGGTCTGTATGTTTTGAAATATTTTTGTTTCTTGTAGCTTGGAGATTATGAATTTGGGATGATGATACCTAACAAAAACATTTTAAAATGAATCAGTGTCATGTCTAGGTTATTATAAGTAATAGTTTGATCTGTGAGTTTACTTGCTGAATTCTCTAAGGTATTTTGAGGTATAGAAGTTTGCTGTTGATTCATGAAAGATGGGCTTCTGATGTATAGTTCTAACCACCAGGTGACAACTTGCCAGGTCTCTGACAGGTGCTAAATATTTACGGTTTGCAGTGCTGTGCTATACTATTGTCATCATTTCCCTTCCCAATCTACATTGGCCATTAGATCTGGGCTCCTTAAGGATATCTGTCTGTAGTTCCTGGTTACAATTATCTGGCCCTGAATCGCCACTGTAATTCCTTCACTTTTCACAAATGCAAGTGACTCAAGTCATCTGTCCAATGCTCCAACTAAGCTCATGCAGATGTTGCCCATGGAAGGCCTTTTAATTCTACTCCATGATTTTCATCAATCTGTAGTCTCTGTCTGGAAGCAGGCCACTTTTCACTACATTAGACAAACTGAATGGTGTTTACCTGTTATTGGCCTTTACTATTGAAGTAATACATACATGGAAGTGATGTCTAATTATTTCTTAAGTATTTCTGTAGGTTTTTAACCTGTCACATGCTTGTTATTATTATCTCCTTCCTTTTGAACAAAGGATGCTTTTCCATAGGCATAGTCCACCCATGTATCTCATCCCATCAGTTCTCATTATTAACTATGAAAACAAATTTGTCTCATTTTGTGTACAGGTACCTGAAGCTATGAGTTTTATTGCTAGTTTGTTTCCTGTGAATTGTTAGTCCTTTCTAGTTTTATTTTTCTGTCTCCCTTATAGCTGCTATCCTTTATGGTAGGTGGCTTGGTAGATATCAGAAGTTTTCTCCTTTTCCCTCCATTTCTAATTCTGTGCTTAGCAAAGTTTCTTGGCACAGAATAGACACTTAATAAATATTTATTGGCCGACTTAACTGATTGCTCAAATCTGTAGACTTCAGCCCTCCTTAGGTACACTTAATTCCTGGCCAAGGATTTGCCATTTTCATGTTTTTAAGCCATGGTCTAAAATCCAAATCCCATTCTCAGACACAATCTTAACTAGCTGTTCACTTTCTAAATCCATCTTTTTCTTCTGAAGTTCTTATACTTTTTCCCTTATAGTCTTTAACCTGCTGCCAAGGACTTCAAAGTTCTCAGCAATTCTTTCTAGGTTACAGTGCAATGAGGCTGAGTGTTGGGTTTGAGGACCTGGATTTGAATTATAGTTCTTCCATTTATGACTCATGAGACCTCGGACAAATCATTTAATTTATCTGGGCCTTAATTTCCTCACCTGCAAAATGAAAAGATTGGACTATATGACTTATAAGGTTCCCTTCTAGCTTTGAACCTGTGATCTGGAAACTAATATGGCCAATTTTTAAAAATATAAAAGCTATTTCTCAGGAAAGAGAATTTATTTCAATATGAATAACCAGGGGAGGGGGTGGAGTTAGTCTCACTGGTCAGAACTCTTCAGTTTTGACAAATTTGGGTGGTCTCTCTGTCCTCAGATACCCCCAGGAGCCCCCTAGTCAGGTCAAGTTGACAAATTCTTTCCTTTGGTGGATTATCTCTGAATTTGTATATGATCTTTTTCTGTTGTAAATAAACCCTAGAAAATGTATTAGATAGAGAGGAGAGAGGTGGAGGTGGGTGCTGGAACTAGGATTCAAAATATGATGGCAGCATTAGAGGTAAATATTAATTAAAGATACAGGCTACCAGGTCTCCAAGCCCAGAAAGTCAGATAGATTTAGTCGTCAGGAGGTTTAGGGCCTCAAGTGAGGGTTCAGGGGTCAAAGACATTTCAAGGATTGTGAAAACAATGAGGTAGGAGGCAAAGATCTCCTGGTTTGCCTTTAAGGAGGAAATAGGATCCCTGGATATCCATCCTATAACTTCAGGACCCAGGGCTATATCCCTTATAACGTACACATATATGGGCTGCCATCTTTAAACAAATGGAAAACAGGGATAAAAGGTCATGATTGTCAGAGTACAAGCAAGCAAACAAAACTTTTTCCATGTCTTCCAAATATAACACAGTATTTTTTTTTTCCACAGAGAGGTAATGCTGAAGGATTTTGGGTAGGAAGCAATACTGTGGGGAAACAGTAAGTACTCACATAGAGGATGGGGATGATGGATGGGTCATCCCTGCGGATGATGGTTGGGATATACTCAGCTTTGGGAACCTTAGAAGATATGAGCTAAGGAGCAAGAGAAAAATAGTTGGAGTACGCAAACCTCAAAGGAGAAGCATGTCCCATGAAAATGAGCAGGGCTCTGCCACCAGATCACCACTTCCCACCCATGCTACCTCCCCCACCGCTCCTTTGGGAACTGGGCAGTAACATAGCAGCATTTCTTCTGTGGGTGTTGGTCCAGACAGTATATCTCCCTGAGGAGGGGTCACTAGTTTTAAGTCCCAGGGAACTGCTAGACTTGCCTACAGGCAAGGACATCTAGGGCCTCACCATGACCTTGGGTGGGATGAAGTCCTCAAAATCACACGCCACAGCTTCCTGTTCTTTCTCAGTCTCCCAGTCCAGATCTTCAAGGTCCTCATCCAGAGTGCAGCAGGAGTTCTGGAGGTCATGGCCTTGAGGGGAAAAGGACATGGTCAAACCAGTTCAGAGTTGCAAGCCTTACTGAGGATAGGAGTGGGGGGTGAGGCCTGTCCCCAAATGGAGTTGGGAGGAATGTTAGAAACAATGATGATGTCCCGAATTTGGACTTGTATCCAACACTCATTCCACTTATCACATTCCCACTCCCCACAAGGGGTAGCTGAGGGGGGCGGGCAGGTATATCTCCATTCTACAGATGGGGAAACACAGGCAACCTCCTACAGATTTCTAGAGTATTACAGTCTGAAGGGCCCTTAGAGATTTCTAGACAAACTTTTTGCATAGAGAGACAGGCCCAGAGGGGATGTAATTTGCCCAACATCATAAAATCAGTCACTGGCAGAGTGGGGCCTAGAGCCTAGCATTCCCACTCCTAAGTTCCTTCTCCACTGTAACACTCTGGTTTTTTTTTTGTACACCCCATGTGTCTAATGCATCCCCTAGTCCCATGCTTGATGTGTGCCCACAGCTTCAAGGCCTGTCTGCTTGGGTTAGCCCGCTTTCAGTGTTGGGCAACCCTGCAGCCTGAAGACCCCCAATGGCTGGGGGAAGCAGCATTGGCATGAGATGATGGTGAATTTCCTAGCCCCAGCCCCCACATAGCAGCCCCACCCAACCCAGCAGTGGTATAGCCCCTGCCCAGTTCAGCTTGGCCATCCCCCTGCTCAGGGGAAGTGTCCTCCCATTGTTGCTTAGTTGGAGTGGGTATGAGGCCCAGGAGCAAAGAGCCTTTTGTACTGAGAATGCCTGCTGCTTTTCAGGCTATGGGCTCTCCAGCTTGTGTGGGACCTGGAGCTGGCCCTGAAGGCAAAGGGCAAAGATCTTTCTTTGACTTCTCCCAGGGCAAAGATGGGTAGGTGGGAGGTAGAAGACAGGATCCCAGCAGTTAAGGAGGGAGGGACTGGAAAAAGATGTCCCAGCAGTTCTGCATTGAGATGGGAAGTTCCAGGCTGGTTTTTGTTTCTGTCTCATCCCTTTGCCCTCTGTCTGTCTTTTCTCCTTTTCCCTTCCCTCTGTCACTTTGTCCTTCTTGCTTGGTCTCTCTTCCTTGCTCTGTCTCTCTCTGACTTTGCTTTTTCCCCCTCACACTTTTCTCTTTCAGCCTCTTTCCCTGTCTCTGCACCCATGTACTTTTGAATGATGGCAAGTGGGAAGGCCTGGCCTGATGATTGCTGTCTGTCCTGTCAGGGGTCTAGTGCCTGGAACCTACTGTCTCGGGAGTCGTGGAAGGAGTCGGTTTTGATGGGGGTGGGGTCGCTCCAGGACCGGCTGAAGCTCCGCTCTCGTCGCTCAGCAAAGGCTGCAGTGGAAGCAAAATGGGGGGAATTAGCAGGAGCAGGAGCTGAGGCCCAGACTCAGGCAGTGCACTTGACTTTGGGCAGTGTGTCTGGTGGGAGGCATGGCCCCCAGAGTGCCTGACTGCCTCCCTCGGCCTGGCCAGGGTTCTCCAGGTCCCAGAGTCAAACCTAGAAGTTCCTGGGACCACTGTCTTGATTTCTAGGTTCCAAGGGTCTCAGCTGCTGAGACCTCTGCTCTTCATTAAGGTAGCTTTGAAATCTTGGGATGTGTCTGTTCCTGGGGACTGAGGGTGGGGTGGAATCAGGGAAATTGCCAACAGCCTTAGAAGCAGCTTGGTCTCAGAGGGTTGAGCTATCCAGTTAAGCCTTTGTTTTTCCCTGGCCTTCCTTGGTTCTCTGTGCTTCTTCTCCAGGGTCAGCCCTAAGGGCCTGAGCCCTATATACCCCTGGGCCAGGGGGTGGCACTCACTGCCTGGCTAGTCTGTCCACAAGCAGCATGCAAAGCATGGATACCCAGGCAAGCCAGGCTTCATTAGCAGGTGGCAGTGGCCTCCCCCCCCCCAACCAGTGGTTGCCTGTCTGGGGCATTGGCGGGGAGGCTATCCTCCATCTTAGGAACACCACCCCCAGTAGTCCCCACTCCCAGCCTTACTTTGGGCTTTCACACGCCGGCTGCCCACCATTCGCAGATGCTTCCGGAAGTTCCTGGCAGGAGGAGAAGCAAAAACCAGGGGCCATAAGGGTGGAAATTCAGTGATAGGGGTTTGGGAACAACAGGGGCCAGGGATGGGTGGGTTTGAGGTTTGCCCAAATTCCATGGCCTTACTGAAGCCATCTGTCCACTTATCATCTATCCATCTGTCTGTCC
Source organism: Gymnobelideus leadbeateri (assembly GCA_011680675.1). Taxonomy (NCBI): domain Eukaryota; kingdom Metazoa; phylum Chordata; class Mammalia; order Diprotodontia; family Petauridae; genus Gymnobelideus; species Gymnobelideus leadbeateri. The sequence continues at coordinate 312,601 of WOXC01008159.1, read as the reverse complement.
ATCCATGTATCCATCTGTTTATCTATCCATCAAACATTTCTAGGAGCTCAAGGAGGAAGACGAGGGGAGCCATGACATAGGATGGGGGGGAGGGACAACTAGCCAAAGCATGTTGAACCACAGAGCAGATGATGGGGAACACCGCACACATAGTCTAATATTCTTCTTTCTTCCCAAACTCCCCCTTCTGCTTTTCCATTTCCTGTTGGTGGTCCCCAATCCACCTCTAATCCTCCTCCCCCATCACCCTGGCTTAATGCTCAACGGTCATCTTAGCATCCTCACTTCTCTATCATGTCCACCCATTTGCCAAGCCTTCTGGATTCTTCCATTATAGTATCTCCCACATGGCCATCTGGGCCTTCATCCATAATGGTCTCCAATCTCTACCCTCTCCACTCCACCTTTAGTGGTCGTACATTGTTCATAGGATCAATACAGAGACCTTGTCCCAGAATTCTAGGCTCTCCACAAGGCAGATGGTCACTCTAAGCTGTTATGTCCAGGTTAATCTCATTGACTCTTGAACAAACCAGCTCCTGACTCCCCCTCCCTCATCCTGGTTTACTGCAATGTCCTCCTTTTTTCCTTCTGTGAATTCAGACCCTAATTCCTCTTCAGGCTAAGGGTGTTTCATGCCCTCCACAGAGCTGGCTTCTACTTCTCCTATATCCTGTAGGGACTGTATCCCTCACCTGACCCTTCCCCTAATTCTGTGTGAAAACTTTTGTGTGCCCTGAGCTCCCAAGGGCAGGACTAGGTAAGTTTAGATAAAGTGTCACTGACAAATGACTGAGCAGAGAGGATTCTAGGGACCCAGAAATAAGGCAGTAGGGGATGGGGTATTTGGAAGCTCTATGTCTATGAGCTCATTATCTAGCCTGATTCTGGGCTGCTTCCCCCGGCTGGGCAGTGGAGATGGCCAGAGCTTCTCAGAAGGAAGGGTCAGGGTTGCTCATGTGCTCATCAGGGTCGGGGTGGAGGCAGGAGAAATCATGTGTTCAAACATAGGCTAAGGAATGTTTGCCCTATCCCTCATCTAGGGCATCTGGAACCAATAAGGGAAAGGAGTCCACAGATAACCAACAGGTCAGCCACAGTCTTGACCTTCCTCTATAACTCTGCAGCTTTTCTTACATCTGTAGCCACAGGGCCAAGAACTTAGTCCATAGTCCATAATTCTATGACCCAGCCATCAGGGTTCTAGTCCCTAAGGCCCTACTTCTCCTGAGGCCTTGAATCTGCCCGCTGTAGCTCTTTATTTGGGAAGCTGCAGCTCCCAGTTCCCTTCAGATTACCCTATGGACCACAATAGCACATGAATGCATAACCAAGGAATGGCAGACCATTTAGCTACACCAGTCCATGTTGGGGCTTTCATTTCCCTAGTCACCTGGGCCATGAAGGCAGCAATCCTGGTCAGTATGTTTAGCCTTCTTGAATTTTGAGGAGGTCCCAGGGTCTGTTTTCCCACTAGCTGCTCCCTAGAAATGGTTTTGCCTGGGAACAGAAAATGTCTGCCCAGCCAAGATCCTGGGTTTCAGAAGGGTGGCTATGGAAATATTGATAAGTCCTGGACAGACCTTTCTCTCCAGTTCTTTGCATAGTTAACTGGGTCTCATTGTCGTTCTGTGATCACAGGGTTAGTTGCCAACAGCTTTCTGCCCCTCCTCCCAGGAAGGACGCTGCCAATACCCTGAATCTTTGTAAAGCGCTATTGTGGACTTTTTGGCCAACCATCCCACCAAAGGGCTCCCAATGCAGAGCACAACCAAAGGGGACTTTGTAGCCAGCCCCCATCCTCCCCACTCCATTAGGCCTGCCTGTCTCCCTCATGACCACAGCACAGACAGGAGACAAGACTCTGGACAGGGGTGAACACCATGGGCTGGCTGTGGCTGCCAGGCCCTACCTCTGGATTACAGCTGCGGAATCATTCTCTCGTTTCCGGCGCTTCCTCTCAGCGTAGCCCCTGAACACCCTGAGAAACCACGGCATGTCATTAACCCCCAGGGTTGCCCAGCACAAGGGACAGCACACAGACGGAGGCACGTGTTCCCAGCAAAGTGGACAACAAGACGTAGAGGGGGCCAGCGTAAGCCAGAGCAAGGGCAAGGAACTGTCTGCACAGCACTTGTGGGAGCGACTGGGAACTCGGGGACAGCAGAAAAAAGGGGACTTCCAGCTCCTCCTGCCTCCGAGCCTGCCTGAAAGAGGGGCTCATTCCCTCCATCTAGCTGTCTGTCTCTCCATCCCCCAGCAGGCCTCGGTGCTGTGTGTGGGGGACACAGTCCCTTCCATCACACCTCCCCGTGAAGGACGCCTGGTCCTTCGGCCCAGCCCCTGAACTCCACTGAAGACAGCCTGGTCAACCCAAGCCATGGGAAGGCAAATGGGGGGTCTGAAAGGGGTTTCCCCAGGAACACACTGAACCACCAGGAGATATCAGAGACGCTTACAGACACACAGAGGGGGACGAATCTACTTACGAGATGCTAGAGCCATGGGAAGGCAGGAAGGGAGAGAGGAAAGAGAAGAGATGGTTAGCTATGGCTAGTTCTAACAGTGGCCCCCCTCTGGCCCAATACTGTGCTTCTCCTCCAGAGCAAAGACCCTTCACTTGAAACAGCAAGGCTCACCACGTCCCGGAAAAGGCTGGCGGTCACAGTGAAAGGCGGTAAGGGATAGTGGGGGGAAAGGCGACCCCCAGTTCCTTTGGGGTACCTGGGTTCTGGGATTCTGCCCTCAGGGCAAGCTGAGGGGAGGGGTCACAAGGGCGTGGTAACCATTCATGTTCAGGTGTCTGTCAGGAGCTGGTTCATCTACAAGGAACCTCTAGATGGTGGTGGCTAGACTGACATTTCTGTTTCAAGGCTCAGGTGCTTCATGCAGCTACTCAGTTTCCTTCGCTGAAATCAGCCTCTCCCTCCTCAGATATTTCTAGACCACTTGGTCTGGATAGCTCCTTTTCTTCCACCACTGCTCTTGTGGGATGCGGGTCTGTACATGTGTAATAGGTAGCTCCCCTTCCCTCTCCCAGTACAATGGTCTTTTTGAGGGCGATTTTTATCATTATATTCCTAGAGCCTAGCATACAGTGGGTTCTTAAAACATATTTGTTAAATTAAATTGCTAAACCCCTCTTCTCTCTACTCCCTAGCTTTGCCATTGGGTAGCATTTTTAAAAGGGTACAGGATCTTGGAGCCCCAGTGGCCCATAAACTAACCCTCAGTTGACCACTGAGTATCAGTAGCACTTACTTAGAGAGATAAAACTAGTCCTTAGAGGTATTGCTCCTGGGGGTGATGCTTTATACATGAGTTCATTCTAGACCCTATGGCTATACAACAATAAGAGGACCATAGGGTCAAGACTAAGTGGAGCTGACCTTCAGTCTGGAAAAAAGATGGTCAAGGAGAAATCAGTGTGCCTCAATTTAAGCCAATGTCATGTTGGGAAAAATGTACAGTTAGACCAAAGACAGACTAGAGGGTGATGATTAACAAGAATCCAAATGAATTCTCTACAAGTTACTTTACACATCAAATTTGCTCCAATGTGTTTAAGGTGGTATTTGATTTATAAAAATTCAACAAATGAACAGGTTCTTCTGAAACCATTTGTTGTCTATTAACAAGGGGATTGAGGGCTTTCATAACTCCCACCAGCAAAGGAATATGTTGTGCGTCGTTTCAGAGGGTAGTGAGCTCCTCATTATAGATGTTTGAAGAGAGAGGCCTCCTGTCATGGGGATTGTAGAGGCAATATCTGCCCAAGCTTGAAGGTTTGTATTAGACAATCTTTGAGCTTCCTCCCAGCTCTGTGAACCTGCCTGGGGCTCAGATCCCAGAGATGAGAAGCCAAGTATACTCTAGGATGCTTGGCAGTTAGAAAAGAGGGAGGGTCTCTAGAAGAGGGGAGAAGGATGGAAATGCTGGACAGGGCTGGCACAGTTACACACATGGAGATACACAGATGCCCCTGATGCACACAGACACATGTTTACAGACAGGTACACAAATACACATACACAGATATACATAGACACACCTCAACAAGCAGCCATAAAAACATTTAACAGCTCCATGCACAAATACATTCAGATGCATGATCATATATACAAAGAAATACATGGACAAACCCAGAAGAAAAACTACAATCAGACACATGCAGACCAACATGTAGTCAGATACAAACATGGACACACAGAGACAGATATGCATAGATCCACAAGGCCAGATGCACAGAGGCAGTAGTAGCAGCAGGATACTCAGGCACCTACAATTAGATGCACATAGCCACACATAGACATGCAATTGTACATACACATATACATATAGACAGGGCTGAAGTCAGTTACATTCAGGCAGAAATATAGTCAAATGTATATAGGTAAACATGTAATCTAGCAGACACAGAAACCCTGACAGACAAAACCAGACAAACATGTAGGCAAACATATAATAGGAAAGCTAGGCAGTCAGAGCCATATACAAAGACATGAAAGCATGAAGACTCGTCACATACATATACATGTACCCCTACACACATGCGTGCGCACGCGCGCACACACACACACACACACACACACACACACACACAGAAAAGGGATTGATTTCTATGAACTTTGGGAGGGCCCTGTGGTTCAGGTTAAATTCAACTGATTTCTTAGTGGGAGGGAAGAAATCTTGTGTCCTTCGTTTGGGGGAGGAGAAGCCAGAAAAAGAGAGTCAGTCATTAGATGGGAATGAGGACTGAGAAAGATTTTCAGACAGTAGAAGAGGCTAATGTGTTCAATCCAGCTCTAGGAAGTGCATCTCCCTCCATTCTCTGGAGAGGATGACTCTTCCCATCTGGAACCATGAGTTACCTAGGCCCAGTCTGAAGAGAATCTGGATGACCAATGTGGATTGAGAGAAGTCCAAAGATGAGCTCAAGAAATTGATCCCAATGCCCGCTTACTCTCCCAGCCCTCCAGGGGGAGGGGCACATTTCTTTTGTACACACATCTCTCCCCAGTGCACAATTTTCAAATTGTTCTTTTGAATAAATTCCAGAAAACACCCTTGAGGGATCTGGAGGGTGTATGGCATGATTGGGGAAGCAGGAGGGAAAGAAGGGGAGTGGCTGCTACAGCAGGGGCAGAAGGGGATGGGGATTAGGGATACCTCCCAGCTCCTTGCATTTGACTTGGTTCCCACAGCTCACCACCTTAGCTTACAGCTCTTGTCTGGAATGTTGAGAAAGCCTCTTGATTGCTTCCCTTGCCTCAAATCTCATCAATCCAGTCCATCCTACTCCTGGCTGCCAAAGTGATTTTTCTTAACATAGTTCTAAGGATGTCACTCTTTTACTCAATAAACTTCTGTGACTCCCTATTGCCTCTTGGATCCAATAGGAATTCCTCTGTTTAGCTTTTTACAGTCCAAACTCTACCTCTTTCCAGCCTTATTGAGCACACTCTGAAATCCGGGCCTATTGGCCTTCTCTTTTCATCTCCATACCTTTGCATGGCCCATGCTTGTAATGCATTCCCTCCTCACCTCTGCCTCCTAGAATCCCTCTCTTCTATACTATCTTCTTCATGGAGCCTTTCCTGATCTCCACCGATGGATAGTCCCCGCCCTCCAAATTCCCTTGTACTGAAACACTGGTCTTCTGCATTGAAATATAAGCTTCTTCACAATAATAGCTAGAACTTATATAATCCTTCCTATAAGTCTGAAAATATGCTTTACAAATATTATCTCATTTGATCTTTATAACAGAAGCTGAGATAAACAGAGGTTAAGTGACTTTCCCAGGGTCACACGGCTAGGCAGTGTCTGAGGTGGAATCTGAACTCAGGTCCTCCTGACTTCAGGCCCAGGACTCTACCTAGCACTGTGCCACCCAGCTATCTCTGCCTGAGGGTAGGGATTGTTTACTGCATTGCTCTTGTATCCTCAATACCCAGTCTGGCAAATAGTAGGCACTTGATAAATGCTCGTTGACTCACTGATCTCTGAGCCCCAGAAGCCATGTAGGCTCAGGGGATGGGCAGGTCCAGAGGGGCTTAAGATAAGATCAAATATCAAAGAAGATTTACAACAGAGTGAAAGGAGGAACTGAGGGCAAAGATTTTATATATTAGCTCTGACATGGCTAGGAACAGGAGTTGACGGTGCATCTGAGAGCTAGAAAAATTAATAACAGCTGACATTTATTTAGCACTTACTCTGTGCCAGGCACTGTACAGATGTTCTCTCGTTGACCCTCACAACAACCCTGGGAGGTAGGTGCTGTTACTGTCCCCATTTTACAGATGAGGAGACTGAGGCAGACAGAAGTTTAAGTGACTTGCCCAGGGTCATACAGCTAGCAAGTCTGAGATTTTAACTCAGGTCTTCATGACTCCAAGCTCAGTACTCTATCCATGCTGTCACTGAGCTGCCTATCTCCACCCCCCACCCCTTACACAGACACTCATTTTCATAAAAATGAGGTGTGTTCACATGCAAAGGCACACATGTGTGCATGCACATGTAAACACACACATCTATACAGACTTAAACATATATAAACATACACATATACAAAGACACAGAACCCAGGCCTGTGACTCATTCCCACACAGAGACACACAGACCCATCACAGAGCATCATATAGGGGACTCACGCTTGCATAGTGGTTGTTGCAGTCTGGAAACTGAAGAGATTCTCCTTGGGGAACCAGGTGCGGACAGGGACCTCATCTGGAGAAGATAAGAGGACAGGGGAAAGTGATGGACTGAATAAGATGGATTTTCAGCCAGAAAACACATTGAATTGCTTTTCTTTGCTATACTCATTTCTTCAAGGAAAGGCTTCTATTTGCGGGGGAAAGGAGGAGATGAGGGGAGATGAAAAGGTTTTAAAAAGCCTGAGGTTCCAAGACAACCTCCAACTGATGGAGAAGCTTGACTTGATAAGGCTGGGAGAGCTCTCCTTGTGGGGTCTCATGGGTAGAAGGCCTTCAGCCAGGCTTCTAGAGACCCTGGGATGGCCTCCCATCCCCACCGAGTTGTCTGCCATTAGACTTCTAGTTCCCAAGCATATGGCCAAAGGATTCTCCTCCCCTGGCCAGGAAGTGCTCTGAACATCCCAGCCCTGAGCCCTGAAGCCCTGTCCTTCCTATGTGGCTGAGTGCCTCTGAGGGCTGTGAACTGATAATAGACCTCAGAGATTATCTAGTTCAACTAAACAGGCCTAGAGAAAAGTGACTTGGCTCAAGTCCAAAGCTGGTAAAGTAGAAGAGCTGGATTTTTTTTTTTTTTGGTCTTTTTGGAGTGGGGAAGGCAGAACAATTGGGGTTAAGTGACTTGCCCAGGGTCACACAGCTAGTAAGTGTTAAGTGTCACATTTGAACTTGGGTCCTCCTGACTCCGGGTCGGTGCTCTATTCAATGAGTCATCTAGCTACCCCTGAAGAGCTGGATTTTAAACTTTGCATATTCATAGTTTTGGAGTTAGAAGGGATGGCTGTGACCATCTAAATCCACCCAAAAGACTCATGTTGGAAAATATCCACATCCAGAGAAAGAACTGAATGCAGTTCAAGTCTGAATGCAGCTCAAAACAGACTATTTTTACTTTCTTTATTTTTTCATGGTTTTCTCCTTTTGTTCTGTTTCTTCTTTCACAACATGACTAATATGGAAATATGTTTTACACAATTGCACATATATAACCTATATAAAATTGCTTATCATCTTAGGGAGGGATAGGAGGAGGGAGAGAGAAAATTTAGAACTCAAAATTGCATATAAAAATGAATGTTAAAAATTGTCTTTACATATAATTGAAAAAAATACTGTTTAAAAGAGGAAAAAAATAAATCCATCCATACCTTAAAAATAATTCTCCTTACAACATACCCAACAAATGGAAATGCTAGTCTTTGCTAGAAGATCTCAAGTGATAGGGGATCCCTTACCTCTGAGATAGCTGATATAACTTTTGAGTTGCTTTGTTAGGGAGTCTTTCCTTATATCAAGTCCAAATTTGTCCCTTCCACCCATGGCTCATAGTTCTTCCCCCAGGAGTCCATATGAACTCCTGGGAAGGGAGACACTAACAGGGGACAACCATTGAAATCCTTGAAGACACCTCTCATGCCTCCTACCAATTCTTCTCTTCCCTCAGTTAAACATGCTCAGTTCTTTCAAATCACTCTCATATGGCATGAATCTAGGGTCCTTTGGCCCTCTTCTGGCCGATCTTGAGTTAAACAATGCCTTTCTTAAATGGAGGCAACTCAAAGAAGTACACAATACCATGACAGACATGGACTGACCAGGACAGAACACAGTGGGAAGATCACCTCCTCATTCTAGATACTAGGCCTCTCTAAATGAGACCAAGTAGCAAAGTTTTCTTGGCTGTTAGATGCACTGTTAACTTGAGGTTTGTGGTTCATTAGGACCTCCAGCTCTTTTTCAGATGAAGTGTTCTCTAGCCATACCACTTCTTATGCCTGTCTACTTCTTACACCATGCTTCCCCCCACCCCACCCCATTGCCAGGCTGTGAGCTCCCTGAGGTATCTGCCCCCTTCTCCTCCAGTTCCCCTAAGGCAAGAATTGAAGGAACTCCTTCTTTTTGATATCACAAAGCTGGAAGAACTAATACACTGGATGACAGAGTCCAGATTCAAAAGGATCCTGATGGACTAGAAAAGTCCATTGGGATGAATCTAGTAAGATGGAATTCAATAGGCATAAATGGAAAGCCTCGTACTTGAATACAAAAAACAAACAATGCACCCCCCCCCCCCGCAAAAAAAAAAAACCAAAACCAAAACCCCACAACCTTTCTCCTGTATAGGAAGACAGAAGAAGCTCAGTTAGACAGAATTTGTTCTGAAAAAATCCTTGGGATTTTAGTCAGCTGCAAGCTCATTATGAGTCAGCAGGGTGATCAAGAAGCCACAATGTGATCCTGGACTGCACTGAAAGGTGCTGCTGCCAGGACTAGGGACGTGACATTTGCACCAGACTTGGCCTCGACACACCTCCTCTGGAGTGGTGTAGTGCTAGGGACCAGGTGTTGAGGAAGGATACTACGAAGCTGGAAAGTGCCCCATCCCCAGGAGGGTGACTGGGATGGTGAAAAGCTTTAGGACTTGAGATCTGTAGCCTGGAGAGGGCAACCAGGGGGCCAGGCGGCATGGCACCTGTCTCCAAGGGGCTGCCGGCTGCCATGTGGAGGAAGCATTACCTTTGTTGTGGTAGGCCCCAGAGGGTAAAACCAGGATCAATCACAAGGGCTCAATGTAAAGAAAGCCTTAGTAACAATTAGAGCTGCCCAGAAGTGTCATGGGCTGCCTTGGGAAGAGGTGGTTCTCCTAGGAGCTCTTTGAGCAGAGAAGCAAAGGTCTTTTACCATCTGTCAAACACATTATGGTGGAGGTTCCTTCCGGGGTATGGGTTGCACTAGATGACCACTGAGGTCCTTCCCAACTCTGGTGCTCTCTGATCCTGAGCCTTCTCCCCAACTATGTGCTTTCTCAGAACTTGGAACCTAAGGGAGGCAGGCACTGGCCATCTGATGGGTATGGGGGAGGATCTGTAAGGACTTACTAATGAACTGAGGGAGAATGGAGATTTCAGCTCCTCCCTCCCGGTTCACAAGCATGGGGCACAGAATCAAACTCACCAGGCACTCGGTCAATGCTGTGCATTCGCTCCAGCTTCTTGCGGCGGCCTGAGGGCTCGGGGGCCTGGTGCTGGTCCAGCTCAAAAGACTGCTGGGAAGGGGCCGGGGCCAGCTGGGAGCAGCCGGGACACTCCTTGGAGCCCTGGCGGCTGCCAGCCCAGCTCTTGCAGGGCCGGCTGACACTCTCGCTGCTGCCCGAGCCCTGCAGGGGTTGGCTGTGGTGGTGCTCTTCCCGATGCCGGCCCTTCATGACTGACAGCTCGATGCCCTCTGCCTCGGGGTCAGATAGTAAGGGTGGCTCCCCAGAGATAGTGTATACCCTGGGCTTGGGGCCCTCGATGGCTGCCTTCTCACCTGCTGCCTCCTCCAAGAAACTCCCCTCATAGCGGCCATCAGAGATGAGGGACAGGCGGCGTTTGTTCTGGGAGGCGGGCTGCATCTCGGGGGACTCCTCCTGGCCAGCAAAGGCATCAGCCAACAGGTGATCTGAAAGAGAGGCACTGTGGGGGTGGAGCAGAGAGACGTGGGCTCAGGAAGGTGAGGGCATCAGGGAGGGTCAGGGGAGAGACCAGCTTAGAAGGCCTCCATGGCCATGATAAAACAAGTTCAGAGATCTCATGTTAAGAACCCTTGCTCTAGACCCCAAGTAGATATTCTTCCTTATACTGGGATCAGATTCCTTCAGTCTCTCCAGCCCCCTTCCCCAGCCACACAAAATCTGTCTGAAAGTTTAAAGCCCTAATCTATCCAGAACTCAATGACTTAGCAGCCTCCCTTGTCTGGAACCTGACTAGGAACTAGAAAGGGGGCAAAAAGGGAATCTAAGCAAATCTTCCAAAGTGCGTGTAGCGATGTACAAGCATTTTTCCCTTAAGAGAGCCTCTTAGTCAGAGCCTATTTATTCTTACTTTACATACAGTTCTAACACACTTAATAATGTCTTTCCCAAACCATATTAGAAATAACAAATTAGAAAGGGGACAAGGGACTACCAAAACCAGATACATTAAATCCACTGAGATATGAAAGCTGAAAGCAAGCAGTTTGATATCCAGTGGAAGAAACAAGAAAATCATTAAAGGAGAAATGAGAATTCAGAAAAGGAAGTCCTACTCTATATGCCTCAGGAGTTCCTGAAGGCATCAAAACATCACAGCCTTTGGACAACAAGGCATCCAAAGAAGGTCACATCTTTGTTGGAAGAGGCAGGGTTATTTAAGGGGTGAGTAGGGGGTATTGGAGACTAGCTTTCATCTAAAGTGGTGAAAGAACAATAAAGTTGAGATGTTCATAGTGGTAAAAAGTACAGAAAGCTTTGAATAACCTGGTTTTGGCTCTTTGTGCTTCAAACCAAGGGAGGGCTCGAAATTAGGATGTTTACCCAAAGTGAGAATGCATCTGCCCTACAATGTGGTCCCCAGTCAAAAGTGGACGTATGAGTGAGGAGAGACATAACAAGCTGTCTCAGACAAACCTTCCACCCTACTGGGACATCATCTGAAGAAAGAAAAAGAGTTTGGAGATGGGATGACCCGAGATCAGATCCGGCCTCAGAAAATGAGCACCCACGCATAAATAATGACTAGCCGTGTAACCTTGAGCAAGTTACTTAACCCCAATTGCTTTAAAAAAAAAAAAAAGAGTTTGGGGAGGTGCTAGCCCCCTGGGATCTCCTGCCTCCATTTTCCCTCCCATATAATAGTAATAAGATAGATTCTTAAATTTTTAATTAGAACCATATCCTGCGGTGCTCAGGGCAGAACCATGTTATTCTATACATGCATACATAACACGTACAACATACAATACATGCACACACAATCTCTAGCCCTTTCTCAGCTTCCCTCGTCTTTCCTACATAGAGAAGGTAGGAAGACAGAAGCATCATTGCATGTATCCTACCTGATTATATCCTTTCTATGTTGTAGGTCTATATGTTGGGTATTGTGTTTGTGTCTGTGGAGTTGCACAAGAAGTATCTATCAGATGGTAGGAGTGTGTGTGTGTGTGTGTGTGTGTGTGTGTGTGTGTGGTGAGGGGCTAGAGAGCAGTAAGAGGAAGCAGGAATAGGCAGGGCCCCACCTCCCACCCCCATACTCACCCTGTCTCCCCAGCTCTCCTGTGTTCTCTCTCCCCTCACTACAGATGCCTTCTCAGCTTCTTGGCCCAGCTGCCCCGCCCAAAGCCTGGTCCCTAGAGGCAGTAGTGCCAACCCTGTGGGGGTGCCAGGAGGCTCGTTGTCATGCCAACGCCCCAGGAGTGTGGGCACCATGGCGATTGGAGCTTCTGAGTCCCCCTCCCAATGCAGCTCCTCCCAAGGGGCCACTAGGAATCGAGGCCCCACCTTGAACCTCCTGCCTTGGTCCTGCCTCCCTCCTCCCCCAGCCTCTAGACCTCCCCCCACAAATCTGAGCTACTGGATAAGGAAGGACAGAGCAACATATACTGCCCTCCCAAGATATGTAGGTGCATGTATGAGAATATTCATAGAGATGTGACCCTACAAGAGCACATAGGAAGAAAACTGGGGAAGGGATTATGTATGTACATCCCTATACACATACCCACATATACACACACTACACAGCACACATACCCATATGCTGGGGAGGTTGATATCAGAATAAGGAGGCAGGCACAGTATGGAGTCCAGGAAAGTCTGCCAGGAATTGAGCTCCCTCTTAAATAGTACCAGCACTTCCTGAGGTGGAGGGTACATGAAGTACTCTCTCTCCCAAATAAGGAGCTCAGGGGCTCCTTAACCATTTCTTCTCCAAAGCCTCTCAGTATTTTGGAGCCTATCCTGGAGCATCTCTCTACTACTCTTTAACAGTGTCCCACACCTCTGCCCTAGCTCCTCTGCCACCCATGGACTTACCTGAGCCGTTCCGATTCTCAGGGTGACTTTGTGACAGATACTCCCCAAACGCTCGGGCTGCTCTGGAGGGTAGGAGGCAGAGCACAGGAGAAGGACCAAGGTCAGAAATGGACTCCTCAGGTCCAAGGCCTCCCCCACACTCCCTGAGGGTCTAGATCCGTCCCTCACAATGAACACAGCAAAGGTAGCTCCTCCAAGGTCAAGCCTCCCAAACCCACTCATGAAGAAAGTATAGTGCTGGGAAAGTGTGGCCCCTGGTACCCTGGACTGCTCTTTTCAAATCCAGTTTCCCTTCAGCCCTTGTGTGTCTAGAATCATGGGGTTACAGGATCACAGATTTAGAGTTGGAAAGAGAATTTAGGAAGTTATATAGTCCAACCCTTTTCTTGTGAGGTTGAGAAAACTGAGAACCAGATTGGTTAGGTGACTTGCCTAAGGTTACATATGTAATAAGAGACAGTGCTGAGATTTGAACTCATATCCTATGACTCCAAGTTCAATTGCGTCACGTTTCCTCCCAGATATATATAAGGGTATGTTAAAGGGTGTTCAGCTGATGTGTGACCTGGCTGTTCCAATCAAAGCTATTAGTACTGCAGTTGAGATGTCCAGTGAGCTATCAAGCAGGCCACCAGGGGGCAGCACCAACATAGGCTAGGACTAGGCACATGAGGGACACAGACCATATTTCAGTTGTGCTAATCTCCATTATGATACCCGATGGGAGGGTGGGACAGGGAGGGAATGTTCATAGCTTTTGTTGGCTGGGCTGGTAGTGACCACCTGAACCCTACCCATCTTCATATGTGCCCTTCAACTTTCATCCCATCCCTTTCCCACAGGAAAGCACATGGGGCTCAGGAAGGATTTGGACTTCCTTCTATGAGGTTCCATCAGGGAACTAATTGGAACTAACCCCTAGAAAAACAGGGAGACACCTCATGGAGGAGAAGCTCAAAGGCAGCAATACTATCAGTACCATCCCTTAGCTTCCAACACATTCAGGTTTCCCTGAAAATTGAGGACACTTGAAGGTAGAAAGGATGGTTTTTCCTAGGTCTGCTGCTTGATTTTTTCTGAACCAAGCTGGACCAGATATATCTTGGATCCCTTTTGCTATTAATTATGGTTTATTGTTGCTGTGATTTCAGAGCCAGCCTCAAAGCTAGGAAGGCCTGGGTTCAAGTCCTGCCTTTGACACATATTGGCTGTTACCCTGGGTAAGCCACTTAACCTCTTATTGTTCTTGAGTAATTCTCTAAGACTAATTTGCAGAAAATATGCTGATCTTTGAGACATGGAGTTTCCTAATCTGGGAATTGCTAAAATCATTGAAATCACTCATCTAGGCCCTATTCCTTATTCTAGTCAACTGTCTCAGATTAAGTTCAGAGGCACCAGGACTGGACATTGGTGGATACTAGTCAGGGGTTAGACACTAACCAGAGGAGCTGGACACTGGCTTAAGGGAGTCTGCACATTGGTCTTGGAACAACAAGAAACTGGGAATCTAGTATATAACATTGGGACAATGGAGGGTAGGCTAGCATTGCTGCCCTTCACATTTCAAAGAAGTATAGGGGTTTAGTACTATAGGAGACAAGATGTTTAGACCCTGTACTTATTGAATTCCTTCACAGCTTTTTTAGATAGGCATATACCGTGCCTACCCAGAGCCCATTCATCCAAGGGAGCCCATCCTCAGAAAGTGAAACATAAAGAGGGAATGGGAGAGAGGGATGGAGGTGGCAAAATATATATGGGAAAGACAAGAAGAATTGGAAGGGAGAGAAATAGGGAAAAACCTAAGGAAAGATTCAGAGGCATTGATACCATCAAGAATACAAAGATAGAGGGAGACAGAGAGAGGCATGGAAATAGGAGTCAAAGCCACAGAGAGACAGGTAGAGGCAGAGAAAGATGAGTTGGGGAGGGAAAAATGAGCAGAGTTCTAGGCAGATACTACCCCCCCTCCCAAGCCGAAGGGCTCTAGGTAACTCTATTGTCCTTAATCCAGGGTACATTTGAGACCATCTGGGCTGTTTGTCTGAAGTCATACTCCCATAATTCTGACAATCCCCCCACCCCCCTCCCCAGCAGGCCTGTTAGTCCATCCATTCCTGTGTCTGGAGAGACTGAAAAACTCACCAGGCTCTACCTCTGTTGAATGATGACAATCACTGATCCATAGTCTGAGGGCAGCTTGAGGGGTTGTGGTTAATGTCTTTCTTATACCCTCCCACCCCCAGATATTTGCTCCTGTCCCTGGGAGTACTACCGAACCTGCCTTCTTTGTCCTTTCCTGATTCCCTGGAATCCTAGGCTCCCGGGAGTGGGAGACACTTTATTCATGACACTGATTTTATTATAGCCAAGGAAACCAAGACACAGATAGTTTTGTCCAAGGTCACATGGTAACTTGGTTGCTGAAGTTGGCATCCTGGCCCATTACCCCTCAGGAGCACTGTTTGTGAGAAAAAAGCTTTGTAAACCTTAAGGTGCTATAGAATTGTTATTATTATCGCAGGCTATCAGATTCCATAGATCTCTATGGGACTCCTGTTGGTCCCCAGTCATCTCTACCAGCTGGCAGGCCCACATGGCCAGGGAAAACGCTGCTCTACTGGGCTCCTGAGGAACTCATTCCCTAAAATGCTTAGCATCAGGGGAGAGCTAGGGGCCCAGAGGTCGTTCAGCCCGTTCCCTTGCCTCTGCACCTCGCTGGGCCCCAGAGACAGATGGGGATCTCCTTCGTGGGCCCATCCGAGGCGGTCCCCACCCCCCGCCCCCAGCACTGGACAGCTCCCCGGCCCTAGGCAGGTCTGCAGGACAGCCGCCTGGACTCCGGGAGGAGGGACTGCGGGCGAAGTCAGCTGCGGGGCTCCGGAGCCTCTCCTCCGCCCCTGCCCCTCACTCACTCACCGCACTTTGGCCGCCACCGAGGACATGGCCTCACTCCTCAGCGCCTTCCTCTTGGAGGCAGCAGCGCCCATATTCGAGGCCGGGGGCAGTGGGGAGGGCGCGGCATCCCCCCAGCCGAGGGCGCCGCGCGAGCCGGGCCGGGGGCGAGGGGCCTCCGCTTACTGGGCTCAGCGCTCCGAGCGATCCGCGAGCCCGCCCGGGCAGCCCCCGCCGCGGTCCCGCATGATGATCCCGGGCCAGCGACCCCCGCCCCCGGCTTCGCTCACCGCCCCTGGCTCTCGCGGCCAGCGGCAGCCCCCGCAAGCCCGGGCCCGAGGTGCGCGGTCCCCGGCCCGGCTCGCCCGCCCGCCTCAGCCGCTGCTGCAGCGGGTGGGGAGTGCGTGGGGCCGCGGGCACTCGCTATATGGGTCTGTACAGCTCCTCCCCCCGCGCCTGACGTCACGAAGGCACGAGGCGGGGGGCGGGGGACACAACTGGAGGGAGGGGGTAAGGCAGAAGATTGAGTGGGGGGAGAAAAATGAGGACAGGAGTGAGGAGAGAGGTGGCGACAGGGAACTGAGGCTGGGGGAGGCTATGGGAGCGGAGCGGTGGTGGATCTGAAAGTGAAGATTAGCGGAAAGAGCTGGACGAGGAGTCCGGAAACCTTGGTTCGGATTCCAGAGCTACCACGATGTGTGACCTTGGGCCAGTCGCTTTACTTCTTTGGGCCTGTTTCCTCATCGGTAAAAGGAAGAGGTTGGACTGGATTATTCTTAAAATAATCCAGCTCCCAGCTCTAAACCCTCTGGATAAACAGGACTAGAAGTGACCCTGGAGATGGGAAAGAGAAGCTAAGGGAAAGAGGGAGAGGAAAGTGATGGGGTCTTGGGGCTATTACAACTGATAAGATAGGGAGTTGGAAGAGAAGAAAGGGAAGCTGGGAAATGATGGAGAGTGGTGGGGATAGAGAGATGCAAGTAGGAGAGGAGGGAAGGAATGAGGGGGGAAGGAAAGAAAGAAGGAAAAGAGGTCCAGGTCAGAAAGCCCCTAGTATTCAGAACTGGAACTTAGAAATCATTTGGTCCTATTCCCTTATTTTACTGGAGGAACTTGAGACTTCAAGAGGGGGAATGATTTGCTCAAGGTCACAAAGTAAGCCAGTAGGGAAGGGCTCCCATTTCATCCACAGCAGGTAAACACCTCAAAGGTACCTACTGTTTCATTTTTTGTCTTTGTATTTCCCAGCATTTTGCACATAGAAGATATTTAAGGTCTGTTGAATTGGATTGAATCTCCTGAGTGTTAAGGCATATGCATTTGTGATTTTATAAATCAAAGGTTATGAGGTGATATCCATTTTACAAAAAGATGCTTCACTTTACAGAATGGCTCATCTCAGAGTTTGGAGCTCACTAAAAGTAGGGATTTATAACAATGATACCCTTTAGATCAATGATTTCAAACTCAAACAGAAATGGGGCCACTAATCCATACTGAGGGATCCCTATGGGCCATAAATGACTTAGCTTAAAATGTCATAATTATCTAGGTTTTATTATATTTTTATTTATTTTGTTAAATATTGACCAGCTACATTTTAATCTGGTTTTGGCTATACTGGAGGTTAGTGGACCCCTGTATTTACCCTGCTTATTTAAGGAATGTTGTATTGTGGGAAGCAAGGTACACCTGTACTGAGCTGAGGAAAAAGGGGAGAAGGGAGAGTTGAATGGTTGCACTGTGATAGGTTGGGGGAGGATGAACCTATTCCCTAATCCTTTACTATACATAAAATTGTGTACAATTGGCAACTGAATAATTTCCTGCTCTTTGGGAAAGAGTGAAGGTGTAGAGAGGCAGAAACTCAGAACAGACCTAGAGGACTAGGGAAGGAAGTATAGGCATTCTTCCCTGGGGGTCCCCAGGGCATCATAGCATATGGTGTATATGTGTGTGTAGGTGTAGAAATGGGAGCCCATGACTAGTTATGTGCTATTCCTCGCCTCTCCCACCCCAGCAGCCTTAGATCATAGAATTGGACACAAAGCTTGGTGGTGAAGAAGTAAGCCTGTTTGAGCAGGAATCAAATCTAGCTTTTGGTTTTGTGGGAGGTCCAGGGAGTCATTCCCCTTTTCCCCAGCAGTGCCTTTTGGGATTACTTCTCTGTGCCACAAACAGTTGGCTGCAGTTACTGCATTCAGGGGCTGGGAAAATGAACAGGCAGCCTCTGCTCCTCAGCTACAGTTATTTTCTATACCATCTCCAGGCCCAGGGTAAAGGCAGGGGGTGAGGATCAGGTTCAGGGTATCCACTCTTTTTTTTTTTTTAAAGCAATTGGGGTTAAGTAACTTGCTCAAGGTTACACGGCCAGTCATTATTTATGTGTGGGTGCTCATTTTCTGTGGCCGGATCCGATCTCGGGTCATCCCAACTCCGAGGCCGGTGCTCTTACTCACTGCGCCACCTAGCCGCCCCGCAGGGTATCCACTCTTAACAGCGTCAGTCAGGGAGAATAGAGTTGGGCCCAGTCACCCTCCTGGGGATAGTGTGTCAGAAGCATCTCTATTCTTGGGGGAATTCTCCAGTCATTCGGGAACAGGCTCTACCACTGGATGATGTGGGAGACAGGAACAATCCCATCCCACTTATCCCAGACTCTCACCACAGTGGGTCCAAAGAGGGACAGAATAGCCAGTAAATGTTACATATATATTTATTAATAAACTAAATTGTATGCTGCCTTTTCAGTTTCCTACATTTTTCCATCCTCAACCTCAAACTTGTCCATCCCTGAGAGGAAAGAGTGCTTCTCATATAGAGCTGGGACAGAGGAATCTCTTCCCCAGAGACTTTTCAGAGGTCACAGATCAGAGGATTGGGAGCTAAGGTCCTGGGAAGTGAGCATGGAGTAGAATCCCTCATATGGTGGCATCTCCCAACTTCCTATGTTTCTTAGAGGCTTGTCCTGGGCCTTAGGGTTGGGAGTAGTCCTAGATGCCTCTTGAAGGAAGGACTGGCTTTCAGGGCCCAGTCCTGGTCCTTTGGTGTACCCTTTTTGGGTTGTTCTTTTGTGGTTGATCAAGGACATGGAAAAAGAATAAATACCTTGGGTTCTCAGTTCTAGAAGGAAGAAATGGAGAATCTGGCTTGGTCACCGTATGTATACTTTATCTTGACTTCAGGAGAATGGGAAGATGGAATAAGTATTAAATGGTCCAGTTCTCTCTTACCAATGTCCTGAGCCTCACCCTAGCTTAGCCCAGGAAAAGAATGGCTCTATGTGGGTGACCCAGACCACAACAAACATTTGAGGGTGAGTGAAGGCAGCCATACCACCAAAAGACTCTCCTAGAGGAAGACCCTTGATAGAAGCAATTGACCTGCCTGAGAATCTCCTGTACTCCTTCATGCAGGACCCTTTCTCCCATGGTGGCCTGAACAGTAAAGGCAAGGAACTGCTTAAAGTCTTCTAATTGCTTAAAACCCAGTCTAACCCCAGACTCCAAGGTTTCCAAAGGTTTCTCCCTGGACTAATGTTCCTGTGCTGCTTCCCTATCAGGATCAATGAAGAAGCACTTCAAGGGCAGTCCAAACTATAGAAAACTACAGTAACCCATGGACCTCCTTTTTCTAGCCTCCCTCTTACTCTCAAACCACTGTAAATTCCCTTCCTCACTCTCCCTCATTCCCCATCCCCAACCCTGGGGGACAGCATCACATAGCAATGATTTGGTTGGGTGGTGTAAAGGAAGAGGTCAAATGTGTCTATCCCTCTCACAGAAGCCCAAGATGGCTTCAGGAGAGGGGATGGTGGCTTCATTCCAGCAGCACCAAACATCAAGGTGTCAGCCTCCCAGCAGATAAGCCTCATGGCCCCTTGCAGGGAAATAGTGCTCTTGGGAATCCACATCTGAGATGGCAGAAAAGGAACCGGATAAGTGATGGGAGCTGATCTAGGAGGATTCGCTGCATTTCCGGATCAAGAGATCTTCTTCCTAGATGCAAACACATGGCCTGAACTGTTAGTACTAAGAAGCACAGTCTTCTTGATTCTGGCCCAGAGCCTGCCATATCTCAATAGAAATACACACTTTGAAATACTGTGTTTTCTCCCCCAAAGGAAGCCTAGGAACTTTTGGGAAGTCTCCCTTAAGCCCTCTGAATCTTGCTTCTTTTGGAGCAACTTGGGGGCATCTATTGAGGCAGCAGATATCACATTAGCACCATAGCTCAGGAAATAACTGGGTCAGGAATACATGGGGAATCTTCATTGCTCTATTCCTTGTAGGGCCTATCATTAATAAGCAGCATACAGCAAGGGGAGAGAGAGAGCTTCCCCCAAGCCCAGTAGGACTGATCCTGACTAAGTCAGGTTTGGGAACTAGGAAGGTCTAGATTCAAAGTGACCCCTCCCTAGGGCAGAAAGGAAACAAATGGCCTTCTATGATTATCTGTGTATCTAGGACACATAGGGCATTAGTGCTGTAACCCTAGAAGAGCTGGCAGGCCTTTCTTCTGCCTCACCTCTACCGTGTGGGGCTTCTGCCTTATCTGCCTGAAAGTGTTCAAGGATTCCTTACCTATGCTCTGAGGGACTAGAGTGGGGAAAGGGTGTCAGTCTTACTGAGTCCGAGTTATCTTCATGTACAGAATCCCTGTGAGCATGCTGTCTTGCAGTGCACTGGAAGTCGACATATTCATCCCTAGGGAAGTCTAGGATCTCCTCTTCATACTCAGTCTGGTAGTCAGATTCATCTGGCAGACAAATGGAAATATCCTGTTGTGTCCAATACCCAGGGAGGGTGGGTAAAAGATCAGCAGAAGCAGCAGGGCTGGGTTTAGGGGGCACCTGATGGGGCTTGTTGGGCCACTGAACCTCAGAGGCAGCAGGAGGGGTCTCAGAGCTTATTGAGCCTAATCTTTACCTGAACAAAACTTCCCTCTACAACATGTCTGACAAAGGGCCATCCAGCCTCCCCCTGAAGGGCCTGGGCTCTACAATCTTGTCAGGTGCCCATGCCACCTCTGGACAGCTCTAATAGTTAGGAAGCTTCTTTCATATTCCAGTCCTTCACCTCCTTTGTTCTGTCTGTCAAATCTTTTGCAGGCTAAATAGACATCCTTAGCTCCTTTGAATGCTCTTCAACTGGCATGATCTCCTCACCTCACCAGCTTGGTTTCTCTTGCCCTTATCCTTTCCAAAACATGCCGGAATAAATGTGCATCACCAGAGATTCGGCCTGGCCGGTCAGAAGGCAGCAACCCTGGTGCCTCACCGTTTTGGAAACCATGTCTCAGAGTCATTGTTCAGTTCACTTTTGTTCCAGCCCACCGAAACCCCTCAGAGTCTGGCGATGGAAGAAAAGTGGGAGAGGACATGATTGGGGAGAATCAGAAAGCCTTACTCTTACACCCAGAAAGTAACTGCTTTAAAATCCATTATCTTTTCTCTTCTCAGTGAATAGGTGAGCAATGATATGAAAACTCAGCAAATATTCCTGATTTAGCAACACTCCCAAGGAGTTTCCCAGACTGACATGAGTTTTAAGGGTGCCAGACTGCATGAAACAGTTCATGGTCAGTCCAAACAAAGATCTCATTTAGTATCAGTGTTTCTTTTTTAATTGCAAACCTACTAGTCAGATGTTCTTTGGGCAAGGGAAGTGAGACATGTCAGACATTTGGCACTCTCCCAATGGATTAATGAGGTGGGGCACAAAATATGTGTTCCCCCCGCAACTCTTCTGGTGATTTACCTAGGAAGACAATCCAGTTATACCTTCTAAGTCCTGGCTCAAAACCAGTTTTACATTTCCAGGGTCTCACATGTTCCTGTGAACTGAAGCCTGTCCTTCAACTTAGGATAGAAATTTCCCTTTCATTCTGTGTCAGATGCTGGTCCATCCAGGGAAAGACAAATGCAATTGATGAGCATTTAATGAGAACAGAAGTGGGCCTGTGAGTGGGATGTATCATTTCTGCCATTCACACTGGGACAGTTGTCATAATGCTATTTTATTAATTTGTTCATTGCCTTGAAGCAAGTTGCATTAAGCCCTTAAGCAGAAGGGTGAGGCCTGTTATTTAAAATAGCAATAGCTATGGCCACTGCCCTCAATAAGAGGCTGGGCTCACAATGGAGAAGCAAGGATTCCTTCCTATGGGAGTCTGGACAAAGCTAATGAAGCTTTCCTTTTTTTTTTTCTGTCAGTTCTAATGTAGAGGTCTACATTCTTTCATTTAATTATGTACATAATCTATACCTGTCCATCTCTTGAGGCTGTTGATTAGAACAAATGAGATAACATATCTGAAAGTGTTTTGTAAACTGTAGTACCAACATAAAGTGGTATTCAACAATCAACAAGTAAACAGTGAGCCCTTCTAGCATGCCTGGCCTTGCAGGACACGTGGCAGAGAACATCCAGATTCATGCATTCGCATTTGTTCATTCATTCAATAAATATCTGTTAAGGAAATACTGTGTGCTCAGAAGAATGGCAGCTATTTGACCATGAGATCATTGGTCTTCTTCAAAGAATTAGTGTGAGTTTTGGCTTTTCCACTTACAGCAACCTATAGATGTAAAGCTATGTTGACTCTTTTCTACCAACATAATCAGAAGATATACATCCCCCTTTCCATAACAGGAACTGGGGAGGAGGAAGGGAGGGAGATAAAGAGAAAGAGAGCCCCACAAGGAGTGAAAGAAAGCTTGCCTGGGTTAGGCCCAGAGGGAGCCACTGATAGTTATTGACACAGCACCTACTCTGTGTCAGGCACTATGCTAAGCACTTCATAAATACCACCCTGTTTGATTCTCACAAGAACCTGGGAAGGCAGGTACTATTATTTCCATTTTACAGGTGAGGAAATTGAGGCAGACAGAGGACAAGTGACCTGTCAAGGGTCAGGCAGCCAGGAATTATCTGAGGCTGAATTTGAACTCAGGTCTTTCTGAATCCAAGCCCAGTGCCCCACGTACTATGCTAAAGAGCTAGAGGTGGAGGAAAGTTAGAAACCAGATAAGGAGAGAGAAGAAAAACAGACAAGAGGGAATTTCCAGTGGAAGCATGATGGTGAGAAGTGGGAGACTAGTCAGGAGAATGTCCCAAACACAAAAATCTGCTTTGCTGGATTGAAACCTTTCAGGGAGATTCAATGACACCAGTATCCAAAGTACAGACAGTATCATTCTAGTGATCCACCTCCCGGAGGTGGCCTGGGATAACTATTACCTTTCACAGACAGAAGTACAAAGGCATGGGTGTGAGCAAGCTAGGAAGGAGGAGTGGGGAGCTAAATCCATACACATGTTCCCTGTAACCTTGATCTTGATTCTTCACTGTGGTTCCCTCTAGAAAACAAGCTAATCCTACCTGCAGACCAACTCACCATCCACGACTGTGGATCTGGCTGGTTCAATGCGTGACACAATCTCTGCCAGATCAGTGAAGGAGGCACTGGGGTAGGTGAGCACCTGGATAAACAGAGAATTCATTGGGTTAAACCATTAGGCTGCATAGGCAGAGATAAGGTCACATGTGAAGTGCAGTCCCTCCCAAGGAAGGATGAATCTGTTTCTTTGACCAGAACAAGGCAGAATGCTTCATTTTCCAACCTTGGTTAAATGTACCTACTCACACATTCTTGACAACTTGTGTTAAGTTCTATTTCAAAGCTTAGAACACTAAGGCATTAGAAGGTTCTAGACCTAAAACTCTTCCTCTGCAGAGGGAGCAAACTGCATTGTTCCCAGCACAACTCGGTGCCAGGCTCTCATCTCTACTGTGCACCTTGGCCATTCTTCAAGGATCATCTATCTCAAAGCATCTCTGAGTCATTGGTGGTCCCCCAGGAAAGAAAAGGGTGAAACCAGCATCCAGTTATTGAGAAATAACTCTTTCTGTAGCCATAACCCCTGCTATGAGGCACCTTTACCAGTTTTTTACCTGAAGGGACTGTACTGTTTTCATATACTTCTTTCATAAGTAAATACACTGGGAAATCATCTATATTCCACTAATATGTGAATTAATATTAACATGTGACCAAGGTTACCATCCTTCCTGCTTTCAACAGTCATCTTGGAGCTCAGCCCTTGGAGCAAGTCTGTGTTAAGAGCAGAGATGCACTGTACCCTTTTATGCAGTAAACTCAGTGTGAGAGTTTACAAGAGAAGCTTACTACTTTCCCTCTACCCCCTTCAACTACTAGTTCCTTCCTTTCTCATAAGCAGGGGTGAGAGGGCTCCCAATGACTAATTTAAGGTGGATGACAGCAGGCCACTTCCTGCCCCCTTTTATTTTCTTTGTATTTTATTATATCTCTGGCATCTCTTTTGATAAACTATGACAGTATTGTTGTTTTTAACCAGGAATACAAAACACTTTTAGGAAGGAAAAACAGCAAAACAGCTTGAAGAGGACCACTGAATTAGAAGGCTATCTATCTAGAATGGTGTTTAGAAAGAACAGTGGCACCAGAGGTAGAACCTGGGCTCAGACCCCACACCCAATACCCTGGGCAGGTTGCCCAACCTCTCCAGGCCCTACTACCTTAACTCCAGTCCCAGATCCACAAGCCGATGTGAGGACAAAGGAAAGAAAGATTAACCCAAATCCAGCACATTTGATGGTAGGTTACCCAGAACAGTCTGTGTGGCTTAATGATGATGGTGATTCTAGATTTTTCCCTTTTTTCTTATTCCCCTTAACCCTCTACAACCTGGTTTGGCTCAGTCTCCCAAGTCCCAAGGAGAATGCAGAAGGAGTAATGAACCACATCTAGGAGTAGTAAAGGGAGCCCAGAGAATGTCAGAGCTGGAGGCATTTTGAGGGTCACCAATTCTAAGACCCTTCTCTGACACAAAAGGTATCATTAGGTGATTTGCTCAAGATTACACAAGAAAGTTAATGGCAGAGTTAGAACTGAAGAGGCCATGTGGTACTGTGAGTGAATGCTGGCTGGACAATCATAGGGCATGGATTTGAATCTCAGCTCTGCCATACTACCTATGCATCCTTGAGCAATTTACTGAATGTTCTAGGCTAGTTTCTTCACTTGTAAAACTGGACACCATGTACCTTCTTCCAGCTCAAAATCTAGGTCTCCTCATTGGTCCCATGCTTGGTCCCATTGTACTGTGCCTGGTGAGGGAGGGCATACATTTTATATAACACTTAGCATAATGTTGGCACTAAGTGAAAATCGGACAACCCCTAAAAAGAATATAGGCCACAAGAAGACATAAAAGGGAAATTGCTGCTGTTACTGTCAAGGAGGGACATGTATTAACAGAGTGCTCGCAGGGGTTGATGTGACAGAGCATCCTGCAGCCCTAGTGTGATCTTAATCACTAAGTCAGGGCTTAGAAAGAGGCCTGGCTAGCAGAGGTGGGCCAGTGCTTCCCCCATGAAGGGAAGTTTAACAACATCAATCTAGATATTCTCTAGTCCAGGGGTTTTTAATCTTTTTTTTGTATTATGGACTCCTCTGGCAGTCCGTTGAAGCCTATGGGTGCCTTCTCAGAATGATTTTAAAACACACAGGATTGCAAAAACACCCAATTACATCGAAGTACAGTTATCAAAATATTAAAAAAGAAACAAGTTCACAGACTCCAGTTTAAGAACACTTTATCTAGCCCGGATCTTCTAATAAAAAGGTGTGTAGGCTAAAAGCAGAAATGAAAAGGGTCAGCAGTTTCTGTCTGAGTGAACAGGTACAGCCCTATTGGAAGCTTCAAAGAAAGAAGGGAAGCATTTGACAGGACACAGGGAGACTCACATCTGCAGTTTTTGTTTTTCGGGTCTCTTGTCGGTCTATCAGCATCTTTGTCGTCACACCAGTCCGGGTCCAGATGTCAAACACAGTCTTTCCATGCTGGTAACCTATGTCCTGATGGGAAGCAGGTGATGTTCACCAAGCATGCACAGAATGTCAATGATCCCTGACCTTAAGGATCAAATCAGCCCTGTCACCCTATTCTGGCCCCTGGGATCATTCACAGGGTCATGTTAGCACTAATATTCACATTACACCCTGCAAAAGGTTTGCTTACAAGGCCATACCAGTCCCAGGGCTGGTATTTACAGGGACACATCAAAACATTGGTAATCCCACCTTCTCCTTTACAGAGACTCATACATCTTAATATTCTACTCTCTGGAGTCACTTACAGGATATATTGTCCCTCACAGTCCTCCTTTCTACTTAAATGTCGTTCAGGGGGACGGCTAGGTGGTGCAGTGAATAGAGCACTGGCCCTGGAGTCAGGAGGACCTGAGTTCAAATCCAACCTCAGACACTTAACACTTACTACTTAACACTTACTAGCTGTGTGACCTTGGGCAAGTCACTTAACCCCAATTGCCCAGCCTTCCCCCATCAAAAAAAAAAAAAAGGGTAAAGGTCACTCACAAGGCTATTGGCCTCCAGTCCTGAGTATGTAAAATTGGTCAGGACTACCAAGGCTAAGTAAAGTTGTGTTCAACAGTGAGGGACCTTAGAAGTGGAAGGATGGCAGCACAATCATTATAAAATGGGACAATTCTGTGGGGTTTTTGGAATAAGGGGTTCCATCTTCTTATTGCTGAATTGGAAGGCAAACACAAAGCTCCCCTTTGGACACCTCTGTTGAGGATTGAGGACAGGGGTCCTTCCTCCAGAACTGAAGATCTAAGAAACGAGGAGACACTCTAATCCCATATTCTTTATGTATTCTTACCTCTACCTCTAATGTTTCCCAACATCCCCCAAGGCAGTCTGACACTCACACAAATTTCATCAAATCTGCCGAAGTCCAGGGTACCATAGCGGTCAATGGGTGGTCTGATATATTCACAGTAATCACTGTTCCTCACCATCTCCAGTTGCCTGACACAGCACACATAGGCCAAGCGTGTCTGGATTTCTGCCATATTCAGTACCTATGTCACAGGGTTACAGGAGGGAAGATGGGACAAAGCAAGTGATGAATTCTAGGGATTGGGTAAGGGTGCTTACAGCAGCTTCTGCTCTATATCTCCCTTTTTATTTATGTACTATGAACTCCCCTAGACCAAAACATCCCCATTTATCATCATTTTATTCTTTCAGTTCTACTCCAACACTAAACATGTTGGCTTGTTCCCAGTCTCCTGACACCCCTGGGTCTTATAACTAGAAAAATCTTGCCCTTGGAGGGGCATCAATGCTATGGTGGAAAAAGCCCTGGGCTGGGAGTCAAAAATAGATGTGAGGTGTCAGGGACCTATAGGAGTGGGCAGGAGTTTGGGGTTCTGTGGCTTCAGCTGTAGCTGGAGGGTGAAGCATTTATTCAGTTCCTGAAAGGCTGGGAAAAGTCCATTTGGCCTGCCTTGGGCATGAAGCTGGGGAGGGAATAGCTCCCTGAGTGAGCTGCACACATCCTCCTCTTCAGGCCTAGCCCCTGTCATTCCTTTATATTCCCTGTTTCTATGGCATGGCATTTCTGATTCCCTTCCCTGAGGCCCAGGCACTGCAACCTTCACTTTTGTAGCCATGGGATTCCAGCGTTTCCAAAGTAGCCACCAGCCAGACAGCGAGTCACCATAGTTGGTGAGGTCCGTTTCATCCTTGCTGCCCACGTCAATAGCAATCACCACTTTGGCACCCATAGATCTGGCCACGTCAGCTGGTGGGGAGAAAGTCCAATAATTCCCATGGTAATAAATTAAATTCAATAAAAAACCATAACATTTATTAAGCTCCTCTAGAGACACAAAGAAAAAATGAAAGTCTCTTCCTTTAAAAAGCTTACATTCTATTGGGGGAAATAAAATATATGCAAAAAATAAAATAGAAAAAGATTTCCAGGATGAGGTGGGACAATAACAACTTTCAGCTGGGGGTGGGAGGTGAGATCAAGACAGGCGTCCTATAAAAGGCTGGCATTTGAGCTAAGCTTTGAAGGAAACGAGGGACTCTGCTGGCAGAGGTGAGAAGGGAATACATTCCAATCATGAGCATAGCCTATGACAAGTTTCTAAGGTGAGAGATGGAATGACCTGGCTGCGAAACAGCAACCTTTCTAGTTCGGCTGGAATATGTAGTACATGAAGGAGAGTAATATACAAGAGACCTGGAAAGGTGGGCTGAAGGCAGATTGTGAAGGACTTTAAAAGCCAGAGTCTTTGTTCTGTCCTAGAGGTAAGAGGAAGCCGCTGGAGTTCCTTGGGCAAGGCACTGATACGGTCGGATCTGTGCTTTAGGAAGATGGTTTTGGCAGCTGTGTAGACTGGAGAAGGAAGAGTCTAGAGGCAGGGAGACCAGTTGGGAGACTGTAGTAATAGTCAAGTTGATAAGTGAAGAAGGCCCGAGCTTAGACTGTGTGAATGGAAAGAAAGGGATACATTGTGTAGACAAAACTGACAAACCTTGGCAACTAACTGGATGGGAAGGGATAGGAAGAGTAAAGAACTGAGGATGACCCTGAAGATGCCAGCCTGGGTGACCAGAGGGATGTAGTGCTGTAAACAGAAGCAGAAGTTAGGAAGAGGGGAGAACATGGGGGAAAGATAATGAATTCTATTTTGGACATGCTAAGTTTGCAATGGCTACAGAGATCCAGTTGAAGGAAGATATCCAATAGGCAGCTGATGATGCAGGCCTGGAGTTCAGAAGGACTGGGTCTAGAGTTGTCTGCACAAAGCTGACAGTTGAATCCAAAGATTTAACAAGATTACCAAGACAGAGAGGGAGGAGAAGCCAGGATGGAGCCCAGGATACACTCATGAAAAGGATATGGGACAAGGATAATGATCTTGCAAAAAACAAAACAAAACAAAACTGAAAAGTCAGACAGGAAGGAAGAAAACCAGGAGAAAGGAATGTCATGAAAATACAAGGAGTAAGCAGTGATCAACTGTGTTAAATGCTGCAGAGAGGTCAAAAAGGGTAAGGACTGAGAAAAGGCCATGGAACTAACAATTAGCAGACCACTGATAACCCTGGAAAATAGTGTCAGTGAGGTGATGAGGCTAGAAATCAGATTGCAGGGAGCTGAGAAGTGAATGTGAGACAAGAAAATAGATGACTCACAAAGGCCGATCTGTCCTTGGCTGGTGCCCTGAGATGTCAGAGCCTGCACTGACCAACTAACCCCAAACACCCATCAGTCATCAGTGCTGTGCCTTACACTGGCATCAAGCTTGAGTTTGCAAAATATTAATTTATAGGTTTCACAGAATTCAAGCCCCTCATTCCCTCCCACCCCCCATGATGAAATGACCCAACTGGACTGTGGTGAGGTCAAGTAACCAGCAGAGACAGAATGAGATGCTAGGCCTTCTGCATCCTGCTCCAGGGCTCCTTCAAACATACAGTGCCACCTCCTCAAGTATGTGGGGAGAACTCTAGGGAGTGTCAGCTTTACCAACAATGTAGGCTAGCAATAAATCCCATGAGGCAGTTTTCTTCCCCAGGACGCAAAGGAGCACAGTATTATTTAAGACTTTCTACAGGACCTAATGAGACCATTTTGACTTGCTGAGTGTCCTTTGCTATGGGGCCCCTTGATATTTCAGAACCATCTTTGCATGTGTTCTTGCTTCTAAGTGTGTTAGCCTGCTTTCAGGCCTGGAGAGGTCAAGCTAGCTTGGGATGTTCTAAAGATGACTTCAAAAGGTTAAAGATTATGCCTGGGCTTGCCTCTAGGCGCCTTGTCTCAAATAGGGCTTTAATTCCTGACTTGGCACAGAAAGGGGTTAATCTATCCCTAGCACTTAAAATTGGCCTATTTCTAAGCTTGGCCCTTGTTCTGATAGCTAAACTAATAAAAACATAGCCATATGTTCAGTATTGCGGGTGTGTATGAGTGTCTGTGTTTCCTTTCCTTGCTCCATGAGGATTCATTCCAGTAAATTAGTTTAAAATGTTTTTTTCTTGGCCCATTCTAAAGAAAACGTGCCACCACCCCAGCCTTTTTCTAGAAGCAGGTGGCAAAGGAGCCAATTTTATGTGAGTAAGGAAATGCACCTCTAGACCAAAAGTACACTAGTTCACAGCAGTGACTAGCTCCAATCAATCAGCCCTGCTCAAGAGTTTTCTCCTTGTACACTAGGACAATTATACCTGGGAGGTTGTTGATGTAGCCACCATCCATCAGTAGGTGTCCATCTTTGGGGTCACAGAGCGGGGGCATGTAACCAGACAGAGACATACTGGCTCGGACATACCTCCACAGGCAACCTGCAGAAATGAGGAAACAGAAGAGTAAGTGGAATTATAGCTCCACCAAAAGTGAAAGTTGGGATGCCTGAGAAACTGGCAGAAGATTTTAGGAAACTCAAGGAGGCCAAGACAACCTGATGAAGACAGAGAGGGCTTGAGAGAGTACTATATGCCTCTGGGGGCTAGATCATGTGGCCTGATCAGGCACAGTTCAAGTACACTACTGATTTATGCCATCCACGAAATGGGTGACTCCTTTAACGCTAGAACTTTCCAGTCAAGGGCAGGACCAATTTATTTTATGGCTATGGTAGTTGGGGAAGTTCTCCATTTAGCCCTGAGGCCATGTCACCCTGCCTTGGAAGGAGGGGGTGTTTCTCACCCTGAACCCAAGGTAATCTGAAAGGAAATTTACTCCAGTTTTAGAAGAGTAGCACTAAGTAACAAAAGCAGCAGCAATTGCCACTTAAATAAAGGTTTGCCATTTGCAAAGAGTTCTATAATTATTTTCCAAGCCTTTATTCCCCATCAAAGACTCAGGCAAAGGGTGTATGTGATCTTGGGCAGCTCTGAAAGGGCTTGCCTGATCCTGGAGATAACCATGCCCTCCCAGAGAGGTCTATGGTCACTTTTCTAGGATAAAGCTCATGTCTGACTCCTTGGGAGTCTGGCAGTGGTAGTATCCATTTTTCTCATTATGTCAAAATTCTTCCTCCTACTATGACTCGTGCAGGGGGTGGTCAGAGAAGACTCTCATATAGGCAGAGCAGGCCAGTTTGGGAAAGACCAGTGGAGTACACCCCAGACGAGGTGCCTAGCACTTGGGCATAAACTCTCTTCGTAGCTCTTTGTTCTCTCCTTCAGTTCAAGTATTCTAAGCATGTCTTCCTATCCATCTCTCCTCTGATTTTTTGCTCCTGGTCTATGATTCCTTCCTCCCTCTTGGTTTTCCTCTTCTGATAGTCACATTCTTTCCTCCATCTTTTTTCTCTGGTTCTTCAGATGGTCCTAGGTCCAGGAGGACAGCAGATACAGTTTAACACTTGTAGCAAGAAAGGTCAAAGAAGTGAGGGGATTTCTCAGTGGGGTTTCTGCTGTGAAGAGGTTACTTACCATCTCTGTGGACCCTCATTGCAGAGGCAGTGATATCTGTTGTAACAACAAAATAGGGAATCCAGAGATCCTAGACACAACAATAAGAGATACAGTTTAGTTCTGTCCCTCTAGGTTAAGATATGCCTTCCTAATGATGATGAGAGAAAACCCTTACTAAAGGGGGATGAAGGAGCCTGTCTTCTTTTCTGTACATTTGGCATTTATATATCTGTCTAGACATAGAGACATAGATAAATCAGCAGCTTACTGGATTTTAGGAGCTCCTCTAGTCTCAACTGGTTTTCCCTTAGTACTATCCCCCCAAGACTGGAAGAAACAGGCATTTGTCCTGCCATCTACAGGAGATGGTGAGGCCCAGAAGAGGAGTTAAGGTGACCGAGTAAATGTAACTAGGAGCTTCCGTTCCTGTCTTCCAGCCCAGAGATCATCCCTAAGCCTAATTTCTTCAGATTCTTCTTATGCAAGTACCTGATTCCTGACCCGCCATCAGTAGGCCATGAGTTCTGAGTTGTCTTCCCAGAAGTTAGGATGAAATTACACTAAGCCATCAATATTCTTCTCTTCTTTCCCCTTTGCCTAGTGGGATTGGCATTTGTGAGAAGGCTGGCTAGGCTGAGACACTAGATTGTGGCCATGGAACAAAGTGAAGTGAATCACTCATATGGCTACTGAATCCCTGGGCCTTAGTTATATTAGCATCATACTCTAAACACTGGCATAACTGTCCACAGATAGCATCATCCCTGCTTTCTAAGTCCCCCAAATGGCAGCAGGGACATCTGGAGTGGTTATTTCATAGCTTTGTCTCTAGGCTTTTAGGCCTGGGATGTCTGTCTGACACTGTTCTGAAAGCAGCCCAGTCTAGCCCAAACCCCTGAAGCCTCTAGGTTTGGAAACCAGGGTGGGTCAATAAACAATTCTAAAACTTAACTGGTCACTCCCCTTAAACCCTGGTCTCCCTCCTACATGATACTTGCTGAGCCTATAGACTGCAGAAATATACATGCTCCAGAAAATAAGCATGTAGGGGAGTGATATCTACTACCAGATTAAACCTATATCTATTTTGGCAAGGTAAGGTTTGGCATGAAGTGTTCAACATCAAATGTCAACTGGATATAAAGCAAGTAAAACTATCATCTAAAGTTCCCAAGGGACTGTTTATCTGGCTAAAAAAGCAGGCAGTGTCACTATAGCTATACCAGCTCCTCTAAGCTAAAGGCCACAGTGAAATGAGATGTATTTGAGACCAATATGTGTCCTGCAGCCACACTATGCTGGTGTGGACTTTCTGTACTCCAGCTATGGGCCCCAAAAGTGGAAGGTCCTGTCAATCAGGATCTTTCTACTACCATCTAACATAACCAGGCTTCCCTCAAGAGTGAACCAAACCTCAATCTGTTTGTCTCTGAAGACTTTTCTGATGCCATTATTGAAAGCTGCTCCAGAAAACATGGAAGTGATTGGGTAAGTCAAGTCGAGCACTGTCTTCAGCACTGAAGTCATATCCTGGGAGAAGAGGGAGGAAATCAGTAACAGACTAAGGCCTACTCTTGCTTACTGAATTTTGCTCTCACTACAAACACAGATATGATGAAGGGGAGAAGGTTCAGCATACTATTGTGAAGACTGAAGCTATGATAAATGGTGGAGCAGGGGAAATACAGAGCAATAGCAATGAGAAATACACTAAGAGATGACACCTATATCCCTTAGATATTCCTGCAATAGACACATACTCTCACCTTAGTACAACAGAGATGGGAGGAAAGGACAATATTTAAGATTCCTAATATTTGGGGAGAAAAGATCTTATTTGGGGTGAAAACAGGCTTTCTCAAACATAGGAACCAGCCTATGCAAAGGCAAAGAGACGAGATAAAATGTTGCATTTGTGGGACAGCATGTAGGCCAGTTTGAATGGATTATGGAAAGCATTAAAGGAAGAAATGTAACAGTCCTGGAAAAATAGATTGGGGCTAGATTGTGAATGCTAAACAGACTGGTTTATATTTGATCACTGAGGCAATAAGGAGTCATCCTGAACAGGGGAGAGACATGGTCACTCTTGTGCTTTAGGAATATCATTTTGACAACTGCATGAAGGAAGACTTGGAGAAGGGAGACATTAGAGGCAGGGAGATCAATTAAGAAGCTACTGCAATAGGCTGGGACTGGGGGAGAGGTAGTGAGAGCCTGAATTACAGTGGTAGCTGAGCACCCGAAAGGAAAGGGATTGATGTGAGAAATGCTTTAGGGGAAAAATCATCAAGATATGGCAACAAATGGGATACAAGGATTGTGGGAGAGGTGACTGAAGGAGTGTTGGTGCCCTCAACTGAAGCAGAGAAGTTAGGAAAAGGGTGGATTCGAGGGGACAGATAACAAGCTCTGTTCTGAACATGGTACATATATGGACCTTGCACTTCTGTGCCATTCAATTCAATCCAATACACATTGATTAAGTGCCTCCTAAGTATAGAGTATTAAGCAATAGTACTAGCTGGTCCTCTGTCGCCATAAGAGGCAAGGAAGCCTGGAGGCTAGTGTTGAGAATCAGGAATGCTCTAGACTCTCCTTCACTGTGGAAGTTTAGGCACCTACTCTTTCTGGACAGAAAATTCCAAATGGCACAACTCACCCTCCAAAACTCTAAGCTAGAACTTCCGTGACTAAATGCTGTTTCATAAGCTAACAACTCATCGGGTTGAAAATGTCAATCATGATTATTCCAGAACTGTTGTCCACTAAACACTATTACCTCCTTCATAGCAGAGTGATCACTGCTGCAGCCTGAGATTATCTGAGACAGAATTCAAACTCAGGCCCAGTGCTCTGTGTGAATTACTTAACATGGCTCAGAAAATTTGAAGGAATTAGGAAAAAGACCCAGGCATCCTAATTTCCAGGTTAGCTGCTATCATAAAAATTAATTCTCTATTAACAGAGAATGGAAACACCTGCTTACATCTGTGGCCATAAGCCCAAAAGTTTCTTTCTTTCTTTTTTTTTTAAAAGCAATTGGGGTTAAGTAACTTGCTCAAGGTTACACGGCTAGTCATTATTTATGCGTGGGTGCTCATTTTCTGAGGCTGGATTTGATCTTGGGTCATCCCAACTCCGAGGCCGGCGCTCTTACTCACTGCGCCACCTAGCCGCCCCTAGCCCAAAAGTTTCTGATGACTATTCAGTTCTCATTTCCTAACCTGGAAAGGCTCTGGCCTTGAGGACTCCTTGAGAGAGAGAAATTAAGAATCCAAGATTCCTGGGTTACCCTCTAGGACTGGCAAAAAGCAGCAAGGAGACAGTAACAACAGTAGTGTGATCTATGAGCTAGACCAATTACTTCTGCATTCCCTAGAGGCAGCTTATCCAGAAATTGATAGGCCTCATGAAAGGAGAAATAAGCCAACATTTAGCTCTAAATATCTAACCTTTGCCAAACACCAGTACACGCTAGAGATGGGGAATGAATGGCCTTACTGTCTCATTAGTGATATCTGCATCACCATCATTTTATGCCCAGCCGTACTTTGAAGGCTCTAAAATAGGATCTGAAGGTAAAACTAATATCTCCAGAAAAAAGAGAGAGGAAATAATAAATGGCAGAACAGTCAGAAGAGGAGAAAGTAGAATGTTGGGGGAGACAGGAAGGCCAATGCAGGTGAGAAGAGGCACCAATCTGTTCACTTAGGCCCTGGAGCCTTCAGCCTGGAAGGGACCTGTGTCCCTGGTGCCTGTGGCCTCAGACTCTGTCCTGAGCTGGGATCAGCACGAAGCTGAGTGAGCACAACTTGGCGCTAGGCGCCAGCCTCATCTGACAGCCTCCAAGTCTTCACTGCACAGTGGGATGGTCACACAAGGGGCTGTCCACTGCTGCTCTTCATCTGCCTGCCTGCATCCATGTTCTTTTTTGCTTGTGTTGCTCTGTATCTGTAGGTGGCTTTGTGCAGATAACAGCTTGATGTAGAGGAGAAAAATAAAGAGTACAGGATGCAAAGAGATTTCTAGCATTGTTTTGCAGTTCATGACATGGTCCCATGAGCAGCAGGGTGAGGGTCCTTCAACCCAAAAGGCAGCTTCTCTCTCACAGGAATAGTTTTCGTCTCAAAGGATGGAGTGACTCATAAACCAACTAATTTCTGGAATTAGAGGCCCTGGGAGCCTTTTCCTTCTTAATTCAGAGTTCTTAAGTTCAAAGGGAACACAGAAGTGGATGTCCTGGATACACAGACAATCTCTGTATTTCTTTTTTTTTTTTTTGCTTTTTGGAGGGCAATTGGGGTTAAGTAACTTGCCCAAGGTCACATGGCTAGGTTTTTGTTTGCATGTGCATTGTGTCTGAGGTCGGATCCGAACTCAGGTCCTTCTGACTCCAGGGCCAACCCTCTACTCACTGTGCCACCTAGCCGCCCCCAATCTCTGTATTTCTAAGAGTATTTCCAAGAGGACTAAAATCCAGTGGTGCCTAATGGTGGAGGAAAATGTGCTCTCTTCAATAGTTTTACCCTCTCAATAGCATAAGTTCTGATGACCTTTGGTCCCCTGGGTTTCAGCAGAAATGGAAAAGCCAAGGTAACAGAATGGAGCACACCTTTATCCCCTTCTTCCTTGTAAATAAGGTCAGAATGGTGGCTAATGAACTTTCCTTTCCATGCTCTGATGTCCTGAATGACACCACTGACCAAGTACTTTGTATGTCCTCAATAAGTGGTAATTTACTCTAGTAGCCATTCCTAATCTGCACAGCTCAGAGTTTCATGTGGGACCCATAGAGGTTCCACTAATACGATAATTAACAATATTTACTCACATATCTCCCTCTTCTCCCCAAATGGGCACATACATTTGGGGGCAAACATTTTAATTTTATTTCTGGCAGGAGATATTGTGCCAGTAACTGTGTGCTGTAAGTATGGAAATACTTGCCCCCTGAAAACAGATGGGGATTCTCAGCTGAACAGCTTTTCTCAGAGCAAGGCAAGAACAATACTGCTTGTAAACCAGTAAGGTTTCTCCAGATGTGAGTGAGTACATTCACTCAGGACTTGCTCTGTCTATTGAGGGATCATGGAAGTCTGAGCCAGGAGTTCAGTGGTTTAAAGGAGAAAAAGTAAAAAGCAGCACAGGAACATGAGCAAGGGGACAAAATTCCTCATGGTTGTGCCAAAGGTGGAAAATGTAAACAAGAAAAAGAGATCGTATTTCTTTCTCAGAATTAGGGAAGAACAAAAATACAATGGGGAAAATTATGTAAGTAAATACCATCTTAAGTAAGTAGTACCTATCACTTACTGGAATTACAGACTAAGTAATCTCTTTTTCCTCTGAAATCTCATAGCACTTATCACATTTTTTCTTTGTCCTGTAATTAATATCTCCAAAACACTATAAGCTCCCTGAGGGCAGGACTATCTATGCCTCCTCTACTTCTGTCTCTTCAGTGCTGAATTAAGAGCCTTGTACACATTAGGGGAGGCACTGAGGAAGGAGAGGAGGAGGGAAGCAAGCATGGAATTATTAGGAAATGTGGCTGAGTTTTAAAAGCTGATAATTTTGTAATCAGTCAGTCTGGGGGGAAAAGAGTGATAAAGTGGTCCAAGTCCTTGTGTTGAGACCACTCCTCTATCTGACTTCAGGTTTGGATATGCTCATGGGGCTGTAAGAATTCAGCAGTGGGAAACGTTCTGAATTGAGACTAAGATAATTAAGACTGTTGGCTTATGGATATGTAAACAGCAAGAATATGCCTATTCTGACAACCACTACTCCTTGGATGGTATAAGATTCCTCATAACTTTCTTTTGTTAGATCTCCCTTCTCTCTATAGAGAGGTGAGGGGCCACAGGTGTGATATTTTGCATACAATGGTAGATATAATTATTTTGTCAATTTTGCCTGTTTTTCTTTCTTACAAGGAAAATTTTATGGGGGGGATGGTATATCAGGAAAGATTGGCATAAAAAACCCTGAAAGGCATTAATAAAACTGGAAAAAAAACCCACCTTATGTTGTCATCCCCAATGTGTCCCCCCCAAACAGTGAAACTGGCAAAAGAAACTCAAAAAGGAAACTTCTATTACTTCCCCTCTCCCCTCTATTCTGGTCTGGCAGCTGGGGGTCTCCCCACACCAATGAATGTCGGACAGGAGGCAGGCGATACATTTCACAGCATAGCGAAGCATACCCCTATGACCTGTGAACCATATCACTTCAGGAAAGACTTCAGAAGTGAAGGCTACACAGGAAACGAAGAACTTGGAGTGCATGGGATGCTCTGTTATTTTCAAGAAAACTTTGCTTGGGTCCAGACTATGATCAGTAGCTTCATGACAGTGTGTGGGCAATTTTGCTGAGGATGAAAGATAAAGCTTAAGAAGCACAATGTTTTTTTAGGGCCCTGGGAGCAAGAGTTAGTGTCAAGTTTTAAGTTGCCTGTGACTCCTCTTGAGGTTGGATCTGTGGGCTTCTACACAGAGCTCTGGCATCTCCAGGTCTTTAGTGCACAGCAGAGATGGCGAAGGGAAAGGGGGGTAGGGGGGTGATCCACTGATGAGTTATGAAAGTTGTACCTCACTCAATCACCCCAGCTCAGACTCCAGCTTGAGTAAATAAAAAGGAAATAGAGACAAGAACTGGGGTCAGAGAATCTATTAGAATTTAGGAAGACAAACTGGGCAGAAAAAGAGCTTAATAGAAAGCAGGATTTTGCTAAGACATTTACACTACTTCCTCCCTAGCCTTCAATAAAAAAAGGCTTTTTTTGGCTTTGGGCAGATTGCTAGCTAAAGATCACTACAGTGTTTAAGAATACAAGCATTTAATACCTTAAAAGCCCAAATTGTACCATTTGATTTGATCTTTCATCCATAAGGCAAAAAAAAAAAACCAACAGATACAGAAGAATAAATATTTTTGTATAAGCCCCTGGTCCTTTTACTGTGAAGCTCCTTTCAGGAATACAAGATAGGGGAGAGGATAGGTTACAAATTCTAAATGTGGGTTTTCCAGTCTCTTGAGTACTTCCCGGCCTCTCACATACAAGCCCTTATGAATTCATCATGCTGGCTCCCTGCTCCAAGTGAGTAGGCCCACATATAGTATTTCCATTTTCAGCTCTGGCCCAGCATTAAGAACATCTGTAACAGGGCTAGACTTTTGAATATTTTCAGTGACCAATGACCCAAAAGGAAAATTGAAGATCATATATAAAAAAGCAACTTCATGTAGGCTTTTTCTTTTCTTAGAGAACTACAAAACTTTTTATTCATTTGCTTTTTAAAGCTTTATTTAGCAACTATCCTAAATACTAAATAAAAAGTCTATTTCAGTAGCACATTTTGGTCAGTTAAAGAAGTGAGGGGGGAAAGAAAAGAGAATAAAAGGGAGGAAAGGAGAGCTATAAGAAAAGGGAGGAAGAGAAGGATAGAGCAAGAAAAGAGCTCAAAATAGTGGGAAAAAGGAGAGACAGCGAGAGAAAGACATATATGAATGCAAAAAAGCTAAGAAATAAAGGTAGGAATGGACAAAGAAAAAACTGAAAAAGAGACCTACAAGGAGAAAAGCTCAGTAGATTTGGGTGTTGCTGGTCAGGTCATATCCTATTGTTTTCTTGTATTGTGGCCTTTGTCACTAATGGGACCATCACCCATTGTCTTTCAAATTATGGATGGCCGATAATTCACTTTTCATAACTCTTCAACTGATTTAATCTTAGCATTTAGGGGCTCTACTCTGAATGGGATAACCAGTGCAGCCTTCAAGAGAGAAAACTGGCCCTGAAAGATCAGCAGAAATGTCAAACTATAATCCCAACAGGAGGCTGGTGAGAGCAAGCCAAACATGGCCTTGCAGAAGACCTTACCTGTCAATGCGACCCACCATATGCAGCAGGGAACAAATACTGACTGACTTGATTGCCTCACTTTGAACACAAAAAGAGATTTTATTCTTGTCTTCCGCTAAAACAAGAACAGACACTTTTGATCCAACTCAGATTTTCAACCAAAGTTCTGTTTTGTTCTACAAAAACAACTGCAGTATCTTTTTAAAATGGAGACAAGAGATAAGAAAACTGATCAATTCTTCTCTGCCACTACCAGTTCTAAGTTCCCCATGTGACAATGATGGCTAGCCCAGTTTTAGTCACTTTACAATTTTTAAAAACTTTCTTTTCACCCCAAAATAATAGTCTTTTCTTGCATTTCACTTTCTGTACTAGACTACATTGTTTTTGAAACCTGGAGAGTGAAGCCTGGGCTCATCTTCTCACTTACATTAAAGGGAAATTCTCTGCAGGAACAAAAGACTCCTAGTCAGAAACCAGACCAAAAGAAAGAACAATATCACAATGATTCATCCCTCTCATTCCCATAACCCTTCTTTAGGGAGTTCAAAGCCCTTTTTGACTTTATTTCACTCACTCCCATAACATCCTTGAGAGAAGACAAGGATTATGACCCTACTTCAATGTAGGAGAAGCTGAGGCACAAAAAAGAGTAATGCTGATGAGGTGGTGACAGAAACAGACTAATAACCTCCCTGTCCCCTCCCATCTCATGTCCAGGCCACCGTGCCATCTGCTGGATCTCACTTAAGTCTCTTGAAACCACCCTTCTGGGCACACTCACCAAGGCCCACTGCTTGGCCCGGATCCTTGTCTGGACGTAGTTTCGCTCCTCAGCAAACAGAGCTCCCATGAAGGATCCAATTGAGGTCCCTCCTGTCATATCCACAGGAATGCCTGCCTCCATAAGGGCCCGGATGATACCAACTTGGGAGCAACCTCTATAAAGTAGCAAGAGAAATGATATGAGAATTGAAATCAGTTTCCTCGCTGCCTTAAGAGAATAGCTTCATGTATTTGGGTGAAAAAACAACCATTGTCCTAGAAAGCAAATTCCAAAAGAACTAACTGGGAGGAAGAATCAAAGTGGGGCTACCCTTCCCTTGTTAGCCTGGAAGCTGCCTTCCTGGCATATTCCTGCCAGAGCACCTAATGAAGCTTCAGAGTTACCAGTCAGTCATGTGCATAAAGGACTAGATTTCCTTCTGCAGAAGGAAAGAGGTAAGCCAGACCTAGCAAGTGTTTGAGCTTCATGCACAAGTGTGTACATTATGTGTATATGGAGGGGGGCAGGGAGGGGTTCTCAAGAAAAGGATCATTTGTTTTTCTCCAACACTAACTTCATCTATTTTCTGTTAGAGGGTTACAGAGAGAGACTCCTGAGAAAGCTAAATATGCTTAGAACCCTTATGTGGGTTTTGGGACTAGTCATATGTCTGTTACCTGCAAAGCAATAGCAACCTAAATTTACTTGGCTTCCTCATTTACACATATGAGTCAGGGGCAAAATCTTACTGCTTGGCTTCTGGAAACACATGGCTCAAGGGTCAACCAGCTTACTACAGATAAAAATGCTTAGATGCTTCCTGACTGATGTTCTAAACTCTGGAGTGGGATATTCCCATCAATGTGCTATAGTCTCAAATCCTGCTTACTTTATATCTTGCTGAGGCTTGAAAGACCAAAAAATAGTATGCTTGCTACCCCTGTGGATTATGCCTCAATATAAAGTGTCCTAATGAAATGTCTCATGTAGCCTCAAGCCCCTAGGGAAATAACAAGTAGTCATTAACAATAGAAGGGTTTGCACTCTACTGGCCCCTAAACTGTAACACTGGGAATCCTACCACAGCTAGCACCACATCTGGCACATACTGGCCAATTATTAAATGCTTGTTCCATCTGTCTATCACAGAGGATGCCAGAGATGTGATTCGGTAACTGTCCCCAGGGAAGGTTCCAAAGACTTTCTCTGTGTTCACCCATCCCTGGTCCAAAATGTGCATGGCTAATTCATGGGGAACAGACATGCCTGCAGTAGTGACAGGATAAAACATCTCTTCAGTGGTCAGCAGCTCATTGTGGGATGCATTTGGAACAGAGCTACTAGAGGAGCTGTGTCAGCATTATGAGCCAGACCTCAGGCTGCTCTGCAGGGCAAAGAATGAACTAACCAAGCAGGTACAAGCAGACCTGGGGGTATCAGGAAAGCAATAGCTTACAAGAGGGGTCTGGGACATGACCAAATGTGTTCTAGTTCCCTGTGGTCAGAGATGATGCTACTCCTGGTTCAAATGAGAAAAAATTTCCAAAATTCTTATCACAGTTACTACTTAGAAGTTATCACACAGCATACAGATTTGAGAAGGACAGGGCCAGACAGATCAGGCTTTCTAATAGACAGTTCCTTTTCTGCCCAGCTTTTGAAAACCCCCAAATTTCTTCATGTCAAACATTTTTACATGGGAAGATTAGCAACTGTGATTTCCTAACCTGGAAATAGTAGCTCATTTTTAAGAAAAGAAAGGCATAATGTTTAGAAACCAGAGTCATAAAACATACAATAGTTCAGAGACAATGACCTTTAGGTTCCTTTCAAGTAGATCACCTAGGATTTAAAACTGGAAGACTATGCAGAGAAATATGACATATAGTGGGATAAAGCCTGTGCTTGAGAGAGAGGTATGTGGGGTGGGAAAATTTTTCTTTTTCAGAACAGCCTTGAAAGTTAACATGTTTCTCTATATCCTAGCTGGTTTAAAATCTTATATCATTTCTCATTTTTCAGGTTAAAAGTTGTACAGTGAAGAGATTTTATGGTCCCAAGCACTTCTAGCTTCTCTAACCTTCCCTGACATTACTGACCTAGGCTTGGCACAGACATGGAGGGTAATGAGAGGTGTGAGGGTGGGGTGGGGCGATATATATCAGGGCTTCAAACTACACATAACAGTGTGAACCCTGAAGGTTGGCATGAGCTGTGCTAAAGCAGGGGGTACAGAAGAAATTGTGCCTCTCTGGGAGAGAACAGGGTAAGTGTTGACAGCTGTCAAAAGCACATTTCACAGCTATGTTTTTAACACCAGATATAAGTAACCTTAATGAGCTTCATTTGAGCCAGGTCTGGGAGTAGCTAATATCCCCAGAGTAGAGAAAAATCTCATCTTAGCCATGGAAAAGGACTCAAGATAAGAAATGTGTCACATCTCTAAGACACATGAGCTTTAATAAAACTCCATTAACTGGCAATTCTGGGTGTCTGCTTCAGAAGCCACAAGCTGTAATCTACTGAAGAGTCAAGGTTTCAGGTGACTAATGATGAAAGAGCCATCACAGTTAGACTCATGTGAAATCAGGCCTGAAGCAGAGGAAGGAGAGGCTCTAGAAAAGCTCAGGAATACCACTAAAACGTTGCCCTATTCTTATGGAGAGTAGTTAGGCATTAAGAAATTGTATTTTACCTTTGGACAATATATTTGTCTGAACATGTAGCAAAAGTCACTGCAATGTCTGCCTAAAAAAGCCCTGCTTAAATGGAAATGT
Source organism: Gymnobelideus leadbeateri (assembly GCA_011680675.1). Lineage (NCBI taxonomy): Eukaryota > Metazoa > Chordata > Mammalia > Diprotodontia > Petauridae > Gymnobelideus > Gymnobelideus leadbeateri. The sequence continues at coordinate 270,450 of WOXC01008159.1, read as the reverse complement.
TACCAGTCACATGAGAGGTTTATAAAACTTCATGGATGATAATTAACCTTGCAGACTGACAGAGCTTCCATGAGAACTCTAGCTTTCAGCCTAATGTGTTCATACAAGTATTGTGCAAGAGTGTTGCGGGCAAACACAGCCAGGAAGGGTTGATCAAGGACCAAGTGGAACAGAAACAAGGGTACTTCTATTACAACTGAATGTCAGGATGGCATCTATGACTCTGTGTGTATGTGTATGTGCGTGTGTGTATGCGAGTACATATACGCCTCCCCTGCCCTAGTAATCAGTGGCATCTGCTTTATAATGCAGGGGTTACTATCTTTACTGCCCACTACCTGGATCTAATGTTCTATGACATAGCTCTTGAAATGCAAATGATAGGCGGCTAGGTGGCGCAGTGAATAGAGCGCTGGCCCTGGAGTCAGAAGGACCTGAGTTCAGATCCGGCCTCAGACACTTAACCCACACAAACAAAAACCTAGCCGTGTGACCTTGGGCAAGTTACTTAACCCCAATTGCCCTAAAAATGGCGGCTAGGTGGCGCAGTGAGTAAGAGCACCGGCCTTGGAGTTGGGATAACCCGAGATCAAATCCGGCCTCAGAAAATGAGCACCCACACATAAATAATGACTAGCTGTGTAACCTTGAGCAAGTTACTTAACCCCAATTGCTTTAAAAAAAAAAAAAAGAAATGCAAATGATAGCAACAGGATTAGAGAAAGAAATTAAAGGCACAGAAAAGACAGAATTATCCCTATTTGCAGATGACATGATGGTTTACTTAGAAAATCTCAGAGAATCAATGAAGAAACTAAAAAAAGTGATTGATAGCTTCAGTGAAGTATGATACAAAATAAATAAAAATCACAAGTATTTCCACATAGTAATAAAAACGAGGAGGAAATGATAGCAGGGGAAATCTCATTCAAAAGGCCTGCAAAATGCATAAAGTAACTACAATAAGAATTTTTTTTTTTTTTTGCTTTTTGGAGGGCATTTGGGGTTAAGTAACTTGCCCAAGGTCACACGGCTAGGTTTTTGTTTGTGTGTGATAAGTGTCTGAGGCCGGATCCAAACTCAGGTCCTTCTGACTCCAGGGCCAGCGCTCTATTCACTGCGCCACCTAGCCGCCCCAGGAAAATATTTTATAGAAATAAAGAAAGACAAATAATTAGGGGGATACTTCTTGTTCACCACTGAGATGAGTCAAAATGACAAAACCTACATTATAGATTTAGTTCTGTATTAAGACTACCAAGGAATTATTTTATTGAACCAACCAAATTAGGATGAAATTATTTTTGAGTAAACAAAAGGGAAATAACAAAAAAAGGTAGGAATGCAAGGGGAATATGTCCTTACAAACTTCAAACTATATAACAAAGAAATAAGCATTAAGGGGCAGCTAGGTGGCACAGTGAATAGAGCACTGGCCCTGGAGTCAGTAGGACCTGGGTTCTGATCCGAACTCAGACACTTAACACAAAAACTAGCCCTGTGACCTCGGGCAAGTCACTTAATCCCAATTGCCCCCCAAAAAAGAAAAAAAAAGAAATAAGCATTAAAATTGCTTGGCACTGGTTAAAAAATAGAGAAGTCAATCAGCAAAGATTAGCATTAGAATAGCAAGAAACTATCAAACCCAGTAACCTTGTGTTTGATAATTCCCAAAACATAAACCACAGAACAAGAACAAATGGTAAAATCAGAAAACAGATTAACAGGTTTATACCAACATTTCATACTACATACCATAGTAAGCTTCAAAAGGATATATTGAACTAAATATATAAGTCAGGGGTGGGGAACCTGCAGCCTTAAGGCCACATGTGACCTTTTTTGACTAAATTTTACAGAGCAAATCCTTTTATTAAGGGGATTTGTTCTGTGAAGTTGGATTCAATTAAAGAGCTGCACCTGAGGACCTAGAGGACCACAAGTAGCCTTGAAGTTGTAAGTTCCCCACCCCTAATAAGTGATTAGCCCTGGGACAAGACCCTGGCACTTCCCAGTTTCCAAGTCAACCTAGTGCCCCTTTACCAGGCTCCAGAAACCCCCCTGCGGCAATACCTTTTGTTGTTTACTGTGTGGCTTCTCAGGGCCTCATAGGCCATGATATCACTACCTGCCTTGAGGTTAGATACTGAATTACCTGCCTTTCTTGACAGACTTTGCTCCAACTACTGATACTCTGCCTGAACTCATTTCTCAATACTTAGCATAATCCTATCTCCCTATACTCTCTCCAGGGTAGCTAGGTAGTGCAGTGGATAGAGAGTACTAGGCTTGGAATCAAGAAAACATCTTCTTGAGTTCAAATCTGGCCTTAGACACTTGCTAGCTATGTGACCCTGGGCAAGTCACTTAACCCTGTTTGCCTCAGTTCCTAATCTGTAAAATGAGCTGGAGAAGGAAATGGCAAACCACTTCAGTATCTTCGCCAAGATTTAAACCCCAGGGGCAGGAAGAGTTGGACACAATTGAAATGACTCAACAGCAACAAACACACTGTATCCCAGCACTTTTGAGCATCCTCTCCACCACTGATAGTGCACAAACCTTTTCCCCATGCCCAACTTCTTGCTCCTTTATTCCCATCCATTTTAATCCTGTCTCTCCCTGCAGCTTCCTATATAAGCCTGCCATTTCCATGGTGCCCTCTGGAACCCCTCCTCCTAGAACTTTTCTTTTTAAACTTCTTCCTCTTTCACTCCTTCCATATTTTCTCACTCGTTGACACTTGGCTTCCTCTTGATAACAGTACTTCCCTCTCTACTCTTTCTGACAGTGGCTACACTTTCTCTCACTTACTCAATGGTTGTGGTAAGAGAGGCAGGATTATTCCTATTCCCCATTTATTGTTCCAGATTCCTCCTTTATCACAATCAATCAGCAATCTCTACTTTGAAGTTTGAAGTTCACACTACCCAATTCTATCAACCCATACATATCTTGGTGGCTATTATCTATTATCCCCTAAGATAAGTTTCTTCCTTCTTCAATGAGTTCAATGCCAGACTTTCTATCCACCTTCCAACCATCCCCCAACTCTGTCAACTCCTGACCTCATCAGAGGGGACTTCAACATGCAAAATGAAGCTCCCTCAAATACCTTAACTTCCCAGTTCTTCAATCTACTAAGTTCCCATGACCTACTCTTTCATTCCACCTCAGCAACATGGAGAGACAGTCATACCCTTGATCTTGTCATCATCCACAAGCATACTACTTCTATGTTCAAGAACTAAATTCCTTAATATGACCATAATCTTTTATCATTCCATCCTTCCCTATTCCATATGATCTTTCACCCTATTCTCCACCTTCCCTGTGGCCTCCATTCCCTCACTTAATGACTTCCCAGGCATCACTCCTGCATTCTCTTCTCTTTCCTATTTTGGGTGCTTGGGTGAAGTTTGACTTTATTTCATTTCCCTCCCATTTGTGCTTCTGTCTCTTCAGATTTTCCACCATAATTGAACTGCCTTCTCATGCTAGAACTTCTGTCAGTACTTGGGGTTTGCTCATTTGGAATATCCCTCCACCATGCTGGAACCTTTCTTCCATTGAGAGTTCTTTCCAGGAGCCTTCTGTCTAATTAGATTCTCTCTAGGACTCTTGATAATCACTGTTGTTTTCACAGCTCCAGTTGGAGGCCTGTAAGCTTTCAGTGTTCCCAAAGTGGTATGATCTGGGGAGAGGTCTTCTTACTGCCCTCCTGACCCAGGCTTGTTTCTGTTTAGGTGTTTCAGCAGACTGCTTCTTGACTCAGTCACTACTGGTCCACTGGGAAACTCTCCAGGTTCAGAGCAGCTGAGCTCTGGCTCCTCTTTGATTTGGGACACTGTGCTCTGTTCTGGGATCAGGGCCACACAACTCCCATCTGCTTCTAGAATTTATTCCTTGCTCAGTATATAGGTACTCTCACAACACCTCCTCTCTACCCTGTATTTCTGACTTGTCACTTGGTGGTGGCAATTCATGTGGGAGATAAAATGGGCTGCCCATTTCTGCACCCAGTGCTAACTCACAGATCCCTGAGATCTTTCTGGTGCCCTCTCTTGGCCCCCTCTCCTCAGTCCCTTGATGCTAGAATGCTCCCCAACACAGCCACTGTGGGTTCCAGCCCCCATCTTCAGTGTCCCTAGACCTATCTCCCTAAGCTATCTTGGACTGGAAAAATGGCTCACAGTGACTTCTTTCTGGTTTCTTGACCAGAATTCAGCCTGGTACATTCTCTAGATCTTTGTTGAGGAAGAGTAGCAAGGTAGAGCTAGACTCTAATGCTTCCTCTAACTCTACCATCTGGACTTCTCTCAGGTTTCTCTTTCTCAATACCTTAAACTAAACAAGTCCAACACAGAACTTAATCATTTTTCCTTGTAAACTCCCAACTTTCCTGTTTCTTTTGACTACACCATCACTTATCCAATCACTCAAGCTAGAAGCTACCTTTCTTTCTAGATATCTAGAAACTAAACTACCAGGCTAGAATTATCTTTCACTCTTACTTCTTGCTCACCACTTAAATTCAGTCTAATTGCCAATTCTTGTTGATTCTGTCTCTTTAATACCTCTTGCATACATTCCCCCCACTGCACACAAATGGCTAACCAATTTAATTCAGGACTCCTCACATATCACCTGGATAACATAATAGAAGCCCATATTTATATAATACTTTTAAATTACAAAGCAATTTCATCACAACTCTACAACTCTACATCTACAACAACCATTATCATTCCTTTTTACAGATGAGTAAGAGGTTTTAAAAAGTTTAAGAGGTTAAGTGACTTGTCCAAGGTCACATAGCTAGTGAATTATAGAGCTGGGAGTAAAACCAAAATTACCTATTTCTAATTCCAGGATTATTTTTTCTATACCACATTGTTTTCCAATTCTTCTTACCTGGTCTTTGCACAAGATGGATCAAAACCATCTGCCAAATAAGTTCAATTCCTTTTTATTCACTATAAGCTAAAATGAAAACTCCAAGGTTGGCCAAGTATTTAAAAAGGCCTCCATGATTTGACTTCAAACTATTATTCTTCTTCCCATTCTCCATGTTCCAGCTAAATGAGTTGAGTAGTTATTCCCTGAAAACATCTGCCTCCATATATTTCCGTGCCTTCAGTACACTCCTTCCTCATTTCTACTGACTGAAATCCTCTTCCTTCAAAGTCCAGTTTAGGTGGTACATTTTTCATAAAGCCTTTCCTCATCCCCACACCCCCCCCCCACTTTCATCCCGCAGTTTAAAATAATCTCTTCCTCCTCAAATGAGAGTATTTAGGCTGAATATCTTTTCTGCTTTCATATTACACCACATGTTCCTATCACTTTATCACACTTATTACATCATGCTCATATTGCATCCCTTCCATTAGATTGTAAGCTTCCTGAGAACAAAGTAACATGTCATTTATCATACTTCTTTCATTTATACAGTTTCTTGAACATATAGACATATTCAATGCTTGTGAAATTAAATTTGTTGATATTTTCTAGACTTTTCGTCAGGGCCTCAGGAGCTTCAGTCTTAGCAAAAGATACACATGGGACGAGGTTCCATTAAGTTATAATATAATTACTAGTTGTATTTGTTCCAAGTGTGCTGCATGAGAAATAACACTGGTGTAAGGCGTAAGGAGACCTGTATAAGGAATCACTTAATCTTTCTGGGTCTTAGCTTCCTCAACTATAAGTATAATCCCTGCCTGGCCTACCTCATAGGGTCATTGCAAAGATCAGATCTAAGAATGTGTGTAAAGAGATTTGTAAAACTGCAAAGTGCTAAGCACATATAAACATTATTATGATCAGGATTTTATCATCATTCAAGAATGAACACTCATAATATGCCCTCAACAAATATAGTTATAATGAATCTCTTCCAAAAAGAAAGACATTCTCCTTCATTGTCTTACCTCTACCAACTAAGGCTCCCTTATTCTACTTTTTTTTCCTAAATAAATATGAAGTAGCAACAACACAAGTCAAAATTTTAAGGAAAATTACCAATATTTTGAAAATGAGGGATGAATGATGCCATAGAATACAAATAAAAACAGGACACAATAATATCTTCACAGAAATAGACAATTTAAGTGAAAAGGTAAAAGATATTAACAGGAGGAAATGTTAAACCTAAAAGTCCTTTAAAGAATTAACCTGTGTTGAGAATGAAGAGATAAATTTTCATCTTTTTAAGACAATCTGTGGGGTTTAAAGATTCCTGATTTCAAAAAATCCTGTGAGGCATTTGTAAAAACTTTCAGGAAACTATTGAAGATCAAAATTGCGAATCAGAAGAATGAACTACAAATCAAAGTTTTTCCCATTGTCTAGACTCAGACATCTTCCACAAAACCATAAATCTTCACAGGGGTGGAGACCCTTGGCAGAGCTCTCTATTATGGTTAGTTATTGATATTCTTGTCCTGTTCCCTGGCATGCATACTATGAAGGATGTCCCACAATTCCCTCTAGGGGATTTTGACCATGATTCAGAAACTAACCCTAGCCAAGAGCTGAACAGGAATAGTTCCTTGGCAGTTTCATCCTCCTTTTTTTCCCCCCAGAGAAGGAACTTTATCTTGACACCAGAAGGTGGGAAAGTGAAGCTCTATAGTATAAAGCAAAGGATTCACTAGGACTCTCCAAAGTTCAGCTTGGAATTTTGGAGGGCACATTAAAGGAACTCACCTTGCTCCTCCTCCTCCAAGCACTAATGCAATAGCATTGCCAGTCAAAACTCGAGCCAGGCGGGAAAAGTCAGAGTACAAGTCAGGAGGCTTCTGGAAAACACGTTCATACATTTCTACCTATAAGAGTGAGAAAAAAATTTTATTCAGTGCTTGGGGCAACTTCTCAAATGACAGGACTAACCCTACCTGGCCCAGGTGCTTAATTAGTATAGTCATGTCTTATTAATTTGCCTCCTTTCTTGGTTCCTTAGTGTACCAGAAGTGTAAGTGTCTGTAGCCTGTCTGTGCCTTAGAGGAGCTACCAGGACTGATGAGACAGTACTGTGACCTAGGCCTCCAAAAGTGTGATATTCCATGGAAATAATCTCTTCACTGTCATGGCACTGAACATGTAGTTTTCTAATCCAAGTGCCATCATTTCTATAAAATAGGTTTGGGAGACTGTTGTCCAGAGGCCTACTTACCCGACACAACTTGAGAAGTAAGAAGTAGGATACAGGAGTCTCAAATGCCAGATTTGGGGGAGCAGACTAAGAAGCTAGACTCAAATTGTTCTGACTCTTACCAGTTTGGTCCGGGTCCTGCGAGAAAAGATCCTGCGGGGGCATCGAAGGTGCAAATGGCCTGAACACCACGTTCTCATGTTAAGCCACTCAACTGTTCGGGAAGGCTCTGGTCCATCCTCCTTGTGAAGTAGGATCAATTGCTTCTGAGCACGAACAGCTGTGTTCTCCAGCATCTTTTCCAACTAAAGGACAGAAGATATAGTCAGAAGTTCCTTTGCTCTAGGCTCAGGTCTAATAGATCTAGGTCAAGATGAAAATGAAAATCTAAGATACACTCACACGCCTATAGCCAACTTTCAGTTTATGGGCCTTAATATATTTCTTCTGCTCAGTTTTGACTTTTATATTATGTAAAAAGACTTTCTGCAGAACAGAACACTACCATAGAACCCATAAGCTGATGGTAAATTACTCCTTATGTTAAAATACCTTCTAATGAGAATCCATTGGTTATTATTTCCTATCTGACTAAAGTCCTTTTTATAAAGATGAACATCTTTATAAAGGTGAACATTGCTTTCCCTTCAATACCAGAAAGCTATACCCTGAGACCATCTAATTTCCTCTGTCTCTGAATCATATGATTTCTAAGCAGAGCAGTTTCTATGGACTCTTTTGCATGGAAGTCAATGTCTTGTAGTTATGCTGTACCAAAGAAAGATAAATCTGCTTTTGTTTATAATTAAGGAACTGTAATACCGACTTATAAATATGCCTTGTGAGTATGGTCTAGCAGGGTCTGATCCCACTAGAGGGATTAATATCTAAGAATTTCTAGACCAACGCACATGAAGATGTAGCAGAAGAGACCTGGGCAGACCAGGCAAACCCTGGCCAACTCCTTACTGATTGGAGTAATTATGTGCTCCATTAAACAATTCATCTTTACTGAGTATTTGCTATATGCTCAATCCTGAGAAAGGGCTGTCTTATAACAGCTTACAACTGAGTTACACTGATAAGGAAATACCTTATTTTAAAAAAAATCTTGGGGTAGCTAGGTGGAGCAGGGAATAGAGTATCAGCCCTGGAGTCAGGAGGACCTGAGTTGAAATCTGACTTCAAACACTTGACACACTTATAAGCTGTGTGACGTTGGGCAAGTCACTTAACTCCAAATGCCTTGCCTTCCCCCCTCCAAAAAGAAAAAAATCTAAGATTTTTTTAAATGAATTTTTAAATCTAAGACACTATATGATGACACATGCCAGGGATCAGATAGTGAGAAAACTTACTTTTGGAACTTTCTCGGCAACTCATAGGGAAATTATGATGATGGGTGGGAGAGGAAAATGACCCTCCCCCCACCAAAAAAAATCCTCTCAATCTACCATGTATTTTTTCATCAACTTATTATAGAGCCTAAGGGGTAGATAATAAATCTATCTTAGGAACTACTATTTAAAATTTTGTAAACCTTCATCATTTCATGAGGGAGCTCAGTACGCCATTTGGTAAAAGGATACATACAAGGGAATGCTGCCAAGAGCTAAGAGGAGGATGAGAAGCCATCTTACAGGCACAGACAAAATGATGAAGCATAAAGTAGAGAGATGGAGGAGAGGCAGGTTTCTCTGGCAAATGACCAAAGGTCTTAGTCTAGAGACATTTCCTTTATAGAAAGAATTACAGCAGATCCAGTCTGGGTGAGGCTCATCTGGTCCATGAGGTTATAAAGCAGGAAGTGTCAACTTTCTAGCTCCCAATTAACAGAAAGAGCCTCAGAACAACTCCAGTTTAGAAATAAGCTTTACCAAAATAGGATCATAAGATCATAGGAGCAGAGCTAGGAGAAACCTCAGAATTTAAGCTGTCCAGTCCCTTTACTTCACAGATGAAGAACTGAGCTTCAGAGAAGTTGAGTGATTTGTCTAGGTCAAATAGGTGTAAAAATCAGAGGCAAAATTCGAACCCAGTCCAGCTGACTCGAGTCTGTTCTTCTTCCCCATAGTCCGTGTCCCTTGTTCTGTATAACACCTAATCAACACCAAGTAATATCCTTTTATCTAAGCTAATCAATATCCTCATACTAGTAAAACTCCTATCTTCTCACCTCTCCTACAGTGGGCTCTTGCTCTCCCAAGCCCACAATCAGGATACAATCTGCCTGCCGAATACAGCGCTGGGTCCATGGAGTCAAGGTGCTGTCTGCCTGGTAGAGAACAATGCGGTGAATGTCTTCCTGTTGTGCCAGCCAACTGGACAATCTGTATTCATGAATACTGAAAGACATACAAAGCAAGACCTCATTAATGCCCAGAGCACTGCTTTCTCCTGAAGGGCCATTTCCTGAACAAGACAGAACATTATACATAAAAACAAAAAAAATGTCCCAACCCACACGTGTTCAATCACTACAACCTCCCCAAGTTGTCAGCCAGATGGCAAAATTGATTAAATCAGCATTCTTTCCCATTTGTTCAGCATATGTGGTTTTTCTCTAGGAGAGGCTATGTCCAAGGATAATCTTCTTCAAGATAACCTTATCAATGCTAAGAGTATATTCCACAACTGAGGTATTTCCCAGGTGAAACAAATATTACAGAATCCTAGCCTCTAAGAGCTGGAAGGGACTTTAGTGACCATCTAATACAAACCTTACACTAACAGAAATCCCTCTATAACCTACTCAACAAGTACACATCCAGCCTCCAATGGAAGACCTCTATAGAGGAAGATCTTACCATTTTATAAGAAATCCACTCCACTTTGGGACCACTTTCACTACTATCAAGTTGTTCCTTTTTTTTCTTTTTGGAGGGGCAATTGGGGTTAAGTGACTTGCCCAAAGTCACATGGCTAGTAAGTGTGTCTGAGGCCACATTTGAACTCAGGTCCTCCTGACTCCAGGCCTGGTGCTCTGTTCACTGCGCCACCTAGCTGCCCCTATCAAGTTGTTCTTGACATCAAGTCTATATTGGCTTCTTTTCAACTTCTATCCATTGCTCCTGGTTCTGTCCTTTGGAGCAAAAAAAAAAAAAAAATGCAACCCCTTGTCTACCTAGTGACCCTTTAAAAATTGAAGACACCCTATGTCTTCTCTTTTCTGGGCAAAACATACCTAGTTCCTTCAAACTGGCACCCAAAACCGAACACAGTACTCCAGGAGGTCTAAGGAGAGCAGAATACAATGCAGAACTATACCTCCACATTTCTGGGAACAAGTCTCTCTTAATGAAACATGAGAATGTATTAGCTTTTCTTTGGTTCACCACATTCCCTTGCTAGCTATTAACTCATATTGAATTTGAGGTCCACTAAAAACCCTTTATTGTTGTTCAGCAAAATTTCAATTTAACTCTATCTTCCCAAGTCAGCCAGGTGGTGCGGAGGGGGGGGGGGAAACGACACTTGCTAGCTGTGTGACCCTAGGCAAGTCACTTAATCTTGTTTGCCTCAGTTCCTCATATGTAAAATGAGCTGGAGAAAGAAACCCCAAATGGGGTTATGAAGAGTCAGACACGACTGACTCAACAACAAACAACAACCATATCCCCTACCTTGTACTTATGAAAATGATTTTTTGTATAAAAGTGTAAGACTTATTATGCCTACTGAATTTTGCTTTGTTGCTATTTAGTTGTTTTCAGTCATGTCACTCTGCAATCCCATTTGGTATTTTCTTAGCAAAGATACTCAAGTACTTGGGCCATTCCTTCTCTAGCTCATTTTGCAGACAAGAAAACTGAGGCAAACAGGGTTAAGTGACTTTCCCAGAGTCACACAGCTAGTAAGTGTCTGAGGCCAGATCTGAACTCAGGTACTCCAGACTCCAGGCCTGGTACTCCACCCACTGTGCTACCTCGCTGCCCTGAATTATGGTCTAGATTGTCATTATCTTTTTGGACTGACTCTGTTGTCTAGTACGTTAATTAACCTTTCCTACTTTCCTAGCTACAGATCTGTCAATCTGATGGCCTTGCCACTTATGCCTTTATCCAAATCACTGATAAAAATGTCAAATGGTATAGGATCAAGCACAGATTTCTGGGATATGCTCCTGGATACCTCTGACTATGCTGGTATTGAACTATTAAAAACAATCCTTTGATTCCAGTCACCCAACCAACACTGAAACCATCTAACTGTACTATTGTCTAGTATAAGGGTGGAGAACCTGTAGCCTGGAAGCCACATGTGGCTTTCTAGGTCCTCACATGGCCTCGAGGCTACAGGTTCCCCACCCTGGTCTAGTACAGATTTTACTAACATCTCAACAAAAATAAGATTAGATATCTTATCAAAACTTTTCTTAAAAACTAGGTAAACCACATCAACGGTATTCTTCAAATATACTAGCTTAGTAATCCTGTTAAGAAAGTAAATGAAATTAGACTGGTGTGACCTATTCTTGATGAAGCCATGCTGACAATTATAATCATTGCTTCCAGAATTTTTTAGGAATTCAAATCAAGCTTTTCTACCTACAGTTTACAGACTCTGCTTTCCTTTCTTTAAAAAAAAAATCTGGACATTTGCCCTTCTCCAATCTTGTCATAACTATCTCATTTTCCATGATCTTTCAAATATTAGTGACAGTTCTTTTGCTGCCTTTCCATTGTCCTCATAGGTCACATGCATGCACTGAAAAGAGCCTGTCCTAGGCCATTCTGCAATACCACTGCAGTATCCCCACTTGGCTGAAGTTCTCAGATAGACTATATAAAGGAACAGATGTACAAGCTAACCAAGAAGGGCTGACTCCCTCACAACTTAGTGTGATCCTGAAGGATCCTGATATAGCACAAGTATACTTTGTAATTGGCCACAAAATTTTGAGAATCCTGAAGTTCATGGGACTTGCCCCTGATCTTCCTGAAGATTTTTGCCATGTGATCAAGAAAGCTGTTGGTATTCAAAAACATCTTGAGTGAACAGAAAGGAAAAGGGTATTAAATACTATCTGATTCAGAATGAGAAACAAATTTACCAGCTGGTTCAACACTACAAGACCAAGAAAATTCTCCCACCACTGGAAGTCCAAACCACCCCCAGTCCCTGCCTTGGTTCCATAAAATTTGACTTATGTACTAAAATAATAATAAAGTCACATTTAACTGAAATGAATATCACTGACAGGTATTTAGTAATCACATCTACCAGTTCTTTCAGTAACAAAGTTTCATATAGCCCAGGTAACTAAAATTCATCAAGAGCAACTATCTGTTCTCTTTTATATCTTGGGTATCAATTTCCTGTTATTTCTGTTCTATCATTTTGAGTGCAAGGTTATTCTCCTCAGTACAGAAAACAGATACAAAATAAAAACTGATCAATTCTGCCTTCTTTCTGTTGTCAATTATTTTTGTTCCCTTTATGCTAAACAAGGTGGATCCCTCTCCCTTTCGTGAGTCTCTCTTTTCTACAATATAGTTAAAGCAAACAAACACAATGGCCCACTACAATTCCAAAGGACTCATGATGAAACATGATATCCCCCTCCTGAGAGACTCAGAGTGGATTTTGAATGCATACTGAAACATATTTTTTCTCTCTTTTTCCTTTTTTTTAAACATGGCTAATTCAGAAATTTATTTTGCTTGGCTTTATATCTGTAATGGGTTTTGCATTTCTTGCCTTCTCAAAGGGTGGAGGGAGAAAATCTGGAATTGAAAATAAAAAATTTAAATAAAAAAAACCCCCAACACTTCTTTGTCCTTAACTTCCCTTGCCAGATTGTTCTGAGCGTTAGCATTCCTGGCATTATTTTTACAGGACTCTGTCACACTTTTGTATCCATCCTCTTTTATCTGGACTTACTACTACCTTCTGTATATTTCTTTTTAAAATTTAAATTGGTTGGTGTGTACCCTGTGTATCCACATTGGTCCTTCAGAAAAATTCCATTTTTCTCCTCACTGGAACAGCTTCCCTTTGTTTCTTCAGAATTTCATTATTGAGTACCTGGCCTTCCTCCTGGGCTGACTTCTCTTGTAACAATTTAGATCATGGGATCCTACCTCTTTCATATGAATCCTTTGAAATCTGTATTCCCAAATCTAGGGAACGTGGCAGACTATATATAGATTTCTTCTCCTTCTTTGTCACAAATCCATACAATAATGCATCCCCACAGACAGTATCTTACACTGAAACCCAGAGAGGAAGGAATCAGCTGTAGGTCCAGGGTAGGCAATGCCTTCTCATTAAGGCAAGGGAAAGGGGTGGGAAGAGATAGATCCACTTCTACTTGCCTCATAAGGTGGCATGGTATGAATACACCTGAGGATTTGGAGTCTGGGTAAGGTTTTAAGGTTTCCTTCAATATCACATTGTTGTATATGGAAGACCGTGGATTCTTGAAAGTTATACCAGGACAGTGCACTCTATGGCAGGCTCTACCAAGGTTCTATCACATAACACCATCATCCCCTCAACCCACTGTCCTATATCTCTACTCTCTTTCAGAGCCAAACTCCTAGAAAACCTGTGTTCATTTCTTCCATTCTTCTTTTACTTCCCAAACCTTTGCACTCTGTCCTATAACTTCATTTTTCAACTGAAACTGCTCTCTTCAAGTTGCCAACTATTACATGGTCATTCATCTAATGGTCTTTTCTCAGTCCTCATTCTTCTTGATCTCTCTGCAGTATTTACCACTGTAGACCACCCTCTCATCTCGTATACTTTCTCCTCTCTGAGTTTTGTTGACATTGCTCTCTCTTACTTTTCCTCCTGGCAGTCTGATTACCCTCCGTCTCTTTTGCTGGATTTCATCCATATGACACCTGATAACTGTAAAGGCATCCTAAGATTTTGTTCTGGGTCTCTTCCCTCCTCTCTCTACAGTCTCCCTTTTGATGATTTCATCACATCCCATGGGCTTAATTATCACCTCTATGCAGCTGACTCCCAATCAGACCTAGTTTCTCTATGGAACTCCAGGTTCCATAAATCAAAAGCTTATTAGACATTTCACAAAGATATATCCTAGAGTCATCTCAAACTGAATGTTTCCCATACAGAATTCTTTATTTCCTCCCCACCCCCATCACCTTTGCCCCTCTGCCAATTTCCCCGTTTCTTTCCAGTCACCCAGATTTGGGACCTAGTAGTCACCCTTAACTCCACACTCTCTCCTACCCCATATATTCAGTAAATATTGCTTAAGTAGTGTCAGTCAGTTGCTAAAACTTGCTGATTCTACCTCCACAACATCCTTCACATGTATCCCCTTCTCTCTACCCACACAGCCATCACCTTACTTTAGGTTTTCATCACCTCTGACTTAGATTATCACAAGAGTCTCCTGATTGATCTCCCTGCTTCCCAGCCTCTCCCCTCTCCATTCTGTCCTCTACAGAGCTGCCAAAATAATTTTTCTAAAGCACTTTACTCACTTACTTTAAAAAAAGTCTAGTGATTTCCTACTAGCTATAAGATCAAATACAAGATCCTTGGTTGGGCAATTAAAACTCTTCTTAATATGGCCTCAGTCTGTCATTATGGACTTATCATACATTATTTCACTGAATTCAAGAGTCCAGACAAACTGGTCTATCTTCTGTCTGTCTGTCTGTGTTTTTGTAAAAGCCATCCTCCAAGCCTAGAGTACACTTCTTCCTCACCTCCATCTCAATGCCTAGTTTCCTTCAAAGTTCAGTTTAAGAACCATCTTCTTCTTCTATATGAAGACATTCCTGATCCCTCTAGCTGCCAGTACCTTTTCTCCTACCCGCCAAATTATGTTACACTTATTTTGTACACACACACATACACACACACACACACACACACACATGCACACACATGCACGCATGCACATATTGTCTTCCCCTTTATATATAAAGTCCCCGAGTGCAGGAATTCTCATTTTTGTTTTTGCATTCTCAGCACCTAACATGGTATCTGGCACACAGCAAGAACTTTAAAATGATGGTTCACTGATTGAATATGGACCTCAAAAAAGACAAAGTGTGTTGTCTAGAGTCAAGCCTGGCTGAACATATAGAGACTCATC
Source organism: Gymnobelideus leadbeateri (assembly GCA_011680675.1). Taxonomy (NCBI): domain Eukaryota; kingdom Metazoa; phylum Chordata; class Mammalia; order Diprotodontia; family Petauridae; genus Gymnobelideus; species Gymnobelideus leadbeateri. The sequence continues at coordinate 255,211 of WOXC01008159.1, read as the reverse complement.
ACCAGAAAGTTGTGTGACAACAAAGAGGTTGTGGATTTATTTTGGTCACAACAACCCAAGAAATGGATCAAAAAAGACTTACTGTGTTTATGACAAAAATATGGCAATAAATGACACTGCAAAGGAATGAATCCTGCTTAGGCCTACAACAGAAGACTACCTGCCTCCCAGGATACACAGTAAAGGCCTTTATTGGGGTGAAAGGGTTGGAAAGGACAAAAATAAATTCAAACCTTATGTGTTAATAAAGTATCCACCTTCAGACAATGAGCATTTAAGTGATCTGCTTTGCAAATGTAAAACCAAAGCCAAGAATAGGAAGTTACTTGCCTAGGGACAGCAACAAATGATGTTACCTGGTTCGAGTCCCCATGGGCTTGAAGGTCAATTCCTAAGGTCAAGATCACACACTGGTTTTCTCTCAGATAAATCAAGTGGAAACAAGTTTGCTCCTAGAAGATACTCACAGCTTAATTTCAATTCAGAACACTTGTCTATATGTGGGGCACCTCTGGAACCTTGAATACAGTGAGACTTCAAATACTATGTGAACCAATAGGAAACACAGCAATCTTCGGAGCCTGTGAGCTCTTCCACACTGCTCTGCCCTCCCTGGGCCACCCACATCCCAGCTAACCTTTTTATGCCCATCAACTCCTTTATTTTCCTGCGGCTATTTGTTCTCTTCAAATATCCACACACCAAAGAAGAAATGTAAGAGCTGGCCTGGTTCAAATCAAGTGCTTTCTGAAACCTTTACTGAAAAAAAAATGCTAAAGAGCCAAGAATTTGGGGACTTGGATCTATTTTCCAGCTTCTATAAGCTCAACAGAGGAAAAAATAATTCACTGAATAGACCCAATTTTTTTTTTGGCAGGGGGAAAGGCAGGGCAATTGGGGTTAAGTGACTTGCCCAAGGTCACAAGGCTAGTAAGTGTTGTGTCTGAGGTTGGATTTGAACTCAGGTCCTCCTGATTCCAGGGCCTGTGCTCTATTCACTGCGCCACTTAGCCTCCCCAAGTAGACCCAATTTAAAAAAATACATTAAGTTGTGTTGATATGTATTCTTTAAAATTAAAAAAAATTTAAGAGTTCAGGGGTCAGAATTCTGATCACAACTGGAATGATGTGTTGTATGATAAAGTGAAAAGAATTCTGGATTTGGAGTGAGAGGAACTGGGTTCAAATCCTGATTCTGTTACCCTATATAAAGAGACTTAAGTCACTTTACCTCTCTAGGCCTCAGTTTCTTCATATATAAAATAAAGAGTTTGGCCTAAGTGACCTCTAAGGTTCATTTGAGATCTAAATCTATGAGTCTAGGACCTCTCTGGGGCTCAGTTTCCTCATTTATAACATAGAGCAATTAGACTAGGTGACCTCTGCAGTCATTTACAGATGTAAATCTATGAACTTGGGGTAAATTGGCAGAGAGGTCAGACTCAAGGTCGGCATACCTGTCCAAAGCTGCAGCTCCAAGACGTTGTTTGATGTTGTCACTGTTCAATAGTAAGACTGGGCCTGAAATACAGGAATATCCATGAGTATTTTCTAAGTACCCACATCATATGAAAGGGATGGGACCTGTGCCCACCCTTTTTTCTTAATCAATTTTATTTTTAGATCTGAATTCTCTCCCTACACTTACCCCAGCCATTGAGAAGGCAAGAAAAACAAAACTCAGTACAAATATGTATACTCAAGAAAAACAAATTCCCTCATTAGCCATGTCAAAAGAAAGAAAGGAACAGAAAGAGAAACAGAAGAAAATATGCTTCAATCTGCATTCTGAGTCTATCAGTTCTCTCTCTGGAGGTTGATAACACATTTCATCATGAATCCTTTAGATGTGTGGTTGTTCATTGTTTGATCAGAGTTACTAAGTTTTTCAAAGTTAATTATTTTTACAATATTGCTGTTATTGTAAAAATTGTTCTCCTGGTTCTGCTCACTTCACTTTATGTCAGTTCATATGTCTTCCTAGGTTTTTTGGAAACTATCCCCTTCACCATTCAACAATCCATCACATTCATATACCATGCCTTGTTCAGTTATTCTCCAACTGATGGGTATCCTCTGTTTCCAATTCTTTGCCACCACAAAGAGCTGCTATAATTTTTTTTTAATATGGCTCTTTTTCCTCTTTGTTGATTAGAGGGTGGAGCCATGAACTCTAAAACCTCCATTTAAAGAAGGAGATCATCTCAAACATCTCATTTCTCACCAGGTTGTACTACTTTGGAACATCTCTGACTTCTCAATTCAATTCAATAAACATTTATTAAAGGCCTATTATGTGCCAGGCACTATGTTAAGCTTATCTCTTATGCTCCAGTATTTGGCATCTCAAGCCCCATTCCAGCCATGCCCCCCACCTCCACCTCCCCAACTTTTCAGTCTTTTGTGCGTCTTCTCCCATTACACTTTAAGCTCCTTGATGGCTGGGACTATTTTTCTTTTTTTCCTTCCTTTTTCCTTTCTTTCTTACTTACTTTCTTCCTACATTTGTATCCCAAGTATTTAGCATAATGCCTGACATAGTAAGCACTTAATATATGTTTATGACTATTAACTATTGGAAAGAGATAAGGCAGAAAAGCACTCATCATTCCATTTCTGAATTTTATCCTTTCAGAAAGAAAAAAATAAAATTCACTTTTCCCCACTTTTGATGGTGACCAGAATTAATAGATAGTTACAATTGTGTTAGGATTGGTTTCCCTTTCCCATTTATAGTTATATTTCTGGAGGAAGTGAACTATGTAGTAGCTTTAAAGGACAGAAAGGAGGGAAGGAAGAGCTGCAGAACAGGAAGACTTGCCAGCACTGACAATTCATGAAACTAGGTGTGGATTCAGGAAAGGAGAAAACAGACCAGGAAGACACTGGGCATTTACACACATACACGCATACACACACACGTATATCTATTTATCTATCTACCTATCTATATATCCATATCTATCTATCTATATCTATCTATCTATCTATATATAGTATGATCTCATGTACCCAAATTAGGAGAATTAAGCATGATCTGGATTTTTAAACATTTAGATAGTTAGAAAAAGCGTATCAGGACCCTTTACCCACAGGAAAAATAGAGAGGCATGGTATTATGTTGTATCAATATATCTGCAAACATTCTACTTTGTAAAACTCTACATAAATTAGACAAGTTATCAGAAAGGTAGATAAATGAAGCTGTATCACATGTGTAAATTTTACAAGAAACAGGAATACATACTCTATCAGGGGCCCCTTTTTCCTATATAGTCACGATTTTTCTTGTTAGACCAAGAACTGAATCTATTCATATCAGCCCTTAAAATCATGTTATACTTGTAAATTACATGCGCTAGGCATCTGCCAAAGCTAATTTAACACCTCATATAAATTTGCCAGCAAAATCCAGGGGATGGGAGAAAGCCATTAAATTAAAAATCATTTGCTTTTATTCTGCTCTCAAGTCAAGAATCACAGATGCATGACATAGAGAAAGGAGAATGGGAAGAGAGTGTAACATAGGAATAATTAAGGTGAAGAAAGATCATCTAATACCACATGTTGGTCAAAGGGGAAGCAGTGCTAGGAGGTGGTAAAACAGAGCAGGGAGAAAAGTCCAAGTGTCTTGCTTTTACCTCAGTGATCTCTTTTTACCATTTCAAAAAACACCAGGAGAAACTCCCTGGCAATGAAAGAAATCACATTGTCTCCCACATTGGCAGCCCCATCCTCCCAACTCACAATAACTCATCTCCAATAGAAGAATAAAAGTAAGCCTATTAATAAAAGAATATACTATTTAAAATGATGTGTTATGCATATAAATTTAGAGCATCAGACACTGGAATATTTTCTCCAAGGGAAGTGATAGAAGCTCCATCACTTGGGACATTTAAATCTAAACCTGACAAAACAGAAGATAACATATTATTGGCAACTTCCTAAAGTAGCTCCAGAGAAGGGATCTGTATAGCTCCACAAGTAACCGTGATGATAATGAGATTTTTCAAGCAGGCAGGGGCCTGTCTCCTGGATCCTTAAAATATACCCAGGAAGAAGGCACAGGACTAGAATTTTCCATTTATTTAATTATTTATTTAGAACCTTTATTTATTTATTTAGAAGCTTTATCTATAAAATGAGGATAATAATAGCACCTACCTGCCAAGACTGTTGCGAGGATAAAATGAGATAACAGATGAATCTTAAAGCATTATGTAAATACTAGTTATTATTATCTTTCTGGCCTTATTGGGCACTTGAAGGGGAAGGGAATAAGCATTTATATAGTGTCTATGTGCCAGGCACCATGCTATGTGACTTACAAACATCATCTCATTTGATCCTCACAACAACCCTGGGAGGCAAGCAATTTTATTATTCCCAGTTTACAGGTGAGAAGACTGAGGGAGATAGAAAACTGAGGCAGATTCTACCCATGGTCACAGAGCTAGTGTCCTTTTTTCCAAAAAAATATCATTTCTATTTTCAGTTCCAAATTTTCTCTCTCTCCCCTTCCCCCCATTCATTGAGAAGGAAAGAAATATAATACTCCTTATACATAAGAAGTCATCCAAATACATATTTCCACATTAGCCAAGCTGTGTGTGTTGGGGGAGGCTAGAAAAATAAGAAAGTGAAAAAATGTTTTAAACTACACTCAGAGTTCATCATGTCTCTTTCTAGAGGTAGATAGCATTTTTCATCATGAGTCCTTTGGAACTATCTTGGATCACTGTATTATTCAGAGTGGCTAGGTCTTTTGTGGTTAAATATCGTTACAATATTGTTGTCACTTTGTACAATATTCTCCTAGTTCTACACACTTCATTTTGCACCAGTTCATATATGTCTTCCCAGACTTATCTAAATTTAACCATCCTCTTTATCATTTCTTTTCTTTTCTTTTCTTTTCTTTTCTTTTCTTTTCTTTTCTTTTCTTTTCTTTTCTTTTCTTTTCTTTTCTTTTTTTTTGCCTTTTGGAGGGCAATTGGGGTTAAGTAACTTGCCCAAGGTTACACGGCTAGGTTTTTGTTTGTGTGTGCATTAAGTGTCTGAGGCCAGATCCAAACTCAGGTCCTTCTGACTCCGGGGCCGACACTTTACTCACTGCACCACCTAGCCGCCCACTCTTTATCGTTTCTTAAAGCACAATAATATTCCATGCATAAACATACATACACACATATAAAATTAAATTTATATGTATGCTGTATATGTTTTTTGTATGTACTTGTCTCCCCTATTCAAATGTAAGCTTATTATGAATAGGCATTATTTCATTCTTTGAAACGGTATCCCCATCACCTAGCACAGTGCCTGGCATATAACAGTTAATAAACACTTGTTGGCACCTATCTGTCTGCCCCGCCCCCCCGCAATCTTTAGTGGCTCCTAATAAACAAAGTTCAAACTTATTTTCCTGGCAATGAAGGCCCAATCTGTCCTCACCCTACTATTCCATTCATGTTTCATATTACTCTCCTTCATACCCTCTACGTTCCAGACAAAGTGAACTGTTCTCTGTTTCCCCAAACATAGCCAATACTCTCTCATTTCCACAACTTGACTCACACTGTTTTCTATGCTTGCAATGTCCTCTATTCTTTGCCTCACTTCTTTTGCAGTATTTCTACCCATCCTTTAAAGTCCACCTCCTCCAAGCTTTCTCTGAAAACTTTAATGATGGTTGCCCAGTCTTTGCTCTGCATCCTTCTAATGAGGCTACTGATGTTCAATGGTTAGAGCACTGAGCCTAGAGTCAGGAAGACCTAAGTTCAAATCTAGCCTCATAAACTTCCTAGCTGTATAACCCCAGGCAATAAAATGGATTCCCTGACAAAGGAATGGCAAACCACTCCAGTATCTTTGCAAAGAAAACTTCTAGTGCGGTGACAAGGGGTAGGATATGACTGAACAACAACAAAAAATATCATGCAATATTGTGAATTAGTTAACTGCCTTTATATCTTCTTGTTCCCTTACTAGTAATAATGCTAATGATAATAGCTAACATTTATATAGCATTTACTATGTGCCAGACACTGTGCTAAGTGCTTTTACTAAACTGTAAGAGCTGTGTCGTCTTGAATCAGACTTTTTTGTTTCTCATAAAAGTGTTCTGCACACAGCAGACACTTAAAATGTATCCCAAATGTATCCTGAATGAATGAATGCTGGCTCTGAATACCTTATATCTCTCTCTCCTGTCCCATCCTTTACACCTTCAGTATGATTCACTTTTGATGAAACAGCCATGATAGCAGCTAGTTAGAAAGATTATATTGTGAGGCTCTGCGCTGTCAGACTCAGCAGACTCGATAGGATAAGGTTTTAAGTAGCCCTGAACTGTAACACATAAGGGAGAACTGTTTCTCAGTTCTAAGAGTTGAAAGACTATTACGTCCTAACTCTAGATTCAGGAGGTATCTCATAAACCATTGGGTACAACTTCCTCATTTCACAGATGAAGAAACTGAGGCCCAGGGAAGTTAAGTGACTTGCCTAAATCAGAAGACCTGAGTTCCTGGACCAGGTGTTAGTGTTTTTGTTAGACTTTTGATTTTTGTAAAAGTTAATAAGCATGTCTAGCTCTCTTACTTACTAATTGGGTGACCCTGGGCAAGTCACTTTGAGTCAGAGTTTTCTCATTTGTAGAATGGGGAGAATAATATTTGCATTATCTACCTTCACAGCATTACTTTATTGAGAGGAAAGCATTTTATGAATTTTAAAAGGAATGTGAATCATAATGAAGATGTAGCACAATAAAAATACTTTAATTCTTTAAAGCTCTTTCTGCAAAATGGTAACTCTTCACCTACTCAAACCAAATTGACATATTTAAGAGTGGTTAGGAACTATGAAAGAGTAAAAACATATCCTCAGTGCCCAAGGGAAGCCTCTAAAATGCCTACTTTGCATTGTGGGGGTGAAATCTGAAATGAGTGACTTAAAAAAAGTGCCAGTGTTGGTCTCCCCAGAGGCAAGGTGAGGAGGAGCAAAAGGAGAGCTGGTGCATCTCCTAAATCCTACATACTGGCAGGCACAAACAACTGAGAATTCAGCAGACGTCTCTGAGTCTGAAATTTGGAGCCCCGTATCATTAATACACAAGAAATGCTTCTTATGTCCTTGAGCTACCAAAGGAGTGGGGGCACAATGAAAGCTAAAGAGGATTCTCAACTCTTTATCCCCTCAGCAGTCTCACAACCCTTCCAGATTTGGGGAAGGTGGTCTCATTTTGGCAGGCATAAATTTTCTTTTTTTTTTCTCATTTTATTTTTTTTTAATTAAACAAATGCTTTATTAACTTCTGGTTTACATCATTCTTTCCACCAGATTATGAGTTACATTTTTCCCCCATTTTTTCCCTACCCACCACCCCAGAATAGCAGTCCCACTAGATATGCCCTCATCCAATCTGCTCTCTCCCATATCTTCTCCCACACCCCCTTCGACTTTGCCATTAGGGCAAGGTGAATCTCTGAGCCCCAATGCCTGGACATCTTATGAAATATTTAATTTTAAAACTTCGATTTTCAGATCCATTCCCTTCTTCCCTTGTCACCCACTCCCTCTGAGAAGATAAGCAATTCAGTATGTGTTGTACATGTAGCTATGCAAAACATTACCACAGTAGATATATTATAAAAGACTGCTTATATTTCCCTCCCACCCATCTCACCTCCCACCTGGTCCATTCCCTACTTTGATCCTGTCCCTCTTTGATAGTGGGTACTTCCAATCTCCCCTCCCCCCAGAATGCCCTCCCCTCCATCATCCCCCCTCTCATCCTCCTTTCCCCTACTCAGGAGAGTGAGTGTGGGTAAGATATTCCATTTAGTATGTATGTGATTCTCTCCTTGAGCCAACTTCAATGAGAATATGCTTTTGCATTTTTGCCTTCCTGTTCTTCCCCTCCCCCGCAACTACTTCCCCTTGCCTTTTCTACATGAGATAGTTTACCCTACCCTGTCTCTCTCCATCTCCTCTTGCCCCTTTCCTCTCTCGCCTCTTGACTTCACCCCTTAAGAATTATCCCTTCCTTGGGGCGGCTAGGTGGCTCAGCGAGCAGAGCGCCAGGCCTGGAGTCAGAGGGACCCAAGCTTGGATCCGGCCCCAGACACCGGGCAAGTCACCCAACCCCAATTGCCCTCCAAAAAAAAATCATTCCTTCCCATCAAATTCAACATGTGCCCTCTATCCATGTATACCTGTGAACATATGCCATGTACCCTTCTTCAATTACTTTCATAATGAGAGAGGTTTCATCAAACACAGTTATTGTTTTTCCATGTAGGAATGTAAATAGTCCAACTTTGATAAGCTCCTTTTGATTTCTTTTCCTTGATTACCTTCTCAAGCATCTCTTGCTTCTTGAGTCTGAATGTCAAATTTTCTATTCAACTCTGGTTTTTTCATCAAGAATGCTTGAAAGTCCTCTATTCCACTGAATGACCATATTTTCCCCTGAAACAAAATACTCAGTTTTGCTGGGTAGGTGACCCTTGGGTTCAGTCCCAGATCTTTTGCCCTCTGGAATATCATATTCCATGCCCTTTGATCCTCAGTGTAGAAGCTGCCAGGTCCTGTGCTATTCTGATTGTGTTTCCACAATATTGAAATTGTTTCTTCCTGGCTGCTTGTAGTATTTTCTCCTTGATCTGGGGATTCTGGAACCTGGCTATAATATTCCTGGGAGTTTTCTTTTGGGGATCTTTTTCAGGAGGTGATTGGTGGATTCTTTCAACCTCTATTTCGCCCTCTGGATCTAAAACATCAGGGCAATTTTCCTTGAGAATTTCTTGAAGGGTGATTTCTAGGTTCTTCTTTGATCATGGCTTTCAGGTAGTCCAATAATTTTTAAATTATCTTTCCTGGATCTATTTTCCAGGTCAGTGGTTTTTCCCATGAGATATTTCACATTGCCTTCTATTCTTTCATTTGTTTGGATCTGCTTAACAGCATCTTGATTTCTCATAAAGTCACTAGCTTCCATTTGCTCCAGTCTAACTCTGAAGGAATGAATATCCTCAGTGAGCTTTTGAGATTTTTTTCCATCTGGCAAATTCGACTTTTTAAGGCATTCTTCTCCTCATTGCCTTTCTGAGCCTCTTTTGCCATTTGAGTTAGTCTATTTTTTAGGGTGTTATTTTCCTCAGTCAGGCTGTTGACTGTCATTTCATACTTTTCTTGCATCTTTTTCATTTCTCTTCCCAAATTTTCCCCCACTTCTCTTATCTTCTTCTTAAGGTCCTCTATGGCCTGTAGCCAGCTTGTATTTTCATTTGGGGCTTTTGGTGCAGGAGTTCTGACCTCACTGTCCTCCTCCATGCTTTGAGCCTCTTTGCCCCTAAAATAGGATCCAATGTTGAACTTTTCTGTTTATTTTGTTTCATTTGCCTAGGCATGTTGCCACTTAATTACTTGATTTTTTGGGCTTGTTGCCACAGTAGGACTCTGCCACCAGACAGGGGAGCTTCCGCCCAAATGTGGGGTCTTCACAACTTCCACCAGTTGGGTGGCCTCTGTAAAGCCTCCACCCACTCTGGCAAGTTGGATACCCACCCCAAACATCCCCCCCAGACCACAATCCAGATCCAGGCAGTTTAAAGCAAAAGCGATTAACCCCCAGACTGATTGCTGGATCTCCCTACAGTTCGCAGACCAGGAGCTAGAGCCACTACTGACGCTGCAAAATGGCTTCTGTGCGGCATTTCTTCAGCAGCTTTTCGCCCCCGGGGGAGGCAGCTGCTCGTTTCCCAAATACTGGTCCCAAAGTCCATAGGGCACTAACCTCTCACTTTGTCCTAGGCATATCTGTACTGATAATTCTGGAATCGCCACAATTGCTGGTGTTCTGGGGTCCCTCCAGACGGCTGAAGGTCTGGCCACCCTGGGGCTAAAACCGTGGACCTGGGCTCAGCTCTGTGCACTGCGCTGTCGGTTCCCAGCGCTGAGCTGCCTGCTCTCAGAGCGCTGCGCTGGCCGCTTCCTGCAAAGCTGCTGGGCTGTCCTCAGCAGGAGGTTAGCTTCTCTGTGCCGTTCTGTGGGTGCTGTGGCTCCAGAAGTTGTTTGGAGTCCCCTTTCACATTATTTGAAATTTGTGTGGGGCAGAGCACATTGGAAATGCTGTTTCTACTCTGCCATCTTGGCTCTGCCTCAGGCATAAATTTTCTTAAGTCAGAAGCCTTTGCCTGGGCCCAATGCAAGTAGCTTTGTTCTGGGCACATCTGGGCTATTCTATAGAACATACTACAGTCAGAACAGTCTAAGCATTCACCAGTTCACTATACTTTCCTAAAAATAAAGAATATATTTTTAACAAAGAATAGAAGCTAAAATTACATCATTTAATCATCACAACAACCCCAGCATCAAAAAGTATAATATCCATTTAACAACTCAGGAAACTGAGGTTCAGAAAGGAACTCGATCTGAATCCAAATCTTGACTCTAAGTAGAGTGTGCTTTCCATTATGCCATAGTTGCCTGTTTTAAAAGCAAATCTCGAAATACAACTGAAAAGTTTTTGTTTGTTTGTTTGTTTGTTTTTTAAAGCAATTGGGGTTAAGTAACTTGCTCAAGGTTACACGGCTAGTCATTATTTATGCGTGGGTGCTCATTTTCTGAGGCCGGATCTGATCTCTCGGGTCATCCAAACTCCGAGGCCGGCTCTCTTACTCACTGCTCCACCTAGTCGCCCCTTTAAGGCAATTGGGGTTAAGTAACTTGCCCAAGGTTACACGGCTAGGTTTTTGTTTGTGCGGATTAAGTGTCGGAGGCCGGCTCTGAACTCAGGTCCTTCTGATTCCAGGGCCAGCGCTCTATTCACTGTGCCACCTAGCCGCCCCAACTGAAAAGTTTTAAGATAGGACATCTGTATGATTGTGACTAAGACCCTTACCCTCCCTGAGCCTCTGTGCTCTTATCTGTAAAATCGAAGAGGGAAGATGAGAGATCCAGAAAGGCCCTTTCTAACTCGAAAATTCTATGATCCTTTTTCTGGGGTTCACTAGGGCTAGGAGAAGTCTCTCTTTCATTTCTCACTGTCTTCTGTATTCAGATAAAAAAAAATGCTTGTCACCTGATTGATTGATAAGTTCAGAATGGGTAAAAGGAAAGTAGCAATAGGAATCTGAGGTAACATTTGTTATCTACCGTCCACATATAGTATCTTTGGGGAATGGTGCTATGATGAACATCCATAGTGCAGGGGTCTGGCTACTGGGAATCAGTTCTTCAATCTGATCTTAAATGATATTGAGTGAGGTTTGTGTCAAGGAGCAATGAAACCATTTGTAAAATAGTTCCTAATCATCTATATGGTTTTGCTTGTGTGCACACTGACACCATAGCTGGCTAAGTTGCAAGAGTTTTCCAGAGGAAAGGAAGTACAATTTGATACCAAGAATGAGGTATCTTGCTACATCTCTAGGAAGAACTCTACAATAAAGGTTAAACAAAATTGGGTTTATAATATAGGTTTGCTTTATTCCACCAGACACAGAATTAATTTGTTATGATCTTATTTCTTACTTGGTTAAGCCTTAGTACCACTCAATAAAATTTAGTCTGAAAGGCTGGCATACAGCATGGAGGTGACAGTTAAGAAAACCACGAAGACAGGTTTGCTGCTAACTACAGTGTTCCACTGGAAGAGCAATAAAAAATGGTTCCTTTCTCTACCATAAGAGCAGTCTCCAGATTTCCACAAGCAAACAAACTACTGTTCAAACCAAGCCTTTGAGGTCCCAATCCAGGACAGCTTCAGGGAGGTCTTGGCTTCTAAATTCAAAAGACATAGCCCTTGGAATGCCAAGTTCATTGCTTCTTTTGGGAATATACAACAGTGAGATAACCTTACAAATTATCTTAAGTATAAGGCTATAAAGTGCAAATGAGACTACCATATAATGAAATAATTCCAAATTGTACTTCTAATCTTTCATATTTTTTATGGCTTTGTTGGTAAGCTGAGTAATAACTCTTATCACCCTTACTTCTAACACTTAATGAGATCAGGATTGTAAAGGTTAATAATCCACTTCAGAGATGTGCCTAGGGGTCAGCTCCCAACAGTGAAATAAGGACTGTGACCCTGTGTAAGGTGTCTTTTGGGACTGGGAACAACTTCTGACTAGTGGTCATTTGCTATTTCTAGGTGCAGCAAGATGCAATGGAAAAAAATGCTAAGTTTGGAGCTGAATTTGAACCCTGACTCTGTTTCTTATTAACAGGGTGATCTCAATAGAGGAAGTTACTTCAACTCTGTGGAACCTGTGTTCCTCATCTATAACTGAAGAAACTGGATTCTGGCACTTAAACTGTGGATCATGACCCCATATGAGATGATGACCCACAATTTAAGAATTATTTAAGAGATCATAAGTGGAAAAAGTTTAAGAAACCCTATCATAACCACTGAGGTCCCTTCTAGCTCTCTCAATATGTGAACCAGTGATCTCAGAGTGAGGTGCTGTAAAGAATCTGTCCCTAGTACACACAATCAACCCATCCTTAAAGTATAGACTATAGCTTCCATCTTTTCCAAAATTCCACAGAGCCAGGAAATCTCACCTTAGGCCTTGGGGAAGAAAAGAAGAAGAGGCTATAGCAGTGAACTGCTACACTGTGAGTTTCTGTGAAAGCTGAAGAACATGGTTTACAAGGAAATAAGGCTAAGCTGTTTATCCGATGAGGTCAATAGGATGCCTGAGACACTGCATGACTGGGATTTGTTTTCCTTTGAGTTAAAGAGAAGCACTTGAAGTTGGGGAGAATTAAAAAAGAAATACCTGCATCAAATCTAAATATAGAAAACAACAATGTCAAGAAACTAGAGAAAAATTACTCTTTTCTCTCCTCCTTCCTTAGATCTGGAAAAGTCAGGCAAGAATCCAGAAGCACTGAGTACACTGACTTATGCTTATACCCGTCAGCAGCAGAGGCTCCAGGATGTGAGCAGGCAAGGGAGGGGGGGAAGGGGAAGATGAGTCTCTTGATGAAAAACTTGGAAAATTAACAGCCAAGCTTGATACGTATCTAGCACCTTCTTTCCCAGGTTCAAAAGTGCAGCATAAGCATCCTCAGAGAATGATTTAATGAGCAGGAGAAAAGGGGAATAATAGAAACAACATACTTTTTAAAAACATGAACTCTAGCTGCATTTGCGATGACTCATACTGAAATACATGGTGAGTCCTCTCCTTTTATAGAATGGGAAGGATCTAAGGAGCCAAATCTCTGTCTCTGGACACAGGGTAAATGTACCTCCAGCTTATTTGAGATAATAAAGATCATTTATTTTTGGTTCAATTTCTTTTCACTGGAGAACTAGTAAAGAGGAGGCTAGGCTAGGGTAGGATACAATGGCAAGAGGGCTGGTGTCTAGGCTGCAAACAAAGAAATAAAGAACAAGACAGTGTTTTATAAAGCTATAGTGGGGGACAGAGGAGGATCCAAGACTCAAAAGGACTGCAGTTGGAAAGTGGGTGGAGCACTGAAGATGGACAAGACAGAGGAGACAGAGATGGTCAATTCTTATTTTGCTTCTGTTTTTTCTGCCAAGGAAAATTACCTTTATACTGGGAAGGAGAGAACAATGGCTAATAGTAAACTGATCCTTAGGATAAGCAAGGAAATAGAGGAGTATATATCTAGTTGCCCTAGATGAATTCAAGTCCTCTGGCCTAGATGAACAACATCCTAAAATCCTGAAAGAACAGGTGGATGAAATTGCTAAGTACAATGTCAATGATTTTTGAAAGATCTGGGAGAATGAGGAAGGTGATATAAATCTAGAAAAGACTAAATACTGTCCCAATTTCTTTTAAAAAATAATCTACAAACTTTTGGTCAGTGAGCTTAATTTTGATTCCTGGGAAAATTCTATAATGAATGATTAAAGGGATGGCTAGCAAATGTGTAGAAAAGGGAGCAGTGATTATAAGGTGTGGTTTCATGAAGAACAGACCATGCCAGAAAATAAAATTTTTGATAGGTGAATGAACTTGTAAATAGGAAAATATTTCATATTAAGTTTACTTAGATTTTAGCAAAGCATTTGGTAAAATGTCTCATATTATGGTTGGGGAAAAGATGGGAATGTGTGAGCTAAATATTACAATTAGGTGGATTCAGAACTGGATGAATGGACAGACCTGAATAGCTGAAAATGATCTGATGTCAATGAGACAGACTATCTCCAGTGGTATAACCTAGGGATCCCTTTGTAGCCCCCTTTACTGTTTAACATTTTTATCAATGACTTGGATAAAGGCATTGAGAGCATACTTTTCAAATTCACAGATGACACAAAGATGGGAGGGAGCCCTAACATAATACAAGAGAATCAGGATCCAAAAGGAGCTTGACAGGCTGGAGCATTGTTTAATCTAATAAGATGAAATTTAATCAGGATAAATGTAAAGACTTACACTAGGATACAAAAAATCAGCCTGACAAGTACTAGATGGGGGAGATATGGTTAGATAGCAGTTTGCCCCCAAAAACAGGCAGGGAGAAGCTCCATCAGAGTCAGACCACAGACAACTGAAAAAGATCTTAAAAGGTATGTTGTCCAACAGTCTCAATGAGTTGAGGAAACTGAGACCCAGAGAGGTTAAGTGACTTGTCCAAGGTCATAGAGTTAGTAAGGGGCTGAGCTAGAATTCAAACCCAGATTCTCTGACTCTGAATCTAAGGTTCTTTCCACTAAATTAAACTCTCTCTAAGATTTGGGTGTTTGGGTTTTGTTTTTGTGTGTGTATGAACTACAAATTGAATGAGTTAGCAATGTGGTGCTGCAGCCAAAAAAGCTAATGTATATGACTTCTACCTTTACCTTAATGGAAGATTTAGTAGAAGTCAGGAGGGAGGTTTTTTTTAAGGCAAAAAATGCCTAAAGAGGAGAGATGTAGAGTTCACTTCATGAGACATTTGGTAGGCCAGTTCCATTGGAATGTATAATATGAGTGAAAACAAATCTAGAAAGGCAGGTTAGAGTCAAAAAGAGAAAGACTTTGAGCCCCAGGGTATGCAATTTGCATATTCTCATAGAAGCCATAGGGAGCCAAGGAAGAATTTTGAGCAGGAGTATGACAGTCAAAACTGTGACAAAGGAAGGTTATTTTGATACCTGTAAAAAAAGAATGAAATGAGGGAGAGTGAAAGCAATGAGATTAATGACAAAACTATTACAACAGGATCTAATCGATTAGAAGGCAAGTGTCTTGAAAGCAGTCGGTTTGTTTCTCATTTGCCTTTATTATCACCAATAGATGCCTAATGAGTTCATTTTTTTTTCTCAGCTCCAAAACAGAGATTGCATGTGACCTCTACCTTTCCTGAGCTGGCACAACTCACAACAAGTTGGCAAGGATGCTGAATAGCTCACATGACTTTCTGTGTGTAGGTCAGATAGTCAACAAAGACTTACTAAGTGCCTCCTACAAGTCACTGTGCTAAGCACTGGGAATACAAAGAAAGGTAAGATAGTTCCTGACTTCCAGGAGCTCACAATCTAAGGAGGGAAGACAACACATAAAATGAGGCTCAAAAGAGGAGGGGGAGTGTAGAGGGGAGGTAGCCAGAGGAGCAAAGCTGAGTGGGAAATGATGAGATGGTTCTTAAGTGACAGATGAACACACCACAGGTTGTGATGCCTAGTATTCTGGTCTCTGAGTATACTCTTCGGCCTCACGGCCAGTAACAATTTAGATTTATAAAAAAGTACCTTCCTTGCCATAATCCTATGAGTCAAATCATTCAAACTTTATTATCCCTGGAGTCATTCCTCAATTAATAGTCAAAGGATATGAATAGGCAGTTTTCAGAGGAAGAAATCAAAGCTATCAACAGTCATATTTTTTAAAATACTCTAAATCACTAATAATCATAGAGAAATGCAAATCAATAGAGCTCAGGCATTACTTCACACCCATCAGACTGGCAAAGTTGACAAAAAAAGGAAAAGGACAAACAGTGGGGAGGATATGGAAAAACAGGTACACTAATGCACTGTTGGTAGAACTGTGAGCTGGTCCAACCATTCTGGAAAACAATTCAGAACCATGCCAAAAAGCTATTAAACTGCACATGTCCTTTGGATCAGAAATATCAATACGATGCCTATTCCCCAAATAGATCCAAGAAAAAGGAAAAGGACTCTCATGCACAAAAATATTTGTGGCAGGTGTTCTGTGGTGGCAAAGAATTAGATACTGAAGGGATATCCATCAATTAAGGAATAACTAAACAAGTTATGGTATATGAGTGTAATGGAATACTATTGTGCTCTAAGAAATGGTGAAAGGGAGAATTTTGGAAAAACTTGGAAAGACTTGTATGGAACTGATTCAAAGTGAAGTGAACAGAACTAGAACAATTTCTAAAGTAACAACAATATTATAAAGACATACAACTTTGAAAGACTCGGGAATTCTGATCAATACAATGACTCAAAAGACTCATCATGAAACATGCTAACCACCTCCAGTTAAAAAGCTGATGGTGGGGCGGCTAGGTGGCGCAGTGAGTAAGAGCGCCGGCCTCGGAGTTTGGATGACCCGAGATCAGATCCGGCCTCAGAAAATGAGCACCCACGCATAAATCAAATGACTAGCCGTGTAACCTTGAGCAAGTTACTTAACCCCAATTGCTTTAAAAAAAAAAAAAAAAAAGCTGATGGACTCAGAATATAGTCTGAAGCAAGTTTTTTTTTCTTTTCTTTCTTTCAGACATGGCTAATGAGGGAATTTATTTTGTATGACTATACAAATTTGTAATGGGCTTTGTTTTTCTTGCCTTTTCAATGGGTGGGGAAGAGAATTTGTAACTGAAAACAAAATAAAACTAAATTTTAAAAAATAACAGGAAAGAAAACAAATGATATCATCAGAACTAGGATTTGAATCCAGGATCTTGCCAAAGATAAATCCTTTTTTTCACTATATTTCACTCCTTTACCAACTGGTTAAGGTGGACTCTATCCTCCTGAAACTCATGCTTCATATTCAATATAAGTAAGACAGAACAAAAAACATGGGAAGAAACCCACAAGCTGTCAATGATGAAGCAGCCAGCTGTCTGACTGGTTTTGTTGTTATTGTTTTTTTCTGTTTTACACCACCATGTGGGAGCCCAGCTCCTTTCTCTTCTCAAAGTGGTCCCCATTAAAGAAGAGACCAACTTTCTAAAACCGTAAACTGTATTGTTCATTGTATGACACTTTTAACTCTGAATCTTTCTTTTTCTGTCCTTCCAAAAACATTATCTAAGGTTTTTATCATCTTTCTCTAGATAAGAGACAGCACAACCCACTGTACCCCCTGTTGGAGGTGCTGCCAATCTTTCTAATTACTGGAACATGAAATAATCATGTGTTCTGCCTTACTGCTTTCTCTCAACTAACTGGAATAGATTGGTGTGAAATAAAGAATGGCCCAAATAATCTTAGAAGTCTCCCCTGAATTATCCACCTACACAGTGGACACTGAAACAAGTCTAAGAGAAAAGAGCAACTTCAAAAATAAAAAGATTTTTCACAATAACGACATTCACATTTATACTGTCCTTCACTGTTTACAAGGTGGTATGCTTAGCACAACACTGCAAAGAAATCATTCTCACTTTAAAGATGAAGAAACTGAAATTTAGGAAGGTTATTTCTCCAAATTCATAAAACTAGTAATGAGGTGATTTGAACCCAGGAGTTCTCATTCTAAATCTAAGCTAAGTCCCCTTGACATACTAGTAGTTTGGTTTTAGTAACTACTAGAGAAAATGGCTAAATCCATACAGAGGGCTAGACAATGTGTGAGTATTTCAGGCCTTTTCTTCTTCCTCAAAATGCAGAAAACATTTCCCAAATCTACACTGCTCCTCCCTCCCCCTCCCCAAAAAAGTCACTTCTTGGAATCAGCATTAGATTAGGCATGGTGATTAGACACTCCAAAACTAATCAGTGTGAAAGACAACCAAGCTCATCAGCTTCTGGGTCAAAAGAATGAAGCAGCTTGAATAAGAGCTTGAATAAATGCCAAGAGAGGAGGATAAGGGTAGGACTGGAAAGGAATGGTGCTCCTAGAATGGAATTCAGATTAGTTTACTAACTTTGAGGCATCAGTGCTTTTTTGGTTAAGTCAAAGAAAAATCTGCAGCCACAAATTATGTATTTCAAATCACTGCTTAAGGCTTTCCCCCCTCAGCAATAGCATCTATCACTGATTAATCTAGGCTGAATGGACTACAATAGGCTGGGGGTGGGGTGGAGAATGTCAAGCACCTCTTCTCTCTGTAAAGTTCAAGGTGCTATCCCCTATGTGAAGTTAAGTAATGGCAATGATAGCTTAACTACATGCAACACTAGGCAGCAGAGAGTAAGAGGACTCAACTGAAGTTCTAATTCAATACCTCACTGGAGGTACTCAGTTTTGTTTTTGTTGTTTTAAGGCAGACGGGTGATTTCAGGCAGACTGGGCATGAACTCTGCAATTCAGTCCTGAGGAGCTGCATGGGGCAATAAGAAGTTGAGTAACTTGGCCAAAGTAGCACAGCCAGTAACCCAGGCCTTCCTGGTTCCTCGGCCAGCTCTCTATCACTGAGCCCCACAGTGGCCTCTCCAGCACTGCCAGTTGTTCGTGACCATGCCAGCGGAGCACCAGCTCTGGTAGGTGAATACTGACCTAGCAGTGGTCCAGTGACTGTATGTCTATTGTCTGAAGACTAACCTTACAAAACATAGAGAAGCCAACAAATGAAGAATATTTTTTTTGCCTCCACAATTACTAAGGTGTGTAATCACAATCTGCATCAGTTAAAAGGGTATCCACATGAATGAAACAGATCTCTTAATGTACTAAAGAAATTAAAAAGAACTAAACAGCATTGTCTCTCTTCCCTTTACACCTCTAGACCAACTCCTCAGAGCACTAAGAAAAATAGTAATTAAACACTGGCTTGCTAATTAAGATGGTGAACTCATTTTGTCTCTTTCAACAGCTGATCATTATGAGCTACAATTCTACTCCACACAAAAACAGCCCCTCTCACTTCCCTGGGCTCATTTGGGACTTGATGGGATGTGAACAGAAAATGCTCATACTTCAGTGATTTTACTTTCCTTTTAGATCTGGATCTTGTTCAGACATGTCCATAGTAAATTATGAAGTATAAAACTATTTTCCACAAGTCCTGTCTTTCACATGGATCCACCTCCACCCTCCCATCTAGAAAGGCTCTTCTCTCTAAGGAGCTATGGACAGTTTCTGGATCTCGGTTCATCTATTAATGTTTCTTCTGATAAAGGAAAGCCTAATGGAACCATACAGAAGCAGAAACCCTATATCTGTGCAGCAGAAATGATAGAAAACACAGACTGATATTTCAAATACAGTAATATGGCCCAGGTGACGATTTAAGATGATTAAATAGATAAATAACAATGACCACTCTTCCCATTCTTTATCTGGTCAAATCTTGGCAAAGTCCACAACCATTATTGATTGTTTTTTTTTAAACAAATGCTTTATTAACTTCTGTTTTACATCATTCATTTCCGCCAGATTTTGAGTTACAATCATTTTCCCCCCATTATTCCCCTACCCAACCTCCCAGAATAGTAATCCCACAAGATATCGCTTCCTCCAATCTGCTCTCTCCCATACCTTCTCCCATACCCCCATCGACTTTTCCATTAGAGGAAGGTGAGTCTTTGCGTCCCAATGCCTGAACATCTTATCTCCCTATTACAAGCAAAAGAGTATTAATAATAGTATTTATATATATTTGAAACATTTAATGTTACGACCTCAAATTACAGATCCATTTCCTTCCTCCCTTGTTGCCCATTCCCTCTTGGGAGATAAGTAATTCAGTATATGTTGTACATGTCTAGCTATGAAAAACATTACCATAGTAGATATATTGTACAAGGCTGCTTATAATTCCCTCCCACTCATCCCACCCCCCACCTGGTCCATTCCCTACATGATCCTGTCCCTCTTTTATAGTGGGTACTTCCAGACTCCCCTCACCCCAAGGATGCCCTCCCATCCATCATCCCTCCTCCCATCCCCCTTCCCCCTATCCTGCTACAGGTTGAGATATCCCATTTAGTATGTATGTCATTTTCTCCCTGAACCAAATTCAATGTGAATGTGGTTTTGCCTTTTTAGCCTTCCTTATTCTCCCCCTCTTTTGCAACCACTTCCCCTTGCTTCTTCTGCATGGGATAGTTTACACTACCCTGTCTCTCCCCATCTCCTCTTGCCACTTTCCTCTCTCACCTCATAATTTCATCCCTTGAGTATTCTCCCTTCCCAACAAATTCAACTTATGCCCTCTATCCATATATAACTGTAACCATATACACACACATTCACATATGTATTCATATAACCACACACCCTTCTTCCATTATTTTCATAGTGAGAAAGATATCATCAGTCGCAGTTATTGCTTTTCCATATAGGAATGTAAATAGTTCAACTTTGATAAGTTCCTTTTGATTTCTTTTCCCTGATTACCTTCTCAGGCATCTCTTCCTTCTTGTGTCTGGATGTCAAATTTTCTATTCAATTCTGGTTTTTACCTCAAGAATGCTTGAAAGTCCTCTATTCCACTGAATGACCATATTTTCCCCTGAAACAAAATACTCAGTTTTGCTGGGTAGGTGACCCTTGGGTTCATTCCCAGTTCTTTTGCCCTCTGGAATATCATATTCCATGCCCTTCGATCCCTCAGTGTAGAAGCTGCCAGGTCCTGGCTATTCTGATTGTGTTTCCACAATATTGAAATTGTTTCTTCCTGGCTGCTTGTAGTATTTTCTCCTTGATCTGGGGATTCTGGAACCTGGCTATAATATTCCTGGGAGTTTCTTTTTGGGATCTTTTTCAGGAGGTGATCGGTGGATTCTTTCAACCTCTATTTTGCCCTCTGGATCTAAAACATCAGGGCAATTTTCCTTGAGAATTTCTTGAAGGGTGATTTCTAGGTTCTTTCTTTGATCATGGCTTTTGGGTAGTCCAATAATTTTTTAAATTGTCTCTCCTGGATCTATTTTCCAGGTCAGTGGTTTTTCCCATGAGATATTTCACATTGCCTTCTACTCTTTCATTTGTTTGGATCTGCTTAACAGCATCTTGATTTCTCATAAAGTCATTAGCTTCCATTTGCTCCAGTCTAACTCTGAAGGAATGAATCTCCTCACTGAACTTTTGAGATTCTTTTTCCATCTGGCAAATTCAACTTTTTAAGGCATTCTTCTCCTCATTGCCCTTTTGGGCCTCCTTTGCCATTTGAGTTAGTCTATTTTTTAAGGTGTTGTTTTCCTCAGTCAGGCTGTTCACCCTCATTTCATACTTTTCCTGCATCCTTCTCATTTCTCTTTCCAATTTTTCCTCCACTTCTCTGATTTGATTTTTAAAGTCCTTCTTAAGGTCCTCTATGGCCTGCAACCCACTCATGTTTTCCCCTGGGGCTTTTGGAACAGGACTTCTGACCTCACAGTCCTTTTCCTGCTCTATGCCCCCAAAACAGGAGTCTAGGGTTACATTTTTCTGTTTCCTTTGCCTTGGCATGTCTCTGCTTAATTACTTGACTTTTGGGCTTGTTGCCACACTATGGCTTTAAGGCCAGATAGAGGAATTTTCGTCCCGAATGTGTGGGGGGCAACTTCCGTTTCTGGCAAGCTGTAAACCCACCCACGACTTCCACCCTAGATCACAATCCAGATCCAGGGAGGTTAAAGCAAGAGCGATTACCCCCCAAGCCTGATCGCTGGATCTCCCCACGATTTGTAGGCTGGGAGCCGGAAATGCCTCTGAAAACTACACAGTGGCGTGTCTCCTCAGCAGCTTCTAGCCCCCAGGGGAGGGAGCTGACGCATTCCCCAAATACAGGTCCCAAAGTCCATAGGACACTAACCTCTTACTTTGTCCTAGGCATGTCTATGTTGATAATTCTGGAGTCGCCACAGCTCCTGGGGTTCTGGGGTTCCTCCAGCTGGCTGCTGGCCCTGCCGCCCTGGGGCTAAAACCTCGGCTCATGCGGACCTGGGCTCGGCTCGGCTCCTGCGCTCTGCACGCTGCCAGGTCGCAGACCGCTGCGCTGGTCCTTCCTGCAGGGCTGCTGGGCTGTCCTCAGCGGGAGGTTAGCTTCTCTGTGTCGTTCTGTGGGTGCTGGGGCTCCAGAAGTTGTTCAGAGTCCCCTTTTACATAGTTTGGGGGGAATCTGGGGGCAGAGTGGCTTGGATGAGCTGTTTCTACTCCGCCATCTTGGCTCCGCCCCCTCAACCATTATTGATTGTTACTGAAATCCTCTGTCTCTATACTGTTCCTCCTAAATCTTCTAAGCTTCTGGAGGAGAATGTATACTCAAGTCTAACCAAATGTTTATTCTTTAAAAGTCTTAAAGATTTCCACGGACCCCTCACCCATACATATGACCCCATGAAACAGCAGCTCTCTTAACCTATATCCTATCCCTGTTGCTACACATGCTTTTAAGAGAGCTTCTATGAAAACAGACCCAGAAACAACAGATCATAACAGCACAGTGTTCCATAAATTCTGACACCAACTATTGGAGTAAAGACTAAGTCTTATTCAACAAAAACTTCCAGGAAAACTAGAAAGCCACATCACAGAAATTAGGTTTAGATCAACTTTATACATTATATACAAAAATATGTTCTATATGGATATAAAATCTGAATATAAAAGGTCATAGTATTAAAAAATTAGAAAAGGAAGGAGATACCTAACTAGAACTTTGAATTAAACAAGGCATAGAGGTGATCAGAGAAGATAAAATGATTTTATAAAATTGAAAAGCTTTTACACAAGCAAAATCAGCATAGTTAGAATTAGAGAAAAATATAGTTTAAGTAGGGGAGCATATTTTTGTAGCAAGTTTCTGCCAAAGATCTGATATGAATGAATAAATAAAAAAGCTTTATTAAATACTTACTGGGTACCAAGTACTTACTATACTAAGTGCTGGGGATACAAAAGGAAAAGTTGAAAGAGTCCCTACTGTGGAAACTGAGTGAACCACATTGACTCCAACTCGGTACTTAATATTGCATCTGGTCCAGTTCCCTTTCTATTGAATTATGGGTCTAGTCTAATTTGTCTTGTGAGAAAACTTTATTCAGTTATGGAAATTGTGAGAAAACTTTATTTCATTTGTTCCAACCCAGTCTTAAGTGGCCAGGAAGCTGGACCACCTCTACCAGTTGCTTAGCGACCCTTATCTAAGGACCTAGGTTGTGCTGAACAGAAAATCAGTTGGATCCAAAGATCAATGCAAGTAGTTTTCTAACAATTACACATCTCAAGTAACCCATATATCCCCCTTGAAAATAGTCAATCAGCTATTGTTCCCTTGTTCTTCTGATTAAATACAAATACTTAGGTGAGTAGAAAGGGGAGTGGCATACCTTTTTTTTAATTATTTTGGGGAACTGAAACTGTTTGCTCTCCCTCCAATTAGAAATCAGATTACCTAACGTATCATTGTGTATACCCTGTTAATTGGTTTAAGAAATAAAAATCTGTCTCCCCCTGTATTCAGGGTCCAGTGACAAGGTGAAGAGGCCTGTTTCCAATTTCTTATGCAACTGGCACGCGCTGTTTAATAAATCAATATGCTTAGAAGCTCGAACCTTTGTTTTCTCAGTTATTTCATATTTCACCTGTCACACTATTCACAATCAGTTCATACTATAACTGGGAAAGTGACATAAAAGAAAATTCAGCCCAGAGAGAGAGGCCCAGAAGTACTGAGGGTGTTGTAGTGGGCCTGATGGCAAAGCCTGGAAGTTCTTAATTAGCTCCTTAAGATGGTGGAAAGGGGGCAGAGGGGAGGGAGTGAGGGGAGGGATTTTAGGGCATTCTAAGTCCTTTACAACCTATAATCCCTCCACTGTTCCAGTCTTCTAACACCTTACACTTTCCTCCCCTCCCCATTCTCCCACTCTTCAATCCAGTGACATCAGCCTTCTTGCTATTCCTTGAATAAGACACTCCATCTCCCACCTCTAGTCACTTTCTCTGGCTGCCCCAATGCCTGAAATGCTCTGCCTCCTTATCTCTGCATCCTAGCTTCCCTAGTTTCCTTTAAGTCCCAGATAAAATCCCATCTTCTATAGTTTTTCTCAATCCCTCTTAATTCTAGTGCCTTCCAAATGCCCATCAATTGGGGAAGGGTTAAACAAGTTGTGGTATATGATTGCAATGTCATACATACTATTGTTCCATAAGAACTGATGATCAGAGTGGTTTCAGAAAAACTTGGGAAGATTTACATGAACTACAAAGTGAAATGAGCAGAACCAGGAAAACATCATACATAGGAACAACAATATTATACTGATTGATGATCAACTGTGAATGACTTAGCTATTCTCAGCAATAAAGTGACACAAGACAATTCTGAAGAACTTATGATGAGAAATGCTATCCACCTTCAGAGAAAGAACTGATGGAGTCTCAATGAAAACTGAAGAATTCTCTTTTACTTTATTTTTCTTTTTCCCCCTTGTTTTTGGTCTATGTCCTCTTTTGCAACACGGCTAATATAGAAATATGTTTTGCATGAATGTTCATGTATAGTCTATATCAAAGTGCTTGGCTTCTAAAGGAGAGAGGAGGGGAGGGAGGGAAGAAGGGAATCTGGAACTCAAAAATTACTAAAAAACAAATGTGAAGAATTGTTTTTACATGTAATTGAGAAAAGAATTAAAAACATTTTTTAAAATTCTAGTGCCTTCTGTCTATTGATTATCCCCTATTTATCTTATATGTAGCTTGCTCATACATAGTTATTTATTCGTTTTCTTCCTCATTAGACTTTGAGCTTCCTGAGGACAGGGATTGTCTTTTGCCTTTTATTTTCTTGTATGTCCAGCACTGTTTGTACCTCTAGTGCCCAGCACATGGCAGGTCCCTTTTGGGATTACCTGGCTGAACATTTGAAAAAAATTAAGTAATACAAAGGTGGTTTGATTTACAACAATAATTAATGACTTTAACTTTTATGATGCCTTATAGTTTTTAAAGTATATGTCTACTTTTATAATAATATTACCTCACATTTTTATACTTCTTTACAGATTCAGAAATGCTTCTCTCACAACAGTTCTACAAAGCTGGGCATTAAAGTATCGTTACATATGGTTTGCGGATGAGGAAACTAAAGGTCACAGAAGTAAAACTCTTTACTTAAGCTATACACGGTGCTTAGATTTCATCCTAACATCCCTTGAGGCAGGCAGCAAAGTCTTTGTCCTCATTTTACACAGGAAGAAATTGAGGTACAGTGTACTTGTGCAACTTGGTTGAGCCCAATAGTGGCAGAAGCAGGACTTGGCCAAGTCTCCCCGAGGTTAGCCTGGTACTCTGTTATATCACACTGTCTCTTCCCCAGAAAGAAATCTACCAACACAAAACTTTTTAGAGAGTTCTGGTGTGTTCTGGCACAAAAGTTAAAAAGAAAAGAAAAAGAAAGGGGTTATAAACCATGAAGAAACTACAGGTTTAGCTTAATATTCCACATTTTCAATCCAGCTTCTTCACTCACTTCCTTTTTCTTGGGTTCATTTGCCTGCTGGTCTGAGCTCCCTATCTTCTATTCATGCTTCACCTCTGCATTTGGAATGACCCACTCATATGAGGACCTGGCTCAGGTCATTAACCCCAATCATTAGGGAAGGAGAGAATCTCTTCAAGTCTGGTCAATCAATCAGCATCCAGGCCTGAATGAGAAAAGCCAGGGCTCCTGACCTCATTCTTTCTTAGAGCCCTCCCCAAGGTGTCATGCTCCCACTGCCTAATTTAGCCACTGGCCCTGCAGCCCAACTCTTATTTTCAACAGAGGCAGGAATCAGAGCTACTTGAGTACTACTGCACAAAGCTTGGGGTCTCAACTCAACTGTTAATAAGGCCTCACACTTGGATAAAAATAACCTTGCTCTGTGTCATGTAACATCAACATACAGAAAGCCAACTATTCTCTAGATTGCTCAAAACTGGTATCACTGTACTAGTTCCCTGGCCTCAAAAGTACCTTGAAGCAGGTGAGCTTCCCTGTGTTTAATGCTAAGGGACAGAGTTTTCAAAGTCAGAGAGAAATAGAACTGCATCCATTAAATGGATGAGACATTAATAAACCAAAAGTAAAGCCCAGGATTTGCCATTCGGGAACTTATGCAGAATGAGAGAACTCCTATTAAGACTGTGGATAAGCAGGAAAAAAAGTTTCCTGTTGCTCTACTGGGACGTTTTCTTAAGATCTCTTGTGTTCTTGTTTTTGGATAAGAAGAGGAGAAAAGGAAATTAAGAAACAAGACAAGAGGAAGAGTCGCAGTAGGAAAAGAATATGCATTTGTAATTCTGAGAATCAATCTGTTGATGCTTCCCATAAAGTATGAAGGGAAGGAATCCCAGACAATGCCACCTGTCTGGAATTTCTGAGTGTCCATGGGTGTACAAGTCTCTGTGACCAGGGAAATTAACTCCATTATGTCCTGGTACAAATTCCATAGGACAGACCTGCCACAGGGGCAGCTCCAAGTGCTTCCTCTCAGCCTGACCAATCTGTCCAGGGTCCTCTCATATTCTATTCCCTACCATACCCAGACAGGCTAGGACAGTGGCTGTATTACAAGTTAGCAAATCAGTCAAATCAGTTTCCTTTAAAGAGAACTGTAAGCTCTACCCTAATGCCTCCAGGACCTTAATGGTCAGCCCTTTTGCTAACAGGAATCTAAGGAGAGAGGGCTTTAAAGAACAGAGGCTATCCCCTCTAGTCTCCAAAGAGAGCATTCTAGTCCAAAAATGTCCCAATTTAAGGGTTTTTTCCCCAAAGGAAATGACTCAAAGAAAACCAAAGGGCCAAAGGAAATAGCCACAAAAAGGACCATCCAATCTCTGCAAAGTAAAGAAGGCAACAGCAAGGAGCCCTTTATATCAGGTAAAGAGAGTGTTGAAGCCATTTCACCTGGGTACAGGAACAATGATTCAACCTTCTCAAAAATCTGTCAACAACTTGGAGCAAGAAATAATCTCCAATAGGGAACTGAGAGCTGAGGCTAAGAAAGAATTTCTAATGATTCTTCAATGATGATATACTACCCCAGAAGCTGACTCTGTGACGGCTCAGCATTCCCAGTACCCCAGGAGCCTCACAACAGAACAAACTGTTCCAGGCAAGAGAGGCCAGACCAGCATGCTGCTCCAGACCAATGAACCCCTCTTGGAGAGCTGGGACAGAAAGCTTAGATAGTCTATTCACATGCACTTTCATCTACAAAGGGAGCTGGTCTACACCTTCCTCATCTCTGGCAGCACTTGCAGCACAGAGCTATTTTTACTTTCAAGATACTTAGAGAATGTCTGTGAGTTGGAAGAGGGAGAGGTTCACAAGTCCCTAGTGCTATGCTACTACACATCCAGGAGGAGGGTAGCAATTACTTGATGCCTGACTGAAGAGTAGAGAGAAATAAATTACAGACAAATCTGATACTGAGTTTCAGCAACTGGCAATTCTGTATCTGGAGATTAACTCCTGTATATCTGAAATAAGTGCTATTTATATAACACTATTAGGTCTGCAAAGCACTTTATAAATATTTCAACTCATTTTATTCTTATAAACACCCTAGAAGGTAGGTTCTATTCTTATCTCCACGTTACAGATGAGGAAACTGAAGAAGACAGGTTAAATGACTTCTGCAGGGTCATACAGTTGGTAGGTATTTGAGGCAGGATTTAAACTCAGCTCTTCCTGACTCCAAGTCTAGTGCTCCATCCACAGTGCCACTTAGTGACCTCTGAACTCTAATTTAACACAGAACTGAGCATAGGCTGGAATCTCAATATCTCATTGTGGACTAAAATTCTGAAGAAGAGACCAATTCCATGGAGGTACAGACAGAAATAGCGCTGGGCAAAAATGGTGACTTTATTACAGGCTACCAGGTCCAGTAACCTTCCTTTTTCCATTAAAGAAGCAGCCAATGGGAAGTAGGTAATAGCTAAGATAGACTGGGTTCGTTGTAACCCTTCATTGGTCATCTTTGCTGCTCATGCTTATTCTTGCTCATCCATTCCCACTCTGGTCACACAGAACTATGTGGAAGTGCTTACAATAGCCTTAGGTTTCCTTTAGCACAAGTATTAGATGTCAAAGAGTGAGACCCTCCAAGAAAGGAGACTGCAGAGATTTCACCACCACCTTACTAATCCTTTGTTTCTGGGCTCTCAAAAACATAAGAAGTACAAGCTTCTGTTAGAGTTAAGTAGAGGGCCAGCTATAAAGGGCTCCTCAGTCTCAAGATTCCCAAGGCAGCAGGGGATCTCCTCTGAAAGGGACTCTAGGCATACCGGGCACCCATCTGATGGGATTCTATATCACTGCATTCGTTACTTTTTAGTACTCAGTGTAGTAAATGGCCTGTGCCAAAGGAGTCTTGAAGCAATCATAGACCTTGCAGTTCAGTGCAAAAAAAGGTAATAGATAGAAGGTGGTGTGGGGAGTAGAATGATTACTTTTAGGGCCTCATGGATCAGAAGCTAAACAGCTGTATGATGGACAGAGTATCTTCTGGATTTATCTCATTCTCCACTCTCCTGATGTAAGTAAGGTTCTAGGACAGGTGTTGTATATGAGTTTAGTCCAGTCTTCATAATCCTCAGAATGTCATTTTTCTCACTATAAGTGAACTTGGGCCTCTGGAAATCAAGAGGCAGTATGGGCTCGAACTGTGTGTACTTATCACAGGATTCTATGAATAAGTCACTCTTTTTGCCATGGTGTGCAAATTTCTTGCTCCTTGCTTCCCATATTCTCAAGAGTCAAAGACCATGATATTGTTGAGGCAAAAATCCTCCCTCTCCTATTTCCCTCAGAAGGGTCACTCCACCTAAGTTTATCACCTGGTCCAGAGTTCCTTGTTGTAGTTATCAATCTCCAGGTAGTTTTCTTTTCTTTTTTTTTTCCTCAAAAGAGCTAAGTACCTGGATTACAATGTTTCTTTCTACCTTAACCCTCATACTTGAGGAATTTAATATCTACATCATGCTCCCCTGAATGCCCTGTCCTCCCTTCTACCTTCAACATCTACCCTCCCATCAACCTTCTAAATACCTTTCATTTTCACTCCACCTTAGCCATGACAAGGATGGTCATATCTTTGATCTGACAACCACCCAGAACTGTGCCACCTCCATGACCCAGAACTCTGAAATATTTCTCTCCAATCATGACCTCCTATCTTTGACTCAGGAAGACCTGAGTTCAAATTTGGTCTCAGATACTTACTGGCTATGTGATCCTGGGCAAGTCACTCAACTTTGTTTGCCTCAGTTTCCTCATCTGTAAAATGAGTTAGAGAAGGAAATGGCAAACCACTCCACTATCTCTGCCAAATGGGGTCATAAAGAGTCAGACGTGACTGAAACAACTGGACAACAAATCTTTTGACTTCGGCCTCCACTATACTCCTAAATCTACTCTTCATCCTCACTGTAACCTTGAGACCTTATACCCCTCATTATTCTCTTAAGTCAACACCCCCTGTTCTGGCCTCACTTGTTTCCTTTTACAGATTTAATCCTATGGTTGACCAGTTCAACCACAAACCATACGCTACCCTTGAATTCCTTGCCTCCTTGTCTTTTTAATCACTCCTCACCAAACTTTACTTTGGATTATTAACTCCAGTAATTTACCTTCTCCACTCCTATTCACATGAATAAATGAATGAATGGATTGATGAATGAATAAAGGAATGAATGAATGAATGAATGAATGAATGAATGAATGAAAAAGCATTTATGTGTTTACTCTGTACCAACCACTGTGCTAAAGTCACACCATCCTGCCAATGGAGTTTACTACAAATTTCTGTTATTTCATTTCAACTGTGTCCTTATTAATATATAATAATCTTTCTATTCGTTCTTGATTAACTACTGTATTCTATAAAGCAGCTATTCCAAATCCCCACCTCTCTCCTTAAACCTCCTGTATCACATTTCCTCCTAAGTAGAAGACTTTGCCTCCTGCTTTACTGAGAAATAGGCCATTTATCACAAGTTCTCTCTCATACTCTATACTTCAAAACTTCCCTTTATCATACTACATTAACATTCTTCAGCATTTGAAAATGAGGTGGGCCTTCTCTGTACCAAAGCCAATCCCTCCTATTTTTAAACTTTCAACCTCTATTTTTTTTCCCCAATAAGCAAAAAACCACCTTCTCTCCCTCCCATCTCACTCCTACCCCCAACTGAGAAAGGAAAAAAAAAATCCCTATCACAAACACATATAGTCAAGCAAAACAAATTTATTCTTTGACCATGTCTGAAAAAAATGTCTCATTTTACACTCTGAAACCTCCACCTCTATAAGAAGATGGGTAGCATGTTTCAACATGACTTTTCTGGAATTGTTGTTGGTTATTATACTGATAAGAGTCTCTAAAGTCTTTAATAATTGTCTATATAATTTTGCTGTCATGTATATATTGTTCCCTTGATCCTGTTTATTTCATTCTTCATCAGTTCATGATAAGTCTTGCTAGGTTTCTCTGAAACCATCCCCTTCATCATTTCTTACAACACAAAATACTGTGTTGTAACTCATCATATATCATAACTTATATATCATAACTTATTCAGCCATTCTCCAATTAATGAGTACTTCCTTAATTTCCAATTCTTTGCACCAAAAGCTCTGCTATAAATATTTGTGTACATCCTTAAGACATTATTTTGCTTGAAAATAATCCTTACCTTACTCTGCCCTGTCTGTTATTTCCCTTTTTCTCTTTTCTTCTTTTCCTTCTATTTCCTGGTTTGTTGAAATGTATTTTCTGTGTGTGTGTGTGTGTGTGTGTGTGTGTGTGTGTGTGTGTGTGTGTGTAACCAGTTCATGGTTCCCCAACTCCTTCCTCCTTGTTTATATAAACTTCTACTTGTACATCCCATTATGTAAGACTTACAGTTTCACATTTATTCATTCTTTACTCCCTTATGATTGCTCATGTTTACCTTTTTATGTTTCTTTTGACTCCAGCATTTGCATTTCAAGGTATCTTTACAACTGATCTTTTTATTAGGAATGCTTAGAAGTCCTATATTTCATTAAAGGTTTATTCCCCCCCCCCCATAGCATTATACTAATTTTTGCTGGAGAAGTTATTCTTATTTGTAATCCCATGTCCTTTGCCTTCTGTAATAGCATATCCTACACTCTCCATTCCTTTCTAATGCAGACTGCTAAATCATGTATGACCCTGTGACTCCTCAGGACCAGAATACTTTCTTTCTGGCTGCTTACAGACTTTTCTCCTTGACTTGGAAGTTCTGGATTTTGGCTATAATATTGCTATGAGATTTTATTTGAGAATCTTTTCAGGTTGTGACCTGAATTCTTTCTATTTTCACTTTGCCTTCTGGTCCTAATGCATTTGGGCAGTTTTCTTTTCTGACTTCTTGAAATACGATGTCTAAGCTCTTTTTTTTGTTCATGGCTTTCAGGCAGTCCAACAATTAAATTTTCTCTCCCACAATAATTTCTCCTCCTCCTTCTTCCTTTTAACTTTGTTTTAAAATTTCTTGTTGTATCATGGAGTAATTAGCTTCTATTTAGCCCACACTAATGTAGCAAAGACTTGTGTAATGGGCCCCACATGTAAGGCCCCATGTGTCGTGAGAGCTGTTTTGTGACTTGAAGGGAGGCAGAATAGACATCTCTAGTCTCTTCTCCCCCACGTCCTTTTCTGAGACTTTAATACCTGCCAGGTGGGAAGCAGGTAATTGGGACTAGAGTCCACTCTGCTCTCCTCTGAGAGAGAGGATACCAGGCTAGAAGTATATCTCTGTGCTCCCTTAAATATGTCCATATAGGGTTCCATCTAATGTCTGACTGCTTTGCCTTTTTTGAGGGAAGGACACCAAGCTTTATTATCAAAGGCTTGGCCCCTTTCCCACCAAATACCAGTTTCACAGTGAACACACATAGCAAATAGCAAAGAAACCCACTTATCCAAATTATACTAAACAGAAATCAGAGAAAGTATACATTGGAGATTTTACATACACACACACACACACACACACACACACACACACACACACAAGATAATATAGGGTGAAGGAGCTTTCCCACTGGGAGCAAGATAATTCGGCTATATAATTCAGTATCCTTGATCTCACCCAAGAAGAAACTCCCCACTGTGTCTAATGTAGTAAGCTAAAGATAAGGGTATGATAGAGACTGCCAAATCAATTCATGTCTTCCCAGAATCTTTTTCTTTGGGAACCTGAAGTGAGGTTAGCCTCTCCCATTTTCCCTCTTGAAGATGGAAGTGAGAAGTACCTAAAATGACTCAATGCTTAAAGACTCAAAGTTCGAGTCCCTAAGGGAAACTCTCACTTGAATAGTCTCACAAAGGGGCTAGAGAGGGTTGGAGCTCCCTCATCAGCTGCCAACTTCCTCATGCATGGTAGGGCCTTCATCGCCAACAAAGTGTTAAACTCTTTTTTTTTTAACTCTTGCTTCATGTCTTCCAAAAAATCTAGTTGAGTTTGTGCCCAAGCTGTGTTTTTCTTTGAGGTTTCCTTTGCAGATATTTTGGAGTCATTCTCTACTTCTGAGTTTATTTTTTAAATGTAACCATAATAGCTTTTTACAATGGAATTCTTTTTTTTCTTTGCTCATTTTTCCATCCTACATCTTGACTTACAACTTTATGTTAGGTCCAGCCTCTGCACACTTTTGAAGACAATGTCTAGGCTGGTGTTCTGCTACTTCTTTCTTGGGACATTGAGTGCTGTATTATTACAAACTCTCAGGTACAGCTCAGGCTGGTAACCTTCACGATTTCAGTGTTACCAAAGTGGCAGGGTAGAGTCTGTTTGCTGCCTCCTTGTTCTGAGCTCTACAAGTTCCTGACCTTGGTTTGTGTCTGAGTGACAGGCCTATGGGCTTGGCTCCATCTAGAGTTTCAGTAGACTATCAGACAGCTGGAAAGTTCTTCTGGTCCACATTGACAGAACTATAGGCTTTGATTTGATCTGGGATTTCTGCCCTGATTATTCCTCTTTAGGCTTCAGACTTGGCCAGAAGCAGCAAGTGAGACCTTTGCTCTGCTTCTGAGAGTTAAGCCACATAGCTGTTGCTTGCTGCTGAACTTGTTCTGTGATATAAGCACATAGCTTAGGGCTGGCAACAGCTCTTCATCCTGGATTGCAGCTCCTAGGTATAGGTTCCCTCCTCAGTCTACCCTGGATCAATTACCTAGAGCCAGGTGGCAGTTTCCTACTTCACACAAGTTTCAATCCCTCTATGCTGAATCTTGGACCTCTTCTCCTCTTGGCCAGAATTCAGTTCTACTGTCCTCTCTGCAGATCTGGGCTGGAAAAAAGTGACTCCTTGGGATTCTTTCTTGGATTTCTTTTTTATTTTTTTAATTTTTTTTAAACAAATGCTTTATTAACTTCTATTTTACATCATTCATTTCCGCCAGATTTTGAGTTACAATCATTTTCCCCCCGTTATTCCCCTACCCAACCTCCCAGAATAGCAGTCCCACAAGATATCGCTTCCTCCAATCTGCTCTCTCCCATACCTTCTCCCATACCCCCTTCGACTTTTCCATTAAAGGAAGATGAATCTTTGTGTCCCAATGCCTGAACATCTTATCTCCCAATTATAAGCAAAAGGGTATTAATAATAGTATTTATATATATATTTGAAACATTTAATGTTACGACCTCAAATTACAGATCCATTTCCTTCCTCCCTTGTTGCCCATTCCCTCTTGGGAGATAAGTAATTCAGTATATGTTGTACATGTCTAGCTATGCAAAACATTACCATAGTAGATATATTGCACAAGGCTGCTTATAATTCCCTCCCACTCATCCCACCCCCCACCTGGTCCATTCCCTACATGATCCTGTCCCTCTTCTATAGTGGGTACTTCCAACCTCCCCTCACCCCAAGGATGCCCTCCCATCCATCATCCCTCCTCTCATCCCCCTCCCCCCTATTCTGTTGCAGGTTGAGATATCCCATTTAGTATATATGTCATTCTCTCCCTGAACCAAATTCAATGAGAATGTGGCTTTCCCTTTTTTTTTCCTTCCTATTCTCCCCCTCCCTTGCAAACACTTCCCCTTGCTTCTTCTACATGAGATAGTTTACCCTACCCTGTCGCTCCCCATCTCCTCTTGCCACTTTCCTCTCTCACCTCATAATTTCATCCCTTGAGTATTCTCCCTTCCCAACAAATTCAACCTATGCCCTCTATCCATATATAACTGTAACCATATACACACACATTCACATATGTATTCATATAACCACACACCCTTCTTCCATTATTTTCATAGTGAGAAAGATATCATCAGTCAGAGTTATTGCTTTTCCATATAGGAATGTAAATAGTTCAACTTTGATAAGTTCCTTTTGATTTCTTTTCCCTGATTACCTTCTCAGGCATCTCTTGCTTCTTGTGTCTGGATGTCAAATTTTCTATTCAATTCTGGTTTTTTCCTCAAGAATGCTTGAAAGTCCTCTATTCCACTGAATGACCATATTTTCCCCTGAAACAAAATACTCAGTTTTGCTGGGTAGGTGACCCTTGGGTTCATTCCCAGTTCTTTTGCCCTCTGGAATATCATATTCCATGCCCTTCGATCCCTCAGTGTAGAAGCTGCCAGGTCCTGGGCTATTCTGATTGTGTTTCCACAATATTGAAATTGTTTCTTCCTGGCTGCTTGTAGTATTTTCTCCTTGATCTGGGGATTCTAGAACCTGGCTATAATATTCCTGGGAGTTTTCTTTTTGGGATCTTTTTCAGGAGGTGATCAGTGGATTCTTTCAACCTCTATTTTGCCCTCTGGATCTAAAACATCAGGGCAATTTTCTTTGAGAATTTCTTGAAGTCTAGGTTCTTTCTTTGATCATGGCTCTCAGGTAGAACAATAATTTTTAAATTCTCTCTCCTGGATCTATTTTCCAGGTCAGTGGTTTTTCCCATGAGATATTTCACATTGCCTTCTACTCTTTCATTTGTTTGGATCTGCTTAACAGCATCTTGATTTCTCATAAAGTCATTAGCTTCCATTTGCTCCAGTCTAACTCTGAAGGAATGAATCTCCTCAGTGAACTTTTGAGATTCTTTTTCCATCTGGCAAATTCGACTTTTTAAGGCATTCTTCTCCTCATTGCCCTTTTGGGCCTCCTTTGCCATTTGAGTTAGTCTATTTTTTAAGGTGGTGTTTTCCTCAGTCAGGCTGTTGACCCTCACTTCATACTTTTCCTGCATCCTTCTCATTTCTCTTTCCAATTTTTCCTCCACTTCTCTTATTTGATTTTTAAAGTCCTTCTTAAGGTCCTCTATGGCCTGCAACCCGCTCATGTTTTCCCCTGGGGCTTTTGGAGCAGGACTTCTGACCTCACAGTCCTTTTCCTGCTCTATGCCCCCAAAATAGGAGTCTAGGGTTGCATTTTTCTGTTTCCTTTGCCGTGGCATGTTGCCACTTAATTACTTGACTTTTGGGCTTGTTGCCACACTATGGCTTTAAGGCCAGATAAAGGAATTTTCGTCCTGAACTGTGGGGGGAAACTTCCGTTTCTGGCAAGCTGTAAACCTACCCACGACTTCCACCCTAGATCACAATCCAGATCCAGGGAGGTTAAAGCAAGAGCGATTACCCCCCAAGACTGATCCCCAAGCCTGATCGCTGGATCTCCCTACAATTCGCAGGCCGGGAGCTGGAGCTGCCTCTGAAAACTACAAAATGGCGTTTGTCCTCAGCGGCTTCTAGCCCCCAGGGGAGGGAGCCGATGCATTCCCCAAATACAGGTCCCAAAGTCCATAGGACGCTAACCTCTTACTTTGTCCTAGGCATGTCTATGTTGATAATTCTGGAGTCGCCACAGCTGCTGGTGTTCTGGGGTTCCTCCAGCTGGCTGCTGGCCCTGCCACCCTGGGGCTAAAACCTCAGCTCACGCTGACGTGGGCTCCGCTCCTGCGCTCTGCGCTCTGCGAGCTGCCAGCTCCCAGACCGCTGCGTTGGTCCTTCCTGCAGGGCTGCTGGGCTGTCCTCAGAGGGAGGTTAGCTTCTCTGTGTTGTTCTGTGGGTGCTGGGGCTCCAGAAGTTGTTCAGAGTCCCCTTTTACATAATTTGGGGGGAATCTGGGGGCAGAGTGGCTTGGATGAGCTATTTCTACTCCGCCATCTTAGCTCCGCCCTCTTTCTTGGATTTCTTGATCAAGATTAAGTCTGGGGCTTCCTCTTGGTCTGTCTGGAGTTTTGGTTGAGAGACTTCTTCCTGAGACTCTGCCATCTTTGCTCTTGCTCCCCTCTCCTCTCAGATCCCAGATCTCCCCTCAAATCATTCTCTCTACCATTGGCAATTTTGCCTTATCTACTGACAAACACACACCTAAGGTGCCACAATCCTTAAAAAAACAAACAAAAAAGACCCTTCACTTGATCCTGCCATCCCCTCCCCATGAAGCATGTTTGCTGATTCCATCTCATCTCTTCCCACTTCTCAATTCCTTACAATTTGGTTTCTGACCCCACCACTCAGTTGAAACTACTTTCTCCAAAGTCACCAATCATCACTTAAATGCTAAATCTAGCGGCCTTCTCTTAGTCTTCACGGTCAATGACTTCTCCCCCTGGGCACTCTCTCTTCTCCCTTGACTTTTGTATCCCGGCTCTCTTCTCCCACCTGCGTGACTTCTTCTCTGTCTCCTTTGCATCCTCCATTCAACAGTTCAATTCAAAAAGCATTTATTAAGTACCTACTGTGTGTTAGGCACTAGGGATACAAAGACAGAAATGGAAAAGGTTCCTACCCTTAAGGAGCTTACATAGTCTACAGAGGCAGGAATTAAATGTACATAGGTAAATAAACAATAAAAAATAAATACAAAGTAATTCTAGGGGTGGAAGGTGCTAACAATTGAAGAAGATTAGGAAGAGCCTTGCATAGGAAACAGCACTTGAGTTAAATATGGAATGGAAACGAAGATTTCAAGAGGCAGATTTTTTTTTTTTTTGCTTTTTGGAGGGCAATTGGGGTTAAGTAACTTGCCCAAGGTCACATGGCTAGGTTTTTGTTTGTGTGTGCGTTAAGTATCTGACCGGATCCAAACTCAGGTCCTTCTGACTCCGGGGCCGACGCTCTACTCACTGCGCCACCTAGCCACCCCAAGAGGCAGATTTTAAGAAGAACGTTCCAGGAAAGTGAAACAGCCTATGCAAAGGCATAGAGGTGGTAAAATAAATGCTGCACATAAGGAATAACTGCAAGTAGGTCAGTCTCACTGAAATGTATGCTGCAGGAGAGGGAATAAACGTAAAACAAAGTGGGAAATGTAAGTTTGAGCTAGATCATGAAGGACTTTTAAATTCAAGATGAGTTTGTATTTTAACCAGAAACAACAGGAATCCATTAACATATCTTCAGCAGGGGAATGACATGGTTAGACCTGTGCTTTAGAAATATCAATTTATCCCTGCCCAATCCCACCTTGCCCAGGCCAAGATCCCACCACTAGGTACCAGAGGGCAAACCTAACCAAGCTGATGCAGGAGTCCTTCTCTAGCATCTGGCCTGCCTAAAATTCAAGAGCTCCCCTTCCCAAAGTTAATGGACTTGGGCCCCTCTAGCCTCAGGCTACTGGGTGGACAAAACTGCTGACACCTACCGGATGAGCAAGGAGTCACCAACTGTAATCATCTTACTAATATGGAGGACCACCAGACCACCGGACCATATCATCTGCCCTGATCCTGTGCCCTCCAAACCTTGAGACACAGCAATCTTACCCGCTGCTTTATCTTGAGAATACCTGGGACTTGCGATATCTTCCAGCATATCCCCCTATGCCTTGTCTTTCACATTTATATATAAGTTCATGGAGAGCAGAGGCTATTTTTGCCCAAAGCTTAGCACAGTGTTTGGTACATACTAAATGTATTTCCATTTTATGGAAAAGCAGAGACACTAGACCAAGAGACTAATTAGGAAAAGAAAGATAATGAGGGCCTGAACTAGTGTGCGGATCATGTGAGTAGAAAGACAGATGGAAGTGAGAAATATGGAGGTTAGAATTGACAAAACAGCAAATGAATATGGGGGTTGAATGAAAGGGAAGAGTCAAAAGATGACTCTCAGGTTGCAAACCAAGATGACTGGATGGTTGTGCCCTTGACAAAAAAATACAGCAATTAAGAGGAAATTAGAAGGTTTTGAGGAAGAAACGACCAGTTATTCTCGACATATTGAGTTTGAGATGTCTATGATTATTTGTCCAGGAGGCACAGCTGATGATTTGGACCTAGAGCCCGAGAGAGAGGAGAACTGGTTATGCAGATCTTCAAAGAGATAAGTGAATCCATGGGAGATTGTGAGATTAACAAGAAAGAAAGCACAGAGGAAGAAAATTAAAGGACCTAGATAGAGCCCTGGCATATATTCATGTATTATAGTGGCATATGTTTGGTGATCTAGCAAAGGAAAGAGCAGTCAGACATGTAGGAGGAGAACCAGGAGAGAACGTCATCATGAAAACTGAGGAAGGAAGAATATACAGAAGGACAAGGTGGTTAATAGCATCAAATACAACAGAGATATCAAAAAACATGAGGACTGCAAAAAAAAAAAAGGCATTGAATTTAACAAGAGATCATTAGGAATCTTGGTGAGAACAGTTTCTGTTTACTGGTGGGTTTGGAAGCCAGACTTCACAGAACTGTAGTATCTCAAATAATGTAAGATTCCTGTGCTTTCAAGTAAAACACTTTTAGCCTAAAGTTTTTCTGTGTGACAACCAAGAAGGCTGAATCTTGTACCACACTAGACTTTTATGCCCATTCTATGCTAGATTTCTCTAGACAAAAAGAAGTTTCTATGCAAAAGAGAAACCTGAGAGTTTAACTATTTGGTCTGTTCCAAAGATTTTCTTTTCCAAATCCAATGGATCTAGAACACTGACATAAGGTTTAAGAAATTTAACTGAAGAACCATAAGACCCCCTCTTGGTTGTAATTCTTCAGAAGATTTCTTAATAAATGGGAACATGCAATGGAACATGCCAATAGTGGGAGTAGAGGAGAGAAGACAATCTGTCACTGCTCAGCAACTCAGCAATTCCTTGAACAAACTCTGTGCCTTCTTAAGGCCTCTTCCTCCAGGATTCAGGAAAGTTCTTGACATTACATACCCTTCTGGTAAAACAGGAAGTTTCCCAATTAAGAAACTTAAGTTTCTGGATTGGAAAAGACGTAATCACATTCCAAAATAATGTGAAAATGAATATTCCCAGAAAATATTCTCTATTCAAAATGCAAAAACATCTTCCCCAAATTAGAAATGCTCTATAAGTCAGCAGAAGGTACTCCCCTTACCAATTCTCTACTTCTACTATTTCAAGTAACTGCAGAGAACCTGTTGTGTGGGATGAAGAAAGCTAATTTATTGCCATATTATAATAAATCATGACATGCTGTACCTAACAAATAGGAATAAGCCAAAATTGGGTTCTCGTGGTGACTTGGTCAACCCTTTTTGCATTCACCCTCATTTTAAGCCTTATTTTTTTAGCTTATACAAAATGAAGAAAATACTCCTTCCTTACTCTACAAGCAGGCTGTAAGGATTAGGAAGCTAAGAGTATCGTCCAAGAGTATCATCCCAGCAAAATTTCAGGATTACATCCATCTGATAATAAACCACTCTATAAACTCACTCTTCTTTATGACATATTACAAAGTTGCAAAAGGGCAAGTAGTACAACTTAGGATACTAAGAAAAGCAAGAAAGAAATAATTTGCCCAATGTTCTACTGAAGGGCAGTGCTGAAAAGGAGGGAATGAAGGTGACTAGAATACCTCTAACGAACTTGAGTAATTGACCAAGAAATCTAAATTTCTAGACCAAGACAAATCAAGCCTCCTTTCTTCCTTATTAAATATTGTCACTTATAAGAGGTTCTTACCAATCCCACTGAGGGCGTGATTGAGTTCCAGAGTAAATGTAATGAGGGGCACATCTTCTGACACTGGCATGATAGCCACTGTTGAAAGGTTGTTGGATGGATTACCAGAATCCCACTTGCTGCCTGAGTAATACAGTCCAAAATGGTGACCTGAAAAACATTGGAGAGAAGGCATCAGACCTGAAACCCTAAACCTCTAGTACTGCTACATTTTTCTCTCTGAGAGAGATAGAAAAAAAGATAGGCTTTATCTAAAAGGAGCTTATTAAAAACACTACCATGGTAAATGACCCATGTATAACAGACATACCCAAAGTGCTGTGTGAATTCTGAAGAGAGAGGGAGGAGAAGAAAAGGGAGAGGGAGAGAAGGGGGGGGAGAGAGAAAGAGGGGAGAGAAAGAGAGAAAGAGAGAGAGAGAGAGAGAGAGAGAGAGAGAGAGAGAGAGAGAGAGAGAGAATACACAAGCTGAGAATAAGCAAATGTTCTGTAAAGAACATTGCATTGCGCCTTGTAGGAAAAGGCTTATTTAGAAAGTATGAACATTTATCCTATTACCTCTCATGTGCTAAGTGAATATGCTGTCTTTTCATCTAATTTCCCAGCAAAAATAATGTAGAGAAAAGTTCCCTCAGATATTTTACATTTGTATAACACTTGCAAAGAACAAAGACTGTTGACTCAAAGTCCTTTCTATTTCACCACCTTCCTTTTCCAATCAGCTGCATTTTATTTTATATTTGCCAAATACCACTCAACCTGTGTGGTTCTAAACTTCCCCAATACAGAAAAATCCAAGGATCTTCTTTCAGTCTAAACCCTGCCCCCAAGGCTGGTCTCTGGCCATGATGGGAGCCACTCTGAATGCAATACAAAGTTAAAGGAAGCTTCTAAGTATCTCTTGTGAGAACAGTGGGAGGCCACCTCACAAACCATCAGCTTTTTCCCTGTTGCAAGACGGCACTGGAAACCCCAGTGACTGAAGTGCTGACTGAAATGCCCACTGAATTGTGCCAAGTGCCACAGGTCTATGTTGAGAATCAGAGACAGAGCATTTTGATTAGAAAACAGCTTCATGAATATGACACTGGGACTGATCAGAACATGTCTCTCTCCTGAATTCATATCTTTTTTTGTTTCTTGTAGCATCCTCTGTTTTCAATGTTCTCATGCCTCAAAAATGTACTCAGAACATTCCATTTAATTTCAGTTATTATACTACAGACAGAGTGAATTTCTGACTTCTGTTGCATGTGTGGTGTTGGGTTTTTTTTAAAGTAATTTGAGTTGTTCTGCCTTTAGCAGTGGGAGTAGCTTAATGAGTTTAAATATGCACTTTCAGACATGAGTTGTGATGTATTCGGAACATGTACTCAGTTGGCAAATGAGATGTGTCATCTTCATGCTGGGGTCTGTATTGAGATCATTCTTCTACTCATAGAACGTCCTTTAAGCTTCAGATC
Source organism: Gymnobelideus leadbeateri (assembly GCA_011680675.1). NCBI lineage: Eukaryota > Metazoa > Chordata > Mammalia > Diprotodontia > Petauridae > Gymnobelideus > Gymnobelideus leadbeateri. Next base: position 213,705 of record WOXC01008159.1, on the reverse strand, counting down.
ATACGAGAGAATTAAGTGGGTGACTATCAGCATCCAGTGGAACACAAGGAGGCCAATACAAAACAAAAGCCTGAGAATTTGGAACTATTCCAGGCTCCTAATAAACACACCCAAATGTCTGCCAGTTTCAGGAAATTCACTCTCCACAGCTGAGGTTAGAACCGGGAGAAAATTAATTAAAAGTCATCTGAATGTGAAATGTTAAAGTAATAGACTCACATCATTTTGTCACATCTGAATTTTCTTCCCATGACTACCACATGACAGAGACAGTAATTCCTGACAATCTAGTTAAAGATAACACAAAAATGCTTCTATCTCTGGCCCTTCTGAGGAATCTCACCTAAACTTCCCTTTCCTTCCTGAAGAGTTTCTGAGGTGGGTAAAGAAGATATTCTTTTGCCTTTTTTTTTTTTTGAAAGGAGGAGGAGGGGGGAATTTTTAAACTTATGGAAATGAGTGCTGAAAATTAAAAATAAATAATTAAAAATTTAAAATCCCCAGAAAAAAAAAAGGAAGGGGAAGACTAGATCTGGGCTGGAAGTTCAGTGGCCACTCATGGACCTAATATCAATATTCTAACCTTTTGCTTGTTTCATTATCTCAGTCTGGGCCAGTTTGTCTCTTCTTGGACAGCCTGATGTTCCACTCTCTGGGGCTCATGATATTATGCTGGACTTAGTGAAGAAATTCCATTGGTTTTAACTCTCTTGCTTTTCAGATGCCAACTCCAGCCTTAGCCTCCCTCAGTACTAGAGATTATAGCAGTGTGCTATTGTGCCTCACTTCTATTGTCTTTATAAAAAAAAAAAAAGTAAAAATCAAGGTCCAAAGCCCACTGTTATGAGACCCTCTCCTTATTGGTAGGGATCAATGCCACATGCCTTCATGAGGGATGGGCCAGAGATTGGGAGACCTGCTCTTCAGCCTCACTGGACTCTTCAGCATCTTTGGGCTCTTCTGACTTCAGCTTTGAGAGAGTGGGACAATGCCAAGGTAAAAAGGTTGAAAAGGACTCTGAGAGGAAGCTGACATAAAAAGGAGATGACAATATCCATCATGTCCTTCCCTAGCTTGCTATATTATAGAGTTAGGTGAGATTTGGGATTCCCTCTCTTGGGAGAGCTGAGTGACTCTGCTCCTAATCAAAGGGTTCCTTTACTCTGGTATAAGCTCTTTTCTGTATACTTTTTCTCATTTCCGTTTTGCTATCAAATGGGATAAATGGATATCTTTGCTATCTGTTATGTATAGAACTTGCAATTGTGAGGAAGAAGTCAAGTCTTGGATATAGTGCTTAGGGCCCTCCTTTCCTCATTAGTGAACAGTGATCAGGGGTTTAGCTTGAACCCCAAACCTGCATCCCTTAAACTAACAATATGTAAGGGAGCAAAAAGACATAATTTTAGTCTAGTATTCTCTCCTTTCTATCTGAGAACAGAGCAGCCTCTTCTAGCCTCTTGATTTCCTTCCTGGCAGGAATCAAAGTCTCCCCTGGAGAAGGGAAGTAGGGGAGAGGAGATGCTAGAGATGTATCTATTCTGGCCTCACTATGATCCAAATCAAGATACCCCATGCTAAAAGTAGGGGTCAACAAAAGATACAGTGAAGTTTCACTTTACTGCTGACCTTGAAACCCATGTTTCAGCCAAGTTCTTTTGGTACTTCTGGCAACTACAATCCCATAACAAGTCCCATGATGGACTATAATCATAATGAATTCTTGGCTTTGTACATGGTTTTAGTACATTTCATAATGGACAAACAATCTGCTTTAGTCCCTGACTGAAGCAGAAATTCTTACTGCTGCACAATGGAAGGCCAGCTTAGAACATCTCAGCTCATAAGTAAAGGTGTGGAGAGTTATAATACTGTCGGTATTCTTAGGTACACTTACCTGTTACAGCTCCCTGCTGAAGAGTGCCAAGGATCTTTTCCCCAAGCAAATGAATCAACCTAGTCACAACCTGGTGACAAGGAAGAAAAAACCCAACAAATCAACACCTTATAACAAATAATGCAATGTATGCAAAACCCTATGAGGATGCTCAAGCAATGACAGCAAGATTTATAAAGCAAAACTTCCAGCCCACTTTTTCAAAACTGCTAAGGTTTATAAGATTACAAAGTCATATTCTATAAGGTAGCATAATAACCTGAGTGGAAGGCAAAGAAATAAGAATTTTTCTCTTGAAAAATATACCTGTTATAAGTCTTCCTAAAACCTGAAATATTCAGGCAAAACAAGGCTAGAAGGGAGATAATAGAGGCAGTCAGCAAGACTATTTGGTTTATTTTAATATAAAAGATTTTTTTAGTTTTAAGTTGGGGGGGGGGGAAGGGAATAAAATTTCAGTAAGATCCTGAGTCATTTAGGGCTTTGTTTGTCTCTAAGTATAGCCATAACCCTAAATACCTCAGATATGCACAATGACTAAAACTACTACTTGCGAATTATGTTCCTTCTCCCCATATTCTGACTCTCCAAAATCATACTAACATTATTCAGGGAGCATAGATGTTGTGTCGGTGCCAAAAGTCATTGCCAGAACTTTGCAGGAGAATGAGTTGAACTAACTCATTAACAATGTTAAAAGCAATAGGACCTTTTATTTGATGCATTGAAGGGAAGGCAGTGGAGCTTAACTGGAGGTAGTTAAGGGAGCAAGGAGAATAAGGGAAAGGTCAGCACTAGGGCAGCCCACTGACTTTCCCCACACTGGGGCAGTAACTGATACCTGCAAGCCCGGCAGTCCACCTACACCTCATATTCTGGGGCTGGGAATGGGATACATCTATGGATGTTGCTAGGGAGTTTCCAGAATGATGGACTGAAAATCAGTCCATAGTAGGAAAGAATCTAGAATGAACTTTTGAGAGGTGTCTTTGAGGACTGGACAAGATGCCACTAGGACTCCTGGGTTCATACTTCAGGGAAGCTCGGGTATTTTATAGGGTGAGTAGAGTTTTGCTGAGCTAACTGATTTCTTGCCCCTGAGATCATAGGTACAGAGACCCCAGTTAACTAGGATTCCAGAGAAAGAACAAGGTAAAGGACAATGGTTCTAGATAGGACAGAGCATTATATGGAATAGATAAGTCTGTTAGAGAAAAACTAAACCTGAAAAACACTAGTATGGATGAAAGTAAGCGCAGTATACTGGAAAGGGTACAGGATAGGAACTTAGGGTGCTATTATTTTAGTCCCAGCTCTGTCACTAATCATGAAACCTAAATTTACCTCTCTGGGTCTTAAGTTTCTCATTAAAAAATTACAATTATGTCTGAAGGCCCTTCTAGTTCACTGTCTGTTAAGTTAATCATTTCACTGATGTCTTCCTGAGCTAACAAGTTAGCCCTAGGCACTCTAAGTGGGATGAATGTAGGAAGGCTTTAGGTTAGATAAAAGGAAGAACTTCCTAAAAATGAGGTCTATTAGACACTGAAATGGGTAACATGGGAGGTTCTTTAAAACAGGACAGATGCTAATCTTTGTGAATAAGCTATGGTTTAGTCTTCTGTGTAGATCAAAATGATGAACTAAATAACCTATATGGCCCACTTTAGCTGAAAGATTCTATGCCTCTTATAGAACCATTTCTGGCCCAATCTGTGCCTGTTCCCTTCAACTCTCATGTGCCAGCATGGGTTCAGTGAAGCACTGGCATCTGATATATTAGAAACATAAGCATAAGGGAATATATTAAGAATTTCAGGATGCATGGGTATAGGCACATGACAAAAGCAGCACCAGTGGAACTGGAAAGGAGTTTCCTTTGCACACAACTGATCTAGAAATACATCAAACTCCAGTTACATATGTCTAATTTTAAAAACAATAATTTCTACAACTAGTAATCAAAAGTTCAAAATAGCTATGATAAGACACTAGCAGCTGGAATGCTAAGGCGGAATAGCAGCTCAACAAACCATTGTTTACCAGTTAAACACCAGTTTTCCACTCATCAAATTCCATGTATTACTTTTGCTAAAGGCAAATGTTAAATAAAAAAGGTTCAAGTGAGCCACAAAAGGACAGTTTAAAACTGTGCTTGCTAATACCTAAAAACCATATGAACCTCCAAGGAGCAAGGTGAACACAGAACATACTCTCAAGCATCAGGCAATATTAGATACAGAGTAACCAGAAGAATGGTCAGCAAGGTGACACAGCGGACAGAGCACTGGGCTTGGAACCAGAGAGACTCATCTTCCTGAGTTCAAATCTAGCCTCAGATACTTACTAGCCATGTGACTCTGGGCAAGTCACTTCATTCTGTTTGCTTCAGTTCCCTCATCTGTAAAATGAGCTGGACAAGGAAATGGCAAATCACTCCAGTGTCTTTGCCAAGAAAACCCCAAAAGGGATCACAGAGAGTCAGACAAGAAGTGAAATGACTCAACAACAATGACCAGAAGAATATGGGCACATCGAACTTCTTTGTAACACCTTTAATGTCTTAAGATTTTTACAGTATTCACCAATTCTCAAAGAATTTTCTACCTAATTCTGTCCTTTTAATAGCTTGGGAAATATTTCTGGTGGTAGTATTTCTGCCATTTTATATATTAAGGAACAACCAAGAAGAAGCAAATGACTTGCCCAAAGGTCAGTAGCAGACTGTTTCCAACAGTCAGGATACTTTCTACTGGACTTTACTACCTCATCTCTCCCCTTCGGAAGAGCTAGAATTTTGAAAACAATAAAATTTATTGTTATAACTATGGGGCTCTAACTTTTTTTCATTTATAATAAGTGGAAACAATTCTTTTTCTAATTCTAGAACAGCTATATCACTGGCACTGAAACCATTTCCATTAGTAAGATATGCATGCTAATGTGGCTGATGCCAGTTTAGAACACTTGAACAGAACCTTGGAACCTTTAATTCAAGAAACTACAAACATTGAGAACATAAGTGAAGAGCAGCCCAATTGTGTGCAATATTTTAGCAAATGTAAATCACGTAAATAAGTGTTTTATGCTTTCTATTCAAGTCAAAGAGCTTAATGTTTCTCTACAAGCAAAATCTGATTAATTTAATTGGTAACTTGTTCTCACTAACTGGGATTTCTAATTGATCTGTCCAAGTCAGTGGACTCTATCCTCTGGAAAACACTGTTAACGGACTAAGATCTGTGGGAAAGAGACAGATATGGCCAATGCAATGATGCAATCTGTATGTCTCCTGGACTTGTGCTGCTCATCCTGTCTGGAATCCTATCCATTCTTTAAGGTTCTGCTCAAGTCCCACCTCTCTACGAAACCTTTTTCTGATCTTAGCAGTCCATAGTAAGTTCTCCCTCCTATGATCCTAAAGTATTTCTTTCCAATCTACCAAATATTTGTAAAGCTCCCCTGAGCTAGGTGCTGGAGCTACAAAGATAAAACAATAAACTGTTCCTGACTTTCAAGAAATTTACATTCTTTTGGGGGAAGGGAATACAACACGTAAACAGAAAAGTATATAGTGCATGAGGTGGTATAAGGAGGAGGGAAAAAGCATCAAAAGGGGAACAAGAGATGGCTTAAGACCTAAGCTTGAAGAAAGCTCAGAATCCAATAGGTAGGGGTAAGGAGCAAGTACATTCCAGCATGGGGAACTGCCTGTACAAAGGCATGAAGGTGGGACACAGAATGCCAAGTTTATGGAAAAGAAATCAATCAACATTCATTTATTAAGCACCTACTATGTGCCACTATGCACTAAATACTGTGTTGCCTCTGGGGAGAAAAGAACAAAAATCTTGGTACAAAGGAAAGAATTCTGATAGGAGTCAGAGGATCTGGATTCAGGTCCCTCCTTTGATGATTGGTGCCTTTGTGACCATGGGCGAGTTACTTATCCTTCTGTGGCCCATTTCTTCATCTTTACAAATGGGGCTTCTGAGATTCCAGCTCTAGATCTATGGTTTTATGAGTCTATGAAACAATCACTGCCCTCCAGAAGTGGAATATTCTATTGGGAGGGAGGATACAACCCCCACACAGTTAAGCTTACACGAAGTAAATACGAGATAAGTTAAGGAGGAGGCACTAGAAAGTGGAAGGCTCAGGAAAGTCCCAAAGATTCAGTGGCATCTGAGCTGAGCTTTGAAGGAGACTAAGAATTCTAAGAGGTAGAGAACTGAGAAAGGAATATATTCCAGGTTTGGAGGGGAAAAAGGACAACCTATACAAAGGCCAGGATGGGAAATGTGTGAGGAACAAGAAGAAGGCTAGACTGGTTTAACTGGAGTATGTGAAAGAGAGTAACATATTATATACTTGGAAAAGAAAACTGGAGCCAGATTATAAAGGGCTTTTAATACCAGAGGAGTTTATATTTGATCTTATAGATAATAGGGAGGCACCAGAGCTTCCTGAACAGGGGAGTGACACAGTCAGATCTTTGTTTTAAGAATATCCCTCTGGCAGTTGGGTGGAAGAGAGATTACCCAAAGGGACTCAAAGCAAGGAGCCCAATTTTTGAATAGTCTAAGTGAGAGATAGGGTCCTTGTTTTTTCAGGTGATAGCTGTGTGAGGGGGTAGGCTTGGGGAGTTCTCCAAGTTGAGCAACTGGAAGGTGGGAATCCAGTGAAGAAGGAGGCTGTCCTAACAGCATAGTGAGAGGTGATCAGGATCTGAACTGTAATCATGACCATGTGATTGAAAGGGACAAACGGGAAAGATACTGTGGAGGAAAAAACTGAAAAGACTTAACAGCTGATTGAATAGTGAGGTAAAGAAGAGAGAAGAGTCAAGGACAATTAAAAGTGAACTCATGGGAAACTGGAAAAGTGGTAGTGCCCTTCAGAGAACCAGGGAAGTTTGAAGGAGGGTGGGGGTAGGAGTGGGAGATAATGAGCTCCATTTTAAATATGTTGAATTTGAGATGCTTGCAAGACATCAAGTTAATAATGAGAGTGGAGCTCTGAACAGACTAGGGCTGATTATACATATTCAATTAAATTCAAGAAATATTGATTAAGCTCCTGTTATGTGCCAAGCACTGTGCTAAGTGCTAGTAATACAAATAAGAAAAAAAAAGGTTCCAGCTCTCAAGGAGTTTACAATCTAATAGGGGAAGACAATACACAAAAGGAAGATAAAAAAGAGGGAGGGCTGTGGGATCAGGGAACCATCTTATAGAGATGTCTGGGAGCTTAAAAGATCACTGGGAGAGACTGTGTAGAGAGAACAAAAACCAGGATGGAGTCTTGGGGGGGGGGCGGTTACAGTTGGGAGCAGAATATGAATGATGACGCAGAAAAAAAGTCTGAGGAGAGAGGGAAAAACAGAGACCCAGGGAGGAGAGAGTATCTAAAAGGAAGGGGTGTGGTCAATAATGTCAAAGATTACAGAAAAACAGAAAGGGACCAGGACTAAGAATAAACCACTGTATTTAGCAATTAAAGAGCATTTATTTGTATTACTTATTTGGTACTAACCATTATGTCAGTCATCTTTTTATGAATCTGGGTTTTTAAAAATCATATCAGTTAGAATATGAGCCCCTTGAGGAGAGAAACTCACTCAGTAAATGTTTAATGAATGATGGAATTATGCAGCTAGGTAGCACAGTAAATGAAGTCAGGAAGACCTCAGACACACTAGCTATGTGGTCCTAGACAAATCACTTTACCACTGCCTCAGTTTCTTTAAACGTAAAATGGGGATAATATTAGTACCTACCTCCCACAGTTGTTGCGAGGATTAAAAGAGATGATATTTATAAAAGCTCACTGTCTAGCACACAGTAAGTGCTTAATTAATATTTGTTTCTTCTCTTCTCATGCAGATTTAATTCCAAGTAGATAAGTCCTGCTTGAAATGCTTTCCAGACAGTGATTTGCTTTAACAGTAAATTTGGACTGGCCAATGGTCTTTGGTCTTTTGGCCATCTTCAGCACATCCAAACTGCTAATGTGCCTTTCCCTTGGCAGCATCTTGTATCCTCAAGGGCTGCTGCCAGAACAACATGTTAGTGTTCAGAAAGGAATTTGAGATAATGTCTCTTAAAAGACTTAAAAATTAAGAGTGACATCACAGAGATAGAAAACCAGTTATAGTAACTTTTTTTTAAAGTAATTGGGGTTAAGTAACTTGCTCAAGGTTACATGGCTAGTTATTTATGTGTGGGTGCTAAGTACTGAAGCCGAATGGATCCCGGGTCATCCTGACTCCGGGGCTGGCGCTCTTACTCGCTGCGCCACCTAACTGCCCCTGAGTTATAATAACTATTAACAAAAAGATCTTGCCTGACACTCAGCAATGGCCAGTTTTGATCTAAAGGGAGGGAAGTAATATAGTCATCCATTCAATAAATATTCACTGAGTGCCCACTAAGTACAAAGCACAGAAAGGAAATCTGTAGGGAAAGCTAAATTAGGAGGATTAATCTAACCCAATAAGATTTACCTCAAGAAAAACAAAAATCCAACACATCTTAAGAATGATATTCTGAAATTCTCTTTGGACCAATGAAGCCTAGAAAGCAGTCCCTTGTCTGCCAAACAGAGGGGGATCCAACCTACCTATATGCTGCTTCTGGAAAAGTTTGGAAGATTAATTAACTACTGTTGTCATAGTGCTTCCAGCTCTATTGGGAAAGACACTTAATTAATACAAGATAATATTACTAGGCTCAGGTCTTTGGTGGTAATATATTAAGACTTTCCCTTGAAAACACAAAGCTCTTCATTAGAGATCAATGATCAATTCAACACAAGGTAAATTCATATATGTGACTTATCTTCATTCAAGATAGAAGAGAATCTAAGTGTCTTCAGTTAGAAAGAGAGGCCAGGTAAAAAGCAGATTGCAAACTCTTTAACAATCTGTAGATACTGACTGGCTAGTTTTGCTGCATCAACCTGCCCTGCCTTTTCTATTTTTAATCTTTGTTACCAGGAATGGCTTGCTGGGCTGGCAGGGAAGGGATATATTTGGATATGAATGTGATATAAAAGCAACAAATGTCAATAAAATAAGGTTAAATTAACAACAAAAAGGAGGGGTAAGGGGGAACCAAACTGTACATATTGACAAGGCGAAGACAACTTTAAGATCTATGTTCACAAGAGCAGGGAAAGTGAACCAATTGTGGTAGGTAGACAGAGAATTCAATTCAACTCAACATTTAGTGTCTAGGATGTGCAAAGCACTATGCTAGGCACTAAGGATGCAAAAACAAAAATGAAACAGTCTCTGCCCTCCAGGAGTCTATTTTCCATCAGGAGGGGGCAGGGATGAATCAATACAACATGCACATAGAAAAGCAAATAAAAGGTAATGAGAAGGAGCACTAACAATGGGGTGAATATCAAGGGCAAGGCAACCCTCACCTCACCCCCCCAAAAAAAAAGACAGCACAGAGAGGGCCCAGAAGGAAGATGTGCCTAAAAGGAAATGTTCCTATAGCTCACGAAGGAGCTACATCTATATAGCAACAAGAGCTAGAGCTGGAAGAGACCTCAGAAGGCATGTAACTCAAACCCTAGCAGAAGCAACGAATTCCCTCAGTGATGATCCTGAAAAATGGATTCCATTTGAATATGTTCAGTGATGGAGAATTTAGGGAAATAAAAACAGTTGTAACTTTGATAAAGGCAGAGATACCAAAAAGAGAGGAATATTCCTTAGGTAGAAGAGGAAGTCAAGATACAACATGGAAAGGGAAAAAAATCTGAGGCAGGATAGTTGGAAATCCTTTCAGAACAATGACTGATTTGGTAACAAGACCACTCAACATCCAGGCCTAAATACCACAATGGTGGAACAAAATATGACTTCCTGGACAAAGAGACAAACCAAGGTCCGGAGCAGCCTCTATGGACAGACCCAAAGTTCATCTCTAGTTTCCATGGACCTGAGTATATATACACTAACATTTCAATTCCAGAAGCATTCTATGACATTATGAAAGCATCCTAACTTGGTATGTGATCTAGGACCCCTTTAAGAAATCCACACAGTGTACACACAGCTATCAGAAAAGCAAACAGACCCTTACATTTCTATCATTAATTCATCCATTTTTTTTCAGTTCCAAAACTCCACTGATGAGCACACACTAGTTGGGTGCAATCTAAGGTTTGGCCAAGGACATCAAGAGGGCTCCTGGACATAAAAATCACATAAACCCTTCATACCCATAGCAACGACCTGACAACAAAATGCAATCACTTCTCCAGTGCCCAGTGAGAGCGGCAGGGTGTTTATGCTCTATAGGATGAGTCACCATGCCGCTGCCATAGCAACAAACAGGGAATGCTAAATAATATCATCAATTCCAGATCTAACATAAGAACTGGGCTGATATTTCTTTGGTGTTAGGGGGGGAAAGACCTGATATTTTCTCATTAAAAAAGCTTTACTGTTCTTTTTAAAAAAAGAAATGCTTCACGCCTGTATAGATTGTTTCTTGCTGAGATTCCCAAGTGAGGATTTAAATTGAAGACTTCAGACTTTGGATATCGTTGAAGCAACTAAAACAAAGGCAGTAATGAATGCTGCAGGGCTGCCTGGCTAAGCATTTCTGGTACTATGACCTCTCAGGTATTCTGCCGCAGAACCAGGAAGCATCCCAGGCTTGGAGCAACCCCAGAGTTCATGTGATCCAATGTGTACTTTAACAGGAATCTTTTCTACATCCCTGGCAAATAGCATTAAATCTCCATGTGAAGATCTCCAACGAAGGGGAATCTTTTGAAGTAGTTAAGTCCACTTCTGGATAGCTCTGGTTGTGAGGAATTGTTCTTTACATTAAGCCAAAACTTTCCTGCCTATAACTTCTATCTATTGGTATGAGTTCTGGTCTTTTGATCCAAACACAACTAATCTAATCTTTCTTCTATAACATTTCAAATGCTGGAAGACTGAAACCATATCTGTGCAAGTTTTTTTTTTACTTTCCCAAGCTAAATATTCCTTGTTGCCTCAGTTGAGGGAGCTGGTAGTACAATAGGTAGAGCACTAGGCCTGGAGTCAGGAAGATCTGAGTTCAAACTTGACCTCTGATATTACTACCAGTGTGACCATCTGCAAAATGAGGATAATATTAGCACCTACTTCATAGAGCTTTTGTGAGGATTAAATTATATAATATTTGTAAAAAGACCTTAGCACAGTTTCTGGTGAATAATAGGTATTATATACATATAAAAGCTTATCCCCTTCTCCTTTATATGGCACAGACTATAACCCTTCACAATATCCTGGTTGTTCTTGTCTAAATACATTCTAGCTTGTCAATGTCCTTCCTAAAATGTGACTCCCAAACTGAAAACAATATTCTAAATGTAGTCTGACCAGAGCAAAGTATAGCAAAACTACTGCCTCCCTTGTTTTGAATCCCATGGCTCATTCAGTGCAACCTACATCCCATTCTTTTTTGGCCACCATATGATACTCATTTTAAGTCTGCAGACGTTCCGAACCCCCAGATCTCTTGTACACAACCTCTTGATGTCCCTTCCCATTTTGTACTTGTGTAGCTGATTTTTTTAACCCACGTGTATTCTACATTTATTCCTCTACTATATTCTACAAGTATATTTACATTTGTCCTTCTTGAGTTTCATCTTATGAGATCTTTTCCCTCATGATTTGAGATAGTTTTGAAACCTGAATTATCAGTTATCTCCTCCATCTTTTTGTCATCTGTAAACGAGATAGTGATGCTATCTATGCCTTCATGCATGCCACTGTGTACTACAAATGCCAAGGGCAGAAGCCTAAACCATCCAACTAGAGCTGATTCACTCAAAGCTGAAGTTTACGTGTAGCAAGGGCCTGCTTCCCACATATGGTATGAGCATGTCACTGTATGGCTCAAAGGGAGGGAGAATAGACATCTCTAGTCTCTTCTTCCCCATCCTCCAAGGGAGACTAATTCCTGCCAGGAGGTAGAGAACCGAGGCCGGCCACTCTCCTCTCCTGAGAGGGGGATTACTGGGCTACAATTATATCTATCTGCTCCCTTAAATATCATGAGTTTTGGGGATGTAGTTTTCAGGTTCAAGCTAAACTTCTGATCACTATTCATTAATGAGGAAAGAAGGACCCCCAAGCTTTATGTATAAGGCTTGATTCTCTTCCCACCAAATGCCAATTCCACAATGAACACATGTAGTAGATAGCAAAGAAACCCATTTATCCAAGTCAATAGCAAAACAGAAATCGGAGAAAATATACATATGAAAACATATACCAGATAATATTGAGAAAAGAAGCTCTCCCACTGGTTCAAGGAATCCAGTTCAAGAGAGTTACAAATCTCACTCATTGGAAATTCCTCAAAGTCTCTAGTGTAACTATCTGGGGATGTAGACACATGGAGAAGACTACTAGTTCTTCTCATGTCAGATTCTTCCAGAGGCTTTTCCTTAGAAACCAAAAATGGGATTGGCATCATCCATCTTTTCTCTCAAAGCTGGAAGTCAGAAGTACCCAAAGCAACTGCAGAGCCTGAAGAAACTCAAGAGACTTGAAGAGACTCTTCCCTTTCCTGCTCTCACCAACTTTGCCCAATCCCTCAAGTGGGCAATGGGGCCTTGACCTCCACCAGTAAGAAAAGAGTCCTCTACCAAAGGGCTTTGGGACTTGGGCTACATTCACAAAAATAGCTCTTCTTTGGGTATAGTCATTCATTCAGTCAATTCCAAAGTCACTAACTATATCATCATATAGGCCACATCTTTTTATCTTGTCCATTAAGATAACCACTGAGTTCCTGCATGCTCCTGCAGTGCTACCCACATACCCTCATGTAATCAGGTCCTGGAAGCCAGAGCTCTACCTTCTTGAGGACTCTGCACTTGCCAAAGAGGGGAACATTGAGGAGGGACATGGTTCTTTATTCTACACTACATGTGTTCATTGTGGAGTTCGCATCTGGTGGGAAGAGAATGCTTTATTAACTTCTGGTTTACATCATTCATTTCCACCAGATTTTGAGTTATAATTTTTCCCCATTTTTTCCCTATCCACCACCCCAGAATAGCAATCCCACTAGATATCCCCTCATCCAATCTGCTCTCTCTCATATCTTCTCCCATACCCCCTTCGACTTTGCCATTAGAGCAAGGTGAATCTCTGAGCCCCAATGCCTGAACATCTTATTTCCCAATTAAATGCAAAATAGCGTTAATAATAGTATTTGTATACATTTGAAACATTTAATTTTAAGACTTCAAATTTCAGATCCATTCCCTTCCTCCCTTGTCACCCACTCCCTCTGGGAAGATAAGCAATTCAGTATGTGTTGTACATGTATAGCTATGCAAAACATTACCATAGTAGATATATTGTAAAAGACTGCTTATATTTCCCTCCCACCCATCCCACCCCCCAACTGGTCCATTCCCTACTTTGACCTGTCCCTCTTCGAAAGTGGGTACTTCCAACCTCCCCTCCCCCTAAAATGCCCTCCCCTCCATCATCCTCCCTCTCATCCCCCTTCCCTCTACTCTCCTGCAGGGTGAGATATCCCATTTAGTATGTATGTGATTCTCTCCCTGAGCCAAATTCAATGAGAATAGGGTTTTGCCTTTTTGCCTTCCTGTTCTTCCCCTCCCCTGCAACTACTTTCCCTTGCCTCTTCTACATGAGATAGTTTACCCTACCCTGTCTCTCCCCATCTCCTCTTTTCACTTTCCTCTCTCACCTCTTAACTTCACCCCTTCAATAATATCCCTTCCCACCAAATTCAACCCGTTCCCTCTATCCATGTATACCTGTAAACATATATACACACACTCACATATGTATTCATATGTCCATATACCCTTCTTCAATTATTTTCATAGCGAGAAAGGTTTCATGAGACACAGTTATTGTTTTTCCATGGAGGAATTTAAATAGTTCAACTTTGATAAGTTCCTTTTGATTTCTTTTCCCTGATTACCTTCTCAAGCATCTCTTGATTCTTGTGTCTGAATGTCAAATTTTCTATTCAACTCTGGTTTTTTCCTCAAGAATGCTTGAGCTCTTCCAGAGAAGGCTCTCACGCCGCCGTTGCAGCCATGTCTCTTGTAATCCCCGAGAAGTTCCAGCACATTTTGAGAGTGCTCAACACCAACATTGATGGAAGGCGGAAAATAGCTTTTGCCATCACAGCCATCAAGGGTGTGGGTCGAAGATATGCTCATGTAGTACTGAGGAAGGCAGACATTGACCTCACCAAGAGGGCTGGTGAGCTCACTGAAGATGAGGTGGAGCGAGTGATCACCATCATGCAGAATCCCCAGCAATACAAGATTCCAGACTGGTTCCTTAACAGACAGAAGGATGTAAAAGATGGAAAATATAGCCAGGTTCTGGCTAACGGTCTGGACAATAAGCTTCGTGAAGATCTGGAGCGACTGAAGAAGATTCGGGCACATCGTGGGCTTCGGCATTTCTGGGGCCTCCGAGTCCGAGGCCAGCACACCAAGACCACGGGCCGCAGGGGTCGCACTGTGGGTGTGTCCAAGAAGAAGTAAAGGGCCTCCCTGACCTTGTCTGTTAATAAATAGTTTATAACAACAACAAAAAAAAAAAGAATGCTTGAAAGTCCTCTATTCCACTGAATGACCATATTTTCCCCTGAAACAAGATACTCAGTTTTGCTGGGTAGGTGACCCTTGGCTTCAATCCCAGCTCTTTTGCCCTCTGGAATATCATATTCCACGCCCTTTGATCCCTCAGTGTAGAAGCTGCCAGGTCCTGGGCTATTCTGATTGTGTTTCCACAATATTGGAATTGTTTCTTCCTGGCTGCTTGTAATATTTTCTCCTTGATCTGGGAGTTCTGGAACCTGGCTATAATATTCCTAGGAGTTTCCTTTTTGGGATCCTTTTCAGGAGGCGATTGGTAGATTCTTTCAACCTCTATTTCCCCCTCTGGGTCTAAAACATCAGGGCAATTTTCCTTCAGAATTTCTTGAAGGATGATTTCTAGGTTCTTTCTTTGATCATGACTTTCAGGCAGTCCAATAATTTTTAAATTATCTCTCCTGGATCTATTTTCCAGGTCAGTGGTTTTTCCCATGAGAAATTTCACATTTCCTTCTATTCTTTCATTTGTTTGGATCTGTTTAACAGCATCTTGATTTCTCATAAAGTCATTAGCTTCCATTTGCTCCAGTCTAATTCTGAAGGAATGATTCTCCTCCGTGAGATTTCGAGATTCTTTTTCCATCTGGCAAATTCAGCTTTTTAAGACATTCTTCTCCTCATTGCCTTTCTGAGCCTCTTTTGCCATTTTAGTCTATTTTTTAAGGTGTTCTTTTCCTCAGTCAGGTTGCTGACTGTCATTTCATAATTTTCTTGCATCTTTCTCATTTCTCTTCCCAATTTTCCCCCCACTTCTCTTATCTGCTTCTTAAGGTCCTCTATGGCCTGTAGCCAGCTTGTATTTTCATTTGGGGCTTTTGGTGTAGGACTTCTGACCTCACAGTCCTCCTCCTGTTCCATGCTTTGATCCTCTTTGTCCCCAAAATAGGAGTCTAAAGTTGCATTTTTCTGTTTATTTTGTTTCCTTTGCCTAGGCATAGTACCACTTAATTACTTGATTTTGGGGCTTGTTGCCATGGTAGGACTCTGCCAACAGACAGGAGAGCTTCTGTCCCAAACGTGGGGTCTTCACAACTTCCGGAGGTTGGGTGGCCTCTGTAAAGCCTCCACCCGCTCTGGCAAATTGGATACCCACCCCAGGTCTCCCCCCAAGACCACAATCCAGATCCGAGCAGGTTAAAGAAAGAGCAATTAACCCCCAGACTAATTGCTGGATCTCTCTACAGTTCGCAGACCAGGAGCTGGATCTGCCACTGACGCTGCAAAATGACCTCTGTGTTGCATTTCCTCAGCAGCTTTTCACCCCCAGGGGAGGAAGCCAATACGATCCCCAAATACTGGTCCCAAAATCCATAGGGCACTAACCTCTCACTTTGTCCTAGGCATATCTGTGCTGATAATTCTGGAATTGCCACAGCTGCTGGTGTTCTGGGGTCCCTCTAGCAGGCTGCTGGCCTGTCTGCCCTGCGGCTAAAACCGCGGCTGACACGGGCCTGGGCTTGGCTCCCAGAGCGCTGCACTGTTGGTTCCCAGCACAATATGCTGCCCGCTCCCTGCAAGGCTGCTGGGCTCTCCTCAGCAGGAGGTTAGCTTCTCTGTGTCGTTCTGTGGGTGCTGGGGTTCCAGAAGTTGTTCAGATTCCCCTTTTACATTGTTTAGAGGTGGTGTGGGGCAAAGCACCTTGGAAGTGCTGTTTCTACTCCACCATTTTGGCTCTGCCCCCCCCCCCCCATGGTTCTTTATTCTTGACAAACAGACCCAGAGATGGACATTGGAGGCATCCTTGAACTTCTGGGGGATAGCCTCCTCTTGCCATATAACCTGGAAGATTTCAGTTAGCTTTTGTATGAGCAGTGAATCCTTTTCCTTGTAAATCTCTGTTGGAATAGAATCTGTACCAGGCACTTTTCCTAACAAGTGGGGCCTTACAGCATTCAAAACCTCTTCTTCAGTTGGAAGTTTGGCTAGAGAGGGATTGGCTTCAACCTGAGGTGTACAGTCAATGGCTTCAGCATTGGTTGATGATGGTCTGTTGAGAACACTACTTCAGTATTCAGTCCACTTCTCCAGGAACATATCCCTATCACTTATCAACGTGCTTCCATTAGCACTGAGTAGTTGAGATGCACCATGGGTCTTGGGCCTATAAATAGTCTTTAGGGCATCATAAAAGCATGTTGGTATGTTACTATCAATGTAAAACTGAATTTCATGTGCCTTATTACAAAGCCAAGAATCCTGAATCTCTCTAAAATTCACTTGCACTTTGCTTATGATGGAGTTATATGCTATCTTCTTAAAATAGGATGAATCATAGAAATAGCACAAAAGGCTTTGACAAATGCCCTCTAAAATCCAAATATACTACATCTATGAATGGAATGGATTGCTTTCAGGAAATTGCAAAGCTCTTTTACTAACCCCCAAGCATCCCATGAAAATAAAAGCCTATCTTTCTCTTTCTTTTGTTTTTAATTATAAACCCAACAAACAACAATAAAAGCATTTCTATATACAAAACAGAATAGAAAAATAAGATTGAGCACAAAACTATGGATCTCCACACCACAGAGTTTACTTCTCCCTCAAACTATATGATTAATCTCAGCATGTAGCTTTGAAAGCTGTCCTTCCTCTCCTGACTGTATTTCCTTCTGAAGGCCTATATTTTCAATACTAATGTTTCACCTGTGTTAGTCTCTGAAGGAATAAAAATAAGCATGAAATGAAGAGGTACTTGGTGGGTGTAGGCAGGCTATAATATATAATGAATGGAGAATTCTTATGAAGAGGAATAAGGACTGTCATCAAGAAATTATATGATAGCAAGGTGGGTTAGTTATGTGGCAAGAGCAAAGGATGACAGCTTAATAGCTGGAGCACTCCACAAAGTGAAGAATGCCTCTAGAATACTGGGTAGATCTCCTGTGGTGATCTTATAGAGAACATGAACAAGAGTTTCCCAACATGGGCAAGCATTGGTGGGCCGTGATCTTCATTACTGGAGAGGGAATTCCTGAATCAAAGACCACAGAACCACTTTAGTATGGGAGCCAAAAGCCCCAAAGTTCTGCTCTTGTGTCTGCTATACTACCTCAGTGGGCAAGTAATTTCCTCATTCATTCCTTAGCAATTTTATCTATTCAATAAGTTTCATCAGTATCATTCATTTTGGGGAATAGATGCATTCTGGTTAAGTTAGCTATAAAGCAAAGTGTACTAAGGAAATCCTTTTTTCCCGATGACTTCTGTTTTAAGATGTATGGTCCCTCAGAAGACAATTCCTTAGGAAAATATTTTTTGAGGAAAGGGTAAAGCTGGTGAATAATCTTGTGCACAGTCAGCTGTATAGTTAATTGGTTTTATTCTTCTTGAAAGCTGCCGTTTCCACTCAGTTCTTTTTCATTATTACATATTAAGCATTAATTGTACTGTATTAGGCACAATAAAAAAAACTAGACCAGGTAGCAGTTGGACACATTAAAAAATGACCCTACTTTTAATGAGCTTAGTCTAGTTGGGGAGACAAGACAGGAGACACACACACACACACACACACACACACACACACACACACAGAGTTAACTTCATAACAGAACCTTTTCTGTGCCGTGTGACATACCCACCCACAATTTCTTTAGCTTCCAAACCATGCACATCAAGTTGGTGACCTAAACAGTACTCTAATTCTATATAATTTGTTTCAGTTATAATAAAAGCACACAGCTGTGTACTTATAATCTTCTCCCTGTAATTTCAATTTCACCATGTTTCTCTTCTACCATGCATGACTTTAATCACTCTGGCTTTACTGACCATATTTCAATTAGATTCCCTAAGTTACCCCCATATGAAGATATTACTGATAGCAGGTGAATCACTGTTCCCAACAAGGAAACCGTGTCCCCTTCTCCCCCAAAAAATTAGAACAAAAACCAAAAGGAAAAATAAAATTAACAATGCAAAGAGCTCTGTTCATATGTCTTATAAATCAGGAAAATTTATGGATTATCAACCATATATAAAACACTATGCTAAATACTTGTAGAGAATGACAAAGAAAAAAGACATACTTCTCAACCTTGAGGAATTTAAAACTTTACATAGGATGTAGAATAAATAGAGTAAAAAAGTACAAATAAGTATACAAATACTCATTACTAAACATGGCTATACTTTCACACCAATACACTAACTCTTAAGCTTTTACAATATTGTTTCTGTCTCTATTATAGAAATTGTTCTCTAGAGGTTGCCAATGGCTGACTACCTACACCCAATCCAGTGATCTTTCCTAGGTTATCAATTCTCAATCTTCTATTGCTATGTAAGGGTTCTTCGCCTTTCCTGTGTCATGGACCCTTTGGCAGTCTGGTGAATCTTACAGTTCCCCTCCTGAGAATATTTTTAAATGCATAAAATCAGGATTGCAAAGAATATAATTACATGGAAATAAAGTTAATCAAGATCTATTTTTTAAGTTTACAGACTTTACTCCTCTCTCAACTCTGTTCCTAATTATTGGACTTCTTCCTCCACTATTCCCCAGGAGCCTTCTCATTTGAAAACTCCAGAGCACAGGAGACAGGGAGGGCCCTCCTCTGATTGGTGAGTTTTCCTGAAACCTCCATTTTGAAGAAGTGTCCAGGCCAACCATCCCCATTCCCTTACTCCTCTACTCCTGATTCTACAGCCTTCTTTCCTTTTATGTGCTTTCTTCCTCCACTGGAACATAAGTTCCCTGAAGATAGGAAATCTTTTTGTTTGTATTTGTATTCCAGCATCTAACACTGCTCCTGGCACACAGTGCTTAATAAATGTAAATGTTTAATAAATATTTGTTGACAACGTTAGGTTAAGAACTCCTGCTCTACAGCATTTGAAACTGCTTACAACCTACTCCTTAACGCTCTCTCCTCCCTTAGCTTTCATCACACTGAACTCTACTGGTTTTCATCCTATTACCCTAAGGCTATTTCCTCAGCTTTTTTTCCTTTTCTTTTTTTTTTCCAAATGCTTTATTAACTTCTGGTTTACATCATTCATTTCTGCCAGATTTTGAGTTACAAATTTTCTCTCCGTTTTTCCCCTACCCACTGAACCCAAAATAGCAGTCCCACAGGATATCCCCTCCTTCAATCTGCTCTCTCTCATATCTTCTCCCATACCCCCTTTGACTTTTCCAGCAGGTTATGGTGGATCTCTATGCCCCAGTACCTGTATATCTTATTTCCCAATTACATGTAAAAATAGTATTAATAATAGTATATATATATATATATATATATATATTAACAAACTATATAAAATAGTATATGTACATATATTTTTTTAAACATTTGATTTTAAAACTTTGAATTCCAGATTCATTCCTTTCCTCCCTTGTCACCCACCCTTACTGGGAAGATAAGCAATTCAGTATAGGTTGTACGTGTGTAGTTATGCAAAACATTACCATAGTAGATATATTGTAAAAGACTGACTATATTTCCTTCCCTCCTATCCCACCTCCCACTTGCTCTATTCTCTACTTTGATCCTGTCCCTTTTCAAAAGCAGGTGCTTCCAACTTCCCTCCCCCCCAGCCTGCTCTCTCCCTTCCATCATCCGCCCTCTCATCCCCTTCCCCCCTACTCTCCTATAGGGTGAGATACCCTATTTAGTGTGTATGTTATTCCCTCCCTGAGCCAAATTCAATGAGAGTAAGGTTGACCCATTTCCTTTTGCCTTCCTGTTCTTCCCCTCCATTGTAACCATTTTCCCTTGTCTCTTCTATATGAGATAGCTTACCCCATTCTGTCTCTCCCCATCGCCTCTCATTATATTCCTCTCTCACCTCTTAATTTCACCTTTTAAGTATCATCCCTTCCTGTTAAATTGGTCCTGTGCCCTCTATCTATGTATACCTGTAAACATATATACACACATTCACATATGTATTCATACACCCATATGTCCTCCGATATACACTATATATATTTATATTCCCTTCAACTATTTTCATACTGAGAAAAGTTTCATCAGTTACAATTATCATTTTTCCATGTAGGAATGTAAATAGTTCAAACTTTGATAAGTTCATTATGATTTCTTTTCCCTGTTTACCTTCTCAAGCATTTCTTGCTTCTTGTATCTGAATGTCAAATTTTCTATTCAACTCTGGTTTTTTCATCAAGTATACTTGAAAGTCCTCTATTCCACTGAATGATCATATTTTCCCCTGAAACATGATACTCAGTTTTGCTGGGTGGGTGATTCTTGGTTTTAATCTCAGCTCCTTTGACCTCCAGAATGCCATATTGCAAGCCCTTCGATCCCTCAGTGTAGAAGCTGCCAGATCCTGTGTTATCCTGATTGTGTTTCCACAATATTCAAATTGTTTCTTCCTGGCTGCTTGTAATATTTTCTCCTTGATCTGGGAACTCTGGGACCTGGCTATAATATTCCTAGGAGTTTCCTTTTTGGGATCTTTCTCAGGAGGTGATCAGTGGATTCTTTCAACCTCTATTTTGCCCTCTGGTTCGAAAACTTCAAGGCAGCTTTCCTTGAGAATTTCTTGGAGGATGATTTCTAGGTTCTTTCTTTGATCATGGCTTTCAGGTAGTCCAATAATTTTTAAATGCTCTCTCCTGGATCTATTTTCCAGGTCAGTGGTTTTCCCAATGAGATATTTCACATTTCCTTCTATTCTTTCATTTGTTTGGATCTGTTTAACAGCATCTTGATTTCTCATAAAGTCACTAGCTTCCATTTGCTCCAGTCTAATTCTGAAGGAATGATTCTCCTCGGTGGGCTTCTGAGATTCTTTTTCCATCTGGCAAATTTGGCTTTTTAAGGCATTCTTCGCCTCATTGCCTTTTTGAGCCTCTTTTGCCATTTGAGTTAGTCTATTTTTTAAGGTGTTATTTTCCTCAGTCAGGCTGTTGACTCTCATTTCATTAATTTTCTTGAATCTTTCTCATTTCTCTTCCCAATTTTTCCTCCACTTCTCTTCTCTGCTTCTTAAGGTCCTCTATGGCCTGTAACCAGCTCGTATTTTTCTTTGAAGCTTTTGGTGCAAGAGTTCTAACTTCCATGTCTTTCTCCTGTTCCATGCTTTGATCCTTTTTGTCGCCAAAATAGGAATGTAAAGTTGGGTTGCTCTGTCTATTTTGCTTCCTTTGCCTGGTCATGTCGCCACTCAATCACTTGACCCCTGGGCTTTTTGCCACAGTAGGACTCTGTTACCAGACAGGGGAGCTTCTGTCCCAAACACTGGGGTTTTCTCAGCTGCTGGAGGTATTAGTTGGGTGCCCTCTCTGAAGCCTCCACATGCTCTGGTAAGCTGGCCACACCCCCAGGACCTCCATCCTAGACTGCAATCCAGATCCAAGCAGGTTAAAGCAAGAGCAATTATCCCTCAGACTGGTCATTTGGTCCCCCTACACTCTGCAGGCCAGGAGCTGAAACTGCCACATGGGGGCAGCTGCACAGCCCCGGCACTTTAGCGGCTTCTTGCCCCAGGGGCAAAAAGTCCGACTGCACTCCCAACTACTGGATCCCAAAGTACACACTGCACTGACCTCTCACTTTGTCTTAGCATCTATGTGTTGATAATTCTGTTACTATTTTGTCTAACTCTATAAAGTAGTTTTTTGGTAAATTGATTGGTATGGCACTAAATATATAATTTAGTTTGGGTAAAATTGTCATTTTTATTATATTAGCTTGACCCAGACATGAGCAATTGATATTTTTCCAATTAGTTAGATCTTACTTTATTTGTGTGAGAAGTGTTTTGTAGTTGTGATCATATAGGTCCTGGGTTTGCTTTGGCAGGTAGATTCCCAAATATTTTATAATGTCTACAGTGACTTTAAATGGGATTTCTCTTTCTATCTCTTGTTGTTGACTTTCATTAGAGATATATAGGAACACTGAGGATTTATGTGGGTTTATTTTATATGTGTTGATAATTCTGGAAACCGCCACAGCTGCTGGTGATCTGAAGTCCTCCAGCTGATGGTTGGTCAGGCCCACCCTGGGGCTAACACCTTTGGCTCCCTCTGGGCTGGCCACTTCCTGCTGGCCTGCCAAGCTGTCCTCAGCCAGAAGTTAGCTTCTCTGTGTCATTTTGTGGGTTCTGTAGCTCCAGAGTTTGTTCAGTGTCTCCTTTTACATGAACTGGGGGAGGTGGAAGCGGAACCCCATGGAAGTCCTGTATCTACTCCTCCATCTTGACTCTGCCCCCCCTCCCTATCCCTCAGCTTTTTTTCTTTCTAAGCTCTGTTTCTCTCTCCCTCCCTCCATCTCTCTCTCTCATTTCTTCTACTTCCAGAGCTTCCACGATCACCACTATTTATCTCCTACATCTCTATCTCTAGTCCCAACCTGTCACATGTGTAAAATCCACACTAATAATTATGTATTCAGCATCTTCATTTGAATATCTCACCTTGAACTCAACATACCCCAAACCAAACCCATCATCCAGCACCCTCTAAATCTCCATCTCCAGCCCTGACCTCTGTGACAGGCTTAAAACACATAGTTGTAATTACCTATAAAACATTCTTATCTTAATATTCGAATGGATCTGTGATTTCACTAAAATGGATGCTCCCTCCAATGTCACAGATTTAAAACTATGTGTGATTGCATTATGTGCAAATCTAGTCCACGTTCTCCCACAAATTCAACACAGGAAGTCCAATCAATGTGCTGGAGGCTTCCTTACTTCCTCTTTACCTCAAGGATATCAAAAGGAAACATGGTTTACCTGTTATTCTTCATTTTTCATACATGAACAGCTGATCTCCATTTTCTATCATATATTTCTTTGATTACAGTCTTCATAGTTTCTCTTTATTTTTTTTCATTTTTTTCTTCAAAGAACATTTGTTACATGATTCATCCTTCTCAATCCCACCATGCATTTCTCCACCACTCTCTGAATGATGCTTAGTTTTAAATTCTTCAGATTGTAGTGTCTCATGACTTATTACCATATAGCAACACTAACAGAATAAAAGTATTTTTTTAAATGGGTCACCATTCCTGGGAAAACTAGGGGTTATTAAAGCAACTGTGCAACTTCCCAAAGGCAATCCGGTCCATTCTCTTCCTTCTGCTTAATTCTGGGCTCAACTTGTTATTCATTTGCACTGCCTATCCAAGATCTATATACTGATGGATGAGTTCTATAGTTTATCTTCCATGTCATAATCTAGACAATAGGCATTCTTCATCCACTTGGTTTTTCCTAAGAGGACAGTTGGGCCAAAAAACTATTTTGAGTGCTAAAATGCTTCCAGTCTTAAAGCAATAGGCATGATGTCACCCACCAAAACGACCATATTCTGGATCTCATTCACTATCCATAGTGATCAAAGTGTTGAACAAGATTATCTTTTGTGGTTCTTATATCTTTCAAGGAATCTTGAAAGAAAGGAAGGAAGATACCTTGTTGGAAGAGCATCTTTAAGGTGGTATTGAATAAAGTGCTTTTTTAAAAAAAAAATCAACAAACAATAAGCAGAGTTTGTTCTTGTATGCTCTAAATGTTTCAGTTAGATTATAATGACAAATATGTGCTCTGCTATGGAGTGTGACTAGGGAATGCTTGCCTGTTCCTTTCTAATACTCTCATAAAGCACATCCTTAATGCATGTGTAAATTATTCTCATAAAATTTTTATAACTAGGAAAGGTTGGTAGTTGTTGATATTCTGTTGGTCACATTTTTTAGGGTATTAACTAGGTCTGAAGTTTTCCCCGTTATGTTGGTATTTTTCCATTCTTCAGATACCATGTGAAGCAAAACCTTGACACCTCTCAAAGCTGTCTCACCTCCAGCATGGATCTCCTCTATCCACACTTGGTTCATTGAAGCTGCTTTTCTTATCTTCTTTTTAATTCCATTTCTATTTCCTCTATGAGCATATCTAGGACTGTGACTAGAGTCCAAGAGTTGTGGCTCTGTTGTCCTTAGTGATGAAAAAGTTTTTGGAAATCTTTTCTTCATTTTTCTTTCCTAGCTTTGTTTGATTTTAGTCTTTGCTTTAACATGGTGGTCTGACTGTACATAGACATCTGATTGGGGAATGATTTCTACTTCATTAACAAATCATTTCATGCCTTTGAAAGAAAAATAAGGTTCATTTTTTTGTGATGTTACTGGTTCTTTCATGTCCAATGCCTTCTCATTCTTTTCTTGAACACATGAGGTATGGGTGTGAAGCTTCTGTAAGTCTTCAGCATCTCTCATTCCTTATTCCTAATCCACATTTTCCAAAATTTTTCTTGCCAAACTTATCTATTCCCAAGTTTGCAATGGAGTCACCCAATAACAGTTAAAATTATATAGTGTTTTAAGGTTTACAAAGCATTACACATGTTACCTCAACTGGTAAGGTTGGATGTAAGTAAGTATTTACTTAGCAGCCAAATCTAATAGCCTTTGCTTAATCTTCCTTTCTAACCTTTCTGCATCCTTTGAGACTGGTGATCACCTTGTTCTCCTTGATAATTTCTTCTGTCTGGGTTTTTATTGGTAAGACTTGCCACCATGAATTCAAGTTTTTCTATTTTGCTAATTATTTCTTTTGTGCAGGCCATATATTTTACTTTAACTGCACCACCTAGCCGCCCCTAATTCTTATTTTTCTTTTAAACTATTCAGGAGGCTTCATACTCTCTTGGGAATCCAGAGGATCCTCTATTTCATCAGGTGTTGGTACCCTTTTCCTTTGTTTTGCAATACTTATTCATAGATGTCTTTTTTTTTAAGCAATTGGGGTTAAGTAACTTGCTCAAGGTTACACGGCTAGTCATTATTTATGTGTGGGTGCTCATTTTCTGAGGCTGGATTCGATTCCGGGTCATCCCAACTCTGAGGCCAGTGCTCTTACTCACTGCGCCACCTAGCCGCCACTATTCATAGATGTCTTAATTCTTTTACCTGATCTGGAGACCATAGCCCCTTCTATTAGTATTTTCTCTATTGATTTATATGCTTATATTCAAGGTCTTTGAGTTTTCTTCCTCCTGAGATCTTTGGTCAGTTCAATCTTGTTTTCTTATTTTCCCTTACTTCTCATTTTCTGACTTCCTCCCCTTTAGTAGCCATTTGCCTAGGGGCTGGATCTCAAAGTACCTCAGTCCCATCACATGCTAGACAATTCATGGTTCACTAGCTTCTTTCTCTGCCCCTAGTGATTCTTGGGGAGACAGAAATGGTCTCAGCTAGATGCTAGGTTCTTTCCCTCAAGCTTAGTGGAATGCCACACAGTCACACACACATGGCTTGCTCCCTTTCTCTCTGTTCCTCCATTCTCTGGCAGAGCTCTGGTGTGAACAGAGTGCTGTCACACTGCTATCACAGCCTGAGCAAATTTTTACCATTTGGATGTATATGGCACCGGGAAGATGGGAAGGGAGGTAGGGTGTGGAGGTGAGTTCTGTTGCAAGGCATGGGTCTTCTGCTTCAAGGAGCATAGTGGGTGGCAGGGGTGATAAGTAACTTGGGTTAGGGTCTAGAGAATAGCCTTCTCTGCTATTAGTTTATTAGGTTTTTACCTTGTTTGGGTTCTTGGTATACTAGCCATGAAGACAGCTGACAGTTTTATCTTTATTTTAGAGAAGTCTGAAAGGTGAGGATCAGGGAAAATGTCTAGTCCTCCATTTTGTTTGCCTAGGTTTTCTCAACACTGTTCTCTCTTGGTTCTCCTTCTATGTGACTGATCCTTCTTAGGCTGCTTGGTGGGCTCTTTATTCATATCATAGCCCCCAAATGTGAGTATTCCCCAAGGTTCTTGCCTAGGGTGTCCTTTCTTTTCCCTCTATACTCCCTCATTTGGCAACCTTATCAGCTTTTTAGGCTTAACTACTGTCTTTATGCAGATGACCTCCAAATCTGTATATTCAGCCCTAATCTTTCTCTTAACCTCTAGTTTTATAACTGCAACTGCCTACTAAACATCTCAAATTAGATGTCCCGTGGATATCTTAAACTCAACTTGTCCAAAACTAAACCCATTACATTTTCCCCAAAACCTTCCCCATCTACAACTCAAGCCTGGGTTACTTTAATGCCTACTGATTGGCCTCCCTGCCTGAGATTCTCCCCTTACTCTATTCCCTCCTCCACTTAGCTGTCAAACTGACCTTCCTAAAACACTGGTCTGACTATGTCACAAGAAAATGCCCTCTTCCCCTCCATTGCCATCCAATGAACTCCAATGGTTTCCTATTGCTTCTAGGATCAAATACAAAATCCTCTTTTTTACTTCTTCCTAACCATCCTGGCCATCTTCTTACACGTAATTGCCCTCCACATACTTTTCAATACAGTATGACCTCTTCAATGTTTCTCACAGAAGATTCATCTTACTCTGTGCATTCTCACTGGCTATTCCCCTTGCCTGGAACTCTTTCCCCTCCTTATCTCTACTCCCTGGCTTCTTCAAGTATCAGCTAAAATCCCATCATCTGCAAGAAGTATTTTCTGTTCTTCCTTAGTGCTAGTGCCTTTCTTCTGAGATTACCTTCCATTTACACATATTCATCTTGTACATACATAGTTGTATACATATTTTATCCCCTACTTGACTGTAAGCTCCTTGAGGGCAGGAGCTGTCTTTGCTTTTCTTTGTTTCCCTGGTGCTTAGAACACAGCAGGCACTAATAAATGCTCGTTGATTTAACTTAAATAACCTATCATTTGGGTGCTATTAGCTTCAGGTGAGAAAAGTGAATCTGAGAGAGGGTAAGTGGCTTGCCTAAGGACCATATTGCCAGTAATGATATGGGGCAGGATTCAAATTTAGGCTTCCTGACTCCCACTGTAGTTTCTATCCACTGTACCACCTAGCTGCCTGAGTATCAAACAATACGGTGATTTCATTTGGAACTCTAAATTGAGTTCTTCATATAATTTCTCCACTTTTTATCTTCTGTGATAGATGTTGGTACAGAAGCAGCAATATTATAATGAAACACTACTATACAAAATGATTAAATTTCCTATGAAATTATTTTTTTTGTTGCCTCTAAACACCCAACTGACTAATCCCACCACCTCCTTTATTTACTTTATCTGAATCTGAGCCAACCTTCCAATTAGCTAAGTCCTCTCATGCTTTAGTTTAGATAAAAAATGTCAAGACTGATATAATTCAGTTCCCGTGAGAATATATACATTCATTTTGGGGATCACAATCTTAGAGTACCAACAACTAAGTTCACAGATAATTTTAAAACTTTCTAAGTCTTAGCACACTCTGTTCCCTTTTCCACCCTCTATCACCACTACTTAAGAAATAGAAAGGGCTACACAGGATTGAGGATCATTTTGTATTTTTGTTTCTTGGGTTTCCAGAATCCAAAAAAATTCACCATGAAGTGATCTGCTCTTCCACATATAACTCAGCTGGTAATGACTCTCTCTTAGGTGACTGGTCTTAGAAAGCATACTTAGTCTGCTGCTTGACCATACCTGAAGCTTTTCTAGGATGGTAAACACTGTCAAAACTTATGCTCCACTGGCATTGCCTTTCAGAATCAAGAGTCCCACTTCAAATTCAACAAATCCCAAACTTATTCTAATGTGGATACCAGGGCTTATATTCTACTATCATCACTTTTAGAAGTCACCTCCATACCATAATTAAGGATCAGAGTAGGATTTCAATGATTCTGTGATACTGAGCAACATTGTCAATTAATCTTGTAAGGATTTCTGTAGGAGGCAAAAAACTTTTGAAGTAATGCATCCTAAAAGGCACACTAATGCACTGTTGATGGAACTCTGTGAATTGGTCAATTTCAATTTGGAACACCACTATTCAAGAAAGGCTACTTTACTGTTCATCCCTTTAACTCGGAGATCCCACTATACCTCCTTGCTCTGTTCTCCCCTCCCTCCAATCAGCCAAATTGTCCTGAATAATAATACCATCTCAGGTATTCATGTATGCATGCTCTTAAAGAAAATAAAGGAAAATGGAGACCAAGAGAAGGAGAAATCAGAGGGCAGGATGGTGAGGTGGTAAGTGAAGTCAAGGAAGGGGTAGAAATTCTCAAAAGTAACTGAAGGATGTCAAAGACAAAAAAAAAAGATGTTTCATATATAACAGAATATTCATAGCAACAACATTTTGTAGTAGCAAAAAAACTGGAACCAAGTGGATACCCAGCTATTGTAGAATGGTTGAACAAACTGTGGTGCATGAATGTAATTGAACATTATTGTGCTATAAGGAATGATAAATGTGAGAAATTTTGAGAAAACTGATGCAGAACAATTCTAAGAAGAACCAAGAAAGCAAAAAACACAATGACTATAATAACATAATAAAGAAGAACTAAAGCAAAGTTTAACATTGTATAATTTTAATAACCAATATGGGTCCTAGGGATGAGATGAGGAAATGTATCTTGCTCCTTTGACTGGAGAAGTAATGGACTACTAGTATTTAAAAAGAAGAGACCTTCTTTCAAAAGAAGTTGTTTTGCAGTGGATAGATTACTGGGCCCAGAATCAGGAAGACCTGATTTCAAATATGGCTTCAAACACTTACAAGTTATGTGACCCTGAGTAAGTCACTTAACCTCTTTCAGTTTCAGTTTCCTCAACTGTAAAATGGGTATTATAATAAATATAATAATAAAATGGGTATATTATAAAATGGGTAATATAATAGGTATTATAACCTTACAAGGTTGTTGTGAGGAATAAATGATATGATATTTGTAAAAAACCATTTATTACAATGCCTGGCACAGAGTAGGCACTATATAAATACTTATTCCCTTCCTCTAGTTAGGTTTTTATTAAATAGGGTAGGAGGAAAAGCATGGTTTGATTAGAGATAGGTGAGGTATAGAACATATGAACAAGAATGGTCCCATTTGCAGATCTGGGAGGGAAGGAGTTAAAGCCTCTTTTGGGAGGAGAGAAACATGGTAATACAGTGTGGAAAGAGCACTGAATTTGGAATAAGAGATCACACCTGGGTCCAGCTCTACTACTTAATACTTGGCAAGTCAATTACCTCTCTGTGGCTGCTTCCTCATCTACATAATGAGGGGATTAGACTAGATGGCCTCTGAGGTCCCTTCAGACTCTAAATACTATATCTCTAGTTCAGGCTCTCATTTCTTGCTTGGATTACTGCAACAGCCTACTAATTCACATCAATTCAATAAACATCCATTAAGTGCCTATCATGTATAAGACACTGTTAGTCTCTAGGAATATAAGAATAAAAATGACATACTTCCTACCTTTAAAGATCTTACAGAACATAAGGGTGGATCTGATATACATAGATTAATGAGGGAAACAAAGGAGAGATCCAAAGTGATCCATTGAACTTTGGACTGCTGCCTTGGAGCTAAATTGTTTTGATGGGTAAGTAAATGCAAACTCATGTAACCCACTATGAGGCCCCAGATCATGCATCCCATCCTAGACAACTGGACATCCCAGCCTAACCATCTTATTGTCTGCCCTGAAGCTGCATGCCTATAGAAGCAAATCCAAACTTATTAATTTGACACCCATTCAATTCAGTTCAACATTTAGTAAGCAACTACAATTGATACAGGGCCATTTCAAGGAGCTTACAATCTAATGGGGGTGATAATACATAAATAATTGAGTTGGGGACAATACATTAGGAAGAAAAAATTATTTGCACAGTGGCATGATTGAAGAGGAGATAGACTAGAAATATGAAGGTCAGTTAGAGAGCTAGTCTAATTGTCTAGGTGAAAATAGATGAGAACTGGAAGTAGGGTAGTTGCATTGGAAGTAGGGAGGAGGGACTCCATACAAGAAATACTATAGAGATAAAAATGAATAAACTCCTCAAGTGATCAGTTGTGTGGAATGAGGAAGAGGGAAGAATCAAAGATGATTCTGAAATTATGAGCCTGGGAGACTGGGAAGGTAGTGGTACCTAGAACAGATATAAAGAAGATGTGGAAAGAGAAAGGGATATCTTAAAATGTAAAGATGAATTGTTCAACTTAAGACATGTTAAGTTTGAGGTGTTAGCCAAATATCCAAATGGAGATATATAGTAGGCAGTTGAAAGTATGAGTTAATGTTAGCAAGAGACGATAGAACTAGAGTTGAAAAGAACATAATAGCCCATCTAGTCAAACCTTATCATTTTAGAAATAAGGAAACTGAGGCACCAAGAGGTTGGTGGAATTTGAACCTAGGTCCTCTGACTCTATAATCAGTGGACTTTCCACTGTATCATGATGTCTCTCAAAGAAGGTAGCAAGAGACAGAAAAACAGAACCTTGAGGAAACCTTAATGTTTAAGGGATGGGAGGAAGATAACCAGTCAGCCCTCAAAGTGAAAAAGAGACTTCAAAGTAAAAAGGGTCAGAAAGGTAGGAGGAACCATGGTAACACAGTCACAGGAATTGATGGTAACCTCTTGGTGAGACAAACAAATAAATTTTCTTTCCTGGGTTCTTACAAAGTATTTTGTTTGAATTGCCATTTTGTATTTATCATGTCCTGTTTTGTATTATGGAGGATGTATATTTGTGAATATCTCCTAATCTACTAATAGGTCAGAAGTTCCATGAGGGTATAGACAATTAATTATTTAATCTTTTTTAAAAGATTACTTTACTCACTGGCTAGGTGGTGCAGTGGGTAAGAACACTGGCCCCGGAGTTGGGAGGACCCAGGATCAGTTCAGGCCTCAGAATATTAGCACCCACACATAAATATAACTAGCCGTGTAACCTTGAGCAAGCTACTTAACCCCAATTGCTTTAAAAGAAAATTACATATATTTTTTCAAATAGCAAAAATGTCCCTCCTTTCCTTCCCATTCCTGCCACCATGCCAAATTGAGAACAAAAGAAAAACAAAACCCCTGTTACAAACATGAATAGTTAAGCAAAACAAATTTCCATATTGGCGGTATCCAAAAAACCATTTTTCATTCTGTACTCTGTCCTTCACTTCTCTCTCAGGTAGATAGCAGGTTTCATCACAGTCTAGTCATACAAGTCTTCCCAGGTTTCTCTGAAATCATCCACTTTCTCATTTCTTAAAATACAATAGTATTACATTTGTATATTTGTCTTGTGACAGGCCTCTGACATAAGGAAGTCCCTCGTGAGAAGACAGAGGCTCTCCTTTTGACCCTCACTTTCTAGGACTGTGCTCTGATAGCCTAGCTCCCCACCAGAGGTGTGACTATCAAAAGGGAAAGTCCCTGTCTGGGGACCAGTTTAGGTCTAAGGAAAGGCCCATAGGCCAGCCAGAGACATGAGGATAAACAAGCACTTTAATGAGTTCAATTGCCATGAATAATATGTTGTAACAATAGGGATCGGTTCAATATTCAACTTTTATTGACAAATAACACAGAAAAGTGGGAGAAGAGGGGGAAGGGAAGAAGGGGACATGATGGATGTACAAGTTAAATATAAACATGTTAACATAGAATAAAACTCACATAAGGGTGGCACTGCATTGGAAAAGCCAGGAAATGGTCTATTCAAGCGCTCCATTCAGGTGGGAAGGCTTGGTCCCGGAACAAAAGTGGTATGTTCCCAACGATAACAGATGTGTTCCCTGGGAGGAGAGACATACTCCAAAGTTCCTTTCTCAGAGTAGGATACTTAAACCTGATCTTAGTGGGCACCTGGTCGATTTATATGTCAAGGTTTAGGGCACAGAGGGGATTTTTTGAGGTATACAGGTACAGAAAGGGTGGAGGGAAGACAAACTGGTAGTTGGCAAGATATTATTTTTGGTCACACAGCTGTATTAACTTTAAAATATTACTACCAGTATTTTTCCATGGCCTAAAGTTTCTATGCATAGATTCTATGGCCTACAATCTCCCTAAAGAGAAGACTGTGACAGTGGTCTCAAAACCACTAGGCCTTATCTTACAACAAAACCATCCATTACAATACATTTGTATACCATAACATGTTTGGTCACTCCCCAATTTATGGGCACTCTCTCATATTTCCATTCTTGGCCTCTTCAGAAAGAGCTACAAATATTTTTGCACATCCTTAGTTTGTTTTACTTAGGACTAATCCCTCCTTTAATCTACCCTCCCTTTAATTCCATCTCCCTTTCCCCCTTTCCCTCCTATTTCTCAATTCAGGGAAATGTATTTCTGTACCCTTCTGTATTTATTCATTCTTTCCAGTCTCAGGAATTTTCTAGGTCTATTTGAAGAAGTTTTGGTGGAAAGCTTACTGCATTTCTTTTTACTAATCCACCACCTTCACCCCCAATCATATAAGCACATTATTAAATTTTTATATTTTCTCTGGTGCCTAACTCTATCTTTTACTAAGTAAGCATTTCCTACACATTCAGTTCAGCAGAATTAAACTCAAGATACTCCACCATCTGCCTCCTACCTATTTTTCTGGCTCTTTCTTATACCCTAGCTATCCTGCATTACTCACTACAATCTCATACAAATTCTATGCTCTCCCACCTCCATGTCTCTGATAAGACTACTCCTGCCTAGAATGCCACCCTTACCACCTCTTCCTTTTGAGAGCAGTGTAGTAAAGAAGAAAAAGAGGGTAGGCTGGAAGTCGAGACAGCTGGTCCCAATTCTAGCTCTTCCAGTAACTATATGACCTGAGTAGGTCTCTTCACTTCTGTGCCCCAGTTTCTTCCTCTGGAACATGACGAAGCTAGACTAGGTATCTTTGACACTATAATTTTAAACTAAAGGAAAAATTATTCTAGAATCTCAGATGAATGCTTACCCTACTTTCTGTCTGGGTAGATTCTCCTAGGCAGCCTGGACTTCTCATTTCTACAGCCTGGGGAGAGCATGCTCTTTCCTAGACCTCTGATACTGACTATCATATAGATGCTCTTTTTCCAAATCTGGCCAAATATGCTATAATGAGGCAACTCTGTCTTTGATTTATTTTTCCCTTTGAGACTAATAGCTCTCTAGTGAGGGAGCTGGGCCTTCCATTCACACTTCTCACCTGTGATGTAATTTTCAGGTTTAGTAGGAGAACATGCCATTATCATCTCCTCTTAGGGGCATGGTGAACTGTGCCCACACCAACACCCCCCCCCCAGGATAAAATGTCATCTTGCCTTTGTGAGGGACCCAACATGACTCCAACTGTTTTTGTCCTCAAAGAACAATGATGGCATGAATATCCACTTTGGACTTTTATAGAAAGCAACAGAATGCCAAACATTTCCCTAGGAAACAATCTGGAATGTTACAGCATGTGGAAGAGAGACAGACACACAGCAGTCTGCTCTGACTCCCATCAGTCAGTGATAAACATTCTCCTAACAGAGGCTGTAGGTGGCACTTAGGAACCGCCCGCATCAGCCTTCTGTGAGGAGTAAGCATCAGCAGTAAGAAACACTGCAGTGCTAAGGTGGAGATCCAGTTCTTCTGGAATATGGGACTGGAATTTGGCAGACTGAAGAACCACATTTTATGTTATTCATGACTTATTTCCCTGAAGAGCTTATCATTCTTCAGACCAATCCCCAATAGCTAGAACTCTCCTAGGACTCCACAGCTCATATATGGGGCACGGTTTAGAGACAGACTTTCTAAGATCTTGCTTACATTCGCTTTATGATCATTCTCTAGTTGTCCCTGGTACAAATATTTTGTGTCTCTTCACTAGACCATGGGAACTCTTCAAAGGTAAACATGTCTTCCACTTCTTTGTAACCTAGCAAGAGATTTGGGATAATGTTGGGGATACAGAAGGTATCTAGTAAATAATTAAAATTGGGATAACAGAGTGGAAAAATAAACGATCCCAAAACTACATGAGGATAATTGTTGCTGAAAGGAATCTAGGTCAGAATGGACTATCAGGTGATAAACAGTTACAAGCTACATGCAGTCTGTAGGAGTGAAAAATGAGGCTGATTACTGATTTCATGCTGGTGTGTGTGTCTAAAAAAAAATATGTACCGAAATACCCTTTTCACATGGAGGGCACATGAATACAAATCCTAAAGCCTGCCAGAGTTTGCAGTTCTGTCTCTGATTCTCAAAATCTCTACTCAAAAAGAGTCAACCCATCTCAATTACCATTCCTGATTGTTACACACTATTAAACTTAGATGAATAAGACCTATGATGAATGATTCAATCAATAAACATTAAGTAACCAGTTTATTCTGAAGAAAAGAACACTACAGGGGTACTTGATAACAGTCTTTCAATGCCTGAGAGTTTATTTCATCAAGGGCAATGACAAAAATGATCTTCACTAGCTTATACTGTACCAAGAGGGATTTCAATGCTATATAACTAAAAACTTCTAGTTGTCCAACTAAAAGCCTCTTAACAGAAAATATTATTGAAACAGGTGACTAAAGAAACAAATCAATTAATCAGCAAATGTTTAAGTGCTTGCTCTGTTCCAGACATTGCACTAAATCTTGGGGATACAAAGATAAAACTGAAATAGTCCCTGCCCTCAAGGAGGTTATGATGGAGACAATGTAAACATATCTATGTATGTGTATGCACACACACACATATACTATAAAATAAATACAAGGTAATTATTCAAGGCTTTAGGGGGATTATGCAAGGTTTCACAGAAAAAGTGGTGTTTAACTGAGTTCTGAAAGAAAACAGGACTTCCAAGGGGCAGTGGTGAAGAGGAGCAGCCTTCCAGGGATGGGAGACAAAGCATAAAGTCAGGAAATAAATGTCATGTGTGAGAAATAGCAAGTGGGCCGGTATGGCTGAATTATAGGATGGGGGGAAGGGAGTGAAGTGTAAGAAGACTGGAAAGGCAAGAATGAACCTTGAGTCCTCTAGGAAGCTTCAAAAGGAAAAGAGACAAACAGCCCCATGACTGGCATAGTGAAGTGTAGCCTTGCTCAGACTCTCAAAGAAGGCCCACTAAGTGAGGTTTGGTCTGCCCTGTGATTTTACCATTTAATGATCGTCTTACCACTTACGCAGTATGCTGGTTATATCAGTATAACAATTTATCACAACCTGGGACAAGAGGTGTTCCCGCTGGAGCCTATCATTATCTATTTTCATGAATTTCAGGCTGGGTTTAATTGACATTCCACCCTTACACATCACACAGGTGAAGGGCAGTCATGTGTCTCACAACGGCCCCTTACCATTGCGTAAGGTTTGCTTGCTGACTCTGAAGGACAGTGTCTGTGGTGACTCCATGGGCATCATTTCAGTCAAGCACATCCCACATGTCCTCAGGTGCCATGCTCCTTTTCAGAAAGTTTTCCTTCTAGAGCCTGCAGCTAGGTGGCACAGTGGACAGAGCACTGGGTCTGGAGTCAAGAAGACCTATGCCCCTGGGCAAGTTACTTAACCTTCATTTGATTTAGTTTCCTCAATTGTAAAATGGGGATGATTATATTAGCACCTGCCTCACAGGGCTGTTGTGAGAATCCAATGAGATAATATTTGTAAAGTGCTTAGCACAGTATCTAGCATATAGTAGGTGTTATATAGAAATGCGATTATCATTATCATGTTAATAACAATAACAGAAATAATATTTGATGGAAAATATAAAGAGATTTCAGAGCCTGCATATGCCTGCAATAGGTGGCCATCAATGTAATGGCAAGGACCAAAGGTGAAAAGGTTGAACTATCAAGGAATACCTCTATGAATAAGGTATCAAGCACCACCACATCAGAAGTGTCTTGAAAGAACTATTAAAAATCTATGGAGGGGCGGCTAGGTAGCACAGTCAGTAGAGTGCCGGCCCTGGAGTCAGAAGGACCTGAGTTCGGATCCGGCCTCAGACATTTAAAGTACACACAAACAGAAACCTAGCCCTGTGACCTTGGGCAAGTTACTTACCCCCAACTGCCCTCCAAAAAGCCAAAAAAAAAAAAATCTATGGAAAGTTATTGGAAGATTGTTACTGTCTAGATGGTAAGCACAGGAGAACCCTTGACCACCATATTTCCCAATTAAAAGGCAACAACAGCAACACATAAAAAGGAAGCAAAGACACATCAAAAATTCTAGATTCCCTTAATCAAAAATTATAAACAAAGAATGAAAGCTTAAGATGATACAAAGAGTCAACAAAGAACAAAACAAACAATTCAACAGATGTAAAAAAAATCTTGCTACAGACACTTATGAAGTAAAAAATCAGAATTGAGTAAAAGCCCCTACAAGAAGTGAGATGCAGAAAATTTTGGATAACAAATCTGATTGCAAGAAGTCCAACACAATAGTTGGAACTCGATCAAATAGGAAATAGAAAACTTATACATTATTAATACAAGAACCAACAGAACAGTTACATCAAGAAAGGTGACAAACTACCTTCTTTGCAAAACCATAAAGTAGTGGGGCAAGATATAATCCTTGATTATTGGCTCAAATGCTTTACACTGGTACATAAATTAACTGCAAAGCATTTTATCAGTTTCCTTTTATATGTATGCTCCATACCGTCTTTCTTAACAGAAGAAATCATATAGCTATTACCAAAAGATAAGAACACTAGTGACTCCATCAATTAAAGGACAATTATGTGTTTGAAGTCCGTATTACTTTTAAAAAGCTTATGAACACTTTAAAGAAAACAATAAATTGACTGAGAAGCAAAAAACGGTATGCCAAAATGTCCCAAACATGTAAAAGAACAATTTATTGATTCAATAATTACTGAACAAGTTACCCAAAAGCACTGCCACATTTTTTACTACTTTTATTAATTATTGCAAAGACTTTTATTCAATTTCGCACCTATCATTTATTCATATATTGCAAATATATAAAAGAAACCTAAGTATAGTGAAAACACTGAAATATTTGATGTCCACATGAAAAATTGTTCTCTATTTAAAGCATATCACCAATAAAATTATGTTAAGTCATAAAACAAGGCATTTTTTTAAAAGAAAGACAGTTTGAGTACAGTATGGTTGAGTATGGCTTCCAATTCAAAGAGGATGATACCAAAATAGCAAATCAAACATGATGTATATGGATGATATATCAGACTATACAGCTCCACCAAAAATACATTAAACAACTTCTGTATCTTGTGTATGTTTTCTTTAATAATATCAAAATCAGTTGGACTCAATAATTATGTAATCTTCACATATACCAAGGAAAGATAGAAAGTGGAGGCTGTGAACCTGAATCCATGTTGAGATGAGGAAATCTGAGCCCAGAGAGGTTAAGTGAATCATTATTAAGTGTCTGAGATAGGACTTGATGCCAGCTTTTCCTAACCCTTAAGTCCAGAACTCTATTCACTACATAATGCTGAACTTAGGATCTAACACTGCCCCCTCCACCACACCTATGTAATGATAGAAACTTCCCCACCAAAAAAGGATGTCAAGATTGGTAGATATTTTTAGAGCACATGATAAAAAACCTTCAGAAATACTTTTGAAATAAACATATTGCCACTTCACTGTATAATGTAAAGGCTGGTATAGGTTCCCAGCATTGGATTTACTGAACATGGGTTTAGTGGCTCGATTTCTTCTCAAAGACCAAATCTTAAACTCAATTTACTAAGGGGCTCATAGATAGGAAGATAGGTCTCTGCCCAAACACTTCTTAATGGCTATTTTTTGGGCCCTTCCAGCTCAAAAGAATGTAAATAGTAACAATTTCTCTTTTGGTCAGCAACCCTGAGAGTCTTCCCCTCCTATTTTAAATTTTTTATCATTAGTAAAAAAGGAACCATCCCTTGATTCACTTCTTAAAGAGGCCTATTCCTTAAATGGCTGTTACCCACTCAAAGTGAGAATCCGAAAAGACCTTAGTTTTTAAGCTTTTAAGCCCTTTTAAGGACCAGGGTCCTTAAATTTATTGCATCCTGGGTTATCTCAAGTCGTCCTGATGAAATATCTAGTCACTGGACCCAGATGGCTCTGGAAGAGAAAGGGAGGCTAGTGATCTTGCACAGCCCTCTCTCACTCAAATCAGTCAATAGCAAGTCATGTCATCATCTCCCCAATGTCGTCCCCTTTGAGAATGAAGGACAAACACAATACTGAATGTAACCATAAGTGGCTTACTTCTATATTTGAGCTTATGAAATTGTTAATATGAAATAATGAAACAAAAGCCCCTCCATGGGTAGTATACACATGAACTTATCCAAGAATATGTCATTAAAGAAATGACGAACAAATAACTAAGTCATGTAGATTTGTTTATAGAAATAGAGGGGTTTATAACGGCATTTCAGAACCAGATTATCACCTAAATGTTGATGGAAATGGTAGAAATTGTACAATTAACTGCAAGCTGAAAAAATTTACCACCTACTAAATACCTAGCAAGACACAACCTGGTAGATATACCAAAAGTTCTCTTTCATAAAGAGATAAGAAATACCCATACTACTAATATAGACTTTAGAATAGCCTTGAGAATTCAACAAGCTAGACTATCATCACAGACAGAACTATTGCCTACAATTAGACATAAAATTGATTCCTAAAAGATGTTTAAAAAGGTTGCCATACAAAAATCCAATAATTTCCAAGCTACATGGAATGAAAACCATAATGTCTCACTATATATTTCTGAAAAAAAATCAAAATCATAAGAGAACAAGATGACAAACATATTTCCATTGTCTTGTTTGCATTGGCGTTGTCCTGAAGATGCTTTCAGTGAACCTACAGGTGGTAAGATTATTTATTGACACTTTTTTTTTTGCTTTTTTTTGGAAGGCAATTGGGGTTAAGTAACTTGCCCAAGGTCACACGGCTAGGTTTTTGTTTGTGCATTAAGTGTCTGAGGCCGGATCCAAACTCGGGTCCTTCTGACTCCAGGGCTCACTGCGCCACCTAGCCGCCCTGACACTTTTATTAAATGACAAAAAAAAACCCCACTTATTTTATATATTTGTGTAATATAGTCATAGAACACTAAACACAGGGTGTCTTGAAAGTCTTAGTGCAACTATATAGGCTGTCTAAAAAAAGAATGAAAGTAGGAGAGTGAATTTTCCTATGACCATTAATAACTGAATTCCATCAAAAATGCTCTTCCTACTAACCTCTCCCTCTTAGAATTCCTGGTTTCCCTCAAAACTCAATTCAAACATCTCCTTCTGTATGAAGCCTTTCTTGATCCCCACAATATGTGCCCTCTCTTCCAAAATCATGTTTTAACCATTTTGCATGTGCACATATACAGGTATACCTCAGATTGTGGGTTTGGTTCTAGACCACACACTAAATTTTTTATTTCCCAGTGCTTATAAGAATTATGTTTATGTTATATTGTACTCTATTAAGTGTATAATAATATTATGCCTAATATGTATCTCAATTTTAAAATAATTTATGCTAAAAATGCACTTTTAATTTTCTTTAAAAACTTTTCCTTTGCATTCACAACTTGATTCTTGTTTGGTGCAAGAGGCCTAGCTCTCGGTCTATCTCAGCTTTTTACATGCCTTCCTCACTAAGCTTAATCATTTCTAGCTTTTGATTTAAAGTGAGAGACCTGTGAATCTTTCTTTCTCTTGAATACTCAGAGGTCATTGTAGGGTTATTAATTGTCCTAAGTTCAATATTGTTGTGTCTTAAGGAATAGGGAGGTGGGAGAAGACAGAGAGAGGGGACAGCCAATTGGTAGAGCAGTCAGAACACATAACATTTATTGGTTAAGTTCGATGTCTTGTATGTCTATATGTAGATGTCTAAGGGGTGCTTTGTGGGACTCAGCAGAGGAAAAGCTCAGATATCTTACTCTCTTGAGCTCCTACCTATTATTCATAGCACCATGCTTATATATATGATTATATGTGTATATATTAGAGCAAGTGGTATGAAATGGAGAATCAGTTTCATATAGAACTTCCTGTTTGTGTTATCTTCTGTGAATAGAAATGTTATTTTTTGGTGTTTAAGTTAAGAATAAAAATTGTTTTCAAAAGAAAAGAAATAAAGTCGAAAAGGTGGGAATCATACTGTGAAATGCCTCATACGTCAGGCCTAAGGAGGCTGGCTTTTTAATCCCATGAATTTTTCAGGGCATGAACTCTTTCATATTTTTCTTCATATTCCCAGCAATCAGTACAGTGCCTGGCACACATTAATAAATGCTTGTTGATTGAGGGATTGAAATGGAGTGTCAGATTCTCCCATCATCTACTTTGGTAGCACCTAATATGCTCCTGGGCATGTAGGGGTAAGCACGTAGAGTAAATGATAGTTGACTCAATTTTCCATTAGTCCCTGATAATAAAAATGCATTTTCATAGCTCTGATTAACCAACCTGCAAGGCAAAGAGACATACTGATATCAAAATTTAAGTTTAAGGAAAAAAATACTTAATCCAGTTTGCCTACTTCTGATTATAGACCAATATTAAAATTCCATTTTTTTTAAAACAAATGCTTTATTAACTTCTGTTTTACATCATTCATTTCCGCCAGATTTTGAGTTACAATCATTTTCCCCCCATTGTTCCCCTACCCAACCTCCCAGAATAGCAGTCCCACAAGATATCGCTTCCTCCAATCTGCTCTCTCCCATACCTTCTCCCATACCCCCATCGACTTTTCCATTAGAGGAAGGTGAATCTTTGTGTCCCAATGCCTGCACATCTTATCTCCCAATTACAAGCAAAAGAGTATTAATAATAGTATTTATATATATTTGAAACATTTAATGTTAAGACCTCGAATTTCAGATCCATTTCCTTCCTCCCTTGTCACCCATTCCCTCTGGGGAGATAAGTAATTCAGTATATGTTGTACATGTCTAGCTATGCAAAACATTATCATAGTAGATATATTGTACAAGGCTGCTTATAATTCCCTCCCACTCATCCCACCCCCCACCTGGTCCATTCCCTACATGATCCTGTCCTTCTTCTATAGTGGGTACTTCCAACCTCCCCTCCCCCCAAGGATGCCCATCCATCATCCCTCCTCTCATCCCCCTTCCCCTATTCTGCTGCAGGTTGAGATATCCCATTTAGTATGTATGTCATTCTCTCCCTGAACCAAATTCAATGAGAATGTGGTTTTGCCTTTTTTGCCTTCCTATTCTCCCCCTCCCTTGCAAACACTTCCCCTTGCTTCTTCTACATAAGATAGTTTACCCTACCCTGTCTCTCCCCATCTCCTCTTGCCACTCTCCTCTCTCACCTCATAATTTCATCCCTTGAGTATTCTCCCTTCCCAACAAATTCAACCTATGCCCTCTATCCATATATAACTGTAACCATATACACATACATTCACATATGTATTCATATAACCACACACCCTTCTTCCATTATTTTCATAGTGAGAAAGATATCATCAGTCACAGTTATTACTTTTCCATATAGGAATGTAAATAGTTTAACTTTGATAAGTTCCTTTTGATTTCTTTTCCCTGATTACCTTCTGAGGCATCTCTTCCTTCTTGTGTCTGGATGTCAAATTTTCTATTCAACTCTGGTTTTTTCATCAAGAATGCTTGAAAGTCCTCTATTCCACTGAATGACCATATTTTCCCCTGAAAAAAAATACTCAGTTTTGCTGGGTAGGTGACCCTTGGGTTCATTCCCAGATCTTTTGCCCTCTGGAATATCATATTCCATGCCCTTCGATCCCTCAGTGTAGAAGCTGCCAGGTCCTGGGCTATTCTGATTGTGTTTCCACAATATTGAAATTGTTTCTTCCTGGCTGCTTGTAGTATTTTCTCCTTGATCTGGGGATTCTGGAACCTGGCTATAATATTCCTGGGAGTTTTCTTTTTGGGATCTTTTTCAGGAGGTGATCGGTGGATTCTTTCAACCTCTATTTTGCCCTCTGGATCTAAAACATCAGGGCAACTTTCCTTGAGAATTTCTTGAAGGGTGATTTCTAGGTTCTTTCTTTGATCATGGCTTTCAGTAGTCCAATAATTTTTAAATTGTCTCTCCTGGATCTATTTTCCAGGTCAGTGGTTTTTCCCATGAGATATTTCACATTGCCTTCTAATCTTTCATTTGTTTGGATCTGCTTAACAGCATCTTGATTTCTCATAAAGTCACTAGCTTCCATTTGCTCCAGTCTAACTCTGAAGGAATGAATCTCCTCAGTGAACTTTT
Organism: Gymnobelideus leadbeateri; assembly: GCA_011680675.1. NCBI lineage: Eukaryota > Metazoa > Chordata > Mammalia > Diprotodontia > Petauridae > Gymnobelideus > Gymnobelideus leadbeateri. Next base: position 171,100 of record WOXC01008159.1, on the reverse strand, counting down.
GAGATTCTTTTTCCATCTGGCAAATTGACTTTTTAAGGCATTCTTCTCCTCATTGCCCTTTTGGGCCTCCTTTGCCATTTGAGTTAGTCTATTTTTTAAGGTGTTGTTTTCCTCAGTCAGGCTGTTGACCCTCATTTCATACTTTTCCTGCATCCTTCTCATTTCTCTTTCTAATTTTTCCTCCACTTCTCTTATTTGATTGTTAAAGTCCTTCTTAAGGTCCTCTATGGCCTGCAACCCACTCATGTTTTCCCCTGGGGCTTTTGGAGCAGGACTTCTGAACTCACAGTCCTTTTCCTGCTCTATGCCCCCAAAATAGGAGTCTAGGGTTGCATTTTTCTGTTTCCTTTGCCTTGGCATGTTGCCACTTAATTACTTGACTTTTGGGCTTGTTGCCACACTATGGCTTTAAGGCCAGATAAAGGAATTTTCGTCCCGAACGTGTGGGGGGCAACTTCCGTTTCTGGCAAGCTGTAAACCCACCCACAACTTCCACCCTAGATCACAATCCAGATCCAGGGAGGTTAAAGCAAGAGCAATTACCCCCCAAGACTGATCGCTTGATCTCCCTACAGTTCGCAGGCCAGGAGCTGGAGCTGCCTCTGAAAACTACAAAATGGCGTGTCTCCTCAGCAGCTTCTAGCCCCCAGGGGAGGGAGCCAACGCATTCCCCAAATACTGGTCCCAAAGTCCATAGGACGCTAACCTCTTACTTTGTCCTAGGCATGTCTATGTTGATAATTCTGGAGTCGCCACAGCTGCTGGTGTTCTGGGGTTCCTCCAGCTGGCTGCTGGCCCTGCCGCCCTGGGGCTAAAACCTCGGCTCACAAGGACCTGGGCTTCGCTGGGCTCCGCTCCCTGTGCTCTGCAGACCGCTGTGCTCGTCCTTCCTGCAGGGCTGCTGGGCTGTCCTCAGTGGGAGGTTAGCTTCTCTGTGTCGTTCTGTGGGTGCTGTGGCTCCAGAAGTTGTTCAGAGTCCCCTTTTACATAGTTTGGGGGGAATCTGGGGGCGGAGTGGCTTGGATGAGCTGTTTCTACTCTGCCATCTTGGCTCCGCCCCCTAAAATTCCATTTTTTGAAAGCACACCTAACCCAAATTCAGAGCTCCTGAATATTCAAACTATAATTCCCTTCAATAAGTATTGATAATTAATAACTGGTTTCCTCTGAGAGCATAAATACAGTGAGTGGTAAGAAGGATAAAAATGCATGAAGAGTCACAACCAACCTGAGGGTGAGAAAGAAACCTACTAAATTTCCATGCACAATTCTTATTCCCTTCAATAAAGAAAAGCCTATCTATCATTAAAAGGGAAAAGTGAATGAGTAAGTTAGTAAATAATTTATTAAGCATTTACTATATGCCAGACACTGTACTAAGTGATAAGGATACAAAGAAAGACAAAAACACAGTCCCTATCCTCAAGCAGCTTCTATTATAATGGAGGAGAAAACATGTGAGACAACTATGTACATACAAGATAACTACAATGTAAATGGAAGGTAATCTTAGAAGGAAGGCACTAGGAGGAAGGGAGACTGGAAAAGGCCTCTTGTAGAAGATGGAATTTGAGTTAAGTCTTGAAGGAGGTCTGTGAAACCTAGAGACAAAAGTGTGGAGAGGGAGCATTCTAAACATAAAGGAATGACCAGGAAAATACACAGAGTCCCTCAGCAAGAAGCTTGCCTGTACCCATCCAGGAGCGACCCTTTTTGATCCTGCTACCTAAATTCCAAAGCTCTGCTTGAGGAGCCCAATAGAAAGCTGGAGATGTGATCATGGAGATCAGGAAGGATGTCAAGCATAGATATATAGATTTGGAAGTCACATGAATAAAGATGATAGTTAAAGCTATAGGAGCTGCTGAGGTTACCAAGTGAAAGTATAGAGGGAGATAAGGAGACAGACTAGGATAGTACCTTGGGGAACATTCGAAGTTGGGTGTATGATGTGGATGAAAAAACAGCAAAAGAGACCAAGGAGCAGTCAAACAGGTAGGAAAAAATCTAGAAAAGAGTAGTGTCATGAAAACTTAGAGAGAAGATAATAACTAAGATGAGAGGGTGATTGACAGTATTAAAAACTTCAGGACATCAAGAAAGAGAAAGACTGAGAAATGGCAATTAGATTTGGCAATTAAGAGATTGGGGGTGGTCAGATCAAATTAGTGTTTTTTAAAGATCAGGGAGACATGGATGTGTTCACAGAAAACAGGGAAGCAGAAGACAGAGATTAAATATTAGCGAGAGAGTAGGAATAATGATGGGGCAATTTACTGGAGAAGATGGAATGAAATGGGATTGACTACATGTAGAGAATTTGTCTTGGCAAGGAAAAGTCACCTTTTGGGGGTAAGACAATGAAAAAAGGCACACTAGGGAAAGATATCTGAGTGATGTAATAAGGGAAGAAGGGGAGAAAAGGAAGGTCTTGGTGAATGTCCTCAATTTTTATGGTTAAGTATAAGGCAAGGTTCTCAACTTGGTTCTCAAGATGATGAAGGAGTGCCATGTGAGGCTTGAGGAGGGATTTTTGGAATAGTATATAGAATAGTGAATCAATTAGGAAAGAGTAAAAATATTGCTGTGCTACAGCAAAGGCCCCATTAAGATAATTTAACATCAATTTGACATGGACCCAGTCAGCATGGTTTCATGCTTTTCTCCAGCTCTGTTCAACAGCATAAGAACAGAAGTCAAGGTGGCAGATGGTGGGCAAAGTACAAGGCATCATTGGCAACAGGAGAAGGGGCAAGAAATTAAAGTGTAAATGAGTATCATGTTGAACTAGTACAAATTAGCTCAAGATAGGAAAGGAGGAGAGATCTGCCAGTGCATGAATGAGGTCCCAGGAAAGAACCAAGCCATAGAGGGCTAGAGGTTCCAGTGAGGAAGAAGAATGGAGTTGGGGCCAGAAGACAGAGGAAAAAAATTGAAAGACAAAAGATTATAAGCAGATCAAATGAATTTCAGAGTTCATGAATATGGAAGTGGGATACACTTGGATGAGGCAAGATCCACGGGATGATCATCTCTTTATGTAAATGAAATGGAGTGGAAGTGTAGGTCATAGGTATTGAGCAGAGTGAGGAACCAGGAAGTTAGGACATTTTAGGGAGATGAAATAATGTTGAAATCCCCAAGGAGGAACTGAGGAAGAGAAAAAGACTTCATTATGAATTAGTCATTTAGCTCATTGAGGAAGGAAAGAGAATGCCTTGTAGATACGTAGAAAATTTATAAGGAAGAGAGGTTCCTATAACTTTGAATTAGGTGTGCAGAAATTTGACTGGGTGATAAATCTGGATCTCCTCCTCAAAGGAGAAGTTGCTGAGTAGTGGTGGTAGAAACAAAGCCTGAAAACGGTAATAGGGAACAAGGGATACAACAATTCCCCTAACAGGACCAGTAAGTGAAAGTGCAGACAAGTCCTGAAAAGGATGGCTAGGGAATGCAGTGGCAAGGAGGAGTTAGGACTCAGTGAGAGTCAGAAGATGCAGGAAATGAGAAAGCAAAAAGTTTAAAATGAACGTAAATACATTAATTATGGAAAAGGCATTCCACAGAACACAGTTGAAGGGGCAAGCAGATCTGTCTTGTGACACTGGGGTGGCAAGGGGTTACAAGAGATGGTAAGGTTGAGGAAGCTAGGAATAAGGGAAAGGGCAGTGTGGAGTGAGGCATAATGCCAGTGGTTTGGAATCCCTGAGTTTGGGACAATATATGGGGGTGGAAGTATGCTCACCACTGAAGAATAAGTCCAGGCAGAGTATCAGTGGCAGTAGAGATGTTCTCTGAATAAAGTAAGTGATAAGACTTCTTCAAGGCCTTCCCTTTCGGTCCAACTCCATAACAAGTAATGATGATGCCCTGTGAGGCCCAGGAAGCCCTCAGGAAAGCAGGCAGGGACATGCAAAGGTACAGCCCAAGGAGTCTGGACAAAAGACAGGAGCTGGCAGTTTAAGGTAGGTCTGATCTGGGATGACCTCTGGAGGGCTGGACAAAGCTCTAGGGTGACAGAGGTCCCTATTCAGATGGCAAGGATCAGGAAGGCCCTGGAGAAAAGAAAAAAGCCCTGAGGCAGGTAGTATGAATGGGGGTTGACTGCAGGGGTCACTGGAAAAGCCCTGGAGCAAAGAGGCCAGAGGCAGGTGTCCTAGATCTAAAATTGGGTGACCTGGATCTACAGTTCATGCAGTACTTGATGGGAAGAGACCTTTTCTTTTTTTTTAAATAAACAATTGGGGGGCAGCTAGGTGGCGCAGTGAGTAGAGCGCTGGCCCTGGAGTCAGAAGGATCTGAGTTCGGATCTGGCCTCAGACACTTAACCCACACAAACAAAAACCTAGCCGTGTGACCTTGGGCAAGTTACTTAACCCCAATTGCCCCAAAAGGGGCGGCTAGGTGGCACAGTGAGTAAGAGCACCGGCCTCGGAATTGGGATGACCCGAGATCAAATCCGGCCTCAGAAAATGAGCACCCACACATAAATAATGACTAGCCGTGTAAACTTGAGCAAGTTACTTAACCCCAATTGCTTAAATAAATAAATAAACAATTGGGGTTAAGTAATTTGCTCAAGGTTACATGGCCAGTTATTTTTGTGTGGGTGTTAAGTCTGAGGCCGGAACTGATCCCAATCCCAGGTCCTCCTAACTCTGGGGCCGGTGCTCTTACTCACTGCACCACCTAGCCACCACAGGGAAGAGACTTTTTCATGTTTACTTCCCTTACCTTTATATTAGAGTGCAAATGAAATACAAAATCAATATCCAGCAATTCTTTATTCTATAAATGTTGCTGGATCAAATTGAAAAATTACATGTGGTAGCTTCGCTCACAACTTTTGGAGTTGGGAGCTGGTAATGTCTAATACATCAAACAAGAAACCAAAAACGATATCTCAAAAATTGCTCTAGAGAAGGTTTCCTTATAGTAATGAGTGATTATAATTAATAATATCTAAGAACAAGAATGAAAAACCTGCATTACTTTGCCACATTCAAGAAAGCAATTAATTTCAAATAAAATAATTTTTAAATTTCACTGTGAAAAGTTGTAATAGTTTTTTTAAGGGTAAAAATTTCCCCTAAATATATATATTCCTTATACCACTTCAAGATTCAGAAATCTTCAGTAGCAACTTGAGGAATGACCATGAAGACATCTCTCATAGTGCTACAAAGAAGTTATTCGTTAAAAGTTTAAGTATTTCTGCAGAACTATAGCCAAACAAAATAGTACAGGAGACAGGATAGTTTTCTGAACAATAAAAACTGATCAAGGTCTCAAAGTTAAGAAAAAATATATATAGTCTTAAAAATCATGGCAATGCTAACTACCATTCGTATACTGGGCAGCATTCTCTGCTGTCCTACCTATGGCTACCTCAAGCCAATCTGCCAGGACCAATGGCAACCATCCCCAAGCACTACTACAATTCTCTTTAATAATCCCCCAGAGACAGGGTGGCTAGGTCTCGTAGAGAATAGAGCACCAGCCCTAGAGTCAGGAGGACCTGAGGTCAAATCTGGCCTCAGACATAACACAAAAAACTAGCTGTGTGACCTTGGGCAAATCACTTAACCCCAACTGCCCTCCAAAAAGCAATAAATAAATAAATAATCCCCAGAGACTAAATGATGGTGAAGATGAGGGCAGAACTCACAATTCCAGGGAAAGAAGAAGATAAATGGAAATTGTCTCATACTTTAAACATAGGAATTGGGGAGGTTTGAATCCATTGTCTAATAGTCAGTTAGTTAGTAAGCAAGTATTTGTTGCATGCTTACTATATGCTAGACATGCTACTATACACTGAGGATACAAGGTCTCTGCACACAAGAAACTCAAGTTCTTGAGAAGAAAACATGTAGGGGCGGCTAGGTGGCGCAGTGAGTAGAGTGCCGGCCCTGGAGTCAGAAGGACCTGAGTTCAGATCCGGCCTCAGACACTTAACACACACACAGACAAAAACCTAGCTGTGTGACCTTGGGCAAGTTACTGAACCCCAACTGCCCTCCAAAAAGAAAAAAAAAGTATGTAAACAACCACATTCATATAAAAAATACACAAAGGTAAATGGAAGGTAACCTCAGAGGAAAGGTACTAGTGGTGGTGAGGGGTACAGAGGCCCTACCAGGCCTCCTGCAGAAGGCAGAATTTGAGCTGAATCTTAACTAAGCCAGAGCACCGTGGAGGCAAAGAGAACAGCCAGTGAAAAGACATGAAGGCCCGAGATGGAGTATCATGTGTAAGGAACAGTGAGAAGGCCAATGTAGTAGTGGACTGGAAACGTTTAGGTGGCATAGTGGATAGAGCACAGTTCTTGGAATTAGGAAAACCTGAGTTCAAATCCTGCTTTAGCCTCTTACTAACTATATAACCCTGGGCAAGTCACTTAACCTCTGTATTTCAGTTCCCTCATCTATAAAATAGCAATAATAATAATAATACTCACCTCAAAGAGCTGTTGTGAGAATAAGATAAGTTAACACATGTAAATGCTTTAAGAACATTAAAGCATGATCGAAGTCTCATCATTGTTGTGTGAAGTGTATAGCAGGGAGGAACAAAGATGGCTGCAAAGACAGGAAGGGGTCGTGGTGCAGGGACACAAATGAGCAAGAAGCGGTAGCAGGGAGTATGACTACTATTCGAAAGGAACTTAGCACCATGTCAGCTCACAGAAACACTGAATCTGAAGTTTAAGTATGTTAGAAGGGTAGGTGAGCACCTTTCTAAGTCCTGCTCCCCTCTCCCAGTCTTTTATTACCCTAGGCAAAACCAAAGGGGTGAGTTTGCCACAAGACCTTTTGTATCACTATCACACATCTCATGGGATCTCCAAGCACCTTTTCAATTTCTCAGACAGAAATTCATCACTCCCATGTAAGTGACAGAGAAACTAAAACACAAAAGCAGGAAAAAGTGATGCTACCATGGATGTGGGATTAGAATCAGACTTCTTCCACATCCCAGTGTTTTCTGTATCCAGTCTTTGAGATGAGCAGTAACAATGGCCTTCTTGTGATTTAGTTCCAGATCACAAGGTGCATATGACATCCTAGGAGCTGTGACCCTGAATTCTAGGAGTTTCATAGCTTAAGGTAGCATAACAGATATTACATCCCAAATATTCAGAATGGTAGGCACACAGTACACAGACTCACACATACACCCCTCCATACAATCACATAACTTTAATCTTTGTAATGTGTTTCAGTCTTTATTTTAATCTTTACATTTGTTGGTTTGTTTTCCTTTTTCTTTTTGGAGGGGGAAGGCAGGGCAATTGGGGTTAAGTGACTTGCCCAAGATCACATGACTAGTAAGTGTGTCAAGTGTCTGAGGCCAGATTTCAACTCAGGTCCTCCTGACTCCAGAGCCAGTGCTCTACTCATTGCACCACCTAGCTGCCCCAGTTGGTTTGTTTTCCAATGTGATAAGAATTTAAATGGATAAAAGATAAAAAGGCAAATATTAGGTAAATAATATTTATGAATATTATAAATGAGGTAAATAATAGGCAGTCATTATCCAGGCTAAAATCAAACTATGCCCCCTAGCCATGACAACTCCGCTACCATGATTAAAAAAGAATGTAAGCTGTCTCTTTGTAATTGGGATTAATGTTGAGGATCCAGATATTTTAGCTGTGATGTCTACAAACATAAAATATGGCATGTCATTTTAATGGCATACCATCGCATTATTTAAAAATGATAAGTATATATGGGGCAGCTATGTGGCACAGTAAGTAGAGTGCTGGCCCTGGAGTCAGAAGGACCTGAGTTCAGTTCCAGCCTCAGACACTTAATGCACACACAAACAATAACCTAGCTGTGTGACCTTGGGCAAGTTACTTAACCCCAACTGCCCTCCAAAAAGAAAAAAAATGATAAGCATAAAGAATACAAAGGTAGCTCAGTGGATAGAGCACTGGGCCTGGAGTCAGGAAGACCTAGATTCAAATCTGGCCTCAGACACTAGCTGTGTGACCCTGGGAAAGTCACAACCTCTGTTTGCTTTGATCTACTGGAGAAGGAAATGACAAACCACTCTAGTATCTTTGCCAAGAAAACTTCATGGACAGTATTGGTATGTTATGGTTTATAAAGAATCAGATACAACTTGTACCACAATAAAAAGAATATGAAGAAATACAGGAAGACATATAAAGCAATACAGAGGGGAAAAAAAGGACTAGAGTACAACATACTGACTACAATTTCAACATTTCAAGTATCTGTAATTTGTCAGTATGAATAAGCCTTCCATCCGCTGTTTTAGACTGTAAACTCTCTACATCTTACTAGATGGTTTTCAAGGGTTACTCTGACTGAAAATTTTCAGAAAATTTGTATTCATCACTCTATAACCAACACAGTGATAAGTCCTCCCAATCTTAGGTAGAATGGTCTTGAGTTGACAGGCTGGTACTTGAAGCCTTTTGAGCTTCATAGCACTTGTTAGAGCTAGTGCTTTAGGCTGCCACAGCCTTTGAACCAAGGGCTGTCTTCATACCACACAGAGGTTCCAGGCCCAAGTGGACAGTACCTGACTAGAAATTTTTTTAAAAAGAACATTAAAATTTTAAGTTGCGTAGACAGAAAAGAGATTGGAAGGGAAAAGAATAAATAAATTGCTTCTATTAAAATTTTATTTAAATGAATATTTTTATTTTGTCAAAATATAAATAATTTGGACTTGGGGTCTTATTTAATAGAGTATGTATTCAGAGCCGTAAAGGAGTTTATGCCATTTATGTTCAACCTCTTCATTTTACAGATGAGGAAATTGATGTCTGAAGCAGTTAAGTGACTTGCCCCAAGATATATAAGTAAGAGTCAGGAATTGAATCCAAGTTCCAGGCTCCTTCCACTGTACCATTCTGGGGCTTTATTTTTCCATTTTGTTTATTTTATTTATTTATATTTTATATTTTGTTTGAATATTTGTTGAAATTGTTACTGAAATTGTAAGAAAATTATTTTAAAAAATATATGGGCTCAGTGTTAAAAAGTCTGTTGTCACCATATTAGTCTTTGAAATACACTCTAACAATCTAATATAATAATGTAACAATTTAATAATCACTCTCAGTAATATTACTTCAGTATACCAAGGATGATATATGTACCTATGTATATATAAAATTATAAGAAAGAGCACAAGAAAATATCCAAGAACTGATTTCTACTTTTCTACAAGTCACAGTGACATTTCCAAAGTATAAGAAAATATACTTAGCCTTAGGACAGAAAGTCTGGTGAAAAGTGAAGAGAGGGCTAGAGAAACCTGGGTTCAAATACTGGCTTAGGAACTTATTATCTCTATAACCCCAGGCAAGTTACTTAGCCACTCTAGGTCTCAGTTTCCTCATCTGCAAAATGAGGATGAGAATTCATTATTACCCTACTTACATCATAAGGAAATGTGAATTACTATAATTATGAATAATACAATATCTAACAATTGGGAAATTTTATATTAGCATCTCACCACCAGAACTTTCACCTTTTCTCCTTCTGCTGACTTTGGGACAAAAAGGCATTTGGGTGAGAGTATTAGCTTAGGAAATAGAGCTGCTATTAAAATGCTCAACCTCTTGGCTATAAATCTATAACCAACAAAAAAAGAATACCTGCAGCCTTTGACAGAACAAGAACTATGGCCTTAGGGTTAGAATCTAACCCACTGCTAAACAAGAACTAGGGCCTTAGGGTTAGAATCTGACCAAGTCCCAACTTTTATGGAGATCTAGGAAATGAGTTACATGAGCTTTATTTGATACAACTGCCAGATACAGACTGGAGGCCAGCTTTCTATTTCTGTTCCAGCTCTGGCTCATAACCACATGAGCACAATCCCATATGCCCCACAAGATGCCTTGTCTCAACCCATCCTACCCACTTCATGATTTCTGTTCTGAAGAGAAAGTTTTTAATTTTGGGGTCATTTGCAAGTAGTAGGAAGGATAAGAAGATTTATTTGGCTCACAAGAGACATGGCACATCTGACCATTGAGTCTGAGCCATCATTTTCTAAGCGTTTAAGCCAAAAACTCCCTTGATGGAAGTGGAAAACACTCAGCCCAAGAGGGCAGATTAACTGGAGGGAAAAAAATTCCCATCCTTTTTAGTGACTCACTACTTCTAATTCAACTGATATCTTCTACCCCTTGAAACTTAATTTTCTCTTAGCTTCCTTTGACAGTTGTGCTCCACTGATTCTCATCTTTTTCCTTCACAGGTTCTTCTCCTTTTTTCCCTAAGATATAGTTCTTTTCCCTTAACATTTACTTTCCTAGGAATCTCTTCCCTTCATACGATTTCAGCAACCACTTACATACTTAGATCTTTAGATACTGACCCTTTACCCCTTTCCTCATAATTCCATCTTCCTGCAGGACAACACCTGAATATCTTGCTGATACCTGAATCATAGCATAGCCCTGGCTTAAGTCATTCATCTTTCCTTTCCCTACTCCTCAATCAAAACTTGATCATTATGGTCAAAAGCACCTCAATCAATCTTCTACTTTTTTACTTTAGCATTGACTCTTTTTCTCTAGTGGGCCTTCAAAGTCCATCATCAACAATACCCCTCACTCCATTCTCACTCTAGCCTTCCCCATAATTATATTCACCAATTCAGTCTGGTCATTTTACTAGATACAGTCTGCCCTTAATTTGCTCACTTCTTTTGACCTTGCATATGTCATACCTAAATGTGGAAGACCCTCCTGCCAATCCATGACCATCACCGTGTTCTTTAAAACCTCAAAACTTACTTTCTAAGGCTAAGTTTCGAGGAAGTCTTCCCTAATTCCATATCATTCTTATCATTCTCCACTCATATAATTTTTAAATCCCTGAATCTCTTATAGGAATATAGAAGTCAGATAACTTTAGAGCTGGAAAGATATCTATGCTTCACTTGCCAGCTACATGCCAAGCTCCCTGAGGACAAGAACCACATGTTCCTTATAAGCATCTCCTATAATACTCTGCACACACTAGCTGCTTGACATGTAGATATGGCTGCTTAACATACCTGGACTGAAGCAGAGGAACAAATGTTAAAGGTGTTAGAATAATGTTATTTCTTTACCTGTGGATATCTGCGTTTGATGGAAGTCAATGCTCCTGCTGGTAACTTGGCCAGTTCTGAATCACGAACAGCATGTACTGTTGTAACTCTGGGCTGGTAAGTTAGCGTCTCCACCTGAAAGAAAGGGACCAGGGTTGCCTCAAAATTTACTACAATATCTCATGCCCACAAACCAAACTAGGAACACAGGTGGGAAGTAAAACCACATAATCTCTCAAGAACAGTAGCAGCTGGGCTAAATAATAGAAAAAAATCAAAAAAGACTGATGTGGAATTCTCAAGATTATAGAGAAAATGACCAATATGCCAAAGTCTGATCCACCATCAGCTTCTTCAGTAGACTGCAATCTTTTAAGAAATTTGGAACCACAACTGGGCTTGAAGGTTAGAGAACAGGAAAGATAAAGAGAAAATAAGGCAACAATTTCACTCTACTCTGAGAAATCAGTCCTCTCTAACCTGACCAGAGTGAGAAATGAGAAAGCAATCTTTATGTTGAAAAGAGTACAGCCATGTGACCATGTTAACAGAAGCAGTAAAATTTGATACAGGCCAAAATGACCTTGGCTAAAATCAAAGCTCTGGCTGTAGCCTAACAATGTCACTCATCACCAGTTGGATGATTACATTCAAAAGGAAAGAAGAAACCATAACATATCCTTTAAGGTTTTAAAGTCAGCATTCATTTCTTCTCATCTTGAACACAAAAGCTCTCTGAAAAAAATATGAGAAAAAAACACTAAACCAAAGTATAATAGGATTAATATTATCTGCTTGCCTAAAGAAAGGAGAAGAACACAGTATTTGGGTAGGGCCCTGAATTAAAGGTATCTGTATTAAAAGTGGAATGCTGGGAAATTATGGGAACTACTCTTACTGATTAGCATTAAGCAAATAAGAATCAACTTGAGTATAATCATCAAAAATATGTATAAAAACATCTACAGGGGCAGCTAGGTGGTGCAGTGAGTAGAGCACCGGCCCTGGAGTCAGAAGGACCTGAGTTCGGATCCAGCCTCAGACACTTAACCCACAAAAACAAAAACCTAGCCGTATGACCTTGGGCAAGTTACTTAACCCCAATTGCCCTAAAAGGGGAGGCTAGGTGGCGCAGTGAGTAAGAGCGCCGGCCTTGGAGTTGGGATGACCCAAGATCGAATCCGGCCTCAGAAAATGAGCACCCACACACAAATAATGACTAGCCATATAACCTTGAGCAAGTTACTTAACCCCAATTGCTTAAAAAAAAAAATCTACAAAAAATGATGGATTTTCTCCTATCTTTTCCTGTGAGACATACAGGCTGTTAAAGATCTCAGACATCATGAGGAGAAATAAGAAGCAGAAGAGGAGATGAAGGTGGTGAGAGCATGTGAGTATTTCAGGAGTGCAAAACAGAAAATCTGTAGAGTATTCCACAGAAGAAGGAAGCCCACACAAGGAGGGACAGCCTTCCAAACAAACAAAGAAGACCAGTGAAATGTCCTTAATGAAGAAACTCCCAGAAAAACACCTAGCACTAGGAGCTCAGGGGGCACAGTGGTAGGGAGATAGAAAGGCAATATGAACCCTCACCATTTTCATTATTGCCAGTCTCTCACTGATATTCCACGAACTAAATCCCTGCAGAGAAATAGTTTAAAAAGCTCAATAAGGGAAACTGCTGGGCAAAATGTCGTCATAAGGAGCCCAAGGGAGAATCATGCCATTTTATCGCTTAGTAACAGCACCTGACAGCCAATTTCATAAGCCTGCACCATGGGAAACGGTATGTGGAGTTAAAATCTACAATGCATCACAAATCTAAGACAGAAAAAGCAAATCCAGGAGCAGCTGTAATTAGCCTGGATTGTAAAACCTAGACACCGGATGCTTAGCAACTGTTAAATACCTTCAGGGGAAAGGACGTCACTTTCCATTCTGTTGTGTTTTCTAACATCAAAGAACACACAAAGAGAATGGTAGGGTTTTATTTAGCAAAATAATTCAGTGACAGCTTATTAAGTTCAAGTTGCAAAAAATGTTCCATGTTAATTCCAGATCACCAGATCAAAGGCTATTTCAGAGGAACAGAGAGAATATATGAGACCAGAGGGAAAGATGATATATTAAGGCCTCAGTGTTAAATTCTCAAAAGGCAAGTTTCCTCAGCAACAACAAATTTGGCCTCTCTGCCAGGGGCAGCAGCCCACTATGCAGGGCAATGTTGATAGAAGAAGTCATGGGGATACAGTCTTTTTAAAAATTATTTACTTATTTTTAACATTCATTTTTTAAAATTTTGAATTCTAAATTCTCTCTTTCACTCCCACCCCTCCCCCACATTGAGAAGGTAAGCAAAATGATATCAATTATACATGTGAAGTCAGGCATTTCCATGTCAGTCATGTTGTCAAAAAAAATTAAAAGTGAGAAACATAGAAAGTGAAAAAAGTATGTTTTATTCTACACTTGAACTTCATCAGTTTTTTTCTTTGGAACTAGATAGCATTTTTCCTCATGGGTCCTTTGGGATTGTCTTGTATCATTGTCTTGAAGAGAGTAGCTCAGTCTTTTATAGTTGATCATCCTTACAATTTTGCTATTATTGTGTTCAATGTTCTCCTGGTTCTGTTCATTTCTTTTTTGTTGTTGTTCTGTTTTGCCTTTTTTTTTAGGGCAATTGGGGTTAAGTTGTTACTTGGTTAAGGTTACTTGGCTAGTAATTGTATCAAATGTCTGAGGTCACATTTGAACTCAGGTCCTTCTGACTCCAGGCCGGTGCTGTATTCACTGCTCCACCTAGCTGCCCCAGTTCTGTTCATTTCAATTTGCCTCAGTTCATATAAGTCTCCCCAGGTTTTTCTGAAACCATCCTGGTCATCATTTCTTAAAGCACAATGGTATTCCATCACAATCATATACCATAATTTGTTCAGCCATCCCCCAATTGATGGGCATCCTCCAAATTTTTAATTTTTTGATATGGATTTATTCTTTTACTACAAGGATAACATATCAGAACACAGGCATATCAGCTTTTTAGTGTTCTCACTAAATCACCTAAATCACCTTTGGTCAGTTCTCAATTATCCAGATTAATGATAAGAAGAATCCACTCTTCAGCTGCAGCCTTTGCTGCAATCATCAGAAGCCTGGAGAAATTTAGGAAGAGACCCCTTTCTCATAGCCTCAAAGATAGACATTCTTACTCTGAGGGTTGCAGAACAAGTAGAAGGTAGAACAAGTTCTTCTCACGATAAGCCAGGTGGTCTTCAGATTTTTTAATTAACTGCCCTCTACAAACCATAAGCAGGCCATGGATAGTCCATGGCCAAGTGGGGCAGTTAACAAAGCCACCTGCACTTTAAATTTGAATATGGTGCTCTTGTCAGAAATGCACAAAGTGGGCACAAGACAGTAAAGCCTCCTGCTATTAAAGAGGATCTTCCTCCAAAATATGTCCCCAAGAATGTACTGTGTTCTGATTTACCACAGAGAAAATGAGGAGTGAAGCTCCTTGGTAGAGAAGTAGAATGAGATTGATGTATCCTCAGTACTTAGTATATAATAAGTATTGAATCAAATCTTGTTCATATTGAACATCTGACAGATAGCATGACTACAACTCCTACTTTTCTGCATTTCACTATACAAAGTAAACTTCGTTCTAATTTCTCATTTTGTTTCTCTATATGTCTATTTTTTAGCGAGCATTTGCTGAATTTTATTCTTTCTTCTTTTATGTCACTTTTTCATTTTGCTAGTTTGTTTAATTGACTCATTTTTAATATTACAACTACTAGGTTTGTATTTTCTTCCGTTTATTTCTTTAGGATTGCTTTCTTAGCCCTCTCTTAGGTGAGTACTCTGATGACCCTGTGATTAGTTTTTCTTAGTCAGTCTATTCCCACAATCTCTTTCCCTTTCCCTGGTTCCCATATGTCTAGCCTTTCTCAAGTTCTTGGATTTTACTTATATTGTTAATTTATTTTTATTTCTGTTAGTTATTTAGTTATCTACTTGTTGTTCCCCTCTTTTATCCCTTCAAGTCAAGTGTCTGGTTCAAAATTATGCCTCCAATTTCTTATTTTTATTATTGTTCTCTTACTACTGTCTATTCTGAGTTTCTTTTTTGCTTGTAGGTTATACCTTTATTTGTTCCTTCTCAGTTCTCTCTAATATAATAGTTTCCATTTACATAGGATTGTAAGGTTTGCAAAGCACTTAACACGTTACTTCATTTTATCCTCACCACAGCCCTGGGAGGTAGGTGCTATACCCATTTTACATGTGAGAAAACTGAGGCTGAGAAAGATTGGATAACTTGCTCATAATCAGCTAGTAAGCATGAGAAACAAGATCTGAATTAAAGTCTTCCTGATATCACATCTAGTATTTTATCTGCTGGACAATTTAGCTGTGTCCCTCATGAGATTAGGGCTTTTAAAGTATTCCCTCCTCTAATTAATTTCATTTATTGTCTTCGTAATTCTTGTCTTTTCTCTGTACAAGATGGCAAAAGGAATGGAAGTAGAATAGCCCTGTTCTCTTATAACTATTCTAATAAAGGGATGGGGTAAGGGCAGCAGATTAGGAATGATGAAGAAATCCAAGGAAAAACCAGAGTAAGTGAATTTTGCCTGCCTAGCTTTATACAAAGAGATAGAACTAGAGAAGGGGTCCAGAGAAAAAAATCTGAGTCCATCCCAGAAACTCTGCTCACAGAAGCCTTCCAGAGTGGGCGACAAAGGGCAAGCCAGGAAAGTCTAGCACCTGAAGCTGTGTATGAGGGGAGGGACTAGCCAAAGATGCCTGGAGCCTCTAACTGAATCATTTTATCCCACACTAGGGCTCAGGAGCCTGGGAAGCTCAAACTAGGAAGGCAACAATCTGGGCAAGATCTCCCTGGATCAGACCACCTTGGCATAGCACACTAGTCAGATGCTTCCCAAGGTCCCTAACAAATACAGAACTCATTATTCAGACCCCAGGTAATATAGATCAGCACTTAAAAAGGAGTTCAGAAACTTGTACTGACCAAGTCCCAACTCAAGAGGTAAGGCTATGAAAATGAGTAAATAAAACAAAACAAAAACTTTAGAGATAAAGAAATAATATAGAGCCAGGGACACTCAAGACATAAACACAAGGAAAAGAATAAATTTACATCATCTCTAAGAAAAGCCTCAAAGAAAACCCACAGATATGCTATACTGGAATTCCTGTGGAAAATGTAGAAAGAATTAAAAATGATACGATAACAGTGGCTATGTGGCACAATAAATAGAGCACCAACCCTGGAGTCAGGGGGACCTGACTCAAATCTGGCCTCAGACACTTAACACTTACTAGTTGTGTGACCTTGGGTAAGTCACTTAACCCCAATTGCCAGGCCTTTCCCCCCCACCCCCCCACCCCCGCCAAAAAAAAGGCAAAAAAAAATTAAAGGAACTTAAAAAAAAATTTTAAAGTGATATTATAGGGGCGGCTAGGTGGCGCAGTGAAGTGAAGCTGGCCCTGGAGTCAGAAGGACCTGAGTTCGGAGCCAGCATCCGACACTTAATCCACACAAACAAAAACCTAGCCGTGTAACCTTGGGCAAGTTACTTAACCCCAATTGCCCTAAAGGGGCGGCTAGGTGGTGCAGTGAGTAAGAGTGCCAGCCTCGGAGTTGGGATGACCCGAGATCAGATCCGGCCTCAGAAAATGAGCACCCATGCATAAATAATGACTAGCCATGTAACCTTGAGCAAGTTACTTAACCCCAATTGCTTTAAAAAAAAAAAATAAAGTGATATGATAAAGGAAATATTAGCTTTAAAGGAAAGAATAAAAATGGACGTGAGAGTTCTAGAGGAAAATGAGGAGGTAAAAACCTTACCTAAGTAACAGACTGCTTAAAATTAGATTGTACCAAACAGAGATCAATGAGTCCACAAGAAAACAAGAAATATTAGAACAAATTAAATAACTGAAAAAATGTAAATTATCTCATCAAAAACAGCCTTGAAAACTGGTCAAAGAATCAATACATCATAACAAAGAAATATCAAAGAAAGCAATATTAGACAAAAGCAGTGCCACATCGTGAAAAGTAAAAATTACACTGCTTCCCAAATCATGCACCTGTGGCCTTCAACACAATCAGTCTCCTTTCCAAGGTTGTGTCATTTCACCTCTGGCTCTATGTCCTGCCACCATTCAGAGTGTCAGATTTCCCCAGGAACTCATATGACCTTCACCTGGACTGGGACATTATCCATGGAGGGGCAGCACACTCTCAGAAAAGGTGGCCTCCTAATTCGCAAACTCCCCTAGATAAAATTCACAAGGTCCTTGATTACAATGCATCTTCCTTCCATTTCCCATGATACTGTACAGGAAGAAGAGGAGCTATCTTACCACACCAATGAGATCTCCTCGTCCATATTCACCAACCAGGTGTTTTTTTCCATCATCTTTCTTGATCACAGAGCGAAGACGGCCATTGAGTACAATATATGTGCAGTCAGATTTATCACCCTGCCTAAGGGGAGGAGAAAGACACACTATCCATTAGTGAAAGCAGAACTAGCTATAGGTAAGGTCAGATTTCAGATCTGCCTCAGGCATAATGTAAGCTTTCTGTCTGTTGCTTTCAAAGTTCTCCACCAGACAGCCTTGCTTGCTCTCCTCCTATGGCCTAATTCATACCCTCCATACAAACCTGACAGGTCTTCATAGCTCCCCTTTATCCACTTGCTCCCCACTATCCAATGTCTCAGTTTTTTCTGGCTTATAAACTGTGCCTTAAAAAGTGATTCCAAATCAATGTGCAGACACACACTGGAACAGCAGTATCAAACTCAAACAGAAAAGGAGCTGCAAAACCATAGAACAGGATCCCTATAGCCACATATTATCTTAGAAAAACCAAAACCTTATCTATGTTTTATTGTATTTGTACTCATTTTGGTAAATATTTCCAAATTACATTTTATTCAAGTTTGGTGTGGCCAGTGGCAACAGATCTGATACATAAGCATTAGAATTTCACTAAGAATGCAATACTATGAATTCTAATTATATTCATCTTAAATTCAAAAAGAGGTTGCTCTAGTTCAGCTAATACATTCTCCATAACATGGCTGAAACTTTGAACTTGACTCATTTATTGACTAATACAACTAAAGTATTAGCTTTTGTTCAGTAAAAATCAGTTCCAGAGTATATCCTATTCCCCCAGCACCTACTCCAGGGTTGGCTTTGAGAAAATCTTTGACTGATTAGTCCATTTTGGAGCCCTGATAGGTCATCAGTTATATGAATCCTGCCCACAGTAATGTGATGCCATTAGAGGCCCAATGAACATCAGGACCACAATGGTAAAATAAATAAAAAATTAAGATCAGAATTGACCTGACAATCCCAACATTCCCTCAAAAACATTTTTACTTTATGCTTCACCTGTAAATTGCACGTCCAGCTTCTACCTCCATCCAGTCCAGGGCAAAGTCTATCTGCCTCACAAATGAAGACAATCTCTTCACAAACGTGTGAGCAACAGTCAGGACAACATTTGGTTGCTTGCGCATAATCCTGTCAGAAGATACAAAAAGTTATATAACATAATGGAATCAACCTTAAAGATCATGCACCCTGGGTACATTAATGAACTGTTGGTGGAGCTGTAAAGTAGTCCAGCCACTCTGGAAAGCAACTTCAAACTATGCCCAAAAAGCTATTAAACTGTGCATACTCTTTGACCTAGCAATACTATTATTAGATCTGTATCCCAAAAAGATCAAAAACAGATGGAAAGGATGCACATATACAAAAATACTTATGGCTACCCCTTTCATGGTGGCAAAGAACTGGAAACTGAAGAACAGCTGAACAAATTATGGCATATGAATGTGATGAAATACAATAGAATTATGAAATAGAAGATTTTAGAGAAGCCTGGGAAGACATAAAATGATACAAAGTGAAGTGAGCAGAACCAGAAGAACACTTTATATAACAACAATATCATAAAGATATACAATTTTAAAACACTCAGAAACTCTGATCAACACAATGACCAACAATTTCAAAGGACCCATAATGAAACGCCATCTAACTCCAAATAAAGAGCTTATGAACTGAGTACAGACTGGGGCATATTTTATTTTCTTTCTTTTTTCTTCCTGTCTTCTATTTCTTTTCTCTTTCTTTTTTTGGAAGTGACAAAAGCAGATTTATTTCACTTGACTACACATATATGTAATTGATTTTATTTTTCTTGCCTTCTCAATGGGTAGGGAAGGAGTGATGGGAGAGAGAATTTGGAACTGAAATAAAATAATTTTTAAAAAAGATTATATACTTCAAATCCTTTTATTCTATATATGAGCAATCAGAGATCCAGGAGAAATTACTTGCCTAAGATCACACAATAAGTTAGTGCAAGTTTTCGTGAGGCTTCATTCTTATCCTGTATCCATCCAGGTATTCTGTCTAAAGTTTATTTCAGACATATGAAGAAAACAGAAATGGAACAAATTGGTGTGGATGCCCCTACCACTAGTACATGCAGTCAAACTGCTACCACTTCCTGCTCAAGGCCCTTGTTTCGATGTCACCTCATTCATAAGGATTCTAGGGTAGCTTCTCAAAATAATTTGGATAGTGACAAAGATTGTGATCCCTGGCTTCAAAGATGATATGAAAAGGTATGTCTTAGGACATATCTGGGAATATATATCTGAGGTATTTATTTGAGCTAAAGGGCTTTGAAGCAAAAATCACCCAGCTGGTTACTTTTCTTCCTATTACTAGCTGGAATAAAGCACAAGATCCATACTAAATTGCAATGCTGTTCACTGTTGATTCAAAACTAAAAGAGCTTGCACCATGACCAACCAATAGTGACAAATCTCAAGTCCTGGTGCCTGCAATTAGAAAGAGTGTCATAATTCATCTTGCTCAGATCCAGAGTTAAAGTGAGGAGAATTATCACTTATCATTTAAATCAGTAGTTCTTAATTTTTTGTGTGTTGTGGATCCCTTTGGCAGTCTAACAAAATCTACAGATCCCTTCTCAGAATGTTTTAAAATACATAATTGAAGAAAATGCTATACATTTCAATTGGAAATTACTGAAAATAAAGATGAAATTTTGCCCATCCAAATTCACAAACTCCCTGAAATATATATCCCTGCATCACAGGTAAAGAACTCCTGATTTAAACAGATATTCCAGTTGACCCCATGGGACTATCCATGTGCCTCACAGTGAACAAATATGATAGAGAGATAAGTTTAATGTATCCCTACAAAAAACAGAGGAAAGAGGAATTACTCTGATCTACCTCACCCACCAAATTACTAGAGTAATATAAATGAAAATAAATCTATTTTTACCTGTACTAAAGATCTAAAGTTTTAAACTCCTTACCAATCAGTGAAATGCAGATAAATTCTCCCAACTAAGGATGTAGATTCATCTTGTAAAAGGCATCTCGATGCACAGAGCACAGAATATCACAAATAATCTAGCCCAATCCTTTCATTTTATACATGAGGAAACAAATACAGAGAGGGGGAAATGACTTGCCCAAAGACACACAGAAAGCCAATAGAGAAGCTGAGCCAATAAATTAATCAGGAAAGTTGTATTTTTTTTCTGTTGCATTATGTTGAAGATGTCAGGCTGATGAAAAGTATTAGAAATCAAAATTACTATTTCTTCCATAACCCTTATGTGAAAGTCAATCTAAGATTACTGGTTATGTTTAGAGATACACACATGTATATATGTAGATATATATGTATGTATATATCTATATGTATACATGCAGATATACATATGCAAATGTAAACATATACATTTGTGTATGTAATATATAGTAGAATAGACAAGGGATATCTTTACAACTCGAGGACACACTATTCAGAGCCTTAAATGTCCTGGAAAAGTCAGGGATACCTATATACAGATAGGTTTGTTATTTTTTTTAAGCCATTTATAAAGCTGCTGTTATCTGTAACTCAACTTACTGTGAAAAAATTATTGCTTCTGACATTGGGTCTGTCTTTCTAATAAATAGCAAAATTTTAAAGTAGATTATCCCTAGAACAAACTGGGTATTCCTTTCTTTCCCTCTCCCTGATCCTGATGTCTGGCCTCTGGAAGGCTCTCCATGAAGGACTCACAGAACTTCATGCTTTCTCCCCAAGAGACTTATCCCTAAAATGCCTTCACTAAAAAGAGATGAGAATGCAATACTGGTCATGCTCCCTGGAATTACCACTCTGGAGAGAAGAGAGATGTGGGCATAAAAAAGCAGAAGTGTTATATATTTCCTGAACCACTCTGTTTCTCAAGATCTCCAATTTTCTCAAGTGTCCAAGTTATATAAGCACTTCAGCCCCACCTACAGAGTGTGATGCTCAGAGAGTTTCAAGATCACGACCTTTTCCAGAAAATAAATCAGAACAGACACAGTTTGCAAATACTCTAGCTTTGTGACAGATGCTCCAACTACACTATGAATATTTTTGTTACCCATAATCTATGTCGTAGTCTAGTCACATGGCTAGAAATGCTGTAATGAGCTTTGCCACAATTCTACAGAAATAAAGAAAAAGGTCTTGTAAATAGGACATTCTTACCTTCTCCTTAAGGTTGGTGTCACCTTTTAAAATTTAAGTTTAATGGATGTTAAAGTTCAATTCTTATGCTACTCCTATCTCACTCTCAAAAGCACTCTTGGGCTAATGAAAAAAACTCAGAGTACCATGATTACATGGTAAGAAGACAACAATTGGGTCAGTGCAGACCCACTACCTTCCCACTAAGGAATACTGACCAAACTATATCCTCCATTAGTAGACTATTCAAGGTTGTGCTTCTCTTCTGGCTGCTATGTTCTACTATTATTTCAGTCTCCATTTCTTCTTTAGCAACCCCAAAGTCCCCTGACTAGAGCAAGTTTAGATTAAAAGTGGCAATTTAAAAACCAGAAGGAAGAGGCTATAAAGGTATGGCCAAAAGGCAACCCTTTAAAGAATATTACCTGAAATTGGCCATAATATGTTTGAATTAGAGAATGGGCATCCAAAGTCAAATGGTGTTCTGGGAGCCCTTCCCCTATATCTCTTACCTCCAGGGAAACCATGGGTTCTTTAGGGCCCAAGGTGCTCCTATGGATCCAAACTGGCATTTAGTGAAGGGATTTAGGAAAATGATAAAGTTCTTGGAGCCCTGCATGATTCCAGATGGCCTGGAAGGGTCTTAGTTGCTTAATGAGCACTTCCCCCACTTCAAATTAAAACAATGAAAGATAATATCCTGAAATAGAACTTCCCGACAGGGAATTTTCCTGACATTGAGAGTTGACTCATATTAAAAAGCAACACCTGGGGTGGTAGCAAGTTTGAATGAGTCTTCAAAGTGAGACCTTAAAGGTCCCCAGAACTGCCCTGGAATCCTTAGTGGTCAAAGACACAGTGGTGCTAAGCAATAGCACAAGGAGTCAGGCCTCTGACGTAGGAGACTAATGTGTGATTATGACATGTCCAGGCCCTAAACCAACATGGTGCCCTGGGCCATGAGACTATCATAGCCAGCCCTGGAAAACTACTCTCCTGGGCAAAGTGAAAAGGTGACAAGAGCTTCAGGTCTCCATGCCAATGCCCAGTAGGGAAAAAGTGACTAAGCTTATCTTCCCACAGAGAGAATACACCCAAGCTGTATTCTCTCCTGACACTGCATCTACTAAAGGGACCTTGCTCAGACTAAGCCACAAATCAGTTTCAGAATCATAGCTGAGGTCATGTGTTTGTACCACCTACAGTACAACCCCTGCAGCCATGAACATTTCTCAACACCAATGTCTGGTCTCCAAAAATAGGTTACTTCTTCCTTTTCAAAAGAATAAAACCAAATAATAAACCTAATAATTTCAAACTCCTAAGTACCCAGCCATCTTTTTACTCAAGGGTTTCCAACAGCTCTGAATAGCTCTCCCAGAATGTAGGTTTCTCCTTTTGCTAAATGGGGGCCCCCGGTACATGGATAATTCAGTCTGGTAGTATGTATCTCAGAGCTTCCCTTCCCTTATTTGGAGTCATAAAGATGAAAATAGAGGCTAAGAAAATCCCCCTGAAGTGTGACTGAGCTCAACTCACTCCCCCAAATCTAGCAGCAGCATCTGCTGCTCTGCCCAACAATAAACCATGGTGATGCAGGGAAGGGGTGTGCTAACACAAGCAGGATAATGCAATCCCAAACACAGCAGAAAGGAGACTACATAACACTTTCATCCTGACTTAGATGATAGGATAGAAAGAATTAAAGCTGTGGATGACACTCAGTTGGACAAGGCTAGCACCTTGTAGAGAACTAGATTAAAATTTAAAATTACTTTGACATGTTGGTAAAGGAGATAGATAAAAACAGACTATAATTCAAGAAGGACAAATGTAAAACAACTCAGTTAAGAAAGAAAGAAAATTAAACTGCATCATTATAAGGGGGAAAATATGCTGGCTTTGAGAAAGCACAGCAGAGAAAAAAAAAGGCACAAAGTAGACCAGACTCAAACAAGAATCAAAAATATGGAGCTATAGCTCACAAAGCAGAGTATGATCCAGTGACAGGGAACAGTATTGCACAAAGAACCTAAAAAGTAATCTTCCCTAGACCCTGGTGTGTCTTCATGACCAGTCATTCCTTCTGGTGTTCCTCTGCTAGTAGGAAAATCATTCAAAATCTGCTGGAAATTATTTTGTTGCTCAAGACTGCGACAAATGTCAAAAATTCAACTCAACTAAGAAAAAGGACAAAAGGCAGCCACGGTCTAGTTGGCTAAGTTGGTACAAGAAGTGCTGAATTAAAACCAGAGGGTTCAAATTCTAGGCCTGCTATTAACTATCTATGTGACCTCAGGCAAATAAATAAGAAAACCTCTCTGTGCCTGTCTCCTCAAGCTCCTCATCTGAGAAAGATTGACCAGATGATCCTTAAAGTCTCTGGCAGCTCTAGATCTTATAAGCCTAGGGTGACAAAATCAGTATTAGTATTACTAGAATAAAAGAACTCATTAAGGTAAAAAACCAAAATCTTATATTTACCAGAGGGTCCTCTATCTAAGAAGCAACCCCCCAAGTTTATACTATCAGCTCATTGTGTCCAAACAGAACACCTCTCAGAGCTCTTGTAACAGCACTGTCACTGGACCCAAACATCATCAGTCTATAGCTCCAAGAAAGCAATGGGTTGTTTGCATTCTAAACACTTTCAGCTCTAGAGTGTGAAGACTTAAGATAACCTGCTCATCTACTTATGGAACGTTATCTGCCCCTAAAACAAAAATGGGGCATCTGTATAAGGAACTCACTCATAGAAATTAGACTTGGAGATGGAGAGGAAGCAACATTCTTTATTGGCCTTGATGGTAAAGATAAGTGGTTCCCCTGTAAGTACAGACAGCTGGCCTACCAGCTCCCCAGGATGGATGATAAATAGGCATTTATTTTCTTCACTGTCAATCTTCTGCTGATATACATGTAGCATCCCAGAGATCACAAACTGGATGTTGACATCCTAGCCAAAACAAAATTAGACATTAGCTTAGTAATGGTTTCTGAAAGTACAGATGAAACATTTATTATGAAAAGGTAAAGGGAGATTACAAAACAAGGGAACAGCAGGCACCAGGAAAAGAGAAAACATTAGAGACTTTGTAGCAGGAAATAATGTAGTCGAGGAAGACAGAGCTTAGGACTGAATGTGACTGAAGCCTAGTTAGCAGTTGCAAAAGCTTCTTTGTAGAAAAACAGTTGCTTTCTCTTTCCACTTAGAATCAAAATAGAAGCATTCATTGCCTCTGAGAAACCAACCAAGAGGACAAAAGTTCCCTGGGTCATGTTTTCTATATGCTTCCCCTGAGCTGCAAGCAAAAGCTTCATCTTCTTCAGAAAATCAGCGCTGCTGTGTGTTGGATGTGCTCCAGTTTGTCAATGTCCTTTCCAAACTGTAACACTTAGAACAGGACATGATACTACAAATGTGGGATGATCAGTAGAGAATATCACAGGATAAAACCTTCCTTGTTGTAGACACAAGGCCTTTCTTAAAACAGCCTAGAACTTAAACAGCCTAGAAATTTTTTGGCTGATGTATCACATTGACTCATTTTGACCTTAGGTCTTTTTCTTAAAAGTTGTTTTCTAATCATGCCTTCCCCATTCTGGACAGACACAATTTTTTGGACCCAAGTATAGAACTTTACATTTATCCCTATTAAATTTCATCTAATTAGATACGTATGACTCATTGTTCTAACCTGTTTTTTTTCCTAAACCTTGGGGGTTTTTTTAACCTTTTTTAAAATTCTTTTTTTATCTAATGTGTTAGCTCTCTCTCCCAGTTTTGTTATCTGCAAATTTGAAAAACATGCCATCTTTGCCTTAAACTAAGTTAGTGACAAAAATACTAAACATCATGCAGTAAGTCTAGGTACCTGAGGCACTCACTCCACTGGAGATCTCCCTTCAAACTGCCACAAATACTATTTGAATCCAGTCACTTAACCAGTTTTGAATCTACCTAATTATGTGATTATTTTACCTATGCCTCTAGCATTCCCTAACTACCCAATTTGGTAATCCTGTCAAACAAGACTAGTAATCCTCTGCCTATCACAGATAACATAGAAATCAAAAACCATATGAATAATCCTGAAGGTGTCTTACAGAGCCCACAATGGATAGAGCTGAGTTTTGTGGCTCCTTTACATATAATGTCTGATTTTCGTGCCATACTGGCTTTCAAAAAATCTTTTCTTCTCTCTGTTACAGTATTCTGACTCTTAAAGCCTATTTTCAGAATATACATGAAAAGATAAGGGACACCAAGCACAAGTATCCCCAGTTTGCTTTCCTTTTTATATCCTTTATTTTCCTCTATCTTCTCATCCTTCTCAAAAGCTAATCCTAAACCCTTAGGCTCTGGATTCCACTTTTTCCATGCTCCTGATAGATACTTCCTCAGTCTTCTTCTCTGCTTTCCTATTTTCATTATCTTTCCCAGCACAGTCTCCTTAATTTCTGTCTGAAGTCTACCCACCTTGAAAAAAGCAGCAACAACCAGGTGCTACCACACCTCTCACTTGCCATCACCCATATAAGGCTTCCTCCTTTCTGCCTTCTGGCATTTGCACGTTTGTCACCTGGAACATCCTTCTCTACATTTTCCATCCCATCAAATTCATGTTTATCATCTTTGAAATCTAACTAAATGAATACTCACTATCCTCTACTCAATAAACTCCAGGATCAAATACAAAATCCTCTGTCTGGCAATCAAAGATCTTTACAACCTAACACACACACATCTCACCCTGGCTTTTGAGTTTTCTTAACCCCTACTCTACAATTCTTTCATGTTCTTCTATCCAATGACACTGACTTCCTGGCTGCTCCACAAACAAGACACTTGGTCTCTTGGTTCCAGGCATTTTCTCTGGCTGTCTCCCCACATAATGGCTTCCTTCAAGTCCCAGCTAAATTTCCAATTTCTATAGGAAGTTTTTCCAGATGCCCCTTATTTCTCCTGCCTTCCCTCTGTTGTTTCTACTTTTCTTACATATGCTTGCTTGTTTATATTTGTTTGCTTGTTGTCTCCCTCGTTAGATTGTAAGCTCCTTGAGGGCAGGGACTATCTTTTGCTTCTTTTTGTACCCCAGTGCTTAGCAAAGTGCCTGGCACATAGTAGGTGCTTAATAAATGCTTGCTGACTGGCTACCCTAATTCATTTCACCCTATTCTAATTTTGAATCTGCTCTATACCACTGATTGATAGTCAGATGCTATCTGACATTTATTGATAATCCTCTCTATGTTCTTATATTAGCATGTGTGTATTTCATTTCCTGTCTCCCCAAGTGACCTTTAAGCTCCCTAAGGATATTGAACTTATGTCTGATTTGTGCCCTCCCCCACAAGATTTCTAGAACCATCTCTGTACATAGTGGATACTCAATAAGTGTAGCTGACTCACTGAATGTTTCAGAGAGAACTGAAACATTCAGGAGTAAGGCTAGCTGGGGGCTGGAATTAAATAAGCAGGAAAATTTGCCCTGGAGTTTTCCCCCCGAACACACATCAGAGGCCTAAAGCAGGTGGGAAGAGTGAGTCATCGCTGCATTGTGTACTCAGCTAACACACTGCTTCTCCTGTGAAAAGCAAAAGCCTCTTTGTCAGTGTGGGCTCCTTTGAGAGCTTAAAGCTGAAGTAGAAGGAAAGGAAAGGAAAGGAAATGAGGAGAAAAAAGTGGTAACAGGAACAAGTGAAGCCGCACTGCTAAGGAGGCCACTTCATGCGAAGGGAGTTTCAGGGAGAATATCAGGACCAAGACTAAAAACAGAAACCATCTACACTAGTTCTAGAGACCAGTAAGTAGTTTTTGTTGTCTTGGATGTCATAACATCACTGAGAAGGCACACCATGACCTTCTTATGACTGAGAAAAGACTTCGACCAACCTGTCCCCCACATTATCCCTCACTCAGTTCTTCAACTTTTTATGTTCTGCCATATATGTACATTAAAATGGCCAACACACATGGAAAAATACAATGGCTTATTGCTAAAGAGAGATTTAGCTTTCCCATGAAAGGAGCAAGCGTGGCCAAGATCCTGAATTCCATGACCCACACTCAATAGCTGAAGTCATTGCTCCTGTCTGATTCAATTCAATGAACATTTATTTAGTGTCTACTGTGTATAAGTAACTGTTCTAAGTGCTGGGAGTACACAGATAAAAATGATGAACTTCTTGCTTTCAAGGAGCTTGCATCCTAATAAAGAGGACATAGCATGCACACAGATATGTCAATAATAGAGTAGGATGTGATAAGGACAAAGAGGAAACCCAGACACAGGGTTTCAGCTGGGAGGGGTAGGGTAAGGAGATTGCCGAAGGTATCCACCGAGGAGGTGGCATCTGAGCTGAACCTTGAAGAAGAGGATACTGGAAGATGGGACACAGCAAGAGTATGTCCCAGGTGTGATGGCTGATGCACACAAAGACATGGAGGAAGGAAAGAGTGTGGCAGCTCCAGGCACAGTAAGTAGTTCAAGCTTGGTCCAAATGCTCCTCTAATCTCTCCAGACTCCTTTCAGCATAGAACTTAACCTCAACTAGTATTGAGAGTGGTCATTTCCCTTCTCTAGATATATGTGCCCCTCTTCAAAAATGCCCTTATGAGGGGAAAGCTTGGACTCTAGGTGGTAACAGCAGATACCAATCCCCTCCTTCTACCTTTGCCTTTTACTCACCTGGTCTCCTTGTTTTGACACCACAGTACCTGCAGGTACATGAAGGTAGGTCACTCTATTGTCCAAGAGTGAAGGATCCTGAGGAGAAAAATTGGAAATATGAAGGGTTTAAACAAAAAACACCTCAAACAGGAAAGTTACAACAGAATAAGAAGGAATTTGCTTGCAAGACTCCTGCTTCATTCCTATAAGTGAAAAAAAAACAGTTAGGGGTTTGGAGATGATAGGTAAGAAAAACCCCACTGTGAAGCAAGGAGAGAAAGAAAACCTAGCAGTAGACATAAAAATGAAAGAAGACATTCTTGGAAACCATATGGTTCTCTCCCTCCTTCTTCCCTCTGCAATTCCTAGCAAACAAACAACTAGAAAATACTTTCACCTGCTGACCTTCCAGCCATGACAAGGCAGGCCAAGATAATAGAATCTAACTCAATCCATGTGTGACTGACAAGGCTCTGGAAACCCAGAGAAAAGTCATGCTAACCAGTGAATGGAATTGAAAGACTCTTACATTTGGAAGGGACTTCAGTGATCATATAATGTATCTCACTTGAAGTATAAATCCCATCTCCTCTCCTCAAGCTACTAAAACCATTTCTCTACACTCACCTCCTTCTCAGCAGAGGTCCTAGCCTTAGTTTACTGAGAAAATTGAGACAACCTGTTAAGAGCACCCTAAGTGTTCTCTTCTCCAGGCTAAACATTTCCAAGGGGAAAGCTCAAGGCACCAGTATAGCAGAGCAAAGTCCCATGACTAGTACATGAAAAAAAGATACTACTGCTAGACTCAGAAATTCTTAAGATTTGATTGCACTGCCTCCTTCAGTCATCCATTTCCTAAGAAGTCAGCAACCTCTTTCAATGGACTCTAGCAGTTATAATGGACAGTTTTGAGTAGTCAGAGTGAGCAGGAACCCCAAAGTCTGAGACTTATGCCTCTATTTATTTAGCCTTTCTAGACACACATCAGCTTTGGTTTGCTCAACAAAGTCACTTCACCTACCTTCAAGTGGTATCAGCAATTGTTGTATCAACATTGAGACTAAGGAGTTACTACCCTAAACAGGTACTTGTATATGTTTGGTTGGAAATACTACTTGCTTCAGTCTCCCTCCATCAATGAGTCACCACTGACATAAGCAATATCACCTCTCCTTACTTTTGAACAGTTCTTCCATTCTCACCAGACTTCTTATTATCCCCCCATATATCTCTCATTAACTTCTTCCTCTTCTTGGAATGACCTGATTCTTTCTTGCCATGTCTATCACTTTCTTTAAGATCTGGATCAATGCTCAAATGTCTTCCAAGAAATATCATCTAAGTGAAATCTCCCTATACTCATATGCTATACCCTTGCTGTTTGTTCTTCCTGAAATACTCCTATATATGTATATATACATATATGTGTGTGTGTGTGCATACATACATATATATATACACATACATACATACATACACACATGTCCTCTACTAGTATCTTATAATTCCTTATGTTTTATACTTGATTTTTACATGTGTAAGTCTTGGGTCACTAGTGAAATTGTCAGCATGCTGAGGATGGAGATCATGTCTTATGGGTTCTGTGTCATCCTCCTTGAACCCAAAATACCGAGTACATAGTAGTAAAATGTAGCCAAGAGGTACTTGAAAGACATTTCCTGAATTAAAGAAAATCAGAGTTATTATGGATGGAAGCTTCCCAACATGAGAGTGGGGATCAAGGGGAGAGAAGAGAGAGTTACACACTGTCCCATATAAGAGTTCTTAGGGCTCAAGCTTGCTATCTACAAAGGCAGCCTGGATCAAAGCAGAGGAATTGATAGTATTAGCATAAATATTCTTGCAGTAAAGGTTTCTGAGGCTAGCAATGATTTGTAATGGGAAAAGAGAAAAAAGAAGGTATGAGGCAAGTGTCTGGATACAGAAGGTTTGAATGGTAATAGAGGGGGAACTGGAACATAGAGTATGAGCAGATGCAACCTACAAGTTGGTCAGATACCAAAGCAGTCCTTGGCTGGTAAAGTTGGGGAAGTGGATTGTCTGAAAAGTAGAGTTTAAGTGTAGGTTATGACAGTTGTGATCTAGGCTCAGGTTTGCTTCTGATTTCCTGTGAATCATTTCAGCTGCCATAACCACAGCACTTACTCACCCAGCTATAGCTCAATTTCCTGAGCAATAGCACAATATACTTTTTCCCACTATCTGGCCTCATAGGTACCATGCTTTTCTTCCATGAGACCCCTACAGTTTCAAATTATGAATAAAGTCACAGTGTAAATGCCATTAGGAATATAGCCCCAGAGGCTCACAAGTAAACCCTTTCCTAAACATTCTTCTCTTTTGATGCCACTGCAGATTTGAGCTCAGCTTTTCAGAGTCACAAAACAGCTAGAACTGGATTGTTTCAGGGTTCTAGAACATCAGGATGCCCCTATAAAGGTAACGCACTCTCAAGAACATAATTCAGGGGTGGCTAGGTGGTGCAGTGAATAGAGCACCGGACCTGGAGTTAGGAGGACCTGAGTTCAAATCCAGCCTCAGACAAAAAACTAGCTGTGTGACTCTGGGCAAGTCATTTAACCCCAATTGCCCTACCTTCCCCCCTCCAAAAAAAGGCAAAAAGAAAAATCTTAAAAAAAAAAGAACATAATTCAGTTAGTAGCATCCTGAAGAACTTAGAAAGGAATAGTGGATGCTTAATCCCCTACTATTCCTTATTCCCAATATTTTTTGGAATGGGAAAGCCATCCCCAATCTCAATAGTCTGTCTTATTCTAAAGCCACATGTGTCAGATCAGCTGCCCTTCCATCTCTTTATGGCAATGGTCAATGCACTGTTAAGAAAGAAGACACATAAAAAGAAACCACAGCAATCTCTGCTGAGCCTAAGCACAGCTGCCCTGTTTTCTTTGATCTCTTATCACTTACTCAAGAGTATGAAAAGGACATTAACACATCTTGTCTGAAAAGTCAAACCAAGAAAGCAATGTTGACAGATGAGTAATCTCTATTAGACTTTTTCATGGATTTAGTTAAAAACTATTAATCTGAAAAATTCACCTATAAAATCAGTCTGACCATGTATGTCTTGCCCTCCCCATTATCTTTCAAGTCTTACTTACTCCCATAGCTGACTGGGTCTTAGAATAGCTCAAAGGCTCTGGCTGGAAGCCTAGGAACTTGATTCAGTCTTTGAAGTCAGTCTCTGGGATGTCACATATTGGAGAAGCAATAGTGAGAAGTGGAAATCAATACTTTTCAGAGGATGTTCCATCAAACCAGAGATGTTAAACAACAACATCCCTACTCGATGATGCTGATAAAGCCAATTTCAGTTAAGGAGTTCCTTTGGCCTTGCCAATAAATGCGTTGTCACGTTTCTGACAGCTGGGCAAGTGGTCTTATTCTTCCCCTCCCTATCTCTAAAACAGAAAATAAAGAGAATGGATCCCTCCTTGCCCATATTCTCAAATGCCGGCTTCTATTCTCACACCCCTTGATAATATCAAAAACAAAATTGTATACACCATTATGCTTTGTATGTGAAAGGATACTGATGACAGACGGTTTTGTGTATAGGTGGAACGGAAAATGACACCTCAATAACATATAATCTTTTTTTTTTTTTTGGAGGGGAGGAGGCAAGGCAATTGGGGTTAAGTGACTTGCCCAAGGTTGTACAGATAATAAGTGTGTCAAGTGTCTATGGCCAAATTTGAACTCAGGTCCTCCTGACTCCAAGGCCGGTGCTCTATTCACTGTGCCACATAGCTCCCCCCCAATACAATCTTTTCCACACTAAATACATAAGAAAACAGTTCTTTAATTTGTAGTTGCAATCACTATCATAGATTCAAATTCAAAATTAGCAAGAAATGGGGCAGCTAGGTGGCACAATGAATAGAGCACCGGTCCTGGAAACAGGAAGACCTAAATTCAAATCTCAAACACTTGACACTAGCTGTGTGACCTTGGGCAAGTCATTTAATCCCAACTGCTCTGCCTTCCCCCTCAAAACAAATTAGCAAGAAATTTTCATAAAAAGCATCTCCCTGTTCCCAAATGCCGTATGGTTGATTATTCTGTCCACTGTTGTAGTTTCCCAGAAAGTGACAGCTTTGCCACACTAAAAACAAATATGTCCCAAAAGTTCTTGATTTATATTTTCTATAGTTCCACCCCAAGGTTCCTGTGCAAGAGCTGCACTGACAGCTTTCAGTGCTCTTTTCTGTACACATTCCACCCCAGGAATGCTGCAATCCTTAAATACCAGCAGCTTAGCTATATGTTAGTCTCTCTATTAATCTGCCAGGTCTAAGGATTAATGTTCAATTGGTTTTGAAGCTGATGCTTGTGAAACTACTCCAGAAGCTAACTTGTAAGACCAGGTCTCCCCAACCATAAAGGTGTCTGCCAATTGTTAGGGTATGGTTTCCATGTAAGGATCTCTGATGGCAGTAAGAAAACAATAAGCTGCCAACTCACACAGCCATGTTCTTGGCAAGCTCTTCCTGTGAAATGAGGAAGAAGACAGAGGGCCCCGTAGTTTCACTATCTGTGTCAATGTGGTAAAGCAGAAAGAGGACTGAACCTGGAATGAGAAGAGACCTGGGTTCAAATACTGACTCTAAGAATTATCAGTCATATGGGCATGGGCAAGTTACTTAACCTCTCTGACCTCCATATGTAAAGTGGGGGAAATAGTATTTGTAGCATCTACTTCACAAGGCTGTTATAAGGATCGAATGAGATCATGTATGCAAAGTGTCAGGAGCTCCATAGGACTTTTCACAAGAACCTTTACACTGAGGAATTATAAGTATCATTATTCCCATGCTACAGATAAGGACATTTCTCTAAGAAGACCCTCCACATCCTCCTAAATCTTAGTGCCTTCACTCTGAGATCATCTCTGATGCATCCCATGTTTGCATGTTGCCTGTCCC
The DNA here is from genome assembly GCA_011680675.1 of Gymnobelideus leadbeateri. Lineage (NCBI taxonomy): Eukaryota > Metazoa > Chordata > Mammalia > Diprotodontia > Petauridae > Gymnobelideus > Gymnobelideus leadbeateri. The sequence continues at coordinate 137,748 of WOXC01008159.1, read as the reverse complement.
ATTCGGCTGTGAGCTCCCTGAGGGCAGGGACTGTTTGCTCCTTGTATCTCCAGTGCCTAGCATAGTGTCTAGCATATAATAGGCACTTAATAAATCCTTGCTTACTAATCAACTGACAAACTGAGGACCAGAGAGGTCAAACAACCTGCCCATTAGCAATACAACCAAGTGTCAGATCTTCCAACCTAAAGCCAAGACTTGTTCCACCACAGCTTCCTGTCTCTCCATTCCAGGGATAAGGAAAACTTTATTTCTGGCTCTTCATCCCGGTCATTCTAAAGGTGTCTCCCTGGGCTCTTCCCTGGGCTCCCTTCTTCCTCTATACCATTTTACTTGGTGACTTAAAACACCTTCCACAGTTTCAATTATTGTATGTAAGCTAATGATGCTTAAGTTTACTTTTCTACCCCTAACCTCTCTCTTAATCTCTAGACTTGCATCTTTAACTGCCCATCAGATGTTTCAAACAATGTCCCATGGATATTTTACACTCAATATGTCCAAAACTGAAAACGTTCTCTTATCCCAAAGAATCTTCCCCCCTTCCAAACTTCCCCATTACTCTCTTCTCCCAGCATCTTTACACCACCATCTTTCCAGTCACACAGTGTCCCAACCTAGGTGTTATCCTCAACTCTTCTCTCCCTCTCATCCCCCACACATCCAATCTGGTGCAAAGGCCTAGAGACTTTACCTTTGTTATATCTCTTCATGTCCCCTTCTCTCTTCTGACACTGCCACCACCTTGCTGGAACCCTTCTCATCTTACGTCTGGACTATTGCAATAGCCTCCCTACCACAGGTCTCTCTCTACTCCAGTTCATCCTCCACTCAGTAATCAAATGAGTCTTCCTAAAGCACAGATTTGACCATGAAACCCCCACTATTCAGTAAACTCCAATGGCTCCCTATCACCTCCAGGATCAAACAAAAACTCCTATTTCACATTCAAAGCCTTTCACAGCCTGGTCCCTTCCTACCTTTCCAGGATTCTTATACCTTACATTCCCAAATGTATTTTGTGTCCAATAACACTGGTTTCCTTCCTACTCCTTATGTCTCCAGATGCTGGGCATTCTCATTGGCTGTTTACCATGCCTGGAAACCTCTCCCTCCCCATCTCTATGTCCTTCAAGTCCCCATCTTCTATGACAAACCTTTCCTGATCCCTCGTGTGCCTTCCCTCTATTATCTCCAATTTATCCTGCATGTAAAGTGTTCATATTTAGTTGTTTTTCATGTTGCTTCCCCCATCAGACTTAGGTTCCATCCCTTGGGAGGAGGGACTGTATAGAGTGCTGGGGTAGAGTCAAGGAGATGTGAGTTCAAATCTGACATCAAACATTTACTACCTGTGTGATCCTGAGCGAGTCACTTAACTCGTTGCCTCAGCTGCCTCAACTGCAAAATGGAGATAATAACACTATCTACCTCAAAGGTTGATTGTGAGGATCAAATGAGATATTCATAAAATGCTTAGCCCAGTGCCTGGCATACAGTAGATGCTTAATAAATGCTTATCAACTGACTGATCACTTCTCTTATCTCCTTCATTGTTCCTCTCTCCAGTCCTCACATATCTTCATAGTGACTACTAATCATTTTTCCCCACCCATCCACCCACTTGAACCATTAAAATGGTTTTTGATTCATGTATCACACTTATTTGTATCCCCTATGTATCCCCTTATTTGTTCACAGGTTCTGTTTCTAATTGTCCCTACTCAGTCAATCAGTCAGCAGACCATGTGCCAGGCACTGTGCTAAGGACTGGGGATACAAAGAAAGGTAAAAGGCAGCAGCCATGGCTCTCAAGGAGGCCACAGTCTACGTTGGAGAAGCCAACACAGAAACAACCATGTACAAATAAGCTACATATGATAAACAGGTATGATAAACAGAGGAAAGGCACTAAAATTAAGAGGTGTTCAGGGAGGCTTCCTAGAGAAGGTAGAATTTTGTTTTTTTAAATAGTATTTTCCCCCAATTACATCTCAAGACAATTTTTAGCATTCATTTTTATAAAATTTTGAGTTTTGAATTTTTCTCCCTCCCTCCATCTCCTCTTCTGAAAATGGAGGGCAATTTGATATAGGGTACACATGAGCTATCATGTGAAACCTATTTCCCTATTTCCGTTATTAGAATTGTGAAAGAAGAAACAAATCGAAAGGAAAATAAAACATGAAAAAGAATAAAGTAAGTGAAAAAAATGCTTCTATCTGCATTCAAAGTCTATCCGCTCTTTATCTGGATGTGGATAGCATTTTCCTTTGTGAGTCCTTTGTACTTGTTTTGGATCATTATGTTGCTAAGAAGAGCTGAGTCATTCACAGTTGATCATCACACAATGTTGCTGATACTATTATGATGTTTTTCTGATTCTGCTCATTTCACTTTGCATCAGTTCATACAAATCTTTCTAGGTTTTTCTGAAATCTGCCTGTTTATCATTTCTTATTGCATAATAGTATTCTATTATATTCATATACCACAGTTTGTTGAACCATTCCCCAATTGATGGGTATTCATTCAATTTTTAATATTTTGTCACCACAAAAAGGTATGCTATAAATATTTTTGCACATGTAGGTCCTTTCTCCTTTTTGAACAATCTCTTTGGGATACAGACCTAGTAGTGGTATTGAGGGATCAGAGTGTATGCAGTTTGGTTGCACTTTGGGCATAGTTCCAAATTGCTCTTCAGAATGGTTGGATCAGTTCACAATTCCACCAATGGTACATTAATTTCTCAATTTTCCCACATCCTCTCCAACATTTACCATTTTCCTTTAATGTCATATTATCCAATCTGATAGGTTTGAGGTGGTACCTCAGATTTGTTTTAATTTGCATTTCCCTAATCAAAAGTGATTTAGAGCACTCCCAGAAGATAGAATTTTAGTTGATATTTAAAGGAAGCCAGGGAGGTCAGTAATTGGAGCGGAGGAGGGAGAGCATTGCAGGCATGGGAGAAAGCCAACAAAAATGCCCAAAGTCTGGAGACACAGTATCTTGCTGGAAAAATAGCCAGGAGGCCTGTGTTGCAGGATAATATATTATTTGTGGGGGGTGTAAAGTATAAGAAGACTGGAAAGGGGGCCATGGCTTTGAATGCCAAATGCTATATTTGAACCTAGAAGTGAAAGAAAGCTGAAGTTTACTTTGCACGAGAGTGACATGGCAAAGATTTGTAATTTAGGAAAATCACTTTTACTGCTGAATGGAGGATGGACTGGAGTGAGAGAGATTTGTGGCAGGCAGACCCACCAGGAGACCGCTTCAAAAATCCAAGTGGTGAGGCTGAGGGACTCTACCAGGGTTATAGAAGTGTCAGAGAAGAGAACGAGAAGTATAGGAGACATACTGTGAAGGGAGAAGTAATAGGATTTGGCAACTGATTGGTTATGTGGGGTGAAAGAGAGTGAGGAGCTGGGGATGATACCTAATTTGGGAGTCAGGGTGACTGGGGGGATGGTGATTCCCCTGACAGGAAGTTTGGAAGAGAGGAGAAAGAAACAGCCACCTGTCCAAAGGCTCTTCTCAATCCATACATATGACCCCAAAGATGAATCTGGGATTAGAGGGCAGGCCCAGCTCCTTCTACCTTATAGCCAAAAGGAGGCAAAAGTTCAAGCATCCTGCCAGAATCAAGGTCAGAATACAGAATATACTAACTGAATTGGGAGGATCCCAATGTACTTTGTACTTTCAAAGACTATGTAAAGCAATTTAGAACAATTTCTGGATTTGTACTTATAAAATTATACTTAATTTCTTGATGTTGATAGGAAGTCTGTACAGACCTAAACTCTTAGGTGACTTCATTTTGTAAGAGAATTAGGCATTTTTACTGCTAATAATAATACCTTCTACTACATCTCAAATCAATCAAGCCCTGAGTTGTGAAACATAATACCTTACCATCATCTTCTAATCTTAACCTTGCCCATTGATCTTGATCATCAGATCTAAAAGATGCTACCATCTTCTGAACAAGTACAATGCTGACATCCATACATGGATTTCCCCTGACGGTAGTGCAACTCAGCAAGAAGAACCTACTTTTGGGAAAAATCAGGAGACTAAGTTAGCAACTACCCTCTTCACACATAGCACAGGCTAGAGAAGGCTTTCTTGGGGGTCTATATTCAGAAGAGAATCTGGCTGGCAGGGATGAAGCAAGGTGATAACGAAACCTTAAGAAAATTAAGTCAGTCTGTGAGTTCACTGCAAATCAAAAGAAGCAACTATAGTCACCACTAATTTATTGTTTAAGTATTAGAGAATCTATGAGCAGAATACCTTAATATAATTACCTGAAGGAAATAGCATTCATCTTTCTCAAGTGTCAGAAACCAGGAGTCCACATACTTGCAATAAATAATGATGACATCACCAACATTTAAAACCTCAACATGTAAAACCACAATTATGTCAATTCCCCATAGCCTGGTTTTCTTAACTATGCTAATGTGTCAAAAGGGGGTTGTTTTTCTTTTGAACCCAGTGCAGGGAATAAGAGGGAGAAAAAGCAAATGCTTCACAATTTAAAAAAAGTAATTTTAAAAATTTCTTCACATCCTGCTCCATGACTTGCTTTGCCACTATTTCTCACAGGGTACAAGAGGGCCACTCATAATGATGTCTAACAAATAGCTCGCCTTCAGTCCTCAGTCAAGCCAGTTTTCTGTGATTTTGACCAATTAGCTATTAAATGTCAAAATAAAAGTCTACTAGATAAAAATAGCCAAAAAGGAGGACCTCAGATGCTCTCAGATAATATGACAGCTTCAATGTATGCATCATCTAATAAATCTGGTTCTATAATTCTGGTTAATTTTCCTAGAAATGTGATTCTCCAATAAATGTAAATGATCCTACTCATGAAACCATTAGATAAGAGATAGAATCAAAAGAACAATCTTTCTCACTGATACACACAGAATAATGAACAGTTATCATGGCTGACTTTATTAGTACTTTACCTTTAGATAAAAACCTTATCTTCCAGACATTATAAAGAGCTAAAGCTAAAACTCAGACATTTTAAAGGTCAATTTTCTAAGTGAAGCTGAGCTTTTTAAGATAAGAGCCACAGTATGTAACATACATCAGAGATGGTTTTCTTTTCTCCTCCCCACACCAAAATTACCTTTGGAACCAAGTTAAAAAACAAAACAAAACTGAAGAGACAGATTTAACCTCAGGAAAAAGTAACACCATAGTAGTAAAGCTGAAATGTCTTTCTTTGAGTATGGTACCACCACAATAGTGCCATAGCTAGACTTATGTCACTTAAAACTGCTTACAGTGCTTGGTTCTTATTATGTCAAGTGCTAGGTAAACAGCCACATAGGTAAATAAACATTCCCTTTCATGAAATACTGAATTGAACTTCCCTTGTAAAACTTTTTTGTAAATCTTTCCTTGTAAAACTGCTAGCCTGAGTGAAGGGTCACACAAGCATGAAAGTTGCCTATATAAGTTCACAACCAGTGCTCTGAAAGTTGACTGACAAAGAATGAAAAGGAGTTATCTTTGGGAAAGGACCTACTGTCTTCTTGCCCTCAGTTTTCAATAGTGCAAGGCTGTAAAGGATTAAGATACAGTGATAATTCGCTCTCGATACTTAGAAGGCAGCAGTAGTACACACTGGCCCTGAAGTCAGAGAACTTCAGTTCAAATCCCACCTCTGTACAACCTTGGGCAAATCATGTAATCTCCCTAAGCCTCAGTTTCCTTTTCTATAAAATGGGAAATGGGACTGAAGATCCTACCAGCTCTAGATCTATGATTCTATGGTACTATATCCTAAATGATTTCCTGCTTTCAGAATAGGTATAATGTGGGGCGGCTAGGTGGTGCAGTGTATAGAGCACTGGCCGTGGAGTCAGGAGGACCTGAGTTCGGATCTGGCCTCAGACACTTAACACACACACACACACACACACAAAAACTAGCCGTGTGACCTTGAGCAAGTTACTTAACCCCAATTGCCCTCCAAAAGGCAAAAAAAAAAAAAAGGATAGGTATAATGAATGCCTCAAGAAGACATTCTAAACTAAAAAGTTCTACCAGTTACAGTTCACTAAGAGTGAACATCTGAGTTTGCTACAAACACAACAGAGAATTCATTTTCTAGTGGTAGAATTTGAATGCCAGCACTAGAAGCTGAAAGAGAGTAAGAAATCAATTCCCAGGCAAAGCAGTCAAAAAGCCGATGATGTATGTCCACCGTGTGTGTGTGTGTGTGTGTGTGTGTGTGTGTGTGTGTGTGTGCGCGCGCGCGCGCATGTGTGTGTGTGTGTGTGCATGTGTGTGCACGCACACATGTGAATACACATGCACAAATAAAACCCCTCCTTGTGCTTCGGATTTTTGCTGCCATCAAGCATGGCACTGGCACAAAGGAGATCAAAGTATGGTAAGCACAAAGCCTTGGGAAATGGCATCTTGACTCAGAAAAAGGCTGAGCAAAAACATCAACAGAAGTCACAAGAAGTGGAACATGTCACCTGAGGGTTCCCTCCACCCAAGCAGAGCAGAGAAAGGCCTATGAAACCCCAAATAAATGGAATCACTTCCCTGGGGATGGGGCGGGTCACTCACATCCAGCTTCATCAGGGTGAGAAGGTCCTTCTTGGCCGCTTTGAAGACAGCATCTGTCTTCCAGCTAGAGCCAACTTCCTCAGTGTGATCTTCTACGTAATGGATGACAGCAGACGGGGTGTCTGCCAATGTTACCGATTTCCTTCCCTTCAGAAGAGCACAGACATTCAATGTCAGCAGACAAAGCTCACAGATGGGATGTGAAGAGGATTACCAAAGATGTGTACTGGCAAAGAAAATTATCAAGTACCAGTGTCATCATCATAAGATGAATCTGGACTAATGTTTCAGTGTCAGGTCTGAGAATTCTGAGAGCCCCAATCTCTGCAGATGTTGGAATGAGTTGATGCCAGGTAAGAGAACCCATTTCACCCCTCTATTCCCTTACTTCTCTACCTGTCTTCTCCTCAATCTATCCTTCCCTCCTCTATTCCCACCCACACCACACCCCAAAGCCACACCATACCACAAAACAAAAAACAGGGCAAAGACCTGTAGCTAATTCAGGGGGTCTCAAATACCATACAGAGGAAACTACCTTACTGGAGATCACTGGAGATTCATCCGAAAGGAGATTAAGTCTGGCCCTGTCATATACCATCCCCAGATCTGATTTTGTATCAGTGGAACAGCCTAGAAGTAGAAGCAGAAAGATTCAGCATAAATACCAGGAGCAGTCGGCAGGCATCCTGCATACTGTACTTCCCCATCAGTATCTCAAAGAGATGGCTACACAGTTAGAGGTTGCTCAAAGTCACTCTGCCAACACTCTTTTTTTTCTTTTTCAGACTAAACCCGTGAAATTCCCCTTACCAATGAAGATCAGCACCTGCTTTGCATCTTAAAGTTTTAGAGGGTTATCTGGGGCACTGAGAGATTAAGTGACTTGTCCAGGGTCGCAAAGTAATCATGTGTCAAAGGTAGTACCTACACCCAACTAAGTCATCCTGCTTTGAGGCTAGCTTTCTCTCTAGCATCCCACCATGCCTCATACTACTATCATGCATCATTAATAAATGACCAGACACTTTAACAGTCACCTACACTGTTTCTAGAATTAAGCCAGGAGATGCTGGCTTATAGAAGCTTATATAAAACATGAGCTTTGATCCTGCTGAGCTCACAAAACACACTTATTAATACCTACTGCATGCCTAGCAAAATACCAGAAGCTGTAGAGGAAGCAAAAATTAAAAGACACACTCTCTGTCTTCTCATTGCTTATGGTACATACAAACTGATACCTACTCTGAACATGACATTATGCTGGTTTATACCATGGAAGACACAGAGAAACATAAGACTTGATTCCTGCCATCAAGATGCTTACAAACTACTTTCAGAAACAAGACATACACACATAAAAAAGTTAATTAATATGGGAGCAGCTAGGTGGCACAGTGAATAGAGCACTAGCCCTGGAGTCAGGAGGACCTGAGTTCAAATACAGCCTCAGACACTTAACACTTACTAGCCATGTGACCTTGGGCAAGTCACTTAACCCCAACTGCCCCTCAAAAAAAAGGCAATACAAAACAGTATATGAGAAATATCTAATAAATATTACAAATAACAGATCACCATGAACTAGAATAATTGGAGAAAGTTTTATGGAGGTGGGTCTTGAAATGATTCTTGAAGGATAAAGAAAATTTGACCTGAAGGGAGGCTAGGTGGCGCAGTGAATAGAGCACTGGCCCTGGAGTCAGGAGGATCTGAGTTCAAATTTGGCCTCAAACACTTAACATAAAAACTAGCCATGTGACCTTGGGCAAGTCACTTAACCCCAATTTCCCTCCAAAAAAAAAAGCAAAAAAAAAATTTGACCTGAGAAGAGGAAAAGGCCTTATTGATGAAGAAAACTGCATAAGCCAAGGAACAAAAATGAAAATAAACAAGGAGTATTCAAGGGAAAATTAAGAAATGAGCTTGGGGGTGGCTAGGTGGCGCAATGAGTAAGAGCGCCGGCCTCGGAGCTGGTATGACCCGGGATCAAATCCGGCCTCAGAAAATGAGCACCCACACATAAATAATAACTGGCCGTGTAACCTTGAGCAAGTTACTTAACCCCAGTTGCTTAAAAAAAAAAGAAAGGAAGGAAGAAAGAAAGAAAAAAATGAGCTTGGCTAAAACATAGGCTGCTGAGTAGTAGAAAGGAAAGGAAGGTTAGAAAAGTGGGGGTGGGGAGGAGACAGGGTGAGCTAAGATGGCAGAGTAAAAGCAGGGATTCACCTGAGCTCTCCCAAATTTACCTACAAATAACATTAAAATAATCCCTCAAAATGGATTCTTCAATGGCAGAACCAACAAAAGGATGGGGTGAAACAATTTTCCAGCCCAAGACAATCTGGAAGTCTGGTAGGAAAGGTCTATCTCACTGGAGTGACAATGCATGTCCAGGGCAGGCTGGGCCAGTGCAGGCTGGGCCTAGACTAAATCTGAAGCAGCTGTTTCAGGAGCTCTCAGCCCACAGATGGTAAGGCGATCAGACAACTGATCAGAAAGATATTACAGGCAATCCTTTGCTGGTACTAGGAGCAAACTATGCTATATTGCCCATGTGTGCCTCTGGGTTGCAGTTGCTGGGCAAGAAGGAGTGCTAGGAGGAGCAATGACTCTTCACAGTTCCAAGACAATGGCTCCTTATGGTCACTCACAGACCAGAGCACAAACCAGGAAAGCAGTGACCACACCTCTCCTTAGAAAACACCACCCTGAAAGAGCTGAGAACTTGCAGACCTTCAGAGCTAGCTTTGAAAACAGCAGCACAAAAAACCTGAAGCTTAGGACAAGTGTCTGCTCTACCCAGGAGAAAAGCCCAACTTTAACAAAAAGTTTAAAGAAATAAGCTGGCAAATGAGCAAACAACAAAAAAAAAAACACCTGAGTATAGAAAGTTAATATGGTGACAGGGAAAATCAACACACAAACTCAAAAGAAGACAATGAAATCAAAGCAGCTACATACAAAACCTCAAAGAAAAATGTTTAGTGGTCTCAGACCCTGGAAGAGTACAAAAAGGATTTTAAAAATCAGAGAGGAAGAGGAAAAAACTGGAAAAGAAATAAGAGTGATGCAAGAAAATAATGAACAAAAGAATCAATAGCTTGGTAAAGGAGGGACAAAAAACATAAAAGAAAATAACCCCTTAAAAACCAGAATAGACCAAATGGAAAAACAGGCATAAAAATTCACTGAAGAGAACCCAAATGGAAAAGGAGTTATAAAAGCTCACTGAAAAAAATAATTCCTTAAAAATCAGAATTGGGCAAATGGAATTGAATGATTACATGAGACATCAAGAAGTAATAAAACAAAATCAAAAGAATGAAAAAAATAGAAAAAAATGCTAACTATTTCACTGGAAATACAATTGACCTGGAAAATAGATCAAGAAGAGAAATTTAAGAATTACTTGACTACCTAAAAAGCAATGATCAAAAAAGGAGCCCCACATCATCTTTCAAGAAATTATCAAGGAAAACTACCCAAAGGTAGTTTTACATGAGGGTAAAATACAAATTCAGAGAACTCATCAATCACCTCCTGAAAGAGATCCCAAAATGAAAACTCCCAGGAATATTACAGCCAAGTTCCAGAGCTCCCAAGTTAAGGAGAAAGTATTTTTCCCACTTAATAGTATTTTGTTTTTTCCAATTACATGTAAAAATAGTTTTCAACATTCACTTTTATAAGATTTTGAGTTCCAAATTTTTTTCTTCCTCTCTCCCTTTGTCCCTCCCCAAGACAGCAAGCAATCTGATATAGGCTATATATGTACAATTATATTAAACATATTTCCATATTAATCATGCTGTGAAAGAAGAATCAGAACAAAAGGGAAAAACCACGAGAAAGAAAAAACAAAAAACAAGAGAGAAAGCAGAATGCTTCAATCTGCATTCAGACTCTATAGTTCTTTCTTTGGATATGGATAGCATTTTCTATCATGAGTCTTTTGGAATTGTCTTAGATCACTATATTACTGAGATATGTCTGTCAAAGTTGGTCATCATAAAATGCTGCTGTTACTATGTACAATGTTCTCTTGGTTCTACTCACTTCATTCAGTATCAGTTCATATAAGTCTTTCCAGGTTTTTCTGAAGTCTGCCTGTTCATCATTTCTTATAGCACAATAATATTCCATTACATTCATATACCACAACTTGTTCAGACATTCCCCAGTTGATGAGCATCCCCTCAATTTCCAATTCTTTGCCACCACAAAAAGAGCTGCTCTAAATATTTTTGTACACATGGGTCCTTTTCCCTTTTTTATGATCTCTTTGGTTTACTAATCTAGTAGTAGTATTGCTGTATCAAAGGGTATACACAGTTTTATAGCCCTTTGGGCATAGGTCCAAATTGCTCTTTAAAGAGAAAATATTGCAAGCAGCCAGAAACAATTCAAATATCATGAAGCCAGCATAACACAAGATTTAGCTGCTTCTAAATTAAAGAATCAGAGGACTCGGAATACAATATTCCAAAAGGCAAAGTAGTCAGGACTACAACTAAGACTTACACCAAGCAAAACTGAGCATAATCCTTCAGGGGAAAAATGGGCATTTAAGAAAAATTAGGAATTTCAAGTATAAAAAGACCAGAGCTGTATAGAAAATCTGACATTCAAATACAAGTCTCAAGAAAAGCAGAAAAAGCTAAACATGAAAGAGAAATCATAAGGGACTTGAAATGCTTAAACTGTTTACCTTCCTATATGGGAATATGATACTTGTAATCCCTAAGAACTTTCTCATTATAGGGGTGGTTAAAAAGAGTATACATAGACAGAGGACACAGATATGAATTGGATGAGATCCAAAAAAAAAAATAAAATTAAGAGATGTGCTGGGAGAAGGGAAAAGGAAGAGGTAGAATGGGGTAAATTTTCTTACATAAAAGAGAAGTGAATGAGTTTTTACAGTAGAGGGAAAGATGGGGTGAGGGTGTGGTGGGCAATGCTTAAATCTTACTCGAATTGAAATCGGATCAAAGAGGGAATACCATCTACACTCAGTTGGGCACAGAAGTCTATCTTATGCTATAGGGAAGTAGAAAGGGAGGGGGCAAAAAGGAGAGATAGGGAGAGATGATAGGAGGGAGGGATGATAGAAGAGAAGGTGAATTAGGAGAGGCAGGGGTCAGAAGCAAAACACTTTTGAGTAGGGACAAGGTGAAAGGAGAGAGGAAGAGAAGGATAAATAGGGGGAAAAGCAGGATGGAGACAAATAAATACACAGTTAGTAATCATAACTGTGAATGTGATGAACTCATCCACACAACAGAAATAATAGAAGACTATATTAAAAAGCAGAATCCAAGGGGGGCAGAGTCAAGATGGGAGAGTAAAAGCAGGGACTTGCCAGAACTTTCCCCCAGACTCATCCTATTACATGTAAAAAATGACCCTAAATAAATTCTAGAGCAGCAGAACCCACAAAAAGGCAGAGTAAAACAAATCTCCTGCCCAAGACAACCTGGAAGGTCAACAGCAAAGGTCTGTCGCACCAGGATGAGAGGAGTGTAATCCAGTGCAGGCTGTGCCAGCATAGAGTGGGCCCCAGTGAATCTGGAGCAGGCCTCAGGGCACTGAATCACTGGCAGCTGTGGTAGTTCCCAGACTTCTCAACCCACAAATGCCAAAGACAACTTAGAAAGTCAGTAGGAAAGGGCTGTTGGACCTGGGTGAGGGAGGAGGGGAGTCCAGCCCCAGCCCCAACACAGTCCTGGCCCCAGCAAACCACGAGCAGGCCTGGGGAGTAACTGAATCAGGGCAATGGCAGCAACTGTTCCCCAAGCTCTCAGCCCATAGATGGTAAGGGGATCGAACAATTGGTCAGACAAGATTACAGGAATCTTTTTGCTGGCATTGAGGCAGGACTATGTTGCTTTGCCCATGCTTGGATCTGGGTGGCAGTCCTGAAGCACTTGTGGCAGCAGTGGAAGGGGTCCATCCTCATAGTTCCAGGGCAGAAAAGAGTGCTTGTGGTCACTAACAGACCAGAGTACAGGCCAGGAGAGGAAAAAACACCTCTCTCAAAGAGGGAATACCATCTACACTCTGATATAGGCTCTATGTGTACAATTATATTAATTCCATATTAATCATGCTGTGAAAGAAGAATCAAAACAAAAGGGAAAAACCACAAGAAAGAAAAAACAAAAAAGAGATAAAATAGTATGCTTCAATCTGCATTCAGACTCTATATAGTTCTTACTTTGGAAGAAATGAAAATGTACAGGTCCCTAGAAGTATCTCTGAAGGGGGCCGCTATGTGGCACAGTGAATAGAGCACCGGCCCTGGAGTCAGGAGGACCTGAGTTCAAATCCGGCCTCAGACACTTGACACAAAAACTAGCCGTGTGACCTCGGCCAAGTCACTTAACCCCAATTGCCCACCAAAAAGCAAAAAAAAAAAAAAACCACACAAAAAAAGAAACAGAACAAAACAAAACAAAAAAATACGTATCTCTGAAAACAGTTGCACAAAACCCCTGAAGCTGGGGACAGTACGACCTCCATATTGGAAGCAGAGCCCTACCTTAACAAAGAGCTAAAAAGTCGAGAGATAGGCTGGGAAAATAAGCAAACAACAGAAAAAACTCAGACTATGGAATCTTACTTTGGTGACAAGGAAGATTAAAGTATACAATCAGAAGAAGACAACAAAGTCAAAGCTCCTACATCCAAAGCCCCCAAGAAAAACATGAATTGGTCTCAGGCCCTGGAAGAGCTCAAAAAAGATTTTGAAAACTAAGTAAAAGAAGTAGAGGAAAAATTGGGAAGAGAAGTGAGAATGATACAAGAAAATCATGAAAAATGATTAAATAGCTTGCTAAAGGAGACCAAATACTGAAGAAAATAGCACCTTAAAAACAGACTAGACCAAATGGCAAAAGAGGTCCAAAAGGTCAATGAGGAGAAGAATGCCTTAAAAAGCAGAACTGGTCAAATAGAAAAGGAGGTCCAAAGCTCACTGATGGAAATAAGTCCTTCAAAATTAGAATGGAGCAAATGGAAGCTGATGACTATGAGAAATCAAGAAATCATGAAACGGAACCAAAAGAATGAAAAAGTAGAAGGCAACGTGAAAGATCTTATTGAAATAACAACTGGCCTGGAACATAGATCCAGGAGAGATCATTTTAAAAATTATTGGACTACCTGAAAGCCAGGATCAAAAAGAAGCTAGACATCATCTTTCAAGAAATTATCAAAGGAAACTGCCCTGATACTCTAGAACCAGAGGGTAAAATAAAAATTGAAAGAATCCACCAATTACTCCCTGAAAAGAGATCCCAAAAGGAAAATTCCCAGGAATATTATAGCCAAATTCCAGGGTTCCCAGATGAAGGAGAAAATATTGCAAGCAGCCAGAAAGAGACAATTCAAGTACTAGGGAAACACAATCAGTATAACACAAAATTTAGCAGCTTCTATAGTAAGGGATTGAGGGCTTGGAATACGATATTGTGGAGGTCAAAGGAACTAATAAAGGAAAACCAAGAATCACTTACTCAGCAAAACTCAGCATAATCCTTCAGGGGACAAAATGGTCATTCAATGAGATAAAGGAATTTAATGCATTCTTGAGAAAAAAAACAGAAATGGAAAATTTGACTTTCAAATACAAGACTCAAGAGAAGCATGAAAGAGTAAACAGGAAAGAGAAATCATTAGGTACTTATTAAAGTTGAACTTTTACATTCTTACATGGAAAGATGATATCTGTAATTCATGAGACCTTTCTCATTATTAGGGTAATTGAGAGAGAATATATATAGACAAAAGGCATAGGGTGAGTTGAACATGAAGGGATGATATCTAAAAAAATAAAATTAAGGGGTGAGAGAGAAATGTACTGGGAGAAGGAGAAAGGGAAAGGTAAAATGGTATAGATTATAATACATAAAAGAGGCAAGAAAAAGCTTTCACAGTGGAGGGAAAGAAGGAGGAGGTGAGAGGGAATGAGTGGACCTTACTCTTATCAGAATTTGCTTAAAGAGGGAATAACAAACATACTCAATTGCATATAGAAAACTATCTTAACCTACAGGAAAGTAGGGGGGAAGGGAATAAAGGGAGGTTGATAGAAAGGAGGGCAGATTGGGGGAGGGATTAATCAAAAGCAAACACTTTTGAGGTGACAGAGTGAAAGGAAAACAGAATAATTGGGGGGTGGGATAGGATGGAGGGAAATATAGTTAGTTTTTCACAACATGACTACTTTGGAAGTATACTGCATGACTACACATGTATAACCTATATCTAATTGCTTGCCTTCTCAATAAGGGTGGGTGGACAGGTAGAAAGGGAGAGATTTTGGAACTCAAAATTTTAAAAATGAATGTTAAAAATTGTTTTAACATGTAACTGGAAAATAAGATACAGAGGCAAAGGGGTATATAAATCTATCTTACCCTATAGAAAAATAGAAGGTGAAGGGGATAAGAGAAGAGAGGGCAAACTGGGGGAAGGTGAAATCAAAGCAAAACACTTTTGAGGAGGGACTGCATATATGTATACATAATCTATGTATATATAATCTATAATCTCTATAATTGAGAAAGCAGGCAATTTGATATAGATTTGATATGCATATATAATCTATATCAAATTGCCTATTTGATATGTATATATAATCTATATCGAATCTATATCAAATTGCCTATCAAATCTATATCAAATTGCCTGCTTTCTCAATAAGGGTAGGGAAGGGAGGGAGGGAGAAAATTTGGAATTCAAAGTTATAAAAAATGAATGTTAAAAATTTTTATATGTAATTGGAAAACAAATAAAACATCTGAAAAAAATCAAAAAAAAGAAAAAAGAAAAAGGGACCTAGATTCTAATGGACTTTAATTACAAAAGTAAGGAGTTTAGACTTTATCCTGTAGGTAATGGAGTGCCACTTAAAAATTTCAAGCAGAGGATGGAGGCTGGGGTGGGGAACAAAGTGACGTATGTGACAAAATCAGTCCTGTTCTTTAAGAAGATTAATCAGACAGTATGTACAAGATGGATATGACGAAGAGAGACTGAAGACAGGGAGAAAAGCTAGTAGGCTACTGCAAACTGCCTAGATATAAGGTGCCTAGATATAAGGTGCCTAGATATAATGGCTTAAAACAGATTGGTAACAATGAAGATGGAAAAGAAGGATGAGATGTCAAAGAATGATTGGGTTGGAGTAAAAAGAGAAGGACATATTGATATGTATAGTATACATTAATAGAATTCTATCAGATAACCTCCTTTTCTAAAATATGATAGTATTGACTAAATAGTGGAGGCTATGTGACATCATAAGAAAAAGTAAATCTTATATTAAATCTTATGTTGAGGGAAACAAGACACTTGCTCATTTGTAACATCTCTTTAGACATGGCATAAAGACTGGAGACAACAGAGTTCCAAGTTCAGTTCACTGGCACTAACTAGAAGGTTATTTGCTCAAGGTCCTCAGTTTCCCAATTTGTAAAGAATAATCAATTCCTTATTCCCCAGGCTACAACCAATACAACAACCAAAAAAAGAGTACTTTGTGGGGGAAAAAAATACTTTGTCAGTACTCTGTTATCTGTCAAAGAATCTGAGTCCACCCTTCAAAGGCGCCCCTGGGACTTTCTTCCCAATCTGCACATGACAAAAAAACCAAAAAACAAGAGAATTTAAATCTGCCAAATAGCACCAAGGACTCCCTGAGTTCTCTTTTACCTTGAGGTGTCATTGTGTCAGGTCCAATCCCTTGGAATTTTCCTAGTTCATCAAAACTCTCTCCATGCATTGAAGGCAGTGGGCTGGAGAAGCTCCGCTTCACAAGAAGTCCACAGGTCTCTAACTGGCCTCCCCTCATATGATCTATCAGGTGGAAACAGGACATAAGCCAAAACCACTAAGAATCTCCACCTAACTCCCTACTCTTCTACTCTAAGGTGTTTCCTAATCCATTCCTTCAACTGACACAAAATATTCAGGACAACCAGCTCTTCTCCCCTTCCAAATTATACTAAAGACCTGGGACAAATCTCTCCAGAGGAGGCAGTTATCTGGAATCTACTATATCCTCACAGTGCCACAATCAAAATTTCCCAGACCCCTGTTCTGTGAACTTTGCAAAGCCCCAAACAAAACAAAACAAAAAACCCACATCTGCTTAATAAGGGTGATCTGTCAAGTCCATGCAGGAGGCCACTTTCTCGAGATCTGCACCAACACAATGACATACCAATCATAGCCTAACAATCTTGGCATATGGAAACTGTGTTATGGAATAAGCACTAAACTTGGAGTCAAAACCCCAGATGCAAATTCCAGTTTCTATGCCTAGTTTCTACAGACTGCTTTCTAGTTTTCCCAGTATTTTTTATTGAATAGTGAATTCTTGCCCTTAGCTATTTAATAACCATATGACAGTGGGCAAGTCATTTAACATCTCTGGGTCTCAGTTTATCCATCTGTAAAATGAAAGAATCAAACTAGATGCTCTTTAAAGTATTTACAAGCTCTTAAATCCTATAATCTCCACTTTTTAGAACATAAGGATAGCCTGTATCTTTCTTTCTCTAATTTCAAAGAAAATAACAGCCTTCCCCTAGTTGCCCAAATTCCTTTATATGGTAAATGGGATTCTGCCACCTCCTTGAAAATAGAAATTAAAATGAAAATAGAAACAGCAAAGGAAGAAAAGGTGATAAAAGGAGCAAAACTTTAGGATAGGTTGATATTCCTAGCTTCAGTAGATATTAAGGATAAATGATTTATTAATAGGTAATGAGGAAGATGAGGGTAACAACAGAAGTATTTACATTTACATAGCACTTTTCCCTTTATAAAATACTTTGACATATATTATCTTTATTTGATTCACATAATAGCTTTCTCTGAAAAAAGTCAAAGTAGAATTCTCTCCATTTTATGGAGGAAAGAGACTC
Source organism: Gymnobelideus leadbeateri (assembly GCA_011680675.1). Lineage (NCBI taxonomy): Eukaryota > Metazoa > Chordata > Mammalia > Diprotodontia > Petauridae > Gymnobelideus > Gymnobelideus leadbeateri. The sequence continues at coordinate 120,196 of WOXC01008159.1, read as the reverse complement.
AGGTTAAGGGACATAACCTGCGTGTAAGCAGAAGACCTGGGACTTGATCCCAAGTCTTCTCATTCCCACTGAGTCTTGCTTCCTACTACCCATGCTGATCTGCAAAGGTGCTAAGGGCCCTGCTGCCGGTCTCCACAGGCCAATCAGTCTCTGTCTAGATCATCACCTGGTTCTGAGCATTCTTGGGACTTCTCAACCTTCTCTCCCCGTTGTTCTTCATCTGATGCTGGACAGGACATCTGCCTCTTAATTTTGCTGGCTGCTACACCAGACAAAGACACCAAAGGGATAGCCTGGCTTTCCTGCAGGAAAAACAAAAAAGAAAAAGAAAAGGTATGGATCAAACAAGAAAGCTACTTCTGTCTCTCAGATAAGAAAAGCCCAAAAGCAGGAGCTACATAAGGAAAACATACAACTATAGCATTTTGGTAATTAAGTGATGAGATTTTCAAAATGTATCAACTATTAACTGAAAAATACATTGGAATCAGAGCTACGATGATGGATAGAGGGCGTATTCTAAGTGAACTCTCCCAATAGCTCCCCTTACAACCACTTTAAAATAACACATCAAATCGAATTCTGGAGCAATATAACTAACAAAAGGTTGAGATGAGGCATTTTTTCAGCCCAGGACAATTTAGGAAGTCAGAAGGAGACGTTTGTGGCATTGGGATGGGGGCCAACAACAGCAGGGTCAAAAGCAACGGGCAGCAGCAGCAGTACTGAGAGCTCTCACTGCCCAGAAAGAATATCAGACACCTACTCAGAAAGAGATAACGAAAATATTGTGAGAGCGCTGGCTGCAGGACCAGGCGGCATTTGGCAACTCCATTGCCCATTACTGAGGTTCAGGGCGGAGGGGAACACTAGTGTGTGTGGTCACAAGAGAACAGGGGCTCTCCCTGAGTAAGGAACAGGACACAGACCAGAAGAGCCGTGACCACACCTCTCCCCAGATCACAGCACCTTAGAAGCACTAAGAACGTATAAATCTCTACAACTGTAAAAACATCAAGGCAGGGGGTGGCTAGGTGACGCAGTGACTAGAGCGTCAGCCCCGGAGTCAGAAGGACCTGAGTTCAGATCCCGCCTCAGACACTTAATGCACACACAAACAAAAACCTAGCCGTGTGACCTTGGGCAAGTTACTTAACTCCAATTGCCCTCCAAAAAAAAAAAAAAATGCTGGAAAAATGAGCAAACAACAAAAAAGAACCTGACCATAAAAGGTAGCATTGTGACAGGGAAGCTCAAGACAAACTGAGGAGAAGTGTCTTAAATAAATCATTAGCATTTCCATAGATTATCAACAAAACCTAGGAGGAAGAGATAGAAAGAGAAATTCCATTCAAAATAACTACAGATAGTATAAAATATTTAAGCATTTATTTGCCAAGACACACACAGGAACTATATGAATACAATTATAAAAAACTTTTCATACAAATAAAGAGAGATGTAAAAAACTAGAGAAATATTAATTGCTGAACCAATGGGTAGGTTGAATCAATATAATAAAAATGGTATAATTCTACATAAATTTACTTATTCAGTGCCATTCCAATAAAATTACCAAAGAATTATTTCACAGAACTAAAATAAAGTTCATCTGGAAGAACAAAAGGTCAAGAATATCAAGGGAATCAGTGAAAAAAAAATGTGAAAGAAGGAGGCCTAGCTGTACTAAATTTCAAACTATATCACAAAGCAGTAATAATCAAAACAATCTGGCACTGGGTAAGAAATAAAATGATTGATCAGTGAAATAGATTAGGCACACAACATATAGAAGTAAAAGACAATAGTAATCTTTTTTTTTTTTAGTCATTTCAGTCATGTTCAACTCTCTGTGACCCCATTTGGGGTTTTCTTGGCAAAGATCCTGGAGCAGTCTGTCATTTCCTTCTCCAGCTCATGTGACAGATGAGGAACTGAGGCCAACAGGGTTAAGTGACTTGACCAGGAACACACAGCTAGTAAATGTCTACAGCCACATTTAAACTCAGGTGTTCCTGACTCAAGAGCCAGCAATTTATCCACTGTGCCATCTAGCTGCCCCAAAGTAATCTAATGTTTGATAAACTCAAAGATCCAAGCCTGGAGGGCAAGAATTCACTATTCAACAAAAAAATACTGGGAAAACTGAAAGCAATATGGTAGAAACTAGGCATAGACCAACATCTTGTATCATATATCAAGATAAGGATAAAATAGCAATATGATTTAGACTTAAAAGGATGATATCATAAGGTAAATTAGGAAAGCAAGGAAAAAATTACCTGTCACATCTATGGATAAATACATACATACAAAAATATTTATAGCAGTTCTTTTTACCGTAGCAAAGAACTAGAAATTGATGGAATGCCCAACAATTGGGGAATGGCTGAACTAGTTGTTTTCAACTTATGATTGTGTTCAACTTGTGATTGTACTATAAGAAATGACAAATGGAATAGTTTCAGAAAAACTTGGGAAGACTTATATGAACTGGTACAAATCGAAGCAAGCAGAACCAGGAGCTCATTGTACACAGTAATAATAAACAACTGTGAAAGACTTCTGTTCAATACAATGATCCATGAGAATTCCAAAGGATTTATGATGAAAAATGTTTTCTTCTACAGAGACAACTGATGAACTCTGAGTACAGATTAAAGCATAATTGTTTTCACTTTATTTATTTTATATTTTCAATTTCTTGCTTTTTAAAATTTTTGTAATGTGGCTAAAATGATAATATGTTTTTCATGATTTCACATGTATAATAGGTGCCATGCTGCTTCCCTTTTCAATAGGTGGGGGTAAAGTCTGGAGAGAGGGAGAGAATTTAAAACTCAAAACAAAAAAGAATGTTAAAAAAATTTATTTTAAAAAAGAAAAATACATTGTATTAGAAATATACAATTGCGCTCTTTCCCATCTCTCAAGATGGCAGACCAAAAGCTACCCAAGGAAAAGAAGGTCAAAAAGGAAAAAAAAGAGAAAAAAAAAGGAAGATGTAGCTGAAAAGGCCAAAAAGCCTCGAAAGCACTGCAGTCGGAACCCAGTCCTGGCCTGGGGGATCAGTAGATACTCCAGGTCTGCTATGTATTCCCGGAGAGCCATGTACAAGCATAAATATGCTGCCCCGAAAACCCAGATTGAAAGGAAGAAGAAAGACAAAGTGCCTGCTACTATCTCAAAGCCTGTTGGTGGTGATAAGAATGGAGGAACTCGAGTGGTAAAGATTCACAAAATGCCTAGGTATTACCCTACTGAGGATGTGCCTAGAAAGCTGCTAAGTCATGGCAAAAAGCCCTTTAGCCAGCATGTGAGGAGACTTCGAGCTAGCATCAAGTCCAGTACGGTTCTGATCATGCTCACTGGCCGCCACAGGGGCAAGCATGTGCTTTTCCTAAAGCAACTGGCTAGTGGCTTGCTACTGGTTACTGGACCTCTGACCATCAACCGTGTTCCTCTGAGAAGGACCCATCAGAAATTTGTCATTGCCACTTCTACCCGAGTTAATCTTTCAGGTGTGAAAATTCCAAATCATCTTACTGATGCTTACTTCAAGAAGAAGAGGCTCCGTAAACCTAGACACCAAGAAGGAGAGATTTTTGACACAGAAAAAGAGAAATATGAGATTAGACTCTCAGATCCTACCCCAAATCAAGAAAATTCCTCAGCTCCGTGGCTACCTGCGTTCTGTCTTCTCTCTCTCCAATGGAGTTTATCCTCACAAACTGGTGTTTTAAATGCCTTGCAGAGAACACTTATTAAAATATTTGCAATAGTTAAAAAAAAAGAAATACACAATTGCTTTATATATGTATCAAATTAGCATTCAATAAACAATTAAAAAAACAAAAACAGATTATCTGTGGGAAAATAGGTACCCTAATCTACTATTTGTGGAGCTATAAAGTTATTATCAACTATTTGATAGAAAACAATTTGGAATTATGCAAAAAAAGGTTTTTTTAATTGTTCATTACTAGAGATCCTACTACTAGAATCATATCCCAAGGGTATGACTAATAGCACAAAAAGACCCATATGTAGAAAGCTGCATTATTTGTGATTACAAAAAAGTTGGAGAAAACGTATGTTCAATGATTGAACTATTGAACAAACTGTGGTACGTTATCATAAATGAAATACTGTAGAGAAGGATGAATACAAATAATTCACAGAAATACACAAAGACTTGTATGAAGTTATACAGTGAACAACACAAATCCAAAAGAGTTAATATACACAGGAAGGAAAGTCTCATAGTTAACAAAATATTCAAAGCAGCACTTTTTGTGGTAGCAAAAAAATTGAAACTAAGTAAAATCCAAATGACTGAGGAAGGGCTGAACAAATTATGGTATATTAAAGAAAAAAGATATTATTACATTGCAAAAAACAACAACATGAGGAATTCAGAAAAACATGGAAAGATTTGATTAAATGAAACAGAGCAAGGAAAGGAGAAACAAGGGACAATATATGTAGTAAGTATAATAATGTAAATAAAAACAACATAAAAAGCAGCTCAACTCTGATTAACTACAATAACAATCCTAGTTCTAGAGAAAAGAAGAAAAAAACATACAAAGCATCCTTCTGGCAAAGGCAGGGAGAATTCAGGCATAGAATGTTGCATCTGGAGTCAGGTAGAGTTGATTTTTTCAGTTTTACATAACTTTTACTTTGCTGCTAGGGAGACTAGATCAGGAAATGATTGTAAAGTTTTCAAAAAAGATATCTTTTTTTAAAAAAAGTAATATATTGTATCAAAACAAAATGTATCAATACAGTTTTTTTTCCTTTTTGGAGGGGGGAAGGCAGGGCAATTGGGGCTAAGTGACTTGCCCAAGGTCACACAGCTAGTAAGTGTTAAGTATCTGAGGTCACATTTGAACTCAGGTCCTCCTGACTCCAGGGGCCGGTGCTCTATTCACTGTGCCACCTCTATCAATACATTTTTACAAAATAAAAGCAAAGCGGGGCGGATAGGTGGCGCAGTGAGTAGAGCGCCGGCCCTAGAGTCAGAAGGACCTGAGTTCAGATCCGGCCTCAGACACTTAACATACACAAACAAACAAACAAACAAACAAACAAAAAAACCTAGCCGTGTAACCTTGGGCAAGTTACTTAACCTCAATAGCCCTCCAAAAAGCAAAATAAATAAATAAATAAATAAAGGAATGAATGAATAAATAAATAAATAAAAGCAAAAAAAAAAAATCTGATTGGCATTGTTCTTACTTATCTACAACTCTAACAACTAAGGATACCAGTCATCTACACTTGTCACTATCAGAAACTTTATTATGAAAGATAAGAAACAACAGTGTAGACATAGGAATCCATTTTAGGGTGACAGAAATGGCAGTTGATAATATAAAAATATCATTAAACCTAACGATGCCAACATGAAACTCCCTCTGAAGAGTCATCAGTCAATGGATCATGGAAGAATAATTGTGATTTTATCCTTTCCAGTTATGGCACAAAGGTTAAAAGAAGAGGAAAATACCAAGCACTTTAAGGAAAGAAAGAGGTTTCTCTGAATTCTCCATATTCATTTCTTACAGTAGCGTAAAATCCTATTACATTACTCTACCCAGTTTGTCTAGTCATTCCCTAGTCATACCATGGTAGGTATTCATTTAAGCCTTTTGCAAAACCTAAAACGTTATATAAAGACTAGCTATTACTCCAGGGAAAAATCTCCATGATTTTTGACATATTTCAAGGAATACAAGAGAATTTAAGCCCTCAAGAATCAAAAGGAATAGAAAAAATAATAATTAACCTTAGGATTGAAGAGCAAACATAAGCATAATTTATAATTTTCCCAGGTCAAGGCTTGATTAAATGCATTTAACAAGGTCAGAAAAAAATTTTTTAATTTCCAAGATTTAGAAGTAATGAGATTATTGTGCTGGGGAGTGGGATCTGTTGTATGGGATGAATTTTTCTACTTACAGGGTTGAAGAGTTCTGTGGTAAGCCCTAGGTAATTGTGTAAAGATAGGAAGGTCACTCTCTGCAGTCGCACCATTATAATCTGATAAGATAGAAAAAAACATGAAGTTCAAAATTTCTCAGGCACCCACACCTAGGACAGATATGTACAGAAGTTCCACGGAAATTTTTCCAAGTATCCACAATGCTCTTGACTCAGTATCTCATCTCCTGCCATGCCACTTTCCTAAACCATTTGCCAACCAAACTTCCTAAGACCCCACCTCCCACTTCCCAAGCTATTCCCAATCCCTCTTATATATTCCTATAGCCCCAACACTCAGTCTTGCTGAATGGATTTGGGTCCTTTCTTTTCCTGAGAACATTAAAAAAAAATAAAACAAAGTGGATGTTCATACCACTTTTCAGTAGAGTTGATAATCAGACCTGAAAACACTTTCAAAAATTCCCTGCAAAAAAAAAGTTCCCTGTCGGGGGCAAAACTTGGAGTGATGGCAGGAGCAACCTTCCAGTAGCTATAGAGAAGAAAAGAACATCAAGTTTGACCTACCTGTACTACCCTTACCAAGGTCTCAGGGTATTTTTCAAAGACACCTTGGAAAGCAGTAGCTGGAAGCTTTAAAATAATGGATGGTATTGTTGCCCTCGCAGAGACAGTTTTATATGGTGCTGCATAACCCTATAACAGAATAACAGTCCTGGTTAAGACAAGTGAGATGAATAACTGCTGTGCATTCATTAGTAATAGAAAGTCTGTGAGAAATGATGAGGACCTAAGTGAGGATGCTAACCACATCTGGAGAGAAAAGCAGATGGGTATTATATAGAGCTAATGAACTATGTGGGGAGTTGAGGGTGACTCCAAGGTTTTGAACCTGAGCAGTTCCAAAAGATGAGAAACAGAAAAGTTAAAAAGAGAGGTAGATATAGGGGGAAAGACGCTAAAGGCTGTCTGTGGGCTAGAACAGTATCATTTTTATCATTGTATGCCCAGAGCCAACCACAGCGCAATGAACACAGAGTGTGTTTTATAAATGCGGACTTACTGAAGAAAAGCAACTTTCTTCTGGACTCCTCTGGCAACTCATACAACGATAGGCCCTCAAGCAGCACATGGGGGCTCACCACCACTGGCCAGACCTGATCCCTGGGAGGGGATACTGTACTAGAGGTTATGAACCCAGGTTTCTAAATATCCACCAGTCCTTACTCTAGTCTAGATCGGCTTCCTGAATTGTTGGTGATCAGCTCAGCCAGAGAGAAAGGAGAATTGACACTTGCAAAGTCAAGCTCTTCAGGCCACTCTTCCAAACAAAGCATGAGTCATCATGAGTCAAGAAATGGTAAACCTAAATGGAGAGCCCAGGACCAGAGAAAGCCAAAAGACTTTTAAGATTAGGATATTAGGGGAATAAGGTGAGGTCAGGGCCCCAAACTGAGATTTCAATCAGGCCTTTGTCTCTATTATTTAAATGGGAGTTACCAAGAGAGCAAAGAAAAACCAAACAAACAAATTCGAATTTCCTTCTCCCTGACAACTAGCACCAAACACCCTAGGCCTAGCATATAACTCAAAGATATTAGCCCAAACAGCATACCTAAATGGATGGGGCTCTTTAATAAATAGAAATGGAATCTATTTTAATAACATATTCTATTAACGCCACATCCAAGGAATTCCAAATAAAACTAATTCTCTTGACATTTTTCCCCCCAAATGTTGTTAACGATTCATTCCTATTTATAGAACTCTATTCAAAATGCTTTGTCAATTGCAAACACTGAAAACTGAACAACAGGTCTTATTCCATGTAAATTCTTACCAAAATAATAAGATTCATAAAGGTTTTTCATTGACGTACTATTAGCTAGGCCTTTTTTTAAACTATAAAACCCCTATAACTAACTTTAACTATAAAACTGGGAAAAATTGTCTTCTTACTAAGAAGAAAACAAAAGGATCTATGATCTATATCTCACAAAAAACTGGAAGTCATTTCACAGTGGACCCATTAGCTACCTGTTAAAAGCCCATTACCAAGGGCTTTGATTGCTCCAAAGGGCCAAAATTTAATCCAGTTGAGAACTTTGTCCTCTCCTTGTATAAGTCATACATGAGCATATATGAATTCCAGAAACCCTATTCAAAGCATTTGTTCTTTGACAACAGTAAAACAAAAACACTCTAGCTTTATATGTCTCTGAACTTTCCACAAGTATTTGCTGCTTACTGAAAATGGATTTACAAACTAAAATGATAATTCCAGCAAGAGAATTTATAAAATTCATTTCTGTGCTTTAAATACCAGATTCCTGTTATTTTATTTGACGAGCTCTAAATAGCCTGAAATACCAATTACTTTCCCCTCTTCACAACCAAAACAACATGAAGTTTTTAACACAGATTCATAGTTAAACATAAAAGCTCTATGAGGTAACAATTAAGAAACAAGAGCAATCTATCTAAATCAGATTCCTGTTCTTAGAGTGAGAAAAAAAATAGTATAAGGGAAAGGGAAAGGAGAAGGAAAGAAGATAACATTGACCCCTTTGAAACTCTGATAAAAAATAGCTCACACACATTTAATTTTCAAATCTACTGATTACTTTGGATGAAAAAAATATTCCAACCAAAACATTAATGTTTTGTGAGACAAGTGATGACATCCTTCAAAATGATCAATTAATCACAACATAGTATATTTTTCCACTTAAATGTCACCCCATAAATTTTCCACTCCCACTACACTAAGAAAAAGATCTATTCTTGTTGCTGAGCAAGTGGAATCACTGCTGACATTGTGACAAGACTTCATCACAACAGGCTGGGAAGGGAATGAATAGTCCCAGACAGATTGATTACTAAAGCTCAAAGTTAATTTAAGAGCTCGTGTAATAACTGCCACTCCCAGCTGCACAATTCATATTACAGGTCAAGCATCATCCATTATCTTCTTTGTTACAAATGAGATTTCATAAAGAAAGACACAATGGTGAAGCAAAGATCTACTGCAGAATAAGGAACAACAAAGAATAAACTCCCTTCTTAGCTTACTCATTAAGTTGACTGTTTATGCTAGACTGAGTTTTTTTTCCTCTTTGCAAAATATTTTCAAAATAAGGTTTTACTCCTTTTGGGCCTGCCCCACTTTCACTGACTTCCCTTCAACTTGTAATTCTCTGCTTTTCTGGTCACAGAGTAAAAATCCCACAAATCAACAAATCAATAAATGTTTATTAAGTGCTTATTATGTACCAGGTATTATAATAATTGAGGGGAACACAAAAAGAGACTAAAGACAGTACCTACCCTCAAGGAGCTTATAATCTAATGGGGGAGACAACATGCAAGTGTGTGTGTGTGTGTGTGTGTGTGTGTGTGTGTGTGTGTGTGTGTGTGTGTGTGTATGTGTGTAGGCTTCCTGTAAAAGGTAGGATTGTAGCTGGAGTTTAAAGGAAGCCAGGAAGGTCAGTAATTGGAGTGAAGGAGAAGAACATTCCAGACATGGAGGACAGTCAGAGAGAATGCCCAGAGCCAAGACATGGAGTGTCTCATTCATGGTGCAGCCAGGAGGCCAAGGTCACTGGATCAAAGAGTATGTGGTAGGGAATTACCATATTTTACTACATAATCATCGCAGATTTTATGTCAAACTTTTTGCAAAAAAAGTGGCATGTGACCATTATGTGAAGTTTAAAAAAAGAAAAGATATTGTAACATTATGACTTAAAAATCATTTATTACTAAACTGTCTTTGGTTCAAGATTAGGATGCACAGAATACTCCTGAATATACATTAAAATTGGAAAGATGCTAGTCTTATCCTATCACGTGACTTATTCATGGTAGTTTTGCTGGCCTGCCTGCCTGTTCCCCTTGCACCCACAGCTCTTCACTGGGTTGAGTGACAATATCATTAGTACTGCAGTGCTCTAAGCAAACCACGTAAGTCAGCTTTTGGAAATATCCTGACAATGTGTGTGGGCTGAGAAATCTAGGTTCGCAGCTTGCAGTGTGCAGGAAATAAATGCATATCCATATGCCCCTGGTGAATACATTGTTGCTCTGTTTACCTCATGCAACAATTATGCAACGAAAAGTATAAACCGATTTTTGGACTGAAGAAAAAAAAACACCAGGATGCAATGATTATTTGGTGGACACAATTATGCAGTGAAATATGGTAAGTGTAAAAGGACTGGAAACGTAGAAGGGGGCTAGATTATGAAGGGTTTTAAATACCAAACAGAAGATTTTCTATTCAATCTTGGAGGTACTGACTATGTGTCATAGGCAAGACTTGAATACGATTCTACCTGACTCCAAAACCAACCCACTATCCATTATTCCATACTACCTCCAAAGCCTCAACTTACTACCTTGCTTTACTACTGAAAACTTGGTTAGAACTCTTTGACAAAAGAAATTCTACCTAACCTTTAGTCCAAATTCAAGTAATACTACTACGCACCCATAGATTTTCACCTACTGAATAGTAGCTGAAAGGTACTGTAAGGTATTCAGCAACTAACCAAAATAATTCCCAGCAAAGAAATACAATTACGAACCTTCCCTCTCTTAGACTTGAGATCAATTAGTGAAATAAAGAAAGCTAAAAATCAGTGATTGGTTTTATGGTATAACTTCTATGCTATCAATGGCTGATTTATTTTTACCTAGTGAGAGGTAAAAATACATAAGGCATATACAAGGTCTTAGAATTCTAAAGCAAAGTTCAGATCTGAGTCTCCTCTCTAGAGAGCAGAGCCTGATAAACACTCCTTATGAACTAGGTCTCCAAAAACCATGGTTAGCTTTAGGGGTAGGATAAATAAGATTATTGGGTCAGGGGAACCTAAAGGTAGTCTCAAAAGTTTAAAGACATTTAAAGAGACTGTAGGGATTAAAACTGTCCAACCTACAATAAAAGAGACCATGGCATAGCTCTGAGCCCATGGCACTTTATTAAAGGGTCCATGATCCCCTCTAATAATGTGGACCTCATAATCTGAGATGCCCCCTTCTTCTAGCCCTTATTTTTTCAGGTCTGATACCAGATTTGGTACCTGAATATGCTAAAGGGGCTATACAAAGTAGAAAATCCCATTGTTTGATAGATCTTATTTCGAAGGCCAAAAATGATGCATCATCTAGAAATGGTATGTGGGGTGGGGGGGAAAGGAGGGGGTGTGCATCTCAGATTGGATGAAGGATGGGGCATCTCCACTAACTGTTCATAAGATGGGTACTTGCTCATGCTAGACAAGAAAGAATGGTCCAGAGATACAAAAATAAGCTGGGGATTTTACATGCCATTGATGCGTTTGGTCCCCATAATAAGGAAAAACAAGAGTAGAGGGCCTTTATTTAGATTCCCATGATTAAGTCACATGAACTTATAATCTGCAGTTCATAGCTCTGGAGCTGAATATACAGAACTTATAATCACTACTCTTATGAAATCATATCAAATTGATTAATACTGACTGGAATAGAGTAAGGGTCCAAATGAATTATTTCTCTTAGGCAAAGCATTTACTGGCACAGTGAATGTAAGACAGATACTCCCAGAAGAAAGTAAAATACACAAGATGTTCTCATTAAGGAAAGGTGAAAATTGTGTAAATAGAAAACTGTCAACAGGACAATTTACCAACTGAGATATCTAAACAAAGGTCATAATATTAAGTGGAAGCAAAATAGCTAAGATCATAAATGTAGAAATTCTACCCATCAAGAAAATCATGTGAACATCAGGCTTAAAATGACCTACCAGAATATACTGCCAAGTGCTTTCACAAGAAATCTGAAGCTTGTCAGATTGATTCTTATCTTAGCCCCAATAAAGAAGATCTCCAACATTTTGAAGAAACTATCCCAGTGTCTCACCTTCATTGTATCTACCTTAATGGTCATGTTGGGCAGGAGTCACTATCTCTATCCTACATCCATTTACCTCCTCCATTTAGTTCCTTAAATGCTATTTAGGAAAAGATTTCTATCTTCATATCCCTTCCACATATTCACAAGCCTATGTTTCCTGACCTCCCCTTTTCTCTTAATCTCAAGTCCAAAGTATTAAACCAAACCATACCCCACAAGATTTCTACCAACTACTCTAATTTTAGAAAATCCATTTAAAAACAGTCAATCATTAAGTATTCAGCTTTGTCTTCCCCAAAAAAATACCCCCCAGACTTACGCTATACCATTAACACTAATCAACATATGCCAGAGTCATAAGGAGGGCCAAACAAGAGGTAGCATGTCATACTGCTGGATTTCAAGTCAGGAAAGACTTGGTTTCAAATTCTGGCTCCTCTGGTTACTTGGCTTTGAGAAGATGAGCAAGTCTCTTAACCTTTCTAAACCTTACTTTCCTCATCTGCAAAATGGGGTTAACTATACTTGCACAATGTATCTCACAGATAGGTTGTAAGAAAAATACTTTATAAACCTTAAAAGACTACATATATATGAGCTGATAGTATTATTTAAAGGGAGCATGGTATAATGAATAAAGGGTAGGTCTTAGTGTCATATGACTTGGGTTTAAATCCTGCCTCTGAAGCATAAAGGCTATTTTATAACCTTTTATATTAAGGTTAACTTAATACCACCCAGAATCTCAAGGTAGCCTGTAAGTTGTAGCACAGTTAGCTAAATGTATTGATAGAAGGAATTTCCTCACCAAGAGCTCCCTATATCAATGCAATGAAGTCAAGAGAAAATATATATTATGTATCAGTATTATAATGTACACAAGATTCTCATCTCTCTGAGCTGATGGGCTTTTCTCTCCTTTACTAGGGAGGAAGAAAGGAGTTTTCAGCCCAGATACAGGTACTGGTTTTTTTGTCTTCACTTCTTTCAGGTTCACCCACTCACTACTTAGAGGTTGTAGGCTAAACAGGGAATGGAGGAGAGAAGCCTTTTGCCACTAGTACTAGTCCTCATATGTACTCCTCCTCTTTATCCTCCACCCCATTTTGTGGGATTTCACCCTCTGGAGACACCTTTGCACTGGATACTTATTTAGGCAATGGCAAAGGTTGATGGAGAAGTCAGTCACACATGCCAGAGGTATCTTTGAACTATTCTAAAAATATGATAACCTCCCTGGACTGTCCTTTGGTTCAATCAGCCTGGGATTTGTGTGTTTTTTTAGTAGCCAGAATAGTGGGAGAGCATAGGAACAATCTATGACTGCAGCCTCCAAAAGTTAGGGGTGCCCTTCAATAAGTGTGGATTTTCTCTTAAATAATTGGCCTAGATCTCACTGACCACAGGTTTGATCAAAACCCTCTTGAACCTGTTTTCAGGCTAGTAAATCTTTCAGAGTAACTTGCTATTTAGATAGATTTAAAACCATTTCAGAAGTGCCTGAGGTAAAGTGAGGTAGAGGTGAGTGCACTTTGGACAGGGAGTGGGAAGGGCTTTTCTCTACTGAAGATCCCTCTTTGTTTCACAAAGGCCTTGCTACCACCACCAAACACTAGGTAACCGCTGGCCAACTCTTTCCTTCTCCCATCACCCTCTTCCCCTCCTTAACCAGGGCTATTATCATTGATCCAGATCATGTTTGCTAAACTTGACTAGGCTGGGATCCAAGCCTCTCAAGGAACTATTGAGGGAAGATGGAGGAGTAGAAACAGGACTTCCCTGGGGCTCTGGCTTCCACCTTCCCCAATTCATGTAAAAGGGGCTCTGAACAAATTTTGGAACTACAGAATCCACAAAATGACACAGAGAAGCTAACCTCCCACTGAGGACAGGCCAGCAGGCCGGCAGGGAGTGGCCAGCATAGCACTCTGGGAGTCAAGCCCAGGCCTGCATGAGCCAGAGGTTTTAGCCCCAGGGTGGGCCTGACCAACCACGAGCTGGAGGGCCTTCAGATAAGCTGTGGCAGTTTCCAAAATTATCAACACATAGATGTCAAGGACAAAGTGAGAGGTCAGTGCACTGTGGACTTTGGGACCCAGAAGTTGGGAGTGCCTAGGCTTTTGCCCCCATGGTGAGAAGCTGCTGAGGAGCCCCAGGGAAGCCACCACCATCTGGCAGCTTTAGCTCCTGGCCTGAAGAATGTAGGGAGCCCAAGCGAACAGTCTGAGTGGTAATCGCTCTTGCTTTAACCTGCTTGGATCTGGATTGCAGTCTAGGGTGGAGGTCCTAGCATGGGTGACCAGCTTGCCAGAGCGTGTGAAGGCTTCAGAGAGGGCACCCAACTAATACCTCCAGCAGCTGAGAAAACCCCAGCGTTACGGACAGAAGCTCCCCTGTCTGGTAACAGAGTACTACTGTGGCAAAAAGCCCAAAAGTCAAGTTATTGAGTGGCAACATGGCCAGGCAAAGAAAGCAAAACAAACAGAAGAATCCAATATTAGACTCCTATTTGGGGGACAAAAAGGATCAAAGCATGGAACAGGAGGAAGACAGTGAAGTCAGAACTCCTGCACCAAAAGCTTCAAAGGAAAATACAAGCTGGTTACAGGCCATAGAGGACCTTAAGAAGCAGATAGAGAAGTGGGGGAAAAATTGGGGAGAGAAATGAGAAAGATGCAAGAAAATTATAAAATAAGAGTCAACAGCCTGACTGAGGAAAATAACACCTTAAAAAATAGACTAACGGGGCGGCTAGGTGGCGCAGTGAGTAAGAGCGCCGGCCTTGGAGTTGGGATGACCCGAGATCGAATCCGGCCTCAGAAAATGAGCACCCACACGTAAATAATGACTAGCTGTATAACCTTGAGCAAGTTACTTAACTCCAATTGCTTAAAAAAAAAAAAAACTAAAACCTTGAATTTTGGGGCAGCTAGGTGGCGCAGTGAGTAAGAGCGCCAGCCTTAGAGTTGGGATGACCCAAGATCAAATCCGGCCTCAGAAAATGAGTACCCACACATAAATAATGACTAGCTGTGTAACCTTGAGCAAGTTACTTAACCCCAATTGCTTAAAAAAAAAATAGACTAACTCAAATGGCAAAAGAGGCTCAAAAAGGCAACGAGGAGAAGAATGTCTTAAAAAGTCGAATTTGCCAGATGGAAAAAGAATCTCAAAAGCTCACTGAGAAGAATCATTCCCTTAGATTTAGATTGGAGCAAATGGAAGCTAGTGACTTTATGAGAAATCAAGATGCTGTTAAACAGATCCAAAGAAATGAAAGAATAGAAGGCAATGTGAAATATCTCATGGGAAAAACCACTGATCTGGAAAATAGATCCAGGAGAGATAATTTAAAAATTATTGGACTAGGGGCTCACTTTGAGAAGTGTTGTGTGATTTGACCAGATGAGACTCTGGGAAGCCGTTGTTGAGAGCCCCCTGGCTTTGAAAACCCAGATGTTGATGCTTCTCTCTCTGGTAACTGTGATTTGGTATTGATGTATGTAATGTTGGGACAGTTTGGAAGCCTGTCTGTAACCCTGAAGTAAGTTCTGTAACTCTGAAGTTTGGGGTGCTGACCATTTTCCCCTGAACTAGGTAATGTGTGTTTGTTTGATTAAAGTAAGCTTGTTAACCCATTTTGAATTGCTTTCCTTTATAAAAGCAGATCTAAGAACCTGTGTTGGCAGCTACCCTGGGCATACTGGGGTGCTTGCCGCTACAAAATGGCGACGAGGGATGGGATCTGCTGAGTAAAAGGAAAGTATGGGGGCTGGGATAATTGTTTGTTTCCCAGTTGTGGTAGCTGTGATTCTATGGATCCATGGAGCAGGAGAGAGGAATGACCTGCATGCTGACTTCACTGAGCTGAGAGCAGGAATGGTGAGCTGCCTGCATGGAGACCTGTGGAGAAGCCTGGAGCTGCTGCCTTCTGCTGGAGGAGAAGGAACCCAGGAGTTTGGAGTTCAGCCACAGGACAAGATAAGGACTGTGAGGCAAAGCAGGGGCACTGAATGTGTTTCCTTGCTGCATCCCACAGTTTGGGACCCAGGGGGGATGGACTTGTGACTGGTGGGTGGGGTGAAGTGCAATGGACCCCAAGGACCCCACTTTGGTTTTGTTGCTTAGTCCCCTCTCTGGACTTGAAAGCAGGGTCTGGAGCAGTGTTATGGGAAGGACACCCCCCTCCTCCCAAGAGAACTTTATGTGATAATGCTTTGTATTTTGTGTTTAAGGCCCAGTGGCCACTTTGGTAACTTTAGATGTACCTTGAAAATATGACTTAAGAAATGGTTAGTGGCTAATTGAAATGTAAATTTTCTATGCTATGGGCATACTTAGTAAGACTTTACTGAATAAGTGACTAATTGTACTTTGAGATAGTTACAGATAAGAAACTAATTGAGTTAATCAAGACTTGCCCCAGAGTGGAAGACTTGTACTTTGAAAACTGATGTAACTGATTGAGTTAACTTAAGAGTGACTATTTTTTGATTTTACTGATAAGTGGACTGAGTTAACATTTGCCCCATGAGTGGAAGACTTGGACTATTGTATTTTAAGATTATATTGTGATTTTCTTATGTACCTGGAAAATGTGACCTAAGAGATGTTTTAGTGCTAATTCAAATGTAAATTGTGTATGCTATGGGCAAGAAAGATCTTGGGGCCGAATGTAATGGAAATGCAAATTTAAAGATCTTCCCTGCCCCTAGCTTAAGTGCACCTGGAGCCTGTGGTGGGAGGCTTGTTTTTCAGGAAAGCCCACACCTTGATACTTTGTGATTGGGCAGTGGGTCAAGGAGGTTGTTACATTCTCTGAGCCAGGAGAAGGCTATATAAACCCTGATGAGAGGCTTTGCTTTGGGGCTCACTTTGAGAAGTGTTGTGTGATTTGACCAGATGAGACTCTGGGAAGCCGTTGTTGAGAGCCCCCGGCTTTGAAAACCCAGATGTTGATGCTTCCCTCTCTGGTAACTGTGATTTGGTATTGATGTATGTAATGTTGGGACAGTTTGGAAGCCTGTCTGTAACCCTGAAGTTCTGTAACTCTGAAGTTTGGGGTGCTGACCTTTTTCCCCTGAACTAGGTAATGTGTGTTTGTTTGATTAAAGTAAGCTTGTTAATCCAAAAAAAAAAAAAAAATTATTGGACTACCTGAAAGCCATGATCAAAGAAAGAACCTAGAAATCATCCTTCAAGAAATTCTCAAGGAAAATTGCCCTGATGTCTTAGGCCCAGAGGGCAAAACAGAGGTTGAAAGAATCCACAGATCACCTCCTGAAAAAGATCCCAAAAAGAAAACTCCCAGGAATATTATAGCCAGGTTCCAGAATCCCCAGATCAAGGAGAAAATACTACAAGCAGCCAGGAAGAAACAATTTCAATATTGTGGAAACACAATCAGAATAGCCCAGACCTGGCAGCTTCTACACTGAGGGATCGAAGGGCATGGAATATGATATTCCAGAGGGCAAAAGAACTGGGAATGAACCCAAGGGTCACCTACCCAGCAAAACTGAGTATTTTGTTTCAGGGGAAAATATGGTCATTCAGTGGAATAGAGGACTTTCAAGCATTCTTGAGGAAAAAACCAGAGTTGAATGGAAAATTTGACATTCAGACACAAGAAGCAAGAGATGCTTGAGAAGGTAATCAAGGAAAAGAAATCAAAAGGAACTTATCAAAGTTGGACTATTTACAGTCTTACATGGAAAAACAATAATGGTGTTTGATGAAACCTTTCTCATTATGAAAATAATTGAAGAAGGGTACATGGCATATGTTCACAGGTATACATGGATAGAGGGCACAGGTTGAATTTGATGGGAAGGGATGATTATTTTTTTTTTGGAGGGCAATTGTGGTTGGGTGACTTGCCCAGGTTCACGAGGCTGGGTTTTTGTTTGTGTGTTGGGTGTCTGGGGCCGGATCCGAGCTTGGGTCCTTCTGACTCCAGGCCTGGCTCTCTGCTCGCTGCGCCACCTAGCCACCCCAAGGAAGGGATGATTCTTAAGGGGTAAAGTCAAGAGGTGATAGAGGAAAGGGGCAAGAGGAGATGGAGAGAGACAGGGTAGGGCAAACTATCTCATGTAGAAGAGGCAAGGGGAAGTAGTTGCAGGGGAGGGGAAGAACAGGAAGGCAAAAAGGCAAAAGCATATTCTCATTGAAGTTGGCTCAAGGAGAGAAACACATACATACTAAATGGAATATATTACCCTCACTCACTCTCCTGAGTAGGGGAAAGGGGGATGAGAGGGGGGATGATGGAGGGGAGGGCATTCTGGGGAGAGGGGAGGTTAGAAGTACCCACTATCAAAGAGGGACAGGATCAAAGTAGGGAATGGACCAGGTGGGAGGTGAGACAGGTGGGAGGGAAATATAAGCAGTCTTTTACAATATATCTACTATGGTAATGTTTTGCATAGATATACATGTACAACACATACTGAATTGCTTATCTTCTCAGAGGGAGTGGGTGACAAGGGAGAAAGGGAATGGATCTGAAAATCGAAGTTTTAAAATTAAATGTTTCATAAGATGTCCAGGCAGTGGGGCTCAGAGATTCACCTTGCCCTAATGGCAAAGTCGAAGGGGTATGGGAGAAGATATGGGAGAGAGCAGATTGGATGAGGGGATATCTAGTGGGACTGCTATTCTGGGGTGGTGGGTAGGGAAAAAATGGGGGAAAAATGTAACTCATAATCTGGTGGAAATGAATGATGTAAACCAGAAGTTAATAAAGCATTTGTTTAATAAAAAAAAAAAAAAGAAAGAACCTAGAAATCATCCTCCAAGAAATTCTCAAGGAAAATTGCCTTGAAGTTTTAGAACCAGAGGGCAAAATAGAGGTTGAAAGAATCCACAGATCACCTCCTGAAAAAGATCCCAAAAGGAAAACTCCTAGGCATATTATAGCCAGGTTCTGAAATTCCCAGATTAAGGAGAGAATATTACAAGCAGCCAGGAAGAAACAATTTGAATATTGTGGAAACACAATCAGAATAACACAGGATCTGGCAGCTTCTACACTGAGGGATCGAAGGGCTTGCAATATGATATTCCGGAGGGCAAAGGAGCTGGGATTAAAACCAGCAAAACTGAGTATCATGTTTCAGGGGAAAATATGGTCCTTCTGTGGAATAGAGGATTTTCAAGCATTCTTGAAGAAAAAAAACAGAGTTGTATAGAAAATCTGACATTCAGATACAAGAAGCAAGAAATGCTTGAGAAGGTAAACAGGGAAAAGAAATCATAATGAATTTATCAAAGTTGAACTATTTACATTCCTACATGGAAAAATGATAACTGTAACTGATGAAACTTTTCTCAGTATGAAAATAGTTGAAGAAGGGTATATGGGCATATGAATGCATATGTGAATGTGTGTATATATGTTTACAGGTATACATAGATAGAGAGCACAGGACCAATTTAATAGGAAGGGATGATACTTAAAAGGTGAAATTAAGAGGTAAGAGAGGAATATAATGAGAGGAGATGGGGAGAGACAGAATGGGGTAAACTATCTCATATAGAAGAGGCAAGGGAAAATGGTTACAATGGAGGGGAAGAACAGGAAGGCAAAAGGGAATGGGTCAACCTTACTCTCATTGAATTTGGCTCAGGGAGGGAATGACATACACACTAAATAGCGTATCTCACCATACAGGAGAGTAGGGGGGTAGGGGATGAGAAGGGCAATGATGGAAGGGAGGGCAGGCTGGGGGGGAAGGAAGTGGGAAACACCCATTTCTGAAAAGGGATAGGACCAAAGTAGAGAATAGAACAAGTAGAAGGTGGGATAAGAGGGAGGGAAATATAATCAGTCTTTTATAATATATCTATTATGGTAATGTTTTGCATTAGCTACACATGTACAACATATATTGAATTGCTTATCTTCCCAGTAAGGGTGGGTGACAAGGGAGGAAAGGAATGAATCTGGAATTCAAAGTTTTAAAACCAAATGTTTAATATATATATATATTAATATCTATTAATATGTTAATAGATATTAATATATCATAATATAATATATAATATATTAATATATAATATATATTAATACTACTTTACATGTAATTGGGAAATAAGATATACAGGCATTGGGGCACAGAGATCCACCATGCCCTACTGGAAGATACGAGAGAGAGCAGATTGGAGGAGGGGATATCCTGTGGGACTGCTATTTTGGGGAGGTCGGTGAGGGAAAAACAGGGAGAAAATGTGTAACTCAAAATCTGGTGGAAATAAATGATGTAAACCAGAAGTTAACAAAGTATTTGAAAAAAAAGAAAGAAAAATTAAAAAGAAAGAAAAAAAAAGGAACTATTGAGGGAACCTGACTCCATCCCAATGTCCTTCTCTTCCTGTGAGTCATCTGACACTCAATCTCACATATGAAGCTGTCACATACAAAGAGTAAAGAGAGAAATCCATAACCACTGTATATATTATGCCAAGTTCTGCCCATATCCTTGATAGAATCAGATGTAAGAGTAAGCTTGAGGGGCAGTATCTGAACTGCTGAGATTTGGGAGGGAGAGTTTCCTCCTACCTGTTTTAAACTCATGCCACCTGACCCTCCTTGCTCAGTTCTGTTACTGGAATCCTGTCCCTTCCTGTGAGGATACCTCTGAGAATGTCCAGCTCTCACCCACCCTTTCTTGGTTGGACAGAGCATGGCAATGGGGACCAAGAAGGTGGGAAAGGAAGGGAAGGGCCAAGTTCCTGCCTTACTCCCTTGGGGAACCAAGCTGGACCTATCACTAACCAAGACCAAAAGCCTTTGATTTTTGTGGTTCTATAGAAATGTTAGACATAAAGAAATATATATATATTTCTTTAAACACTGTCCTCACTTTGATTGTTGAAAAAGCAAAAAAACAAAACAAAACCCAACCCACCCTAAATACCCCAGAAGCCATCTACTTTGAAAAGTCTAAGCGAGACACAATGGAAACTTTGTATGTTTTGGTTAAAATATGTTAATTATATGATTAAAGCTGAAAAAAATTATAATGTACATGAAAAAACACATACTACAATACTAGAATATTGGAGACAATAGAAGAGAGGCAGACTGGAGAGAGAGCTGGCCTCAGAATCATTGTGGCCTCAATTCAAGTCCTGCCACCGACAAATACTGACTCAGTGACTCAGGGTTAAGTTCCTTAACGACTCAGTGCTCTAGACAACTCCCTAAGACTCTAAGTTGCAAAGAAGGGGCCCACCTGCAGTGGCAGAGTGAGTTTCTTCCTCTGGGAGTTCTTTATGACAATGAAATCATGGTCTAGTCCCTATCCTGTGATACTAGAAAATGTCAATATGAGAATACCAATTCAAAGTATAAGTCCTACTAAAAGAAAAACTGAAGTACTGCCTCTAAATAGGAAATTAGCACAAGATACACTTAAATGCTGATTTATGTAGTCTGTTAATTCTTTAATATACATAAGAATCAGAATCTAATTAGAATACCCCCGCTTAGAGCAACATTTTGAATTCTGACATGATATAGAAATTGGCCCATGATTTCTAACTGCTCAACTGCATTCTTACCAAGGCTATCATGGCTTGTGAGAATTACATTGAAGCTATTTAAAGGAATTAAGGAGAAAGTTCCTCAGGGCTCAGCTCAGAATGATGGTAAATATGTAACCTCTGACAGTAAGGTTAAAAACACAGTTATCATTTCAAATGCCTAACTCTGCTTAAATGTCCTGCCAACACTATTTTCAAAGACAGTGATTACTCTCCTACTGCACTGAAAATAAGGGTTAGTTCTACTCCTAAACTTGTCTTATATCATATGACTAAGCAGAATTTTGACTTACTGAGAATTAAATTTTAAAGCCTAGCCATCCTCTGTAATGTTAAGGGAATTTGAATATTTTCCCTGCCCCTTAATAGGCACATAGAGGCCTGGCCTAGAGTTAATCAGGCTCTGGGCTCTGGAGAGTTTCCAATTAAGTGGAGAGGGAGGAGGGGGAACAAAGATTTTCAAGCTCCTCAGCACTCAGCCAATCACATACTGAGTCTTTGTCATATATTCTGGAAGTTAGTATTTTGCTTTGGGGATTCGCACATGAGAAGGATCTTTCAATTTCCTAGTCTAGACTCTGAATAGCTGTATGTTCAGAGTCCCCTCACTGCTTAGATGTCTGTGCTCCCTCAATCCAGTGATGTATGTAAAGTGTATAGCAACATTGCTTTACTCAGACAGCTGGAGCCCTGTCTGTTAGTTTTTGTGCTAATTTCTCTGCTTATATTTTCTCTGCTTGTATTTTCTCCAAGTTCAGCGTACTGATCTTTCCTCTGGACTAGTGAATGTAATTAAAAGTAGGATTGTTAACTCTTTTTGAGCAATCTTTCCTTTAAAAGAAGATCAAAGAACCTATGCAAACAGGTGATCCTTGGTGTGCTAGGGTGCTTGCTGTTACATCCTCCAATACAGATGCCCAAGTAACATGAATAAAATGAGGTCTTCAAGACTGGTACATGGGGACACACAGAACTAAATACTGGGACCATGGGTGTCCAGCAGAAAGACTCACAGTGATGACATCTAGAATGCTGAGGAGGCTGTGGATGCTATCTCCAGCCAGGACTTCTTTCACCATCACTTCAGTACCGTCCTGCAGACAGAAGGCAGATGGGGTTGAACCTGTCCAATACAGACATCTGCTGAAAAACTGACTTTAAATAAAGGGTTCCCAGCTGGTTTGGCAGACAAAACTCTGGTGCCAGCTCACATCCTTTCACTCCAAATCACTGTAACAGAACAGCTGGAGACAAGGAGGCACAGCAACCCACTCCCTGGCCAAGGTAACTGTCATTGTAATCACCAAAAAATGGGGCAGCAGCTATTGCATGCTAAAGTACATAGAGTTAGCTATATGTGTTTCCCCAGGACAAGTTACCTAACTTCCGTTTGTCTCAGTTTCCACATCTATAAAATGGGGATAATAATAGTATCTACTTCCCAAAGTTGTGAGGATCAAAAAAGTTAATAACTATAAAGCGCTTAGCACACTGTCTGGTATATAGTAAGCGCTCTATACATGGTTTCTATAATTATCTATTATTATTGCAAGTTGGAAAACAGAGTAAAGCAGGGTGCTAAATCCAGACCACTGTGAACACTCCAAACCCATGGCCCCATCTAATGATCATATCTGATATAAAATAGAAGAAGAAGCACAGTGTAGTGGAATTTGAACTCAAAAGCCCTGGGTGCAAATCCCAGCTCTGTTCTTTCTTAGCCATGTGAAGGCAAGTACCTTCAGTCTGCAAGTTTCAGTTTAATACTTCTGTGAAATGGGCAGGCCTGGCTAGAGGGCTTGCTCTAAATCCTCAATCCTGAGTTTGTGCTAGTTTTCCTGACTTTGAACATAAAAGACTAAAATCATTTCAGAAAAGAGTGAAAAAGAAAATCTTTTTGCTCTGTTTGGTCTAAATTCCCACCCTCCAGGAGAAGCTTATCTGAGTTCAACATTTCCATACTCCCTAAACTCACTCCCATAAGACAAAAACAATCACTTTAAGCCATTATGGGGAAATTGCTAATAAGAACTTAACAGGTTCATGTGGAGGCTTCAGAAACTGATTCCAGGGAAATGGACCAACAGCAGCCAGGCTCCAGTGTCAGAACACTTGTAAGGAAAATCTAACCTGGTATACTTACAGTAAACAATACTGGTTTCTTTAGGCTAGAATGAGGGATTTTCCCTCACTAATAATTACATGCCAGTTACATCATCTAAACCACACAGTGTGAGAAGTTTTTTAAGGAATAAATCTGTTCATTTAGGGAAGCACATTCCATGAAGAGCACTGCAAAAACTTTAAAATTGTCACCTGAAGTCAAAGGATCCATCTTCTTAAATTATAAGCCCACAGATTATAAACTCATTGAAGGAAGGGGCAGTTGTCTTATAATAATAATACTGCATGTTAGTAACTCAAATGTATTTTTAAAAAAATAAGGAGCCTGAGGCACAGAATTAAGCTCAAGGTTTGAAACTTGTAACAGCATACTCTCTAGCCTCACCACAAATACTGGCCAGTGGACATTCTTACAGTTTCCTGAATGCGAACTTCCAGTCTCCCATCCTGCACCACATAAATACTGTCGTCAAGATCTCCAGGACGAAAGATGTACTCTCCTTCATGTAACTGCATGAAAACCATGTGTTTGCAGAGTTCCAGAAACAGTGGCTTCTCAAAGTGGCCCAGGACCCTGCGAGAAGAAAATAGAACATCTCTTACTGAGGAATTCTACCAGAGTAGGAAGAAGGAAGGAAGGGATAGGCTTTGTAGGGATAAGAATTATGTTAAGGGTGGGGGAATAACAAAGCCTACAGTATTGCAACCAAAATTTAGCATTCTTGAGAGAATGGATTTTCATGAGGCTGGAGGTCAATAGAGCAGGTACTCAAGCAAAGATCTGAAAAAATAATCTCAAACCCCTAAAATAACTAAATAGGCATTCCCATAAGTTTTTAATTTCCATAAACGCAAAGCACTAAGAAACCATTACAATAAAGTTTTGGACCAGGCCTATGAAAGGATAGCACTCCACAGATCACAAGCTGAGGCAAAGAAGATGAAAAAAGTGCTTACATTCCAAGATCAAATCAGGACCTGTCAAAAGTGGAGGCCAGATTTACTGACTTCAGACCCATTTAAACATCCAATTTTACTCAAATGTAATGAGAAAGACTAAAAGTTGGGGGCACACAATGAAATATTTAGTACATAAAGAAGGAATAATGAGAAATAAAGCAGATTAATAAACCATGTTTCTGCTAGAAAATAATCCCACTGCACCCATCATTACAGAAAATTATACTTGAGTACAATAGGGAATGATGGCTTCAAAAATGATGACATAATTAGGACAAAGGCATGGCAAGACCCAGGGCAGAACTTCTTTCTGAAACACAACTCTCTATCCAGGAATCCACTACAAACTAGAAAGCCAACTTAAAGACGTTATGTCTGTGAAATAGACAATAAAATGATAGTAAGAGCATTTCCATCGCACTCATTATGTGCCAGGCACTGTGCTAAGCACTTTACAGTTGTTATCTCATTTGAGCCTCAAGAAAACCCTGGAAAACTGTTATTATTACTATCTCCATTTTACAGATGACAAAACTGAGGTGGGCAGAAGGTAAGTGAATGGTCTGGGGCAACACAATTAGTAAGTGTGTGAGGTCAGATCTGAATTCAAGTGCTCCTGCCTCCAAGTCTGGCACTCTAGCCATTGTGTCCCCGTTCACTGAGATTACTGACCCCCTTTTTCAGAACTGATTGTGTTTGTGAAAAAGACTGTCGTCTGTGTCTGGTTGCATTTTGATTTAGGCTTAATACTCTATACAAACACCTGAGCCTTTTAGTAATGATCATAATTATCATTAATAATACAATAATAATGATGATAGCATTTGCATAATGCTTTATAGTTTACAAAGTGCTTTACAAAGTATTATTTCATTTTTGGTCTATTGCAAAAGAACAAAAAAGGCCCATTTCTTTCTGCAGGTATCAAACATCTCTGCTAACATGATATGTCTTCTAATGGTTTACTAAGAAAACATTAGAGAACTGGAAAAGAAACTGAGACAATAGCTTCAGTAAAGTAGAAGGACACACAAAAAAATATCTATAGCATTTCTACATAGCAATTATAAAACCCAAGAGGAAATAACAGAGAGAGAAATCACATTCAAAATACCTACAACCTCCTTTGAGGTACACTTTATCAATGTTTTTCATTCTGTCCAAATCTTTATTTGTAATAATCATAAAATATCATGAAGCAAGGCACATTTATGACTTCTATAAATACAATTATAAAACACTGTTGAAAGAAATAAAAAATGGTTAATAATTGGACAGCTATTCATTGCTTGTAGCTAGGCCATCCCAATATATTAAAAATGATAATACAACTTAAATTAATTTATAGATTTAGAATTATGTCAATCAAACTACCCAGATAATACTTTAGAATGAAAAAAAGAATGGAGGGGAAATAGCACCTACAGACCTCAAACCATTTTATAAAGCGGTAATCATCCAAACTATGTGTACATATTATAAAATACGAAAGTAGACCAATGGAACAGACAAAAGAAACAATAACTATAAATAATTGAGGATCTTAATAGATGAGGGAAGGATGAGAAGGAGGGAGAGAATTCAGAATTCAAAATATCTAAAAAGTGAATGACAGGGCGGAGCCAAGATGGCGGAGTAGAAACAGCTCATCCAAGCCTCTCTGCCCCCAGATTCCCCCCAAACTATGTAAAAGGGGACTCTGAACAACTTCTGGAGCCACAGCACCCACAGAACGACACAGAGAAGCTAACCTCCCGCTGAGGACAGCCCAGCAGCCCTGCAGGAAGGAACAGCACAGAGGTCTGGGACCTGGCAGCGTGCAGAGCGCAGGAGCTGAGCCGAGCCCAGGTCCGTGTGAGCCGAGGTTTTAGCCCCAGGGAGGCAGGGCCAGCAGCCGGCTGGAGGAACCCCAGAACACCAGGAGCTGTGGCGACTCCAGAATTATCAACATAGACATGCCTAGGACAAAGTAAGAGGTTAGTGTCCTATGGACTTTAGGACCTGTATTTGGGGAATGCGTCAGCTCCCTCCCCTGGGGGCTAGAAGCCGCTGAGGAGACACGCCATTTTGTAGTTTTCATAGGCATTTCCGGCTCCCAGCCTACAAATCGTGGGGAGATCCAGCGATCAGTCTTGGGGGGTAATCGCTCTTGCTTTAACCTCCCTGGATCTGGATTGTGATCTAGGGTGGAAGTTGTGGGTGGGTTTACAGCTTGCCAGAAACGGAAGTTGCCCCCCACACGTTCGGGACGAAAATTCCTCTATCTGGCCTTAAAGCCACAGTGTGGCAACAAGCCCCAAAGTCAAGCAATTAAGTGGCAACATGCCAAGGCAAAGGAAACAGAAAAATGCAACCCTAGACTCCTATTTTGGGGGCATAGAGCGGGAAAAGGACTGTGAGGTCAGAAGTCCTGCTCCAAAAGCCCCAAGGGAAAACATGAGCGGGTTGCAGGCCATAGAGGACCTTAAGAAGGACTTTAAAAATCAAATCAGAGACAGCACCCACAGAACGGCACAGAGAAGCTAACCTCCTGCTGAGGACAGCCCAGCAGCCCTGCAGGGAGTGGCCAGCGCAGTGCTCTGAGAGCAGGCAGCACAGCTTGCCGGGAACCAACAGCACAGCCCGAAGAGCCGAGCCCAGGTCCGCGGTTTCAGCCCCAGGGCGGCCGGGCCTTCAGCCAGCTGGTGGAACCCCAGAACACCAGCAATTGTGGCGATTCCAGAATTATCAGCACAGATATGCCTAGGACAAAGTGAGAGGTTAGTGCCCTATGGACTTTGGGACCAGTATTTGGGGAACACGTGGCTTCCTCCCCTGGGGGCAAAAAGCTGCTGAAGAAACTGCTGCACAGAAGCCATTTTGCAGCATCAGCAGTGGCTCTAGCTCCTGGTCTGCGAATTGTAGGAAGATTGAGCAATCAGTCTGGGGGTTAATCGCTTTTGCTTTAAACTGCCTGGATCTGGATTGTGGTCTGGGGGGGACGTTTGGGGTGGGTATCCAACTTGCCAGAGTGGGTGGAGGCTTTACAGAGGCCACCCAACTGGTGGAAGTTGTGAAGACCCCACGTTTAGGCGGAAGCTCCCCTGTCTGGTGGCAGAGTCCTACTGTGGCAACAAGCCCAAAAAATCAAGTAATTAAGTGGCAACATGCCTAGGCAAATGAAACAAAATAAACAGAAAAGTTCAACATTGGACTCCCATTTTAGGGGCAAAGAGGCTCAAAGCATGGAGGAGGGCTGTGAGGTCAGAACTCCTGCACCAAAAGCCCCAAATGAAAATACAGGCTGGCTACAGGCCATAGAGGACCTTAAGAAGCAGATAAGAGAAGTGGGGGAAAATTTGGGAAGAGAAATGAAAAAAGATGCAAGAAAAGTATGAAATGACAGTCAACAGCCTGACTGAGGAAAATAACACCTTAAAAAATAGACTAACTCAAATGGCAAAAGAGGCTCAGAAAGTCAATGAGGAGAAGAATGCCTTAAAAAGTCGAATTTGCCAGATGGAAAAAGAATATCAAAAGCTCACTGAGGACATTCATTCCTTCAGAGTTAGACTGGAGCAAATGGAAGCTAATGACTTTATGAGAAATCAAGATGCTGTTAAGCAGATCCAAACAAACGAAAGATTAGAAGGCAATGTGAAATATCTCATGGGAAAAACCACTGACCTGGAGAATAGATCCAGGAGAGACAATTTATAAAGTATTGGACTACCTGAAAGCCATGATCAAGGAAAGAACCTAGAAATCACCCTTCAAGAAATTCTCAAGGAAAACTGCCCTGATGTTTTAGATCCAGAGGGCAAAATAGAGGTTGAAAGAATCCACAGATAACCTCCTGAAAAAGATCCCAAAAGAAAACTCCAAGCAATATTATAGCCAGGTTCCAGAATCCCCAGATCAAGGAGAAAATACTCCAAGCAGCCAGGAAGAAACAATTTCAATATTGTGGAAACACAATCAGAATAGCCCAGGACCTGGCAGCTTCTACACTGAGGGATAGAAGGACATGGAATATGATATTCCAGAGGGCAAAAGAGCTGGGATTGAAGCCAAGGGTCACCTACCCAGCAAAACTGAGTATCTTGTTTCAGGGGAAAATATGGTCATTCAGTGGAATAGAGGACTTTCAAGCATTCTTGATGAAAAACCAGAGTTGAATAGAAAATTTGACATTCAGACACAAGAAGCAAGAGATGCCTGAGAAGGTAATCAAGGAAAAGAAATCAAAAGGAACTTATCAAAGTTGGACTATTTACAGTCCTACATGGAAAAACAATAACTGTGTTTGATGAAACCTTTCTCATTATGAAAATAATTGAAGAAGGGCACATGGCATATGTTCACAGATATACATGGATAGAGGTTACAGGTTGAATTTGATGGGAAGGGATGATTATTTTATTTTTGGAGGGCAATTGTGGTTGGGTGACTTGCCCAGGTTCACGAGGCTGGGTTTTTGTTTGTGTGTTGGGTGTCTGGGGCCGGATCTGAGCTCGGGTCCTTCTGGCTCCAGGGCTGGCTCTCTGCTCGCTGCGCCACCTAGCCACCCCAAGGAAGGGATGATTCTTAAGGGGTGAAGTCAAGAGGTGAGAGAGGAAAGGGGCAAGAGGAGATGGAGAGAGACAGGGTAGGGCAAACTATCTCATGTAGAAGAGGCAAGGGGAAGTAGTTGCAGGGGAGGGGAAGAACAGGAAGGCAAAAAGGCAAAAAGCATATTCTCATTGAAGTTGGCTCAAGGAGAGAATCACATACATACTAAATGGAATATCTTACCCTCACTTACTCTCCTGAGTAGGGGAAAGGGAGATGAGAGGGGGGATGATGAAGGGGAGGGCATTCTGGGGAGAGGGGAGGTTAGAAGTACCCACTATCAAAGAGGGACAGGATCAAAATAGGGAATGCACCAGGTGGGAGGTGAGACAGGTAGGGGGGAAATATAAGCAGTCTTTTACAATATATCTACTATGGTAATGTTTTGCATAGATATACATGTACAGCACATACTGAATTGCTTATCTTCTCAGAGGGAGTGGGTGACAAGGGAGAAAGGGAATGGATCTGAAAATCAAAGTTTTAAAATTAAATGTTTCATAAGATATCCAGGCAGTGGGGCTCAGAGATTCACCTTGCCCTAATGGCAAAGCCGAAGGGGGTATGGGAGAAGATATGGGAGAGAGCAGATTGGATGAGGAGATATCTAGTGGGACTGCTATTCGGGGGTGGTGGGTAGGGAAAAAATGGGGGGGAAATGTAACTCATAATCTGGTGGAAATGAATGATGTAAACCAGAAGTTAATAAAGCATTTGTTTAATTAAAAAAAAAATCAAATCAGAGAAGTGGAGGAAAAATTGGAAAGAGAAATGAGAAGGATGCAGGAAAAGTATGAAATGAGGGTCAACAGCCTGACTGAGGAAAACAACACCTTAAAAAATAGACTAGCTCAAATGGCAAAGGAGGCCCAAAGGGCAATGAGGAGAAGAATGCCTTAAAAAGTCGAATTTGCCAGATGGAAAAAGAATCTCAAAAGTTCGCTGAGGAGATTCATTCCTTCAGAGTTAGACTGGAGCAAATGGAAGCTAATGACTTTATGAGAAATCAAGATGCTGTTAAGCAGATCCAAACAAATGAAAGATTAGAAGGCAATGTGAAATATCTCATGGGAAAAACCACTGACCTGGAAAATAGATCCAGGAGAGACAATTTAAAAATTATTGTACTACCTGAAAGCCATGATCAAGGAAAGAACCTAGAAATCACCCTTCAAGAAATTCTCAAGGAAAACTGCCCTGATGTTTTAGATCCAGAGGGCAAAATAGAGGTTGAAAGAATCCACAGATCACCTCCTGAAAAAGATCCCAAAAAGAAAACTCCCAGGAATATTATAGCCAGGTTCCAGAATCCCCATATCAAGGAGAAAATACTACAAGCAGCCAGGAAGAAACAATTTCAATATTGTGGAAACACAATCAGAATAGCCCAGGACCTGGCAGCTTCTACACTGAGGGATCGAAGGGCATGGAATATGATATTCCAGAGGGCAAAAGAACTGGGAATGAACCCAATGGTCACCTACCCAGCAAAACTGAGTATTTTGTTTCAGGGGAAAATATGGTCATTCAGTGGAGTAGAGAACTTTCAAGCATTCTTGAGGAAAAAACCAGAATTGAATAGAAAATTTGACATCCAGACACAGGAAGGAAGAGATGCCTGAGAAGGTAATCGGGGAAGAGAGATCAAGGGGAACTTATCAAAGTTGAACTATTTACATTCCTATATGGAAAAGCAATAACTGTGACTGATGATATCTTTCTCACTATGAAAATAATGGAAGAAGGGGGTGTGGTCATATGAATACATATGTGAATATGTGTGTATATGGTTACAGTTATATATGGATAGAGGGCATAGTTGGGAAGGGAGAATACAGTTATATATGGATAGAGGGCATAGTTGGGAAGGGAGAATACTCAAGGGATGAAATTATGAGGTGAGAGAGGAAAGTGGCAAGAGGAGATGGGGAGAGACAGGGTAGGGTAAACTATCCCATGTAGAAGAAGCAAGGGGAAGTGGTTGCAAAGGAGGGGGAGAATAAGGAAGGCTAAAAAGGCAAAACCACATTCACATTGAATTTGGTTCAGGGAGAAAATGACATACATACTAAATGGGATATCTCAACCTGCAGCAGGATAGGGGGAAGGGGGATGAGAGGAAGGATGATGGATGGGAGGGCATCCTTGGGGGAGGGGAGGTTGGAAGTACCCACTATAGAAGAGGGACAGGATCATGTAGGGAATGGACCAGGTTGGGGGTGGGATGAGTGGGAGGGAATTATAAGCAGCCTTGTACAATATATCTACTATGATAATGTTTTGCATAGCTAGACATGTACAACATATACTGAATTACTTATCTCCCAAGAGGGAATGGGTGACAAGGGAGGAAGGAAATGGATCTGAAATTCGAGGTCTTAACATTAAATGTTTCAAATATATATAAATACCATTATTAATACTCTTTTGCTTGTAATAGGGAGATAAGATGTGCAGGCATTGGGACACAAAGATTCACCTTCCTCTAATGGAAAAGTCGATGGGGGTATGGGAGAAGGTATGGGAGAGAGCAGATTGGAGGAAGCGATATTTTGTGGGACTACTATTCTGGGAGGTTGGGTAGGGGAACAATGGGGGAAAAATGATTGTAACTCAAAATCTGGCGGAAATGAATGATGTAAAACAGAAGTTAATAAAGCATTTGTTTAAAAAATAAAAACATAAAAAAAACATTAAAAAAAAGAGTTCCTTCCTGTGAGCAGCAAAAAAATTTAAAAAATTTAAAAAAAATAAAAAGTGAATGATAAAGATAAATAAAGAATGTTAGAAAATACTGAACACTATATAATTATAATGACCAAGCTTGTTCCTGGAGAAAAGCTGAAAAGGCACTGGTGGCAGTGGAAGACTATGGGAATGCCAGATTGCATATCCTGTCACACACAGTCAATGTATCTTTGGCTGACTTGACTAGACTATTCTTTTTCTCTCCCTTTTTTAAGCTTTGTTTACAGAGGATGGGTCCCTGAATAGAAGAGGCGGGAAGATATATTTTAAAATGAAGGTGATATAAAAGGAAAAGACATAAAACACACACACACACACACACACACACACACATCTTCACAGGACCCTAAACTAATCTTTGTATTTGCTCATTTAAAGGTCCTGAATAATACAATTGCCAATTCCAATGGCCTTTTTTCAGTCCTCATACTTTCTGATCTTTGCAACACCTGACAATGTTGACCATTCCAGCTACTGAATAAAAATATACCTTCTTTATAAATACAAATATATATTGTGTATGTACGTGTGTATGTATATATGTGTACATATGTACACCCACACATACATATCTCCCTTGGCTTCCAAGACAATACACACTCCTGATTCTCTTTCTACCTTCCTAATTCCACTTCCCCTCTATCCTCTTTAATGGTCCCATGACACCTTGCAATGAGGCTCCCAAAGGTTCAGAGTGTGATTTCAGAACCACTATCTGGACTAAACAACCACCTGATTCTGTGCTCATTCATCACAGGACTCTAAAGATCAGGTAGCCTTTCTTTCATACCTGACAAAGCCCTGAGCAAGGAAGATGGAAGATGGAGAGGTATACACCCTCCTAACTTACTTCTAGACTATCCATTTGAAACCATTACTCAGCAACCTTTCCTCCTCTGAGATTTACTCTATCTATGTTTATCAACTCTATCCAAATCCTTATTTGTAGTAATTTTCCAGGCCCTAGGTTATTCTTCCTCTTTTCACAAGGAGTTCAGTATCTGACTTTCTTTCCATCCCAATCTCCTGTTTTGTGCTTAGGAACTTAAATCCATACTTTTATACACTCCTCAAACACTCTGGTCTCTTAGCTCACCAACCTTCTAAATTCCTTCATTCTTCACATCATCCTAGAGACACAAAGGACAGTTATATTCTTCATCTCATCATCATACACAACTGATCTACCTCCAAGATTCAGATATTCTAAATTTCCCTGGCCAACTATAACCTCCTTTCCTTTTAACTTGGCAAGACCTGACAATGTTGACCACTCTTACTACTAGATAAATATATGCCTTCCTTGGCTTCTAAGACAATATACATTGTCCTAGCCTTCTATCCCTCTACCTCATGATTCCTACTCAACTATACCCTAATAGATCCCTCTGGTACAATGGAAAGAGCCCTAGGTTTGGAATCAGAAGTTCAAACCCAAGCTTTTGCCACTTATGACTTGTGGGACAAGCCATTTAAGTCATTAAAGCAAATTATTTAACATCTCTGGGCACCAGTGGCCTTGCTTTTAAAATGAAAAGGTTAGACTAGATGATGCTGACCTTAAAAGTCCCATGCAGGTCTAATTATTTGACCCCTTGCCCTCTTTTCCTATCACCACTTGCGCCTGCCAAATCCAAGCCGTTATCCACTTTCTCTGCTCCTACTCACATCTTCCTGAAAGCTCTCTAAGTCATACCAGTCAGTCCCATCAGGACTACATGCCGATCTTTTTATTCATCCTTGACTGAAAATAACATTTCTTGCAGAGGCTATTCCAAACCTTCTTCTCTCTCATCAATGTCCTCCATTGTCTGCTCCCTCTTCCTTCTCAGCAGAGAACCTTACCTTCTACTTTACTAAAAAAAAAAAAAAAAAAAGAAAAAGAAAAAGAAAAGAAAAATGGAGGTCATTGCAAGCTTCCTCTCTCCCTTATTCTACAGTTCAAAACTCCTCTTCATCATCCTGCATTCTCTCCTACTCTGGCCCTTCTTACCAAAGCCAGGCCCTCCATTCATGTTCTCTATCTCATTTCTCCCTTGTCCCCATCCTATCATCTCCAAAGCCTGCCCTCCTCTTGCCTTCTGATTTCACTATTTTGTCAGTGGCAACATCCAATTTCCCACGTCTAAAAAACCTTTGGGTGTCTTTTTTTCTTCCTTCTCCCATGCTATTTCTATATTCTTCAGTTACCAAATCCTATCAGCTCCACTTCCACACTATCTGTCTAATCTGCCCCCTACTCTTTATTTCTACTGGCACCACTCTACTACAGACCCTCTTTACCACCTGCCAAGACTATTGCAATGGTCTTCAAACCACATTTCATACTACTTTCAGAAAAATGTTCCTTAGACATAGAGCTAGCCATACAATTCTAATTATCAGACATTATCAATGACTCACTACTGCCTACTGAGTAAAAGTCAAATTCCTCTGCCTGGATATCAAAGATTTCCACAAACTGGCACTTCCCTACCTTTTCAGACTCATATCTCATAATATTCCTTGCCACATACTTCATTCTCTGATCAAACTGGACTGCTTTATTTCTCCTAAATAAATCCTACTCACTTTCCTTTGGTCATACTATATTTCCTATAGCTGAAATGTCCTTTCTTGCCTTCTTTGCCTGCTGAATTCCTAGTCATCCTTTAAAGCTCAACTTAAATCCCATCTCCTCTCTGAAGCTTTACCTGATCTCGCCCCTACCTCTCTACCACTGGTAATGCCTTTTCCCTCTGAACCTCAAAAGGACTTCATTTTGTAGCCCTCTTATAACTTTCAGTCATTTTTCAGTTGTGTCCGATTCTTTGTGACCCCATTTGGGTTTCTGTTAGCAAAGATATTGGCATGGTTTACCATTTCCTTCTCCAGTTCACTTTACAGATGAGGAAACCGAGGCAAATGGGGTGAAGAGACTTGCCCAGGGTCACACAGCTAGTAAGCATGTGAGGCAAGATTTGAACTTCAGAAGAGTCTCCTTGACTCTTCACTCTATCCACTGTGCCACCTAGCTGCTCATTTGTGTATTTGTCTTAAAAGGGAGGCAGCTGAAACAGACTAGAAAGGACACTGGATTTGGACTTAGATTCAAATCCTAGTGTTGACATTTATGAGTTCTCTGACCTTGTACAAACCAACCAACCTTCCTGAGCCTCAGTTTCTTCATCTATAAAATGGGTATTATAATGTCTTTAACAGTTACTTCATAAGGTTGTTGGGAGGATAAAATGAAATAATGTATACATAACTAACTCTCATTCCAGAGCCTGGGAAGAGCTGGTTTTTTGGTCTGAAATGGCTTTTGGCTAGAAGTGGCATTTGGGAAGAAAACAAAACCGTTGCCCTCCTCCTATAAGAAGAAAGCTAAAACAGAAGTTGTCTCTTCTCTTAGAGTCCACCAGTAGGAGACTCTTTCTGATCAATGGCCATTCCTTTTCAACATAGCCCTACTCTCACACCCATCTGGTTCCCACAGCAGGGCACAAGGGAACCAACCAGAAGCTTCTGGTTGTACGTGTCCTTTATCAAGAGATCAAAGCAAAGTTGGTGTAGTAAGTTGATGGAAGTAACTGAGGTGCAAATTCCATGAGATGGCACCCAAAGACCCATCCCTAAGTATACTCTGATCTGACCCCATCCCCCTTCCCTGCTATACATGTAAAGAACTCTGTAACTTTAAAGTGTTATTTTAAAGTCAACTGGGATTATTATTATCATTATTAATGACTGACTGTAAGGCCCGTGAGAAAAGACTCTTATTTAAAGAGTATTTCCTCTAGTAGTCTATTACTTAGAATAAGTATAAGATTGTTAAGAGGCTGAGATAACATAGAAGTGTTTTCTAAGTTAATAGATATTAC
Organism: Gymnobelideus leadbeateri; assembly: GCA_011680675.1. Classification (NCBI taxonomy): domain Eukaryota; kingdom Metazoa; phylum Chordata; class Mammalia; order Diprotodontia; family Petauridae; genus Gymnobelideus; species Gymnobelideus leadbeateri. The sequence continues at coordinate 84,515 of WOXC01008159.1, read as the reverse complement.
TACCACTGTTACTACTACTATCATCACCACTACCACCACCACTACTTTGTAAGGTCCACAAGAGAAAGGACTGTTTCCTTATCTAAATTTGGCATTTCCCCTAGAGTATAATCTATGTGCATATAGTAGGTACTTAAGAAACATTTGCTAAATTACCTGACGTTTTTCAACATGTATAAGACCTCGGATGGTAAGTGAGAATTTTTAACATCAAACTCAGTGAGATCAGCTTCCAGCAAGGATGGTGGGGGCTCCTTTGGCTGCAAGGTGGGATAGTCCTTCTTGAATCGCAGGATCCTACAAGGCAAAATGAACAAAATTTAAAAGGGTCTAAGGTCCACAGATTTTGGGGAAAAAAATTACCAAAAAAACCCACACCACACTTTAAACCATAACCATTTTATTTCCAGTGATATCCAAGGTAGCTTTCCAGATAACCAGTAAAATCATAACAAACTGAGCACTATCAAGTCACTGGACCTTTAAGAGCAAAAGTTCATTGTCATCTTAATCTGAGCTCTACAAAATTAGGAACTATGTCAATTGGGAAAAAACACAGAACACTTCCCGTAGTATTAGGTTGCCTGCTCATCTAGATTAATCCTAACTACTGTTCTCTACCATTTCAGCAGACAAAGACTCAATTGTATTTGAAGCAGTTACTTAGCTCCCTTTAAAAAATGCCTCTGTTCAATTATACAACCCCCGTCTCTGTACCTTTTAGCCAAAGACAGAACCTTGATTCTCTTCCTCATCCTCTGCCGGGGGACAGTGGTGTTCCCAACAAGACTGTTTGGCAGGGTACTCACCTAGAGAGGAAAAGACATTCAACCATGGCCACTTCTAAACAGAAGAAAATTAAAAACCTAAAAACAAGCAGGAATCCAGTCCCACAAATTAGAGAAAAGAACAAAATGCTCAGGATTTCTCCCAGGTCCTTAGAAAGAGAACTAAGCACAGATATACCTTTCTACATTATATCCAATTTTATATAATAGATTTGCAGTTTCATGTACAATCATCTTTTTTAAAAAGTATACTATGTTATGGAAATACTTGTCTTATTCTATAAATTAGAAATAAAATAAAAATTCAAAGAGAAAATATATATCCAGTTCTACATAGGGCAGTGTCACTGATAAAGATGAATTTTTATTTTAAATTTTATTTTTCACAACTATTCTGTATATTCCACTTATATTGCTGTATCCCCACAGCAGCTAGGTGGCACAGGGGATAGAATGTAGGGTCTGGAGTCAGGAAAACCTGAGTTCAAATCCAGCCTCAGACACATACTAGTTGTATGACCCTGGGCAAGTCACTTAACCCTATTTGCCTCAGTTCCTCATCTGTAAAATGAACTAGAGAAAGAAATGGCAAACCACTCCAGTATCTTTACCAAGAAAATCCTAAACATACAGAGTCAGACACAACTGAAATGATTCAAAAACAATCCCCACATTACTATGCTTGAATGAATATTATCCATACTTTGTATAATAAAAAGTTAGAAATACTTTTATTCATGTTTCTGAAATAAAGTAATCTAAAGAGTGCTTATATTAATTCCCAACATACTACACTGGTGAATGGGTAACCAGGGAAATGGTATTTACATATACATATATCACCTCTTAAATACTAATGCATGAGGGACCGCTAGGCAGTGCAATGAATAGAGCACCAGCCCTGGAGTCAGTAGGACCCTGAGCTCAAATCCAGCCTCAGACACTTAACACTTACTAGCTGTGTGACACTGGGCAAGTCACTTAGCCCCAATTACCCTGCCTTCCTCCACTACCCCCCCCAAAAAATACTAATGCACACATATAAGAGACTGAAAAATAAATGGAGGAATTAACCATGAAAATAATTTCATGGTTAAGCTCAGTATGGATGAGTACAAGCCACTGAATGATTTTTCTCAACATTTCCCAAGTCCCATAGCACTGCTGTGAAGTAAGGTGAGGACTACTGATCTATTTACAGTCAAAAGAATAAGCCAATAGTAGAGGGAGGGGTAAAATCAAGGAGTTCTGCTGACCACAGTCCTTCCAGAATCTTAAGTTTCCTAAAAGTAGAGGTCATCTCTAAAAGCATAATTCCTGGTATGACATCTTTTTTAAGTCAGGCAGCCCCACTGTCCACTACAGGATGATATTTTAAGCCCTAGCAAAAGGAAACCTGTCTCAGGATCCATTAAAAGGAGGCAAAGACCACACTGCCACCTGGGGAAAATGAGGAGCATTACTTCTGACAGGTGCTCAGCAATAATTTGGCTTAATAGCTTTCCTGATCCTTCCAACACTCTGCTTCTAATCAAGCTGTTCAGAGTGTCCTGTCCATTTCTCAGAGACGAGACATCTTGAAGCCTTCATGCACTTGCCAAAGGCAGAGTTCCAAGTGCTCCAAACCAAATGCCACATTTTACCAATTCCCATCCATGACTATTTAATAGCATATGGTTGCTAATTATTCTTCAAAACCTTGAGAACTGCTTGTGGGTGGAGGGTTAACATAGGACATAGCTGTCTCTTGTCAAAAACAGCTAAGGTAGCATGAAAGGAGAATAAAAATATGCCCAACCAAGCAGTTGGGATAAGAATCTTTTTTAAAAATATTTTTCCAGAATTTATTTGTTTAAAGTTTTCAACATTCATTTTCTTTTTTTCTTTTTCTTTTTTTTTTTGGGGGGGGGGGTTAACAAGCTTACTTTAATCATACATATATCTTTAACCTAGTTCAGGGGGAAAAGGTCAGCACCCTGAACTTCAAAATATACAGACAGAACTTACAAGACAGAGAAACAAACAGATCAAGCAGACAGGCTTCCAAACTGTCCAACCATTACATCTATACCAAATCACAGTTCCCAGAGAGGGTAGCCTCAACATCTGGGTTTTCAATAGCTGCCCAGAGCCTCATCTGGTCAAATCACACAACACTTTTCAAAGTGAGCCCCAAAGCAAAGCCTCACATCAGGGATTATATAGCCTTCTCCTGGCTCAGAGAGTGTAACAACCCTCTTGACCCACTGCCCAATCACACAGCATCAAGATGTGGTCATTCCTGAAAACCAAGCCTCCTGCCACAGGCTCCATGTGACCAAATTCAGCCTATTAGGAGGCAGGGTGTATTTTCTTTTTTTTTTTTTAAACAAATGCTTTATTAACTCCTGTTTTACATCATTCATTTCCGCCAGATTTTGAGTTACAATTTTCTCCCCCCATTTTTTCCCCTACCCACCCTCCCAGGACAGCAGTCCCACAAGATATCCCCTCATCCAATCTGCTCTTTCCCATATCTTCTCCCATACGCCCTTCTACTTTTCCATTAGAGGAAGGTGACTCTCTGTGCCCCAATGCCAGTACATCTTATCTCCCAATTACAAGCAAAAGAGTATTAATAATAGTATTTATATATATTTGAAACATTTAATGTTAAGACCTCGAATTTAAAATCCATTCCCTTCCTCTCGTCACCCATTCCCTCTGGGGAGATAAGTAATTCAGTATATGTTGTACATGTCTAGCTATGCAAAACATTACCATAGTAGATATATTGTACAAGGCTGTTTATAATTCCCTCCCACTCATCCCACCCCCCACCTGGTCCATTCCCTACTTGATCCTGTCCCTCTTCTATAGTGGGTACTTCCAACCTCCCCTCCCCCCAAGAATGCCCTCCCATCCATCATCCCCCCTCTCATTCCCCTTCCCCCTATTCTGCTGCAGGTTGAGATATCCCATTTAGTATGTATGTCATTCTCTCCCTAAACCAAATTCAATGAGAATGTGGTTTTGCCTTTTTGTCTTCCTATTCTTCCCCTCCCATGCAGCCACTTCCCCTTGCTTCTTCTACATGAGATAGTTTACCCTACCCTGTCTCTCCCCATCTCCTCTTGCCACTTTCCTCTCTCACCTCATAATTTCACCACTTGAGTATCCTCCCTTCACAACAAATTCAACTTATGCCCTCTATCCATATATAGCTGTAAACATAGGTACACACATTCACATATGTATTCATATGGCCATACACCCTTCTTCCATTATTTTCATGCTGAGAAAAGTTTCATCAGTCACAGTTATTGTTTTTCCATATAGGAATGTAAATAGTTCAACTTTGATAAGTTCCTTTTGATTTCTTTTCCCTGATTACCTTCTCAGGCATCTCTTGCTTCTTGTATCTCAATGTCAAATTTTCTATTCAACTCTGGTTTTTTCCTCAAGAATGCTTGAAAGTCCTCTATTCCACTGAATGACCATATTTTCCCCTGAAACAAGATACTCAGTTTTGCTGGGTAGGTGACCCTTGGCTTCAAATCCAACTCTTTTGCCCTCTGGAATATCATATTCCATGCCCTTTGATCCCTCAGTGTAGAAGCTGCCAGGTCCTGGGCTATTCTGATTGTGTTTCCACAATATTCAAATTGTTTCTTCCTGGCTGCTTGGAGCATTTTCTCCTTGATCTGGGAATTCTGGAACCTGGCTATAATATTCCTGGGAGTTTTCTTTTTGGGATCTTTTTCAGGAGGTGATCTGTGGATTCTTTCAACCTCTATTTTGCCCTCTGGGCCTAAGACATCAGGGCAATTTTCCTTGAGAATTTCTTGAAGGGTGATTTCTAGGTTCTTTCTTTGATCATGGCTTTCAGGTAGAACAATAATTTTTAAATTCTCTCTCCTGGATCTATTTTCCAGGTCAGTGGTTTTTCCCATGAGATATTTCACATTGCCTTCTACTCTTTCATTTGTATGGATCTGCTTAACAGCATCTTGATTTCTCATAAAGTCATTAGCTTCCATTTGCTCCAGTCTAACTCTGAAGGAATGAATCTCCTCATTGAACTTCTGAGATTCTTTTTCCATCTGGCAAATTCGACTTTTTAAGGCATTCTTCTCCTCATTGCCCTCTTGGGCCTCCTTTGCCATTTGAGTCAGTCTATTTTTTAAGGTGTTGTTTTCCTCAGTCAGACTATTGACCCTCATTTCATACTTTTCCTGCATCCTTCTCATTTCTCTTCCCAATTTTCCTCCACTTCTCTTATTTGATTTTTAAAGTCCTTCTTAAGGTCCTCTATGGCCTGTAACCCGCTCATATTTTCCTTTGGGGCTTTTGGAGCAGGATTTCTGACCTCACCGTCCTCCCCCTGTTCTATGCTTCGACCCTCTTTGCCCCCAAAATAGGAGTCTAAGGTTGCATTTTTCTGTTTAATTTGTTTCCTTTGCCTTGGCATGTTGCCACTTAATTACTTGACTTTTGGGCTTGTTGCCACAGTATGGCTGGGCCGCCAGACAGGTGAACTTTCGTCCCGAACGTGTTGGGGGACAACTTCCATTTCTGGCAAGCTGGAAACCCACCCACGACCTCCACCCCAGATCACAATCCAGATCCAGGGAGGTTAAAGGAAGAGCGATTACCCCCCGCAAGACTGATCACAGAATCTCCCTACAGTTTGCAGGCCAGGAGCTGGAGCTGCCTCTGAAAACTACAAAATGGTGTGTCTCCTCAGCGGCTTCTAGCCCCCAGGGGAGGAAGCCGATGCGTTCCCCAAATACTGGTCCCAAAGTCCATAGGGCACTAACCTCTCACTTTGTCCTAGGCATGTCTATGTTGATAATTCTGGAATTGCCACAGCTGCTGCTGTTCTGGGGTCCCTCCAGCCGGCTGCTGGCCCGGCTGCCCTGGGGCTAAAACCACGACTCAGGCGGACCTGTGTTCGGCTCCCCGCACGCTGCTGGCTCCCAGAGCGCTGTGCTGGTCCTTCCTGCAGGGCTGCTGGGCTGTCCTCAGCAGGAGGTTAGCTTCTCTGTGTCATTCTGTGGGTTCTGGGGCTCCAGAAGTTGTTCAAAGTCCCCTTTTACATAGTTTGGAGGTAATCTGGGGGGAGAGTGCCTTGGACGTGCTGTTTCTACTCCGCCATCTTGGCTCCGCCCCCTCAACATTCATTTTCACAAGATTTTGAGTTCCAAATTTTCTCCCTATCTCTTCCCTACCTCCCACCCCAAGATGGTGAGCATATCAATTACCCCTTCCCCCAATCTGCTCTCTATTTTATACCCCTCATCCCCCTTTGCCCCCTTCCTCCTTACTTTCTTATGGGGCAAGATGGATTTCTATACCCCATTGCCTGTAGATCTTATTTCCCAGTTGAATGTAAAAACATTTTTTTTAACATTTGTTTTTACAACTTTGAGTTCCAGATGCTCTCCCTTCTTCCCTCAACCCTCCCACATTGAGAAGATAAGAAATTCAATATAGGTTATACATGTGTAGTTATGCCAAACATTTCCATAGTAGTCATATTGTAAAAGACTTAACTATATCCAGCCTCAGACACTTAACACAAAAACTAGCTGTGTGACCTTGGGCAAATCACTTAACCCCCCCAAAAGACTAACTCTATTTCCCTACATCTTATCCCACCCCCCACTTATTCTTTTTTTTTTCTTTTTGGAAGGCAATTGGGGTTAAGTAACTTGCCCAAGGTCACACGGCTAGGTTTTTGTTCGTGTGTGTTAAGTGTCTGAGGCCAGATCCGAACTTGGGTCCTTCTGACTTCAGGGCCAACGCTCCCTCACTTATTCTATTTCCTCCTTTGACCCTGTCCCTTTTCAAAAGTATCTGTTTCTGGCTATCCCCTCTCCCAATCTGCCCTTCCTTCTATCATCTCCTCCTCTTATCCCCTTCCCCCCTATTCTTCTGTCGATTATGATACCTAATTGAGTATGTATGTTATTACCTCCTTAAGCCAAATCCAATAAGAGTAAGATTGACTCATTGCCTTTCATCTCCCTGCTCTTCCCCTCCATTGTAATTGCTTTTTCTTGCCTCTTTTATGTGAGATAATTTATCCTATTCTAACCCTCCCTTTCTCCTTCCACCAATATATTCCTCTCTCACACTTTAATTCTATTTTTAAGATATCATCCCTTCATATTCAACTCACCCTGTGCTCTTTGTCCATATATATTTATACATACACACATACACATACATATATATACACACACACACAAATTCCCTTCAACTATCCTAATACTGAGAAAAGTCTCATGAGCTACAAATACTGTTTTTCCATGTAGGAATATAAACAGCTCAACTTTAATAAGTTTCTTATGATTTCTCTTTCCTATTTACCTTTTCATATTTCTCTTGATTCTTGAATTTGAAAGTAAATTTTTATATTCAGCTCTGGTCTTTTCATCAAGAATACTGGAAAGTCCTCTATTTCACTGAATGTCCTTATTTTCCCCTGAAGTATTATACTCCGTTTTGCTGGGTGGATGATTCTTGGTTTTAATCCTAACTTCTTTAACCTCGGGACTATCATATTCTAAGCCCTCCAATCCCTTAATGTAGAAGCTAATAGAGGGAGCAGAAACAGCACTTCCACAGAGCTCCAGCCCACACCACTTCAAAATTATGTAAAAGGGGGACTCTGAACAACCTCTGGAGCTCCAGCACCCACAGAACAACACAGGGAAGCTAACCTCCCACTGAGGACAGCCCGGCAGCCTGGCAGGGAGCAGCCAGCACACTCCTCTGGGAGCCAAGCCGAAGACCATGTGAGTCTGAGGTTTTAGCCCCAGGGCAGCCAGTCTAGCAGCTAACTGGAGGGACCCCAGAACACCAACAGCTGTGGCAATTCCAGAATTATCAACAAATAGATGCCTAGGACAAAGTGAGAGGTTAGTGCCCTATGGACTTTGGGACCAGTATTTGGGAGCGCATCAGCTTCTTCCCCTGGGGGCTAGAAGTGGCTGAGGAGATGCAGCATAGCTGCCATTTTGCAGCTTCAGTTGCAGCTTCAGCTCCTGGCCTGTGAACTGTAGGGGGATGCAGCGATCAGTCTGGGGGGTAATTGCTCTTGCTTTAACCTCCCTGGATCTGAATTGCAGCCTGGGGTGGAGGTCTTGGGGTGTGTGTCCAACTTGCCAGAGTGTGTGGGGGCTTCAGGGAGGGCACCCAACTAATACCTCCAGCAGTTGAGAACACCCCAACATTTGGGACGGAAGCTCCCCTGTCTGGTGGCAGAGTCCTACTGTGGCAACAAGCCCAAAAATCAAGTAATTAAGTGGCAACATGCCTAGGCGAAAGAAACAAAATAAACAGAAAAATTCAACATTGGACTCCTATTTTAGGGGCAAAGAGGATCAAAGCATGGAGGAGGACTGTGAGGTCAGAAATCCTGCACCAAAAGCCCCAAATGAAAATACAAGCTGGCTACAGGCCATAGAGGACTTTAATAAGCAGATAAGAGAAGTGGGGGGAAAATTGGGAAGAGAAATGAGAAGGATACAGGAAAAGTACGAAATGAAAGTCAACAGCCTGACTGAGGAAAATAACACCTTAAAAAATAGACTAACTCAAATGGCAAAAGAGGCTCAAAAAGACAATGAGGAAAAGAATGCCTTAAAAAGCCAAATTTGCCAGATGGAAAAAGAATCTCAAAAGCTCACTGAGGAGAATCATTCCTTCAGAATTAGACTGGAGCAAATGGAAGCTAGTGACTTTATGAGAAATCAAGATGCTGTTAAACAGATCCAAGCAACTGAAAGAATAGAAGGCAATGTGAAATATCTCATGGGAAAAACCACTGACCTGGAAAATAGATCCAGGAGAGAGAATTTAAAAATTATTGTTCTACCTGAAAGCCATGATCAAAGAAAGAACCTAGAAATCATCCTCCAAGAAATTCTCAAGGAAAATTGCCCTGATGTTTTAGACCCAGAGGGAGAACCAGAGGTTGAAAGAATCCACAGATCACCTCCTGAAAAAGATCCCAAAAAGAAAACTCCTAGGAATATTATAACCAGGTTCTAGAATTCCCAGATCAAGGAGAAAATACTCCAAGCAGCCAGGAAGAAACAATTTCAATATTGTGGAAACACAATCAGAATAGCCCAGGACCTGGCAGCTTCTACACTGAGGGATCGAAGGGCATGGAATATGATATTCCAGAGGGCAAAAGAGTTGGATTTGAAGCCAAGGGTCACCTACCCAGCAAAACTGAGTATCTTGTTTCAGGGGAAAATATGGTCATTCAGTGGAATAGAGGACTTTCAAGCATTCTTGAGGAAAAAACCAGAGTTGAATAGAAAATTTCACATTTAGATACAAGAAGCAAGAGGTGCTTGAGAAGGTAAAACAGGGGAAAGAAATCATAATGAACTTATCAAAGTTGAACTATTTACATTCCTATATGGAAAAACAATAACTGTGACTGATGAAACCTTTCTCAATATGAAAATAATTGAAGAAGGGTTTATGGGCATATGAATACATGTGAACGTCTGTACATATGTTTACAGGTAAACATGGATAGAGGGCACAGATAGAATTTGGTGGGAAGGGATGATACTTAAGGGGTGAAGTTAAAAGGTGAGAGAGGAATGTGGGAAGAGGAGATGGGGAGAGATGGGGGGGGTAAACTATCTCATGTAGAAGAGGCAAGGGGAAGTAGTTGCAGGGGAGGGGAAGAAGAGGAAGGCAAAAAGGCAAAACCATATTCTCATTGAATTTGGCTCAGGGAGAGAATGACATACATACTAAATGGTATATCTCACCCTGCAGGAGAGTAGGGGGGAGGGGGATGAGAGGAGGGATGATGGATGGGAGGGCATTCTTGGGGGGAGGGGACGTTGGAAGTACCCACTATAGAAGAGGGACAGGATCAAGTAGGGAATGGACCAGGTGGGGGGTGGGATGGGTGGGAGGGAATTATAAGCAGCCTTGTACAATATATCTACTATGGTAATGTTTTGCATAGCTATACATGTACAACACATACTGAATTGCTTATCTTCCCAGTGGCAGCGGGTGACAAGGGAAGAAGGGAATGGATCTGGAATTCGAAGTTTTAAAATTAAATGTTTAAAATATATATAAATACTATTATTAATACTATTTTGTATGTAATTGGGAGATAAGATGTGTAGGCATTTGGGGCACAGAGATTCACCTTGCCCTAATGGAAAAGTCAAAGGGGGTATGGGAGAAGATATGGGAGAGAGCAGATTGGATGAGGGGATATCTTGTGGGACTCCTATTCTGGGGTGGTGGGTAGGGGGAAAATGGGGAAAAAATTGTTACTCAACATCTGGCAGAAATGAATGATGTAAACCAGAAGTTAATAAAGCATTTAAAAAATTAATTAAAAAAAAAAAGTATTCTGATTCCCCCCCCCCAAAAAAAGAAGCTAACAGAGCTTCTGTTATCTTGACTGTTTCCACAATACTTAAATTGTTCCTTTCTGACTGCTTGTAATAGTTTCTATTTGACCTGGGAACTCTGGAATTTGGTTATAATATTCCTAGGAGGGGTTTTCTTCTTCTTCTTTTTTTGCTTTTTGGAGGGGGGAAAGTGGGGCAATTGGGGTTAAGTGACTTGCCCAAGGTCCCATGGCTAGTGTGAGAGAGAGAGTGTGTGTGTGTGTGTGTATTAAGTGTCTGAGCTCAGATTTGAACTCAGATCCTCCTGACTCCAGGGCTGGTACTCTACACTGCACCACCTAGCTGTCCCTGGAGTTTTCTTTTGGGGATCTTTTTCAAGATGTGTTCAGTGAATTCTTCAAATTTCTATTTTACTCTCTGGTTCTAGACAATCAGGGCAGTTTTCCTTAGTAATTTCTTAACAGATGATGTCTAGGCTCTTTTTGCTCATGGGGTAGTCCAGTAATTTTTAAATTATCTCTCCTGGATCTATTTTCCAGCTCAGTTGTTTTTCCAATAAGATATTTCACATTATCTTCTATTTTTTTTATTCCTTTGTTTTATAATAAAGTCATTTTATAATAAAGTCATTAGTCATAAAGTCATTAGCTTCCATTTGCTCCATTCTAATTTTGAAGGAATTGTTTTCTCTAGTGAGCTTTGGTACCTCCTTTTCCATTTGGTCAGTTCTGCTTTTTAGGGCATTCTTCTCCTCACTGACTTTTTGGACCTCTTTTACCATCAGACTTAGTATATTTCTTAATGTGTTGTTTTCTTTGCTATTTTGGGAGGGTCTCCTTTACCAACCTGTTGACTTGTTTTTCATGATTTTTTTGCATCACTCTCATTTCTCTTCCCAATTTTTCCTCTACTTCTCTAACTTGATTTTCAAAATCCCTCGTGAGCTCTTCCACGGCCTATGACCAATTCATATTTTCCTAGGAGGCTTTTGATGCAGGAGTTTTGAATTTGTTGTCTTCTGGTTGTATGATTTATTCTTTGTCACCAAAGAGTCTATAGTCTGATTTTTTCCCTCTGTTTGCTCATTCTCCCAGCCAATTACTTGACTTCTGAGCTCTTTGCCAAAGTAGGACTTTGCTTCCAGAGTGGAGAGTGCTCGGTCCTAAATTCCTGGGGTTTTACACAGCTGTTGTCAGAGCTACTTCTAGGTACCTGTGGATTTTCAGTTCTTCTAAGGTGATATGATCAAAAGAGAAGTGTTTACTCCTCCTACTGTCTGTTCTTTGGTCTGTGAGTGATCACAGGTACTCTTTTCTGCCTCAAAACCGTAAGGAGGATTCCCTCTCCATAGCCACCACAAGCTCTGCCACTCCAGTGCTCCTCTTCACCCCAGGACTGTCACCCAAGACTATGACCCAGATCTAAGCAGGGCAAAGCAAGAGCAATTGCCCTCTGATCAGTCAGTTGATGCCCCTCTCCTTCCCCAGACGTCTGTGGGCCTGGAGCTCTGGAAGCAGCTGCCACTGCCACTGCTGCTGCTGCCACAGCCACCTCTGCTGCCCCAGAGTTGAGGCCTCACTTCGTTCTTCTCTCACCAAGGTACAATAGAGTTTTCCCACTGACCTTTTACTTTGTCTTTGGCATTTGTGGGCTGAGAAGTCTGGAAACTGCCATGGCTGCCAGCGATTCAATCCCCTGAAGCCTGCTCCAGCCCAGTCTGTGCCAGCCTGGCCAAGGATAGGGACTGTGCTCCACTCTCAGGTTGATGCGACAGACACTTCCTGTTGGTCTGCCAGGCTGTCTTCAGCTGGAGATGTGTTTTACTCTGTCATTTTGTGGGCTCTGTAGCTCTAAAATGTGCTTAGAGTCATTTTTAAAAGTAATTTGGAGGGGTTTGGGGGAAGAGCTCAAGCAAGCTCCTGCTTTTACTCTACCATCTTGCTCCGTCCCCTGGGATGAGAATCTTTTAAGGAGGTTTACTGCAGTAGTTCACTATTCCATGTGCCTCTCCTTAGGGGTTTCCCCCTTTGACATATGGGACAAACAAAGGAATCTTGTTTTATGCAAGCCTTATGAGTATTCCCTGACCAAGAAAACTACCTAGCTTTCTATTTCCAGTTGAGATCAGGAAAAGTACTGTAGCTAGTAAACATTTAATAAATACTTGCCAATTGATGAAATTAAATACAGATAATTTCCTGGATCCCAACTAGTCCCGAGTGTTCAGAGACAACTCCATTAGATGTACTTCATCACTTTATTCTATTGCTGCATACTTGCCTTCCTCATGATTTTTCGGCCATAAAACATCATTTTGTCTCTTTTACGGAACCTGTATTGAGGAGACACTGAAAGCCGATGTGCTGAAAGGCAGAAAAGGAAACAGCATAGTATATTACTGGGTCTCTAAAAACAGTTTCCAGTAAAGGCAAGAGATGGAAATCTCCAAGGGTAGAGGAAGGGAGGGTACTGGTACATAGAATGAATCTGACAAATAAAATACCCTGCTAGACTCAAAATCAGGCCTTCAGGAACCTTTTTTTCCTTTTCTTACTCATCGTTCAGGCCCCTGAGAATGAGATTCTGTAAACATAAGCTCTATTTCTTCATCTTAGCACTCACTATTTCACATCTAGAAAAAAAAAAAGTATGTCATTATTACTAGTGAACTCCTCCTCTAAACTACCCAGACAGATCAGCACCACAAATCATTACATGGAGAGCAAGAGACTGTTAGGGCCAACCTAACATCACAGTGTATCTTATCATAAGGCCCATACATAGAAATCAGACTCTTTTTTCTCAGGAAAAATGTTCTATCTCAGTACATTCTTTCTTCCCCTGTACCTAGAAAGTCAGAGTTGGGGTCAGAAATTTCTTCCCTAGTACTCTTTCCAGGTCAGGTCTAATTGGACTAAGCTTTCCTGATATAGATTCATTTAGACTTAATTTAGACAGATCACTAAATTCTAACTTACAGACACCCTGGGCCTCAGAGCCATTTATAAGGGACAAAGACAATGGGTATCTTTCTCTCTTATCCTCACTGACTATGGACCAAAACCAAACATAGGATACTTACAAGACCCCATCATCTTCTTGTAAACAAAACAGATGACAATGCCGATGAAAAAAAGCGCTAAGATAGCTCCAATTACGATTCCGCTTATCTGGATGCATAAGTTAAAAACAAAGCAGGACTGTCAATAAGAAGCTAGAAATTATTCTAGGTTTTCTCTGGCAGCAAAACCCAACCACCCTGAAATCCTAGCCCTATCACATTTCCCTTGAATTTAGGTTGATAGGGAAGGAAAGAAAAACAAGGAACACAGAGGAGAGAGAGGTATCAAAACAGTTAGAAATCTGGACGGAATTCATGGGTTTTAACTCACAACCAGAAAAAAAGTTCCCTCTGCCCAAACACAATGCTTACCATGGTTGAGTGCTTATGATATTCCAACAACTCCATAATCCACGAGTATGAGGTAGTAGTCAAAGACAAGACCTACAGGAGAGAACACAACACAGCATGTGAGTAGAAAAGAGCCAAAGAATAGTCAAAGGCATCTGCCCTCCCATTACATACCTTAGCAGAAATCTTCTTGCTTAATAGATGGCAGGAGGAAATGAGAGCAGCATTAAAAGCCAGTAAGAATGAAGTTTCCACAAGTCAATGACATGAACAATTTAAACACACATATAGTTCTCATACTTCACATAGTACTTTGTACCTCTCTGGTGTATTTATCATGTAACACTGTATATTATACTTACTTGTGTTTCTTTCTTATCCCCTCTATTTGACTAAAAGTTTCAAGAGGATAGGAAATCTATAATTTCTATCAACCTCGGTATACACAGTAAGTACTTAAATGTTAGCTTCAAGAATATTTAAATTATTGTCTGGCAATTTTTTTTACCTAATGTTTTCTGGATTGGATACTATTCCCTCATGCCAACTATTTCAACAATTTAAACTAATAAAATCCCATCTCATATAGAGGCAGGATTTAAGCAGCTTTCCTCCTATTCAGAACAGATATTTGGGCCCCCTAGATACATATCCATATCGTACCTATGATTTCAGATGCTATAAACTAACCATGTCTAGGTTTGGCTTCCAATAAGCATCTAGTGGAAAATACCCTATTAGATCAAAAAGGAAGTAGAGGAAAGGGAAATCCAGAAGAATCTGAACATTTTAGTTGCAATCAGAAGCCAGACCTGAGCTAGAGCAGGAAAAAGTTGTAGGAATGGGACAAGTGATTTCAGGTTCACAGGATAATTTGGTTGATCAGGCAAACAAAAATCTCATATTCATATTATTCCTTTTTTTAAGACTAAACACAAGTAAATTGCAATATTAAAGGCTAGAAAATGGGGCATCCAAAGTGGTGAGAAAGAGTTAGAGACTTCATGCAAGAGAAAATAAAGGTCACCAGGAAAAAGGAAAAAGGTCCCAAACACTACAACAAAGTCCCTGCTCTAAATTCCTACCTCCAAGCCCCCAATCACTACCATAAGTGGCATAATAAAATGAATGAGTTAATCAGAAGCTGTGGGTCCTTATTCCTGGTTTACAATGTGACTTACGGTTGTCACTTATGCCCCTTTTGTGCCCTGGTTCCTCCCTTAAAAAGTCATAATATACCCATTGAATCATAAATAAAATGAGTTCACAGTTGATTAATGAATTTTGAAAATGTAAAAGAGTACATAAACACAAGACATATTACATTTTAAACCAAGTAGTGGGATATAACAGCCTTTTGTAGGACCCTTCAGAAAACGGAGTAAGTCATCCGGATTCTAAGAATATTAAATATCAGGGGCGGCTAGGTGGCGCAGTGAGTAGAGCGCTGACCCTGGAGTCAGAAGGACCTGAGTTTGGATCTGGCCTCAGACACTTAACACACACAAACAAAAACCTAGCCGTGTGACCTTGGACAAGTTACTTAACCCCAAATGCCCTAAAAAAAAAAAAAAGAATATTAAATATCAATTAACAAGCCAAACAAAAAATGGTTGAAAATAGAGAAGTATTACAGATTACTCTCTGGTATCTAGAAAATAAGGCTAACAGTACAAGGCAGAGCCCTGGATGTTTTAGAAAGTATAAAAAGGCAGTATTAGACATACAGTGATAGGGGGTACAAAGCTAATCAGAAAATACTAAAGGTAACACTAAGTTTCCAGAAGTAGAAGGATAAGGAGGGTCAGAAAGTCAGAAAAGTAAAACAGTATGAAAAATCTTCAGGTCTCAGCTAAGCATGCACAAATACACACACTCTTCCTCTTCCTTTGCCCCATTCCAAACTCTGCCTTAACCTTAAAAGGCATGTGCTGCATGCTTTAGTTTCCCCATTGCAAAAAGGGGATAATAACAGCACCTACTTGTCAGGGTTATTGGGATAGATAATAATTGAGATAAATAAGATAATAATTGTAAAGTGCTTAGCATAGAGTTTGGCACAGAGTAAGCACTATATAAATGTTAGCTATTATTATTATTATTACCTACTAAGAAAAAAAAAGCTAGAGACAAGGCAGCAGGTATCAGGGTAGAGAATGACAGGAAGTAGGAGCTTGTGAGTCCTTTCAAATCTCAAAGTTGAATAAGTTCAGGGCTCCTTTTAGCTGCCAGAGATAATACTTATTTCCCTTCACCCCAATATTTTCTGAGAAAGACTAAGTGCCATACAGACTTGGGAAGAACAAGAATAATGCCCTGTGGAGGAATACGAACTAGATCTGTGACTTCCCTGGTAATTGGGAACTCCTAGGAGAGGGCTCTAGCAATGCAGGTCAGCACCTTCTCAGCATTAATAGTCTCAAAGAGTTGCTTTGGGCATTGAGAGGTTAAGTGACTTGGTCAGGATCACATGGTTGTTTTGTATCAGTGTCCCAGGAACACAAGGGAGAGTCCCTAGAAAACATAAAAAACACTACCATCAAGATGAATAAGGAAGGGTCTAAAACCCATGCCTGGAACAAATAGAGGATTCAAGACTGAGAGGACACAGGCTTTAATGTCCAAGCTAAGGTACCTCCTTCCTCCCTGTGGTGGCTACAATGGCCCAACAGTCTGGAGGATAGATCTGATGGGGCTGCAAAGAAGGATTCCACTGCCACAAGTGATCTCTGCTTTAATGAACAATCCAATCTTCACTATGCCCCCAAACTCTCATAACTCACTGCTGGACAGGTCAGATACTGGAATTTTAGATTTAGAATTAACAGGAACATTAGAGATCATTAGAGTCCGATCCCCATACTTTACAGAAAAGAAAACTAAAACCTAAACAGGTTAAATGACTTACACACACATTGAAGGCTAAAGGTTTAGGGTAAAGTGAATCTCACAGAAAGCTCCCAGTTGCACAAGCTACCTGAAGTTATCATAAAAACAAGTTTTGCCCCAGCTTTTACAGTCCAACACACGGATACTCCACACATACACACACACACACACACACACACACACACACACACACACACACATACACACACACACCGCAAAACCCCAATACAACAAGATTCTAAGAAAGTAAAGCCTAACAGAAAATTCCTTTCTACTTTCCAGAAATGACCTGAGAAAGGGAATGTTAGGGATCTGACTTGTCAACCCTAGGCTTGCCACTTCCCCTTTGTGAGCCTCAGTTTTCACATGTTAAAATGAGAAAAATATGTGCACTACCTACTTCAGGTGATTGAAAAGAAAGAACTTAGTAAATCTTAAGGTGCCTTTAATAATACAAAGGTAAATTGTTATTGTTATTATTACCATTATTGCTGAGTTACCCTAATATACATACCTTTGTGTAGGATTTATTCAATTCCTTCTCCATGGCTAAAAATAAAACAAAACAAAATGGAATGAAGAAAGTACAGCCTGGTTCTGCCAAAGATCAACTACTCAAATAATTAATGTTTAACTCAGCAGAGTCACAGTTCTTAGCTCTGTTTACATGTCCAATTTCTAAGTCAAAGTAAGTTTTCCATTGACAGGAAAATTACTCTTTGAAGGCTCGATTCCCATGGAAAAGAAGCTGTCTCCACGGAAGCATCTGCCTTTCCAAAGGCTCAATCTGTAAACAACAGTCACATGGCTAATTCGCTCTCCAGCCAAAAGTTCCCACTACTGACAGCCAAGCGGCAAGGAACTGCTGTAAGGAGTAGCCAAGAAAAAAAGGGCTTCCTTTTTCTCTAGAAACTTGTTACAAGCCATTGCTACAGCTGCAACTGCAGTCTCATCTCAATTTTAAATGCTCCTACCTCTACTTGGGCATTTCCCAGGACCTGCTGGGGAAAAGGAGAAACTGGAGGAGGATGGAAAGGGAAGGAGCATTTTAAGAGGAACAGAGGGGATGTACTGCTTCTTCTGAGAACTGTTTCCTGGTTTGGCCTACAGTGGAACTATCTTATGCCCAAGTTACCCAACCTGGGCTATAACCCAAAGAACCACTCTGGCACCTATTCTCCACCCCAGAGTTGGGAGTCACTGCCTGTCCACCACCTTCACTTTGGGAAGTTCCAACCAGGCCCCCATGGGTTGGTCTTGAAATATTAGGTTATGTGCCAAGAGTGAGTGCCACAAGCTCACCAGTGTCACTTAACAAAGGGGAAAGACTGATTGTGAAATCACTCCTGGAATAGGCAGAGGGAAGGCGGGGGGCGGGGTGGTAAGAAACCAGTGGGAGAAGTGGGCGCAGAAATATGAGCGCAGTTGGGGAGAACTAGGGGATTTGTATGAGGGGAAAGAAGGGGGTGAAATTATAAAAAATGGATCGTGGGAAGTGTCTCCAGGAGCCCGATAGAGAAGAGAAACTTGGGGCAGGTGGAGAGTGATACTGGGAGGCTTTGGGGGTGTGGCTGGGGAGGACGGGGCGGAAGTGGGGGAAGTGCGGAATGTCCCAGAAAAGGACAGTGGAGACGTGGATTGTGGGAGCAAAGCACTGAGCAGGGGAAAACAGAGTGTCCCGGGTGGGAGCTGCAAGGGAATATCCCTGGGGGGAAAACATCAGACGGTAAGGGGGAGGGGGTGCAGTTGGAGTGTCACCGGGGAAAGATCGGGAAACACGAGGGTAACTCAGGGAAGAGTGGAAAATGTCACTGGGGGAGACAGAGGAGGAAATGTGACAAGGGGACGGGCCGTGGGGGAGAGGCAGCCTAGATGCGGCGGGTGGGGGGGAGTGAGAGACGTCACAGGGGTGACGCAGAGCGACAGCAGGGAGTCAGGGGAGGGAAGAGGGGGCGCTGGGGTAAGTTGGGAGGGACACCGATGGAGAGGTCACGCGGGGAGGGCTTTCCTGAGTGACAGTGGCTCTGAGCTCCCGGTTCCGGCTCCCACGGGAGCCCAGCCTAGTCTCAGGCCTTGTCTCCCCGAGGGGCGTGGCCGAAGGACGACGTCAGTGGTCCACTCAGCACCGGCTCCCACTCACCCGCCAGCATGGCAGCGGCCATCGCCCCGCCTCAGCTGCTCCCGCTCCAACTCCGGAGCCGGGATTTCCCTTCCTCCCACGACACCCGCTCTCTCCCCTGGGCCTCGCCCCCTCTGAAAGACGAGGCTCCGCATTGGTTGAGGCGCCTGCGACCAATCGGAGAAGGTTTTGTTGGGACGTCCGAGATCCTTGCTACTGGAGCGTGAGCGGCGGAGGTGAGGGGACCCTGAGCGTGTGGGAGTTGGGTCTCTGGGCTGAGGTCCAGGCCGTGAAGGATAACACTGGGGGGTCTGGGAGTCCCCAGGGGCAGGCTGCGGAGCTTTGGGGTTAGAAGGCTCTTGGCCTCTGTCTGACCTGCGGAGGGCAGATGTGGCGGGCGCTCCTCCTCCCACCCCTCTGAGCAGCCGCCCTCTGGGGCACTCGATTCTTAATTCCTGTGCTGTGGTTGGGTCTTTGTTAGCCCCAACCAGTCAACATTTATTAAGTGCCTAGTGTGTGACCGCAAGACGGAATGGGCAGCGAGGTGCGCTGTAGATAAGAGTGAAGACTCACCTTCCTAAATTCAAATCCGGCCCCAGACACTAGCCCTGTGACCCTGGGCAAGTCACCTAACCCTGTTTGCCTCAGTTTCCTCATCTGTAAAATGGGCTGGAGAGGAAATGGCAAACCACACCAGTGTCATTGCAAACAAACAGGCAAATGGGGTCACGAAGAGTCGGGCACAGTAAATGTGGCAGGAACCATCCAGTCCACTTCGGTAAATTACTTGAAGGCAGGGACGCAGTAAGGTCTAAACTTTGCCTTGCCCCGATATGGGGCTCTGCACGTAGTAGGTAGACACTGGATAAATATTTGTCGAGGACTTTGTGCTGTGCTTGGTAGCTTTCTTTTGTTCTGCCCAAACAAGGTGGCTTCCTCAGAAGCTAGCAGTAGTCACCTAGGAAGGACAAATATCGAGGGAACTGAATGCACTGGATGTGTTAGCGTGACTGCCCGACTGCCCAAGAGCAGCCTAAGCCAGTGTGTGGTGATGGGGGTCCAGACAGCAGTTCTAGATTTAACTCTCACTTTTTCTCTTTCACCTCACAGATGCACAATATGGGCCTCCTTTCAGCTCTGACTCGAGGCCTGGTCCGAGGGGCAGACAGAATGAGCAAATGGACAAGCAAGCGAGGCCCCCGGACATTCTACAAAGGCCGAGGAGCCAAGTTTACTGGCTTTTCTTCTGGTGGGAAATTTGTGATGGTGAAGGAAATGGTCCCTGAGTTTGTGGTTCCAGATTTGACAGGCTTCAAACTCAAGCCGTATGTGTCCTATCGAGCTCCAGCTGGCACAGATGAACCACTGACAGCCAAGCAGCTCTTTATGGAAGCTGTAGCCCCTTCAATTGAAAAGGACTTTAAAGAAGGAACCTTTGACCCTAAAAACCTGGAAAAGTATGGCTTTGAGCCCACTCAAGAAGGCAAGCTTTTCCAGCTATATCCTAAAAATTATGTGCAATAAGAATAAAGAGCTGTCCAGTCAGTGACCATTCATTTCTCCTGTGTATTGCAAATAGCCTTCAAACAAGGCTTGTACAGTTAATTTAAGAGTGAAGGGAGGTGGCATTTTCTTTATCCCACCTTTATTAAAGACAAGTTTTATTCCGTTCTTAATTTTGTGCTATCGGGTTATACAGTTAATTCAAGCTACATAAATGGCAATAAACATTTATTAAGTGCCTACTCTGTGTTAGACAATACAAAATCTAGACAATACAAAATCAGAGAAAGAAAACCCCTGCCCTTACAGTCTAATGGGGGAAAACTATACAAGGGAGGGAAGCCCAGAGTGGGTAAGATTATGGAATGAAAACCTATACACAACCACTGAGTTACCTGGTAAGTTCTGACCTCTCTGTAATGGAAGACTTTGGGAGGAGTTTATTGTTCCACCCTCTGGCTCTCCAGTCAGGGGAGAGGCAAGTGAGACCAGTAATCTGCATGGTGATGAGATTTGAAGTATTGATTTATCCTAGGGGAACATTCCCTTACATTGAAACCAAACAGAACACCTTGGAAATGGAAAGAAATAGTAATACTTAAAGATATATATCAGAATAGGCTAATAAAGCCATATCTAATTATCAAGCTGATATATAGTTTCCATTTGCTGAGAAACTTTGGAAGAAAATCATATTTCAGAAAATCAGCAGTTAGCAGGAGGGCATATTAAAAAATAATAATAAAATTTCCTCCTAGCCAGTCTAATTTTTTTAATTGAATGAGATGATGAAATTGCTTCTTTGATTTGTAGATTGTAGGGAGACCCTACGTGCTTTTATCCTATGTAAACAGTACAGAATATACGACAGTTTTGCAGGACTTAAACCTTTAAATCCACTTGATAATAGCAAAGTTTACAAAGGAAGAATGAGGACATTATGTGACTGAATAAATATGCTTAATAGTGGGAGATTTGGCTAGAGAAAATATTTCATAATGTAACCAGGTGACACATCTTACAAAATAGGCCTTAACTCACAAAACATTCTAGCATGCTTTAGGAGGGAGGCAGTTCTCTAATTTTAACGCTTCTTAGAAAGATACCTGTTTTAAAACCCTAGACCTTAATTTGTTGCTATCTAAAATAAGTCTCCCCTTCATTAGGGCAGCCAGGTGGCACAGTGAATAGACCACCAGCCCTGGAGTCAGGAGGACCTAAGTTCAAATCCAGCCTCATTTAACACAAAAACTGGCTGTGACCTTGGGCAAGACACTTAGCCCCAATTGCCCTCCAAAAAGCCAAAAAAAAAAAAGCCTCATAGTTTGGGGCTCTACCATCTTTTCTACAGGGACCACTTTGAATGTCAATAGGTCAAAGATGTATGATTTCCTAGGTATAGGAACTACCAATTCAGGTGCCACAAAGTCATTTTTTACTTACTAGATAGAAAAAATTGCTTGAGCCTCAAAGAGGTCAGATAATTTGCTTGTTTCACAGCTAGGATCATAGGTACAACATGTACCCAGGCATTTCTGTTTCTATCTAAAATGGAAACTAAAGCAAGTCAAGCATTTATTAAGCATCTTCTGTGTGCCAGGCACTGAACAAAGTGCTGGAAATACAAAGTAAGGTAAAAGAATCCCTGGTCTCAAGAAGCTCACAGTCTAATGGGAGAAGAAACCTGCAAACAATTACATTCCAACAGACATACAGGATATGTTGGAGATAATCAGAAGGAAGGCATTAGCATTAAGGGAGATTGGGAAGGCTTCTTGAAGAAAATTAGATCTTAGCTAGGACTTGAAGGAAGTCAGGAGGTAAGAGACAAGAGGGAGAGAATGCCAAGCACGGGAGACAGCCAGTGAAAATGCAGTCAGGAGAGTTGCTTGTTTATAGAACAAGGAGGCCAGTGTCATTGGATCATGAAGCATGTGGAAGGAAATAAGATATAAGAATACTGGAAGAGTAGGAAGGGCCCAGGTTATAAAGGGCTTTAAAAGTCAAACAGAGGGTTTTCTATTTGATACTGAACCTAATAATAGGAAGCCACTGGAGTGTATTAAGTTGGAGGAGGAGGAGATTGGTGACATGGTCAAACCTATGCTTTAGGAATCAATGTTAGCTCAATGAAGTGTAGACAAGATTTCGGAGAGACCTGAGGCAGTAGGACCAACCAGAAGGTTATTGCCATAGCTCTGGTGTGAGGTGATGAGGACCTGCAGAAGCGTCAGAGATGTTACAGCATATTCTATGAGAGGGTAAACCTGACAGTAGACAATGACTTATAGAATATGGGCAGTTGAGAGAGTGAAGAGTTGAGAGCCTAGATGAATGGGAGTATGGTGGTGCTCTCTACAGTAACTAACAGAAGTTAGGAAGAGGTGAGGAGAGGAAGGGAAGAAGATAATGAGCCCCATTTTGGATGAAAAGCACCATGAACTACAGCAATGACTAAATGGTACTTGTCTAAATAAAAGCCCATTGTTGCTCTTTAGAGACACAAATGACAGAACTTGAACTTTTCTACTTTAAAGAAATGAAAATAATTCTCTTCTATACCTTTAGCCATCTAAAAAAGTTGCAGTGATTTATACTGCTACCTTATAAAAGTGGAGCCATTAAAAGTTAAAATGAAAAAAAAAGGAAGAGTATTGTCCAAATCCCAGTAGCTTTCAATAAACCAGGAACTTAATTTTTATAGTTTTTGGGAGGATGTGAATAATAATGGCTACTTTCTTCCATAAATTCATTGAGCTTCATCTCAGCCTCACTTCTGGATTCTAGTTAGAAATTTCATCTGGGAAATATTTGCTGTTCCTCTAGAATGGAAAAGCATATTAGAAAAGTTTCGGCCTGCAGGCCTCATGGCTTCTGCTCCAGGGGGCACTGGCAGGACCATAGCCAGCTCAAGAGAATACCACATACAGGCTGGGTATAAAGAAATGTGGAGAGGTCAGAAAGTGTATCTGATCATCTGTAAAGAATGGCTATCAAAAAAAAAAATAAAAAAAATGGCTATCATGGCTTTTTAACTGAAGTTAAACATCTTAATAAAGACAGATGTGTCTGGCTTGCCCTGGTTCATGATATGGCAGAATGCATTGGTGATACAGCCCCTGCAGATAATATCCCTAAAGAAGAAAAACACATGGGGCAGCTAGGTGGTATAGTGAATAGAACATTGACCCTGGAGTCAGGAGGACCTAAGTTCAAATCTGGCCTCAGACACTTCTCACACACACACACGCACACACGCACGCACAAACGCACAAGCTAGCTGTGTGAGCTTGGGCAAGTCACTTGACCCCAATTGCCCTGCCTTCCCCCCTCCAAAAAGCAAAAAAAAAGAAGAAAAAAACACAAGTGAGAAAAGGAAGCTATGAAGCAGTTAACACAGCTGCTATCAGAAGATGTCAGGAAGGAAATCTATGATCTCTGGGAAGAGTATGAGAACCAGTACAGTACAGAAGCTAAGTTTGTGAAACAGCTAGACCAATGTGAAATGATTCTCCAGGCATTCGAGTATGAGGACCTGGAGAACAAACCTGGAAGGCTTCAGGAATTCTATGACTCAACTGCAGGAAAATTCAGCCATCCTGAAATAGTCAAGCTTGTTTCTGAACTTACAGCAGAAAGAAATGCTAAAATTGCTGCAACAACCAGTGAACCTCACCCTTGAGGTAGTTTTTTGGTTTGTTTGTTTGTTTGTTTGTTTTTAAAGGTTCTGTAATCATGTAATAAATATTTTATTTTATGGTTAAAAAAAGAAAAAAGTTTCCCCAACCATTCTTTTAGAGTGTTTTTACTCTAATTCTTCTCAGTGACCATTAAACCAATTTCTACAAACATCTAAATCAGTCAGCTCTACAACCTATTCTACAGTGACTCTGGTGTAAGTTATAGGGAAGCATATTTTAACACACCACAAACTACCAAACAAATAGTTGTTAAAAAATAGAATAGGCTACTTTATTAAGCACTGAGATTTCTTTCACTAGAAGTATTCATGAAGAAGCTAGAGTAGATGACCCCTTGTCCAAGATGCTAAAAAAAGAGCTACTATGATATTCTGTAATTCTCCTTAAAGCAATATAACTCTTAAAATAATTCTAGTACTCTATCACCTTGTAATGGAAATGCAGATTTAAAGATCTTCCCTGCCCCTAGGCCCTTTGATTGGCTTAAGAGACTTTGATTGGCTTTAAGAGACTCTGAAAACCTTCCTTGATTTGAAAATATGCTCTGCCTCCTAATAGGCTGAATGTGGTCACATGGAGCCTGTGGTGGGAGGCTTGGTTTTCAGGAATGACCACACCTTGATGCTGTGTGATTGGGCAGTGGATCAAAAGGGTGGTTACATTCTCTGAGCCAGGAGAAGACTATATAAACCCTGAGGAGAGGCTTTGCTTTGGGGCTCACTTTGAGAAGTGTTGTGTGACTTGACCAGTTGAGACTCTGGGAAGCCGTTGTTGAGAGCCCCCCGGCTTTGAAAACCCAGATGTTGATGCTTCCCTCTCTGGTAACTGTGATTTGGTATGGATGTAATGGTTGGACAGTTTGGAAGCCTGTCTGTTTGATCTGTAAGTTCTGTAACTCTGAAGTTCAGGGTGCTGACCTTTTTCCCCTGAACTAGGTAATGTGTGTTTGTTTGATTAAAGTAAGCTTGTTAACCCATTTTGAGTTGCTTTCCTTTTGAAAAGTAGATCTAAGAACCTATATTGGCAGCTACCCTGGGGATATTGGGGTGCTTGCTGCTACACGCCTGAACAGACTAAAGGATATTGTGGAATAATGACTAGAGTTGTGGAGTGCTTTGAGGTTTGCAAAGTGAATTTCATAGATTATCTCATTTGAATTTCACAACAACCCTGTGAGGCATGCATTATTATCATCCCTATTTCCTTAAATGCCTTGTCCAGGGTGTATGGTTATTGTCTGAGTCATGACTCAAATTTTCATCCTCCTCACTCCAAGTCTACAATTCTAGCCATTATTCTATGATAACCTTTAGGTGGTTCAGTGAATAGAGTGCTAAGATTAGAGAAAGACCTGAGACTGAGGCCTACCTCAAACATTTGGGAGCTGTGTACTTCTAGACAAACCGCAACTCCACTTCAGCTTCTTTGTCTGTAAAATAGGGAGAGGAGCTTCTAGAAACTTTCCCAGCATCCAAGCGCTATATAAATATTAGTCACCATGGGGAGGGAGGACGAAGCAAGCCCAACACTGGGTTACAACAGCCTGACTTGTGATAATCCAGTTCCCAATATTAGAAGTTTTCTGAACTCAGTATTTTAAATACTGGCCTACTGTCATTGATGACCTTGTTCTCTCCAGCTTCTAGGTCAAATCTTGTAGCCTTTTCTCTGAACAAAGTCAGCAAGTCGACTATCATTTATTAAGTACTTGCTACAGGGCATGCACTACGCTAAAGCACCAGGGACACTTTTAAGCACGAGCTTCTGCCCTCAAGTAGCTTACAATCTAACAGGGAAGACAATGTGCAAACTACATACAAACAAGCTACATATAGGATAAACAGAAAATAATCAACAGAGAGGGCACCAGAATTAAGAAGGACTGGGAAAGGCTTCCTGTAGAAGGTAGAGTTGTAGCTGGGATTTGAAGAAAGCCAGGGTAGCCAGGAGGAAATGAGAAAGGAGGGAATTCCAAGCATGAGGAACAGCCAGAGAAAATGCCTGGAGTCTGGAGATGGAATGTCTTATGAAGGAACAGAAAGAAGGCCAATGTCACTGAACTGAAGAGTACATGGTAGTGTTCATAAAGTGTAAGAAGACTAGAACAGTGGAAGGAGGGCCAAGTTATGGAGGGCTTTGAAACCAAACAAATTACTTTATTTTTAGTCCTGGATGTTATAAAGAGCTTGCTGGAGTTTATGGAGAGGTAGGGGGGGGGAGACAGGGATATTTTTTTTATAATTCACTTTTGGAAAATCACTAGTGGCTGAATGGAAGATGATTTGGAGTGGGGAGAGATTTTAAACAGGCAGACCCAACAGCCTATGGCAATGGTCCAGGTGTGAAGGCCTGCACTAGAATCAGGGCAGGTCAAAAGAGCAAAGGTGGCATATCCAGATGTTGCAAAGGCAAAATTGATAGGCCTTGGCAACAGCTTGGATATAGGGCTAAGAATGAAGAATCCAGGATGACTCCTCTGACCCTGAGTGACTGGGAGGATGTTGTTGCCCTTTACTGCAATAGGTGAACTGGGGGATAGGGGCAGGGTTAGGAGGAAAGACAATGAGTTCTGTTTGGACATATGGAATTTAAGATGTCTACTGGGCATTCAATTCAAGATGTCTGAAAGGTAGTTAAAGATGCAAGACTAAAGGAGAGCAGAGAGAATGGAGCAGAAAAAGTAGATTTAAGAATCAACAAAGAAATGATAATTAAATCCATGGGAACTGATGAGATCACCAAGTGGGATAGTACTGAGGGGGAAGAGGATCCAGACAAAATCCTGAAGGACACCTATGGTTAGAGGGCATGATTTGGAGGAGGATCCAGCAAAGGAGACAGGAGTGGTCAGAGAGTTAGGAGGAAAACCAGGAGAGAATGATGTCCTGAAAATCTAGAGGGAAGAAAGTATCAAGGAGGAGAGAGAACAATGTCAAAGGTTGCAGAGAGGCCAAAAAGAAATGACAATTGAGAAGAGGTCATTGGATTTGACAACTCTGAGATCATCAGTAACTTTGGAGACAGCAGTTTTGGTGGAATGTTAAGGTTGGAATTTAGATTGTAAGGGGTTAAGAAGAGGCCTTCAGAGTAGAGGACAACAACTGTAGACTTGCCTTTTTGAGGAGTTTAGCTACAAAGGCAGAAGAGAAACAGGAAGACAGCAGCAATGGAAGAATCAAGTGAGGGTTTTTTCAAGATAGGAGAGACATGAGCATGTTTGTAGGCAATAGGAAAGGCTCCAGTAGAGGGAGAAATAAAAAATAAGTGAGAGTGAGGATGACAGAGGGAACAATCTGTTAGAGACAGGACAGGATGAGATCACTTAAACAAGTAGAGGGATTAACCTTGTAAGAAGTAAGGTTACTTGATCTTGAGATAATGGCAGAAGGCATCAGTGATAGATGAGGAAGAGGGGAGAAGAGGGAGGTCACTGTAAATGACCTCAATTTTTTTTCAGTAAAATATGAAGCTAGAATCTTAGCTGAGCAAGTGGGGAGAAGGGAAGCCAAGGAGGATTTGAAGAGGGATGGAAAGGTGTGGAAGAGTCATTGTGGAGAATGAAATAGTAAGTTCATAAAGAAAGTCCAGATTGTCTAGCAGCAGTGAGGGCCCAGTTGAAATTATGTAACATAAATTTGTAACGGACCAGTTAAAATGGTTGTATGAGTTTCTCCACTGTAGTTCTGCAACACAGGTATAAGCACAAAGGTGACAAATGGTAAGAATGATTCAAATCCTCAGGCTTAGCTGGGCATAAATGGCAATATGAGAAGATGGCTAGGGATTCAAGAGAGGAGGAAAGTGTAGAATTGAGTTGGTTTACCAAAGAGTCAAGATAAAGAGAGTGGCTAGTGAGGGTAGATGGCATGTGAGAGAATTGAGAGGTCAAGAGATTGGAGGTCACAGTAAAGAGGAAAAATAGGGTTATGTAAGAGAAGGCTAAGGGAAAGGTGAAAAGCCAATAGATTATGGTTAGGTTACATAAGGGGATTTCAGAATTCTTGAACATGGAAGTGATACATTTGTGGGTGATGGCAAAATTGAGGGTATGACTGTTTGGGGCTGAGGCAGGATGGAGGACTAACTCATGTGAACACAGTAGGTTGAGGAAAAGAGTGGTTAGAGAAGGAGAATCAGCATGTATGTTAAGTCTCCTAATATGAGAGCAGGAGTTGAGGAGAAAAGAAAAATTATAAGCCAGATATCTAAATGCACTGAAAAAGAAAGGGGAGTTACCTGATGATCTATAGATAATAGCTACCAGGATTTTGATTGGATGGTACATATGAATAGCATGGATATCAAAGGAAAAGAGGTTACTGAGTGAAGAAGAAAGAGAAACTGGACATGGCAATGGGGAGCAAAGAGTATTCCAACTTTCCCACTTTGACAAGTGAGGCAAGGAGAATAAGTGAAGGTACAGCCAGGACTGGAAAAGATGGCCAGGGAGTCTATGTCATCAAGGGAAAGCCAGGTTTCAGTAAGAGTTAACAGATGAAGAAGTAGAAAAAGAATAGGTTTAAGATGGAGGAAAGTTTGTTGCCTATGGAACAGGCATTCCAGAAGGCACAGTGGAAGGGCTGAGTGGAGTTAGGTTGAAATTTTGGGGTGGAAGGGTTGAGGAGAATGGGGATGAAGAATCAGGTGGTAGGGGATGTTGAGTGGGGTTTGATGGTGATCTATAGAACTTCATGATCACTGGATATGAAGGGTATGACTAAGTTTTAGAATTTTCATTATTGAGTGGAGGGTACCACTCCTCTACCCTCAAAGAAGAGGCACAGGAGGAGATGGGAAGTCTTTAGTCCAAGGGAGGGTTATTCTTCTTTGCACTGGAGATTTTCTGTTATCTCAGCTGGGAGACTGGATTGGCAGCAAGAGGCAGAATGTGACTTGTGCTAGCACAGATGGAAGTGGTTGCTCTGGGGTAGATGGAAGATACCCAGCCTGGCCCTTTCCTCAGCAGTCTTTCTTCAGGGGACACATTGTGCTGAGAAGTAAATGGAAGGTTTAATACACTAGCACACCTTCAGTCTGAGATCTTCCCAGCTGAGGCTGGCTATGAGGCAGGAGAATCTTAGAAATGAGATCTTTATCAGAGAAACTTGCTTCAAAGGTTTCTTCCCCCTGCTTTTAATCTTAGTTTTATTGGGGGGTTTTTTGCAAAAACTTTTTATATTTTCTGCTATCAAAATCATTCATTTTTTTCTTCTGTGATCCTCTGTTCCTTGTTTGCTCATGAACTTTTCTCCAATCCATAGATCTGATAGGTAATCTTTTCTATGTTTCTCTGTTTATGCTATAACCTTTTATATCTAGGTCATGGATTCATAAGGTACTTATCTTGGTATATGCTGTATGTGCTCTTGATCTAACTTCTTCCATACTGCTTGTCTAATTTTCCCAGATTATTTTTAATCAAATATTTAGTCCTTATCCCAGTAGCCAGGTTCTTTGTGTTTATCAAATACTAGGCTACTAGATTCATTTGCTTCTGCATGCTGTGTTCCTAATCTGTTTCGCTAGCCAATTTCTCTATTTTTTAGTCAGTACCAAATTGTCTTGAGAATTACTGCTTTTTAATAAGTATAATATGAAGTCTACAATAGGATTAAATGCCTACATTTGTATAATTTAAACTAGGCTTGCAGATTAAAAAGGACTAAAAAACTCTCAGTCATGGCACCCATAAACTCTGGGTTGTCCATTTAACCAAAGACACCCTTCTACTGAGAATACAAAGACAACCCAAAGAAATGGTAAAATATTTTCATCTCCCCCACCCAACCCTGACAGCACCCTCACCCGCTCCCCTGCTCCCTGCCCCCCCCACCCCATAAAAAAGCAGGCAAAAATGTCAGATCTACTTACCCACACCCATAAACAAGTTTGGAGGCCAGTAGGTATCTATAATGATGCAATTATGAAACTTTATTTGTTTTTAAGTATTTTTCCTGAGGAAAACATTTCATTTTAAAAGAAGTTTATAATTAGAACAAAAGTAACTGGAATGGACATATCTCCTACAGACATTTCAGTCATCACTACTGAGGCTATATTTTAAGAGTTCTTTGTAAAAAACAACATTTCTAGAATGCTCATTTTTCTCCAGAATTGATTTAGCCTCACACAGTCAGAGGAAGCAGCCAATTTTGCCAGGACATACAATTTCCATTTCATGCCCTCTACTATGAAGGTGGCTCAGCAAAGAATTTGTCTTGATATTTGACAGTTATCAAAGGTAGAAGAGACCAATTTTAGGAACCCAAAAGCTAAGATCCATACGAAATACCCTTCAAAGCAGAAATGCCTAGCCAACTCTGAATAGCAAGAACACCAAGTTTAAAGATGACAAAGAAAGAAACCACCTTCTTAGCTTGCAATAAGCTAGCAGAAGGCTTTCATTTAAAAGAAGCCACTAGCTTCCTCATAACTATACATGGCTATTCAAAAAGTGTCTGAGTACTACATACAATCAGAGAAAATTCACTTTAAAAACTTAAACAGCGATGAATATCACAAGGAACAATAAAGTCCTTGTACAATTCACTCAATACTTCAGATTCATTTGTGAAATTATCTGTCCTTTTAGAGTACAATTTGAAAATTGGAGATAGTAAAAAGAAAAAGAAAAAAAAGTTTGGGGTGGCTAGGCGGCGCAGTGAGTAAGAATGCTGATCCCAGAGTCGGGAGGACCCAGAATCAGTTCCAGCCTCAGAAAATGAGCACCCACACACAAATAAATAACTAGCCGTGTAACCTTGATTAAGTTACTTAACCCCAATTGCTTTAAAAAAAAAAATTGGAGATAGTAATTTATGCTTTAATTGACCTTGTTTTCCACTTCCAGATGTGAAGGGCATGATCATAAAAGGAACACGTAGCTAAAACACTCACAACAGTTTTTGTTCTAGTTGGTTCTTCAGTCTCAAGAGTCATTCCCTTTAACTCACTAAGATGTCCAGAACCCTCCTTAAAAACCGGTGGGACGAAAAAGTCCGATGTCTCCGTTATGCTCCCCTTAGACAATGTGCCTTGCTCATCTGAAGTCTTTTTGCTGGCTTCCGTATCCAAAGAGGATGAAGACAATGGATACACTGTGTTCATATTCCAACAAATATCTGATTTCCAGCTCTCAATGTTGCTCTTATCGTCAGATGCTGACAAAGTCTGTTGTTGAGTTTGTTTATCAGGGTTTAGACACAGCCTGGACCAGTCAGCTCCATATGCCAATGAATCATGCAACTTATAGGACACAGGGATAAAGGACCCCTCCTTCCCTTCCTCTAAGAAGAAATAAGGCAATAAAAAAAAAGTTTCATGTTTCTGTGTCCATTAAGGTTATCAGTTATCATCAGCTAATAACGTTCTTTTTCCATCAATTCCTCCAAAATGACTAATTAAGAGCACTGAGGAAAATGAGTTACAAGTATAGGCAGAAGTAACATGGTTAAGTGCTTAGAGGTCAACAGTTAAAAGTTGATGAGAGGGGCGGCTAGGTGGCGCAGTGAATAGAGCGCTGGCCCTAGAATCAGAAGGACCTGAGTTCGGAGCCGGCCTCCGACACTTAATCCGCACAAACAAAAACCTAGCCGTGTAACCTTGGGCAAGTTACTTAACCCCAATTGCCCTAAAGGGGCGGCTGCCAGTGAGTAAGAGCGCCAGCCTCGGAGTTTGGATGACCCGAGATCAGATCCGGCCTCAGAAAATGAGCACCCACGCATAAATAATGACTAGCCGTGTAACCTTGAGCAAGTTACTTAACCCCAATTGCTTTAAAAAAAAAAAAAAGTTGATGAGAAAAATAATAGGAAACTAATAAAGGTAAAATTGTCAGACTGCTAAAAGGAATGTAGTAAAGATAGTAAATTTTTTCAGAAATCAGGGAATCCCTTCTTGACTACTACTTTAAGAGGCCAAAGAGAATCAGAAGCCAAAAAAAAAAGCTAAAGCTTTCTTTGCCAAGTCTAGAAAATTACCTTCTCCCCTACTCAAGCTTGCTCAGAATTTTTTTTCTTTACTGGTCTAAAACCTAGAGGTTGAGGCTGGTGGTCAATCCAGAAAAAGCTCCACCAAAGGCAAGGGCTAGAACTACATTAGGACTTTGGTGGCTGAAGTTAAGAGAGAAAACAACTACAGCACCCAGAAATAGCAGTTAAACAAAGACAGTGCAGCAAAGAGGCAACTATACACTGGAACCCAACTTTTGAACAGCAAATTTGTGGGCTAATGCAGGTACAAGAGCATGCCCTGGATGTCAGCCAACATTCTGAGTATGTCAGCAGCTGTCTGAGGACTCCTTTTGGTACCACAGGAATAAAGAGATGCTGACTAGCTGGCATCATTACCATAACATAGGGGTTGGAAGGGACAATTGCCCTGGGATAAGGAAGCTCTTTCACGATCACAGGCTTCAGAGAAAGGGCCTTGGTCTCTGGTGACCTATGAGACTTCAGAGCTAACCCTAGCCATGCTTCCTGATCCAACTCACCCAAAGGCGTTTGGCAGTTGAGGATCTTAAAGCCACTATGCATGCAGGCAGCCAGAAGTAAGTGAGAATACACAGGATGCCACTTGAGTCTCCACACACCTCCATCTACATGAGTGTCATCAAACGGCTGCTTCATGTTACGGGTGTCCCATAAGAGAATGTGCTCATCATAACTGAAACCAACAAATCACAACAAAACTGTCAGAAAAAGCCAAACTCAAATTATCACCAGCAGCAGCCCAAAAGACACCTGGCGGATAAAAAAACACCATCCAGAGAGAGGAGAAGGCACAGCTCCAGTCATCTTTCTCAGCCCCATTATGGAAAAGGGTCTCTCCTCAAACTCAGTACAGTTCTGGGCCAGGAGCTGGTTTAGATGAGTATAACAAACCACCACTAACTCAAACAGAAAGAAAGGAAGAAAGGGAGGGAGGGAGACAAACAAACAAACTTAAGGAGGACTAACCTTCCTGTGGCCAGAATATTCTCCTGGTGCGGATTGCTCTGAATACTGCACACACCCATTGAATGTCTGTAATAAGAGGTAGTCTATGAGACAGCAGAAAGCAAGAATGAGTAAGTAGTATGCAGATAACAAAACTATTTCCTGGCAAACTCCATATAAGAAGGCCCATGGAATACAGTAAAGAAAAAGCAGGTGAGGAGGTAAGGAAGGTCAAATTAATGGATGACCCTGAATGCAAGTTTGATTACAAGGGTTCCTGGGACAAGCATGCATTCTCTGACCAGCTGGCACCATGGGATTGTACCTCTTACTGGTAAATAAAGGGCTATTCATGTTGCTCCTGGTGTCCCAGCCTTTCAGAAGCCCATCATCTCCACCTGTGTGAAGAAAGAAAAGTTCATCAACAATAGCACTCATTACAGACCAAGCTCAGAATCTGAGAATCCTTAATAAAAGGATTTGTTCTTGTGGCCTCGAAGACACAGGTTCCCCACCCCTGCCTATGACACTTCTCAGAGGGTTGACTAATCCCAAAGAACAGTTCTGATTATAACCCTCACCTATAGACTTAATTAAGTTCCAATTAAGTTCCAATTCCATGGAACACTGGAAAAGAGACCGCTATTTTTTCTTTTTACTGTTACATTCTTCCCCCTCCTTTCACTCCCCTTCTCTTTGGTAAAGTAAATTATGAACAAAAGTTGATTAACCAAGTTCAACTCAAATAATCCAAGGTTGTATCAATAGTCATGTGGTCAAAACTGCCAGTGTGTTGCCTAAAATGCTTGGGGATTTGATGTCAAGGAAAGTGATGGCCTTTATCAAATTCTGACCTGAATAGACTATGTCTGTTTGCCAGTAATTGAAGGCAGCAATCCAGGCTTCAAAGTCATGAGCCTTCCAATCTGACAGACTACGTATTGAAGGCTCCTCTTCATCCAAAGCAAGGAAGTGGAGGTACCCCTTCGAGTCACTACTAATGATTCTCAGAGGCTGACCATTGGCCCTAGATACAGAGTCAATAAGAAAAGTGAGTTGAAATCTATTTGCTGATTTGAACCCACCATCACCCTCCCATCTCAAGCTCAGGATACCATATGAAGTATCATGGGGAAAAGTCTCAACCTCAAAATACAATCATCTTTAAAAGCATTATACTCTAAATTTACCTCTCTACAAAGAATAAGCCATAGCTGGCCAAGGCTGACTTTAGTATTTGGGGAAGGCCTCAGTTTCCACTTATGATTACAAGGAGCAATAAATATCAATTTTTCCAGATAAAAGATCATTATCACTATCATCTATTTAAATAGTAATGATGTCATAATCCAAGATTTGTGAGACCAAAAACAATGGCAAAAACAGTAAAACAGCTTTGGCATTCAGCTATTTGAGAATAAGTGACAATGGATCCCAGCAATTTACCTTATGGCTCGTCCAGCTGACCAGTCTAGGGACAATGCAATACAATGTTGTCCCAGGGCTTTCTTAAGAAGTGGCTGTAATATATAATGTTTCTTCTACTAGAAGCAAAAAAGAATCTATCAAGGGTAAGCATGGGCTCAGAATAATCCCATAATACCAAACCACTCTTCCCTTAATCTAGGCAAGCAAATCAGCCAATATTCAAAGAAGTTAAACACTGACAGTTAGAAATCTCTGCAAGTCTTAATTCCTGCATGCTATTTCAAAGGAAGAATTGCTGCTCTCTGTCTCTGAGGGCCCTTTTTCTGTCACAGTGATCTCTGTCAATGTGATCTTTGTCACTATAATGAAATAGGACCAGGCCAGCCCCAACAAGGAAGGCACCACAGACATCTTCACCACTGCCATCACCAGCATGGAAGCCAACATACCCTAACAAAAAATAACAAGTTTCTCTTCCCATGCCAACATACCCTAACAAAAAATAACAAGTTTCTCTTCCCATGACTACTGAAGATTTCTAAGATGATTAAAGTGCTGCCCAATATAATAAAAACTTATTAATTCACCCAAGTTAGATGTGAATGGTGGTAGAAAATAACAACCTAATATTGATCTGGTAAAATATATGAGTTATAGATCATTTTCTCCAAGAAATGGAGTTTCAAGTACCTTGGCACAGTCACAAAAACACTGGATTTGGAGAGAGGGCTCAAATCCCAGCTCTGCCATTTATTACCTGTATGACTGCAGGCAAAGGGGCCATTAACCTCTGTGAACCTCAGTTTCTCACATATGAAATGAGAAGACTGCACTAGATGACCTACAACATTCTGAATAGGCACAAGTAGTTCAAGGAATATTTGCTGGTTTGGGCTGACAAGAATAGAAGACAAATGGATCTGGCTTTGACCTGCTTGGATATGGGTCATTTTCTTGGGCGGTGGTCCTGGGGTGAGAAACACCAGCTTGCCAGTGTGGTATTACAGTGAGGGCGCCCTCCTCAGACCTCTGATAACATTTGTGAAAACCCCAGTGATTTGGGACAAAGCTCTTCTCTCTGGAAGCAGAGTTCTACCATGTCAAAGAGTTCAAAAGTCAAGTAATTTATTGGCAATATGAACAAGCAGAGGAAACACAAACAGACCACAGAATCCTTTCTTGGGGACAAAAAGGATCAAAGCATGGAATGGGAGGAAGACAACAAAATCAGAACACCTGCATCAAAATCTTCCAAGAAAAATATAAAGTGGTTACAGGCCATAGAAGAGCTCAAGAAGGATTTTGAAAATCAAGTTAAGAGAAGTGGAGGAAAAACTGGGAAGAGAAATGAGAATGATGCAAGAAATACATGAAAAGGGTGGGGCTAGGTGGTGCACTGAATAGAGCACTGGCCCTGGAGTGAGGAGGACCAGAGTTCAAATCCAGTCTCAGACACTTGACACACTTACTAGCCATGTGACCTTGGGCAAGTCACTTAACCCCAATTGTCCTCCAAAAAAAAAAAAATGAAAATCATGAAAAGAGAGTCAACAACCTGACTGAAGAAAATAACATCTTAAAAAATAGACTAACTCAAATGGCAAAAGAGGCCCAAAAAACCAATGAGGAAAAGAATGCCTTAAAAAGCCAAATTTGCCAGATGGAAAAGGAATTTCAAAAACTCACTGAAGAGAATAATTCCTTTAAAATTAGATTGGAGCAAATGGAAACTAATGACATTATATGAGAAATCAAGATACTATAAAACAGATCTAAACAAATTAAAAAATAGAAAGCAATGTGAAATATCACATTGGAAAAACCACTGACTTGGAAAATAGATCCAGGAGAGATCATTTAAAAATTATTGGGCTAGTCAGAAGGACCTGACTTCAGATCCAGCCTCAGACACTTAACACACACAAACAGAAACCTAGCTGTGTGACCTTGGGCAAGTTACTTAGCCCCAATTGCCCTCCAAAAAGTAAAAAAAAAATGTAATTTTGGGGCAGTTAGGTGGCGCAGTGAATAGAGCGCCGGCCCTGGAGTCAGAAGGACCTGAGCTCGGAGCCAGCCTCAGACACTTAATCCACACAAACAAACAAAAAAAAAAAAACCTAGCCATGTAACCTTGGGCAAGTTACTTAACCCCAATTGCCCTAAAGGAGCGGCTAGGTGGCACAGTGAGTAAGAGCGCCGGCCTTGGAATTGGGATGACCCGAGATCAATCTGGCCTCAGAAAATGAGCACCCACACATAAATAATGACTAGCCGTGTAACCTTGAGCAAGTTACTTAACCCCAATTGCTTAAAAAAAAAAAAAATTATTGGGCTACCTGAAAGCCATAATCAAAAAAAGAACCTAGAAATAATCCTTCAAGAAATTCTCAATGAAAATTGCCCTGATATTTTAGAACCAGAGGACAAAAGAGAGATTGAAAGAATTCACTGATCACCTCTTGAAAAAGATCCCAAAAAGAAAACTCCCAGGAATATTATTGCCGAATTCCAGAGTTCCCAGGTCAAGAAGAAAATATTACAAGCATCCAGGAAGAAACAATTTTGAGTATTGTGGAAACACAATCAGGATAACACAAGATCTAGTAGCTTCTACATTAATGGACTGAAGGGCTTGGAATATGATATTCCAGAGGTCAAAGGAGCTAGGATTAAAACCAAGAATCACCTATCCAGCAAAACTGAGTATGTTTCAGGGAAAAATATGGTCATTCAATGAAATAAAGGAATTTCAAGCATTCTTGATGAAAAAAACAAAGTTGAATAGAAAATTTAATTTTCAAAAACAAGAAGAGAAGCATGAGAAGGTAAACAGGGAAAAGAAATCATAAGGAACTTATTAAAACTGAACTATTTATATTCCTACATGGTAAAACAATAACTGTAACTCATGAGACTTTTCTCAGTAGGAGAATAGTTGAAGGGAATGTATGTGTGTGTGTGTGTGTGTGTGCGTGTATACATACATATATGTTTATACAGGCGGGTGTATGTGCACATAAATTCATATGTGTGTGTATATATGTGTACATGTATATATAGACAGAGGGTACAGGATCAGTTGAATAGGAAAGGATGATATCTAAAAAAATAAAATTAAGAGGTGATAGAGGAATATACTGAGAGGACATAGGGAGAGATAGAATAGGGTAAATTACCTCATATAAAAGAGGCAAGAGAAAACTGTTACATGGAGGGGAAGAACAGGAAGAAAAGGGAATGGGTCAACCTTACTCTCATTGAATTTGGCTTAAAGAGGGAATAATATATACACAAAATTGGGTATCTTAACCTACAGGAAAATTAGGGGGAAGGGGATAAGAGGGGCACTTTTTAAAAGGGACAGGGTCAAAGTAGAAAATAGAATGAGTGGGGGACAGAATAGAATGGAAGGAAATATAATCATTCTTTCACAATATATCTACTATGAAAATGTTTTGTATAACTATACACATATAATCTATATTGAATCACTTCTCCTCCCAGTAGGGGTGAGGGGGTGGGTGATGAGGGAAGAAAGGAAAGAATCTGGAAATCAAAGTTTTAAAAATCAAATGTTAAATATATATTTTTTTAACATGCAACTGAGAACTAAGATATACAGGCACTAGGGTATAAAAATCCATCTTGCCCTACTAGGAAGTCAGAGCGGGGGATAGGGGAGGATCTAAGAGAGAGCAAATTGGGGGGGATAGGGGAGGATCTAAGAGAGAGCAGATTGGGGGAAAGGGTATTCAGTAAGATGGCTATTTTGGGGTGGGAGGTAGGGGAAAGACAGGGAGAAAATTTATAACTCAAAATCTTGTGGAAATGAATGTTAAACACTAAAAAATAAACAAACTAAACAAAAAAAAGGACCCAACAGAATAGAAACCTTTGGCCTAAGCAACTCTCAATTAACAAAGATTCTGATTTAGTATGGTTTTAATGTTAGACCTTTTCCCCAAAAGTGGATGAAACAAAACTTCTTGGACAACTCCCACTTACTCAACATACACTCAGATATTCTGACTTCCACTTTCATTACTCTGTTGAAACTGTTGCTGAAAAGTCACCAGTGACTTCCTAAACGTGACATCTAGTAGCCTATTCTCAGTCCTCATCTTCCTCAACCTTCTCTGTAGCATTTGACCGTGCTAACAACCCACTCTTCTATGATACTGTATTCGCTGACTCCAAATTCAGGACATTCTTTTTCTAACCATGGACCCTTCCCCAAGGCTGTGGTCTCTCTACTTTTCTTTCTCTCTCTCTCTTCCTCCCTTTCTTTGTAATCTCATCAGGTCCCACCACAAACTCCACAGATTTCCATCTCCCCCACAAAATCCTCTCCTTCAAATTTCTTTGTTTCTTTTAAGGGCATAACCATCCTTCCAAATATTCAGATTTGTAATCTTGGTCAGGCAATCAAGCAGCATTTATTTGGAACCTGCTATATGCTAGGCATTTTGCTAAGCATCGAGGGTACAAAGAGGGGTAAAAAATACGCCAGGCTCTCAAAGAGCTCACAATCTAATGGGGGAGAAAACATGCAAATAGCTATGTAGAAATAAGATAGAATAAACTGGAGATGATCCCAGGGGTATGACACCTACATCAAGGGGGATCAGGAAAGCTGCCCTCTATTCCCTCTCCCCCAATTCAACAAGCCTTGAATATCAAACATCCTACTCCACATATCCAATCAGTTGTCAAGTCTTATCAACTTTACCCCCACAAGAGCTCTCAATCTTAAGGAGACAAGGAGTACACTTTCATAGCTTTTATCACTTTTTACCTCAACTATTCCAACAGCCCTCTATTTGACTCCAGCTTCCAATATCTCCTCTCTTTACTCCATCTTCTACATGATTGTCAAAATAATCTTCCTGAAACACAGACCATGTTATTCCACTGCTAAAAACACTTCAGAGGTTGTCTACTGCCTCTAAGGTAAAACACAGGTTTCCTGGCTTTGCATTTGAAGTCCCTCATAATCTGTCTCCAATTTACCTTTCCATACTTAATACAACTCCTCCTCTTCCTTCTCTTTATGTTCCACTACTTGAACTTGGCCTTCCATCTTACGTATCAGGGCTTCTGCACAAGCTAACTCTTCCCCATTCCCAGGATGTACACTCTCCTAACCTCCACTTCTATAACCCCTGGCTTCCTTCAAGGCTCAGCTCATGAGCCATTTCCTACTAGAAGCTTTTCTGGCTCCCCTTAGTTGTTAATGCTCTGTCCCTTCCCCTTCTCCTACTCTTCCAAAAAGGACCACATATGTTAGGGGTTCTTAATCTCTGTGTCTTGGAACCCTGTAGCAGTTTGATGAAGCCTTTCTCAGAAAAACATTTTTAAATACATAAAATGCAAAGGACTGGGGTGGCTAGGTGGCGCAGTGAGTAAGAGCACCAGCCCTGGAGTTGGGACAACCCAGGATCAGATCTGGCCTCAAAAATGAGCATACACACACATAAATAATGACTGGCCATGTAACCTTGTGCAAGTTACTTAACCCCAATTGCTTTCAAAAAATAAATGCAAAGGATTAAATAGGAAACCAGTGATATTAAAATACAGTTATAAAGTATTAAAAAACTAAGTTCACAGACCTCAGATCAAGAATTCCTGATATAGGGGTGGCTAGGTGGCACAGTGAGTAGGAGCACCGGCCTCGGAGTTGGGATGACCCGAGATCAGATCCGGCCTCAGAAAATGAGCACCCACGCATAAACAATGACTAGCCGTGTAACCTTGATCAAGTTACTTAACCCCAATTGCTTTATAAAAAAAAAAAAAAAGAATTCCTGATATATTTCCATGTTTCTTCCCCCTAGAATGTAACCTCTTTGAAGGCAGGAGCTGTTTTCTTTGTTTTGTCTTTGTATCTCCAGTACCAAAGCATAGTGCCTTGCACATAGTAGAAACTTTTTTTTTTACTTGCCTTTAGCCTTTTCACAAATACTACACAATAAACCTAGTTTTCCCAGTGACTGACCTCCAATTCCATCAAGTTAAGCAACTCTATGCATCCTTTGGCATCTGCCAATCCCAGGACCGCCTGGCCAGCAACTGGAACCTGGCACCTTGGGAGAGAGGAGACACCAACATTAAGTCAGAACTAAAAACGATGAAGCAACTATAAGCATGAAGAGTGGCACAGAAAATGGTGCTGAGGGTCCCATTTAAACACAAGCCCAAAGTTGGATCAGTACCTATGATTCAGTTCCCAGAGAAATGGTATATTTTTCTTAACAAGAAGCAAAGGAAAAAATAGTCCCTTGTAAAGAAGCAAAGAAACTGGAGAATAAAACACTTCTTAAGTGCCACCCAGTGGACAAAGTTGGAACACAGGATAGAGAAAGACAAAGCCCTAGCCAGAGTATCCCTCCACACCTGCCATATCTCTAAATGCTCACAGGAATTCCACCTTTCTCTTGCCTTAAGGTACTGGAATTGTGTCAGTCAACAAGCACATTATTAAGCACTTATAACGTGTCAGGCACCATGCTAGAAAGGCAAAAGAGTCCCTGACGTCAAGGACAGGAAGAATCTAGTGGGGGAGACAACAAACAACTACATACAAACAAGATATAGAGAGGATAAACTGAAGATAATCAATAGAAAGCAGGCAGTAGCATTAGGAGGGACTGGAAAAGACTGGAACTTTAGCTGAGACTTGAAGGAAGCTAGGGAAAAAAGGAGGCAGATGAGAAAGAGCATGCCACGAGGCATGGAAAGTCAGAGAAAATGGTGTCACTGAATTATAGTTTAAGTACAGAGAGGGGATGAAAGATGTAAGAAGACTGTCAGAGTAATGGCAATGTCAGAGGAGGAAAGGGGACATGTGAGAGATATTGATTGGATGAGTCAGAGTGACAGAGTGAGGAGTCAAAAATGACACCTAGATTAGGAGCCTGGGAGTGCTGGGTGTGACTGGGAGGATGGTGGTACCCTCAACTGTAACAGGAAAGTTACAAGTCTAAGATGTCCTATAAGCAGCTGAAGATGACAAGACTGGAGAGCAGGAAAGAAGTTAAAAGTTGTACAGCTCCTGAGGTTCCCCAAACCAACTCTGGGCCCCTTCAAATTGTATGTACCATTTCATATCCAGAATAGCAGGGCAATCTTTCCTCTGGACTTCAGTAAGAGGGCAATTAGTGGCATCCTTATTGAAACTATACAGGTAAAGACGACCCATACGGACATGAGAATCCATGACTTCATCGATGCTCGTTCCACACTATAAGAAAAACAGCAAAGAACTCTCTTACTTTCCTTTAAAGATGTAACATCCACAACTGGAGGAAAAGGTTGAGGTTGATGTGAGGAGAGAGAAGGAGAGACAGAGACTGAGAGAGAATTTTCCAGGATCATAGTGAAACTTGGTAAGAAATAGAAAATAAAGAAACCAATACTCCATACCTTAATGACTGTACCACACAACCTACCTCTCAAGGCAAGGAGTTTTTGCTTATGCATGCAGTTAGGAACATAAGAATTTCCATACTGGGCTAGACCTAGGACCCAGGATTCTGTCTGGCAGTCACAAAAAGATGAATTCTAAGAGTGTGATTGCTCTTTTTTACTCCAGTCTCAAAAGGTTGGACACATACACCCCCAAAAAAGTGTAGCTTCTCTTCAAATTAAACTGCCACTTATGGATTTATTCAGACCATTTTATGCTCTTTATATTCTAATGTTGTATATTACCTTTGGAGAAACTGGCAAACTTTTGAAACTTTGCTACTTTGAATTTTCAGGACATGTTCTTGAGTTCTTGATGTCAGTAGCACAGTGGACTGGGCATGTGAACTGAAGTGATGTTAGACCAGAGTGCAAATCTTGCTTCTGATACTTACTAGCCAAGTGATACTGGGCAAGTTACTTAACCTCAGCTTGCCTCAGTTTCCTCATTTGTGAAGTGGGGATAATAAGAGCATTTTTTTGTTTGTTTGTTTTTGTGGAGGGGATCAAATGAGTTAACATATATAAACCTAAGTACATGTTAGCTTATTGTTAACAAATCTACTTATCTTCTGTCCATCCCCTTTATGATTTGATGTAACTCGGCCTCTTGGCTCTTATCCCAACAAGCCTATAAAAACTTAAAAGCATTTCTATCCTCATAGTGCTGCCCACCCTACTTTAATCAGTTATCCTGCTTTGAGATCGAGTTTCTTTACTCAGTAAATGATTATACAGAGTAAACCTTCGGGCTGTTATGCTCTAATCAGGCATAAGTCCCTGATGTCCCAGAAGGCAAAACTTAGGAGCACAGAAACATCAAGGTGGGGGGTCGGGGAGGGGAGACCACCTCCCCAGAGCAGGCCCAGCGGACCCCCTACCTTGTTCCCCTGCCTATTAGTTCTGGGCTTCGCCTCTGGGAGGGCAGTAGGCTTCTGGGCTTCAGACTCCAAGATCCGCAGCTCGTAGGTGCCGCAGGCCAGCAGGTCACTCATGCCCTCCAGCGGGCACCACTCCACGGTGTCCGCGCTGTACTCCGTGTCAATAACCTGAACGGTCTCAACCGGCGACACCTCCTCTCGGAGATGAGCCTGGAAATAGGTTTTCTGAGAACTCGAGTCCAGGGAGGCCATGCTGTGGGGCCCAAAGACCAAGAGGGAAAGAGGAGGCAGAGAGGAGGGCCGGCCGGCTGACGTCACCCGGCCAAGGGAAAAACGGGACTGGGGGCATGAAAGGCTACAAACGGGAATAGGAGAGGCTAGTGCCAGGAGGGGCGGAGTCGACCAATAAGGAGCCGGCTAGAGCTTGGAAGGGTGGGGCTAGACGCAGAAAGGCGGTCCAGGGCCTGGAGGGGCAGGGCTAGAACCAGAGGAGGCCGATACACTCCAACACTGTTTTGCGGACCAGAAAGTCTGGGTTGGCGAGGGCCCAGGCAGAATGCGGAAAGCTCTTAGTCCTCAGGGCCCCAGTCCTTCCTACAACACCAACCCTACGTCGGTGCCCCTCACAGCCATCTCCACGCGTGGCTGCTGGCTTCTTCAGCAACTGCTTCCGGGGCACAGGAAGCTGAATTTCCTTGATCCGGCGAAGTCCTATCAGTCTCTCTGCCCGTGCCTGGCCCTAGGGTTGCTATACAGGGTTCAAACCCGGCGCGGAACCACGTGTACGCTTTGGGCAGCGCGCACGTACT
Organism: Gymnobelideus leadbeateri; assembly: GCA_011680675.1. Classification (NCBI taxonomy): domain Eukaryota; kingdom Metazoa; phylum Chordata; class Mammalia; order Diprotodontia; family Petauridae; genus Gymnobelideus; species Gymnobelideus leadbeateri. Next base: position 41,193 of record WOXC01008159.1, on the reverse strand, counting down.
TGGCACGTGCTTGGCGCTGGCGGGGGCGGGGTTTACTGGAAGGGGTGTGCTAGCTGTAAGAAGGGCAAGCAGTTGTCCCGGAGCCCTGGGAGCTTGCTTTAGACTCGTGGTCACAGCTGCTTTTTTTTTTTTTTTTAAATTTTACTAAGAGGCGCGGAAAAGGTTATAGGAGAGACATGGGGATGGCGGGAATCCAAGAGGGCCAGGTGGAGGGGGACCCATTCCAAACAGGCGGACCCTGCTCCTGAAACATGGAGCTGGAGACAGGGCCCCTGGTGGGTGGTATGGCATCCATCATTACTAATAATAAAGGAGCTAATATCCATACAGTACATTAAGGTCTGCCCCTAGCTGCCTCTAAATTAACAACCTTGGAAACATCCCTGGGGACAGGAAGAACCCTGAGAGGGACCGAGTCAGGCCCACAGAGACAGGGCTGGAGGCTGGGAAGACTGGGTTCTTATTCTGGCTGTGCCTCTTGGGCCCTGGTTTTTCCCATCTACAAAATGGAGATCTTAGGGTCCTTGTGATTAAATGAGAGATGTAGGCATAATGTTTTGGGATCATCCCCTTAGGCTTCTCACTATTTATGCTTCCAGATCCAGCCATCAGTGACAAAGTTCACAAGAGTCATTCCGGCCATAGAACCTGGAGACAGTTCTGGATCCAGGGTTTCACATCAACCCTCAAAACATACTTTTGTCCAAGAGTATATCTCCCACTCACCATCAGTGGCTCATCTTATAAATGATGATAGACAGCATGCTTCACCTGGCATATAGTAATATCCCAAAATAACCGCAGACATAGTCCTCTACCCTGTGCACTAAACAAGGAAGGAAGGGAAGGTCCACTCCTATCAGGATATTAAAATCAGAAGGAAGAAATCATAAAGACCTTGCAATTTTAACATTTGGTTAAAAGCTCATGTTAGTCCAGCAGAGTGTTAAGAATAGTTTTACAGAGCCCCAAGCTCAGACAGGAAGTCAAGGAAATCACAGAAGATACTGTGGGAGTATACAGACCTAAGCTTCCATTCCACATGAGGAACCATAATTACTAGACTCTTGCCAAACCAGTTCGTTCTTTTTTAATCCTACACATTAACTATTCAACAAGTGGGCCTCAGGGACTAGATATTCTTTCATCTGAGTTGGTTTGTCCCCATTCCTAGCCCTTGTCCCCTCCTCAAGGCCCATACTGATCCTTGGCTGATGCATCTAGGCACTCCTATCAAACAACCATGTCACATAGAAACAACTCCTATTTGAGACCAGTCTCATTCTGACCATCTGCATTAACTATAAAGCTCGAACATGACTGGACATAACCTCTTCCTGGGCAGAGATACACAAATCACTTAACATTGACCATCAAGAGAAGCTGCCTGGCCTACAAGCTGTCTAAGCTCTTTCCCCCCTCCCCCCCCCCCAACACTGGTGAGGAGGGATTTATACTGCAAGGAAAAGGAAACTTTGCCTTGAGACACAACTATGGGGCTTCATTGTGGATGGCCAAGGCCCAGCCTTGGTTACTGCCCACAGGGACTTCTTAGGGAGCTAGGCCCCAGAGACCATGAAGTTAATGGGAACTGGTTTACAAAAATAAGAGTCAAAAAGCCCCATTATGGAACAATCTTTGCTTTTCTTCCAGTATTTAATTGCAGTAAGCATTTAATGTTTGTAGACTGCAATATGGAAAAAAAGGCTGCCAGTCCCACACTTTCTATACCTCATCATGAACAGGGACACAAGGCAGAAATCATCTTCAATTTAATGTAAAAGATGGTGATCTTTAACATGCTTCCCCAGTTATTGTCATCTAAAACAGCCTCAGCCAAACACCTCTGTCCTTTGAGGAAATGAGACACCCAACTGTCCACTTATAGCAAGTGTCTAAATTGAGGCTATTAAAAATCAGAAAGATTAGAATGTTTTTCCAAAGGAAGATTAGAAAAATCTTGCACATTCCACACTTTAACGATCTAAAAAAATACTAATCTGGTTAGCATTTTTTTGCTATTAAATTTGACCTGATAGGAGAGGGAAATAGTATGGATTATGCATTGAATAGAAAACAAGTATATTTCATTTCAGTTGCAGATCGTTGTAAGGTAGAGGGAAAGTAGAGGCAATCCCCAGGGTATAAATGGAAAACATATGCCCAACATAACAGAAGGAAGGTTTGATTTTAAAAGATTCTATTTTCCTTGCTTCCTAGCCCAGGGCTCTTTCCCAGAGAATGTGAGGGAAATAGCAATACTGGCTTGGATCCAGCTTTGGGAGATAATTTTCTGTAATACAGGAAAGAACTTGGTTGATATGAACTCTGGGGAGTCCACTGCTGTCACTACTATGTAACTCACCATGCACCAATGGCTTCCTGCTTTTATGCCAGGAAATTTGTATTGGAGAAAAAAAAGCAAACTGTCCTTGTTTTCTTCCAAAAACCTTGAAAGATAACTTACTGTCTAGTACAACTGCTTAACAAGTATGCCAATTTTCTTTAAATTAGAAATTAAGTATATATCCTATACTCCTCCCAGAATTGTACAAAAGAAGAAGGGAATGGTACAGGGAATAAGCAGAAAAACTTGGCAGCAAAGACAAGGGTCAGAAATACCAGAGGGACATTAGAGAATGTGTTTATGATTTGCGGCAACCTGCAGTATCAAACTGTTAATTTGATTTCTAGACTAAAAGCAGAATTTAAGAAATATTTCCAAAAATAAGCACCCACCAGTTTTCTTTTAGTATTTTCAGTTAACATTGAGTATAATGTTATCTTTCTTCTTGCCGAATACTCTCCCAAGCCATACAGAGCCTATCCTGTACCCCCTAAACAAGCCGGGCTGTCTCTCCAATAAGGACAAATACCACGTACACTATAATTTATTTCTAATCCCATGATCAGAGGATTAATTCTTGAGTCAAAAGAGTGGATTAGCAATGTTAACATTTAAGATGGTCAGATACCCAAGACTTGAAGACAATTCTAAAATGCTAATGAAGCATATCTGGGCATTATGAGTATCTACTCCAAAAATTACATGTAGGTCTCCACCCAAATGACTGTCACCTAGGGTCTTGGCTTACTCTGTACAGACCACAGAGGATTAGGGGATCTGCTCTATCCCAGGTTCCTGTTTCTGGTCCCATGAACTTTAAAGACCCACATGAACCCAATTCAAGTGAATGACAATAGGACCTCACTGTGGATGACCCAGGAACAGGTTAAATATTCTAGTTTCAACTAATACCAGAGGCTATACTCCCTAGACTAGACCAATCTGAGCTCTGCTAATGAGTAAAAGCCATCCTTTTTTGACTGCAAAATCTACCCACACTTCAACCCTGCTACAGATCACCACTATTTAATCTTTGACAAGTTATCTCCCCTTCCCAGCACACAAAAGATGATTTTATCACCACCTTAACATTGGCCTAGCCGAATCACATCCCCAACTTATATCACCTGTCTCAGGTAAGGAATTTCTGTACCATATCCTCAAAATACATACTTTCACAACTCACCTTCACAAATGGTATAAAAATACAGTTAACAGAAAATGTAACAAAGGTTTTCACTGAAATGGCAAATACCAGAGTGCAATCCTGTTACTTACATGTCACAATGGAGGCTTGATATCCACATTTGGAAAGATTCTTATAGGAATCAACTTCGACTTATTAAATGATAGAAATGGGAGGGAGGGGCGGCTAGGTGGCGCAATGAGTAGAGCATTGGACCTGGAGTCAGAAGACTTAAGTTTGGATCCAGCCTCAGACACTTAACACACACACACACACACACACACACACACACACACACAAACAAAAACCCCAATTGCCCTCCAAAAAGCAATAAAAAAAAAAAAGGAAGAAAGAAAAGAAATGGGAGGGCGTCTTAGAGATCATCTAGCCCAGTCCATTTTAATGGATAAGGAAACTGAGACCCAGGTCACATATGCTGACACTAAAAACCAGGTCAAAGACACTAAGACTATCCTACCAAAGCTGGAGTCCCAAACCGGAGAACTGAAACATCCATCCCACAGCTACAGATTCTAACATCTAGAAATTCACAGCTGATTGGGCATTTTACAAATAAGAAAAGGTAGAGAGGTACACTAAGTAACAAGATGAAATCTAGGAGACAAAAGAGCAGTCTAGAAATCTAGAGATGTCTCACTAATTACCAGTGGAAATGGAGGCATGAGGAGGCTGTGGAAAGCACAACACTGGTGACGAACTAGGGACTGGTCATTTATTTAAACTCAACTTTATCAAGCAAGGATTTATAAAGCAGAGATTAGGTATCCTAGCAAATATAGAGTTGGAAAAATATACTGTAAAGAAACTTGGTCTTATTGCCAAGTCTAGACATAGCCCCACTCAGTGAATATTGATATGGACCCCATGGCAGTATACTGGAAAAGACCAATTCACTAAAGGGAGGGAAATGACTTTTGTTTTTGCTGCTCCCATCCTTGTACCACCCAACCCACAACACAACTCTTCAATCCATTTTGGTATTTAGTAAGGCAGTTACCCACACAAACCACCTAATCCAGGTAAAAACCATGAATAAGCTTAGGGTACCCTAAATGAATGCTGGAAGACGACTTCAGCAGCCTTTTCTTGACAGTAGCCAAGATCTCTTCAGGGATAAAACCCTTGTAGCTATATTCTAGGCCGAAAATTGAGAGGGAAGCAAATGAGCACACTCGGCAAGAAGCACCACTAAAAATGGCGATTCAGAATGCTCTCATGCTCCAACTTAATGCTGCCATGCCTATGCCAGTCACTTCAGCCCCTGAGCAGTCCCACTACCTCAAAAAAACAAAATTTTGGCCCCTAACAGTCATAGTTTGAGTAAGAACAGGCTACACTTTCTGCAACCACAAAAAATAAGGTCCTCCAGCATGACTAAGTGTTAAAGTATGTGGCCTGAATATTCAATAGTAGACAACGTGTAATTACATTCCACTTCAGTTTCATCTTCTCCGTTCAGTTAAAAAATATAAATCTCAGGAGGACCACCCCAATGCAAAGGGAAGGGTGGCCACAGGCTGACGAGAACAGCAGAAAACTACAGTCAAGACAACAAATCATTCCAACCCTTTACTTTGCTTTTTTTTAAATATTACTTCCATGCAGACTGTTCTCCAAAGTAACTGCTGATGCTGGAAGCCCATCCCCCCAACCTTGGCTCAGCTGCTGTGGCTTCCAGCTATCTAGGTGATGAGCTTTTGCTACATGACGGTTTTTAGACATGTGGCCCAACAGTTTCTCATTTGAAGATTACAGTAAATGATTCTATCTGTATTTCTAACCAAAAAAACTGTACATGAGTTTACAAACATATTAACATATAAATAATGAGAGGCTTCCTGCCTGAAGCCTCCACAGTAGTCTCTGCTTGAGAATAACACTGGAGGGGAAGCTATGTCCCCCTTACATAGAGCCCCTGAAGTGGCTTGGTCTATACAGTGGCTGTTCTATGCAAGCATCATTGGGTTCTTCAGTGCTTCCGGCTTCAATAACCAGTCTGTTATTACTGTGCAAAAACAAGAGTCCACAGATGCCCATGAGAGCAGGAATCTGACTGCTGAGATGTCATTGATCAGTCATCGCTCTGGCTCAAGCTCTTGCTGGAAGGTTCGTTTCTTCTCCCGACAGTGTTTCTTGTGAGCAGGCCAGTCCTTTTGCTGGCACTGGGAACCACAGTACCTGGCCACCTGACACCGGCCACAGATGTTGAATTCTCGTAACTAGAAAGAACATGGAAAATCCATCATTTCATTCTCAATAAATAGAAATCATTCGTGGAACAAAGGCTCTAAAAAGAAGCCATCCATCCATCTGTGAGCAACTGTTCTATTATTAAATGTTATATTTCAACTTGGAAGAAGGGAAAAAAGTGGGAAGGTCAGAAAAAGAATTATTAAGAGCTGCATAGGGCAGCAAAAATAAATCTAAAATATAAGAAATTAAGGAGAGGAATCTTTTAATAGTTTCTGGTGTTAAGGAATAAAATAACAAAAAACACTTGTAGTTAGGAAGTACACCTAAAAAAACTCATTGCTGTAATCCACATGCTACTGCACATACCTGCTTTTCAATCATAGTGCATGGGGGATAATGACATTCATAGTATGTGCAGGAATTCTCTTCTTCTTCTACCACATCTCCATTAGCGTTATAATAACGAGTAACATTCAGGACAGGGAACTGTTCTTCAATAGGATCAGTAGGAAGCTGCTGAATTGCTAGCCAGTACAGGCTCTGCTCCCTTAAATAGAGAAGCAAAAAGTTAAAACATGCGCTGGCCTCAAGGTAACCAGTAAAAGACAAGGGACTAAATGGAGAAAAGAATCCATAAAACAAAGAGTCATTGGCAACTAACAGTAAGAGTAAAAGCCCAATTCAATTGTATCCAACAAGGCACAAAACCTGTCAGTCAGTATTTTGAGAACTCAGTTTGACCAGAAAATACTCTATCAGCTGCTCCTATTCCCAAAGCATTGTGGGGAAAACTATTCATAAGATACCAATTCAAAAAACATCCCATATTAAGTTGGGACAACGGCCCAAGTTGCAAGTGAGGATGTTCCCTTAGGTCTTTCCTAAAGGCAACATTTTTCTAAGGCCAGATTCTCCCAGGGTTCATAACTGGTTATGCCCTCCATGTCTTAATGGTAATTATCTTAAATCCCTAAATTCAATGGCAGTAGTTGGCAGTCTTCAGTTTCTATCTACTCAGCATTTTCTAGATTACTTAGAAATGCTATACACTGTAAGGATCATGACTCAGCTACTATAATCACCAGATAGAAGTGACTCAAACAAAATAGTTCTAAGCTCAGTAATATCAAATGTTATTAAGCATCACTAGAATCATCAAGTATTGCCTACCAGGTGTAGACAAAATTCTGTAAATTTTTCTAGGGAGTTATTTTTGAAGATACTCCAAGAACTAACAATTTATGAAAATAGGCATAAAAAATTCTAAGTGGCCACAGATCCTGGCCTAAGCAAGAATGTGAATCATTCCGGAATGAAGCTTAGACTACTAGCAGTGGGAGCTCCCCTGACCTCAGCCCCTAAATCTCACTGACTTCTCAATCTGCTTGGTATCTTTACCTGGCAAAGAACCAGATGAGGAAACAAATCATAATTCCCTGAATAGCCAGACAGGACACTTAATGCTCTGCTTATGCCTTTCCTCCCAGGGGCTTACACCTACTCAAGGACAGACCTCCTTAGAAGCTGTTCTTCAGCAGCCTGCCCACTGAAGGAATCCCTGCTATGAGTGCTCAAAGTCCAGTGTTCTCAGGTTTAAAACAGGGGATAAAGTAATAGAATCATATGGCTAGAAAAGGCATTAGAGATCATGTCACATCATCCATATGATCCAACTATATGATCTTCTGTTGACTTTCTTTCCAGTCTGTTATACTATTCTCTTTGGCTCACTTGGTGATCCAACCTACCTGGCCTTCTCTCTGTTCCTCAAACATGGAACTGTATCTCCTGACTCTGTGCCTATCCCTTATGCCTGAAATGCAGTCCTTGCTTGACCATGCCTCATAGACTCCTTCTCTTCCTGAGAGACACAGCTTAAGCACCACTTACTACATGAAGCCTTTCCAAATCCCTCAACTGCTAGTCTCTTCTCCATCCTCCCAAACCACCTTGTATTTAGCTTTGCATCTATTCTCTTTATATTTATTTTATATATACTTATCTATGTATGTGCTGTCTCCTCCCATTGGAACATAAGCTTTTTACTCCAATTAACAATGGTCAAAGGATATGAACAGGCTGTTTTCCGAGGAATAAATCAAAGCTATCAATAACCATATTTTTAAAATGCTCTAAGTCACTAATAATTAGAAAAATGCAAATTAAAACAACTCTGAGTTACTACCTCATACCCTTCTGTCTGGCTAAGATGACAAAAAAGGAAAATGACAAATGCTGGAAGGGATATAGGAAATAGGCACATATACCCTTTGACATAGTAATAATATTTCTAGGGTTTTTTCTCCAAACAGATCTAAGAAAGAAGAAAAGAAAGCATGCATACAAAAATAATTATAGTTGCTTTTTATGTGGTGGCAAAGAACTAGAAACAGGATATCCATCAGCTGGGGAATGAATGGCTAAACAAGTTATGGTATACTGATGTGATATAATACTATAATGCTTTAAGAAATAATGAAAAGGATCCTTTCAGAAAAACCTGAGAAGATTTGTATGAAATGATACAAAATAAAATAAGCAGAACCAGTAAAACAATTTACACAGTTAACACAATATTGTAAAGTTAATCCGTTTTGAAAAAGTAACTAGGATCAACACAATGACCCAACACAATTCCAAAGGATTCATGATGAAACATGCTATATAACTCCAGATAGAGAACTAAGACACAAGAGTACAGACTGAAGCATCTTTCTCTTTCTTTTTCTTGGTTAACCTGGCTAATACAAAATTTTGGTTCACATAATTACATATATCTCTTAAAGGTTTTATTTTTCTTGCTTTCTCATTGGGTGGGGCAGAGGATAAAGGTGGGAAAAATGTGGAATTGAAAAAAATAAAGTTTCTGCATGTTTAAAAAAATTATTTTTTTAAAGTATATAAGCTTTTTCAGAATAGGCATTATTTCTTTGTATTTGTATCCCTAGCACCTAGTAGAGTGCCTAGCACACTATGAGCTCTTAACAAATTTTCATTGGATGATGGATTTATTTTTAAATCAAATGGAATCCTACTAGGATAACAACCCAACTTCCTAATTTTACAAATAAGGAAATTAAGAGCCAGAGAATATAGTAAGCAACAGAATTGGAATTCAAACCCAGTCTTCTGACTCCTGTTCCAGTGCTCTTCCACCATCCCAAATAGCTTCCTCTACTAGGCATTCAAGTGAAGAGTCATATACTAACAAAAGCAATTTGTATTTCCAATAAAAATGTATGCTAGGCTCAGAAATTTGTCCCAGATTCCTTTGGTTCTGAAAAAAAATTTTAAACCCACTCCCTAAAACAAGCACAGACACATGCACTGAGTACTTCAATGATTCTCTTCTACTTAGACCTGGTTTGAAATCAGGCTTTCCCCCTTTTTCTCAGATGGGTTTGAAAGGGAAGATCTTCAATATATCTCTAAAAGCTAAGAATCAGCATAACCCCACCTGTCTAAAGAAGAGACACTATTCAATCTTTTGTTTTATGCACATGAAGGGGAAAAAATAGAAAACTGTAATTTGGTTTAATTTAGTTAATTTAGTGATTATTGAATTTGGATTATCCTCAGAAACTATCCCAGCAAGGTCCATCTCATCAGCCTTCATGATCCACATCAATTATGACCAGCACAAATTCAGACATACCTTTGTTTACTAGAGATTTCTTCTGCTTTGGGTCTCCAACCCCAGGGCACTAACTGCAAGTTGTCTAGCCGATTGTCCACTGTTACTGCATTAAGATGTACCACCTGAAATCCTGGAGCAATCCCTCCCCTGTGTCGTTCCCTGGGACACACAGACAAATGTTTCTTTAAAAATACTGTTGGCACTTTTACAGAAAGTAAATTATTCTATTATTCAAAGACATTTTTAGTATATGTGAATAACACACAGAAAACCCAAAGCACCTAACACAGCATGCATCTAGCATTGTGCTCTGTAGGAACAAAACCTTTTGTCTTCGGGCAATGGAATTATATGCTACTTAACTCTAGGAAACTAAGGTACAGGAAACTTTAGAAGCTCAGTGTCACCTCATTTTACTTACTCAGTCCAGACACAAAAGCCAAAATGACTTCCAAGGTAAATGTCCTTCTCTCCCTGTAGGCTGTTAGGTTTAGCCTAGCCCTTTTGCTTCCCCTCACTTAAATGACTACTCCTACTTAAGTAACCATGGGCCAGGGAAAAATCATTTTACTTATTTTAACCTTAGTTTCCTTATCTGTAAAATGGAAGTTACACCTTTGAGTACCAATCCCACAGGGTTACTATGAGGATAAAATGAAATATTTTGTATAAACACACATATATACATGTATGTGTATATGAATGAGAAATACACATATACATATCATGTATCGATATGGATATATATATGCACATATAATAAATACATGTGTGTACATATATCTATGTTTGGGATATTTTAATACAATATAAATAAATGTTAGATACATCATTGACTGTACCTACATTTCACTTCATCTTTTCTGTATCTGCTCAATTTATTAAGGTTATGTTCTCAGGAGCACATTCAATTGTGAATATAATACAACTGCCACTAGTCATTTTCAAGATACTCCATGTCCCAACCCAGAAAAGTTACATTTCTTTCATTTTGGAACCATGGACCTTGTATATGTCACATGATCCACCAAGTTCAAGCGATCTGCTAATAGGAGTGACATGAGTTAGAACAAGTTTGATAGTCCTTTTACAAAGTGTACTAATTATTCATTTCTAGGAATTAGCCCAATTTGATGAGTATATGGGATTGAATACACAAAAGTGGGGTCTATGTATAAAGAGGCTTTAACATTTTGATAAATATTGTTAAAACACAGATTAAATTCAGTTAAAAATTTAAAATCTAGACTAAGAAGAATTCTATGCATCCAGAAAAAGAAAGTGAGATTTAAGCAAACTTCTAAAATAAAGGAAATAGGAATATTTATTCTAAAAAATTTAAGACCCGAGATTTTTATATTCCCTTCTGGCCTGGCTAGCCAGAATGTTCCCACAGAATACCATTTCAAGTTTGTTACACAGTAGCCCAAGCTGGAAAAGAAATGTAATCTTGCCAATCAGATACCAAATTTATAAGGAAGCTGAAAAGAGGGAGGATGAGAAATAACTAGCCCTGGTTTAAATGAACAATGTTAAGACTTCTCCCACAAATTGTTTTCTAACAGGAAAACAAACAGTGACCACCTGATAAAAGACACTTGGTCCCTAACCACAAAGCTCAGAAAGGAAAAAGTGAAGTAACCAAAGTATGACTCCAGATCCACCTTCACTGGTTACTTTCATGAGAAAAACCTGATAGTGTCTTGAGAGCCAAGGCAGCATGTTCTCCTTGTCTTTGGAAATTTCTGTAATCTAAATTATTCTCTATTACACACATAGTTTTGGCAGAAGAACATAAGGTTCAAAAGGGGAAAAGCAACACTCATCACCCTTACTCCCCTTCCCCCCACCACCATGGGTCTAATGCACAGTGCAGTCTGGTGCTCTTAAAACTACTCCCAGACACCCCACCCAGTATATCAGAGATCACACAGGACTTATTCAGAGAGACTAAGGGGACTGGATAGATAAGTGGTAGGCTCTACAAACTGCTAGCCATACCCGAAATAAAAGGCAGAAATATGATCTCTACACAATACCCACCACAACAACTCATGAAGTAAACGTCCAGATCCCCGTCCTCTGTTTTTGTCAAAAGCATAAGCAAAAATTTTAGCACCATTTCCATCAGCATCTACTTCCATTCGTGCCTGAAATAGGACAAGGAAAATACTTAAAATTATCCATTTTGCAACAACACTTCAAAATCAAACTCGGGGAAAAAGAAATAAAACCACTGAAAATGTTATCTTAATCCCTAGTATTTTGGGAACAAAACCATCTGGCCCTCCTGGATGTCGGTGGTACAGGAGATAACAAACACTGGACCCAAGTCATCTGCTCCTAAAAACATGGCCATGAAAGAAGAAGCTGAAGTTTCTGATACAAATTCTAATTTGAATATAGGATATAGTATAGTTCTAATTGTCAGGAACTGTCAGAACTGATCAAAATTAGCTGATTTATTCATAGCTGGTCTTAAGGTGTTTCAGAACTAGCATTATTCATCTAGAGGAATCTCATTCCCAGAGTACAAGCAGGAAGAAAGACTATTAAAATGTATTCTCCAAGTCCTTCATGTTCAACCACAACCCAACCCAAGGAACAGGCCATTCTCACCTCAAAAGAGTAACTCTCCACCAGTGGGATATCTTGTTCATCTATCAGCGTGTACTTTGTCTGAAAATTAACCAGATGTTGTAAAGAATTACACTTATCATCAGCAAAGCTAGGTAAGGCCAACACTGAAATAATTGCAATAGGAAGTTATGAGTCACATTTAAACTCTGAAGCTAGATGGTAACTAAATGTTATTTTAATCACCTTGACTCACCTGCCCTCAATTAGATGAGTAAATAACAAGGAAAGCAACAAGGATAGGTAATAATAGCAAGTAAAGGAATTCACTACAATATTAAATGTTTTGCACAGTACATACCAAAAATGAGCACTTTTATCAGACTAACCTAAATATAAATTTTGTCTTGAAATGATAGCTATCATAATCTTTCACTCTGCATGAAAAAGATTAACTTAGCTAGAAAAATTTATCAAAGCAAATAAATTTCACATTAAATTTCTTCATTCATACAGACCCCTAATCTTCATGTAAATGAAATGGCTTTACTCCCAATTGCTGCTCATGCCCTGTCTGTCCCCCTACTCCACTTGCCTCTCTTATAGGTTCATCTATCAAGAGCTAGCTGCAAGGCAACCAACTTGGAAACCAGCAGCAAGGCTTTCCTGGACCAGACTTTTTCACCAGACCAGGCAGTCAGCAACTTCTAACTTGCTGGTGGCACCAGGGAGCAAAAATGCTCACAGGTACTATTGGTAGTTTAACCCATAGACAAAGTACATAAAAGGAAGAGGAATAAAACAGAGTGAGAAAGCAGGTTAAGAAAGTAAGGAAAAAGCAAGAAGAATAAATAAGAGGTGAAAAGAGGCATATTTTTACATTACATTTTACAAACCCCAAAGCATATACTACATAAATGCTAGCTATTAAGATGATGATGGTAAAGTGCCACCTACAACTGGTTCAGGTGCTGCTCCATGGCACTAATTCCCCAGGCTCCCCCTACTGTTCCAGGCCAGTGTGACACAACAGTGTAACTAGTTGCTCACTGCCTTCCCTAGGCAAACTCTTAGTTTAATCCAGTGACCTCAACACGGGTAGAAAAAAATGCATTTATCTTACTAATGGGCTTCGCTCAGACCGTGAGAAGACACAGAGACCATTCTAAGAACAAGACTGAAACCCTGGAACGCAGCACACAGCAGCTTTTTGCTTTTTTTTCTTAAACAAAAAAAAAAAAAGCCTTCAAGGAAGGCTTGTGTAAGCCAGGGACCCACAGAAGCTTTTGGATCGCGTGAGTTAAACTGCACCTATCCCAAGAAGCAAGCAGCACGAGACCTTGGTGCCCCTCAGACATCAGTTAGACCTCATGAGTTGCTCTAGGCTCTTCACACCTAAACCTCAACACCCCTCCAGAGGTATGCTGCTGTATCTCATGGATCCTGAGAACCTGGACGTTCCTCGAAACTTCAGCCGCCCCGGACTGGCCCTCGGCTGGACCACAGACCTCAGCGCACACGCCAACAGCCGGAGTGCCCAGGGGTGGGGGGAGTGGAGCAGACAGCCTGACACCTGACACCCCGGTGAGGCTGGAGGACTCGGGCTGCCAGGGTCGGGTGGCCGGGGGTGGGAGGGTATCCCCACCGCCCTGGGGCCTCGCTGGAATGTCGGGGAGCTGAGGCCTGGCCAGGACAGAGCAGCAACTCCGTAAGGGGGGGAGGGAGGGCACCCTGGCGGCGGCCACTCCCGGGGCCGTGGGTGGGCGGGCCCCGCGGGGATCAGCAGCCTCGGAACTCCCGGCCTCGGGCTGCTGGACGCCCCCCCCCCCCCGACCGTTCGTGGACGCCCGTGCGAAGCCTCCGTCCCTCTGCGGGGCCTCATGGCGACTGCGGCCTCCGCCCGCTCCGTTCGCCCTCCCACCCCCGGGCCGCTCACCTTCCCGGCCACTCGGCCGAGCCGCACGATGCCCAGCTTGAAGTCGGTCATGGCCCGGGCCTCCCGCTCTTAGCCGCCGCCACCTGCGATCCTTCCCTCCCTCCCTCAGGCCGGGGCCGAGGCCGAGGCTAAGGCCCTGGCCGCCGCCGCCGCCGCCGCCGCCACCGCTTCCTCCCGCCTGCCGGCCGGGGCCTGCCACGCGCCGCCGCCGCCACCACAGCCGCCTCGCGCACACAGCCAGAGGAGGGGCGGGGCCGCGCCGCGCGCCGCGCCGCGCCGGACACACCCCCCTCAGCCCTCGGTACTCGAACCAATCAAGAGCCGCGCCGCGCGCCGGACTCTACGGACCAATAGAAATATGTAGAGTGCGCCGGTCTATTGGGGGGGAGGAGAAAGGAGGAGGGGAGACAGAAGTCAGAGAAGGACCAAAGGAAGGGGAAAGGGGAGAAGGGACTGGAAGGGGAGGAGCTTCCCGCGCGCGCGCTCCGTTCTGACGTAGTTTTCGCGGGAAGCTTTGTGCTTCGAACCCAGCAGAGAATCTCAGTAGGGGTGGAATGGGGCGGAGCAGTGAGGGTGCCCTTAAAGGGGCCGCCGAGTCCCCGAGACATTGAGGCTAGAGGCCAATCCATGTGGTCGCTCTGGCCGCACACACGCCTACCAAGTTCTGTCTGTCCATGAGGGTCTGAGTTACACATCTCAGAGCATCATGGAAGTTAAAGGTCCTCAAGTCCACCCCCATCACTTTACCGGTGGAGAAACTAGTCCAGAAGGGGGAATGCGATTTGTCCAGATCTTAGAGATTATGAGGCTGCAAACTGGGTCTCCCGGCGCCCAGCACGAGGGGACCCTTTCCGCTTCTCCCCTCACCCTTCCTCCCACTCCTGCACCCAGGGTTCCCCTATAGACCAGGTGGCCGTGAATAAGGCCTGAGGATTCTCTGTATTTCTGGGTGTAGTCTGCTTCTTCCATTCCCCGCCACACCGCACCCCCCCCCCAGCCGAGGCCTCGCTATCCCTGCATCCTTTTTTGTTCTCTCTCTTTATCCCCCCTCACCTCTCGACCCTCCCCTCACCCCAAAGCAATGGTCCCACCTCCGGGCCGCCCCAGGTCCTCATGCTTTCCTTTCCTGGTCGAGCCCTTAATTCTTCCTTTTTCTTCCCCACGGAAAAGGGAAGGGGGTAGGGGACTTTGCACTTAAGAAATATTCCCCTGCCCTATACAGTTACCTTCAAGGTTACAGGACCGAAGAAGACCTATGAGAAGACACCTCCATGTGTGCATGCATGCACATATGTGTATGTAGGGGAAGACTATGAGTATGAAACTGCATATAATCTGAAATTTCCTATTTATTGATCAATAAAAAACTGAATTTTTTTCCTTTTTTTTTTTTTTTTTGCTTTTTGGAGGGCAATTGGGGTTAAGTGACTTGCCCAAGGTCTCACGGCTAGTTGTTGTGTTAAGTGTCTGAGGCCGGATTTGAACTGAGGTCCTCCTGACTTGGGCCAGTGCTCTATTCACTGCACCACCTAGCTGTCCCCTTCTCTTCCCTTTTTTTTTCTTTTTAAGATTCTTTGTTACAAGGGCTAGCTCTCTAGAAGGGGGAAACCTAAGGTGAGTTTTAAAAAAAAGATAATAAAAATCTATTTTTAAAAATCCTACTGATTTTGGGTGTCATATAATCCATTACATTTTAACTCTGCTTTACATAGTTAATCCATGGATGTTTCCTATATTCTGTGCCCATTTCTCCCTGACCTCTGCAGTTCTGAACTCCATATCTTTTCTGAGTAGTACAAATCCAAATGGAAATTCCCTCAGATCAGAGCCTTTATGGAACAATACCTTTTGTCTAGCACTAATTTCAAGGATCCAAAGTTGTGTGCTTCCTTCTATCCCTGAAACACTTGAGAATTTGAACACCAAGCAACTGGCCCCTTGATGCCTCTCTCTGAACAGACATAAACAAAGCAATGTCCCCTCACCCTAAGAGATCCATCCTGTTGTTCTTCATTCAGTTTTACAAGAATTTTTAGGCTGCTACTATGTGCCCAGCCCTGTGTTCAGACCTGGGGGTGGGGAGTGTGGAAAGGAGAAGATATGGTGTAGATACAAGGGAGATACAAGGTAGAAGATGAGGTTTTTATTTTCAAGGAGTCACAAACTGCTTAGGGAGATATGGCATACATATGCAAAATAAAGCCTTCACTATTATTCATTTGTAGCCAGTGTTTCTGTATCACCTTTTAATCTCCTTTGGAACCCAAGTGTTCAGGAAGTTTTTACAGACAACAACCCTGTTTGTTACAGACACCACTCCAGAAATGCTCCTTTCCAGGGTAAAGAGTGAAAAGCAGAAAACGTCCAGCAATATGTTTCTGTGGCAGGATGCCATGTGATAGAAGGATGGGGATACAAGCTATACTGAAGCTACATCTAGGGTTGGCTTCCTTCCTGTTACTGACCTTGGATGTGAATTTCTAGGCTTTCATGTGGCAGATGAGGCAGATGAGGCTGCAATTGCTGGTACTCCCAAAGCAGCTATTGCTGCGGTCAGAGATACAAGGTGGTAGTGAATGAGACTACCAAACACCAGGCCAGTGAGAGTCATCCGGATCTTAGAGCAGGGGTGGAGGTGAAAGAAAGGACAAGCAGGAAGAGGAAGAAGAGAGAAGATCCAAAATTACTGAACCTCCAGCTATTCTGACTCTCATAGGGCCAGTGAGCTAAGTGATTGATGATGGAAGAGGAGGGAGAGCAAAACTGATTTCCCTTATGATCTCCCCCTGGTTTTCCTTTCCATTATTTTTTCAGGAGATATAAGAATTCCCCCTACCACACCCTAAGATTCTAT
This sequence comes from Gymnobelideus leadbeateri, assembly GCA_011680675.1. NCBI lineage: Eukaryota > Metazoa > Chordata > Mammalia > Diprotodontia > Petauridae > Gymnobelideus > Gymnobelideus leadbeateri. The sequence continues at coordinate 24,442 of WOXC01008159.1, read as the reverse complement.
AAAGCAAACAGGAGGAGGTTTAGGAGATGTTTGAAAGTAGCTATCTCCATACAGGAGTGGTTGGTCTATTTCTTTTGGATTCACATTGTTTACAAGAAACTTTGCGATCACAGTACATCGCCATTTAATCTGTGTGTGTTGACAAGGAGGTGGTCCTTGAAATGAGAAACAGAGAAGTGCACAAAACAGAAACTCATGAGCTTAGACTATAGATTTTATATTTTTATTTATGTTATATATAATTTATATTTCCTTATATATTTTATTAACATTGCACACTTAAATTTTACATTAAATATATTATTTTAAATAATATTCTATTTCATTCCTAGATGAATGCTGTTTCTGATCAGAGGGAATTGAACCAAACCACATGACACTGGGCTTGGCAGCATGAGTTTGCAGTACAAGTAAAAACAGGCAGAATGAGTCCTAGAAAGTTATCATATGAATGCCCTAGAGAGAAATTGAGCCCCCTGGACTGGTGACTCAAGTAAGGGGCCACCCAGACAGACCACCTGCTTATTATACTCCCTCATCGGATAATTAATATAGTGACACTTCTGGCTTTTGGGAGGCATTTCTTAAGGTTATTTGAAGTTTATACTGCAGAATCTCTACAGGTATCACACATTCACAAAAGTTTACTAAGCATGTACCATGTGAAAGTTACAAAGCCCTTGATTTTGAATCAGCCAATTTGAATCTTGGCTCTGCCCCTTACCAGCTACTTACCTTGTGTAAGCTTTCATAAGTCCCTTAGCCCTAATAGACATTAGTTTCCTTATCAGCTGAAGGCTCTGGACTAGAAGATTTTTTAAGGACCTTTCCAAGCATTTGTGATCCCCTGACTCCTTTTTCTTACTGCACTCAAGGACTTCTAAGTCTTTTCTTCACTCTTTTCCCTTCTTCTCTCTTCTTCCATCCTTCATCTTTAATAGTACCAACCACATGACCTTGCAGCCTACTTCACTGAGATCACCAAGGCCATCCAGTTTGGCTAACCTCTTTCACATTCCAAAATGTCTCAGTAGCATCACACTCTGGTTCTTCCTTCCTATCTCAAACAATTCTCGTTCAGTCGTTTTTCAATCAGATCTGACTCTTTTTGACCCCATTTGGGGTTATCCTAACAAAGATCCTCGAGTGGTTTGCCATTTCCTTTTCCAGTTCATTTGACAGATGAGGAAACTGAGGCAAACAGAGTTAAGTGACTTGCCCAGGATCACACAACTAGTAAGTGTCTGAGGCTGAATTTGACTACAGGCCTGGCACTCTATGCACTGCACCACCTAGCTCATCCTCTGTCTAGAGAATGGGGTTTCATTCTTCTTCACCCAGGTTAATCCCTCTACCTAAACCTTTGACCCTATTTTCTCTCTCCTCTCTTCCAGAATCTTACTCATATAATCAGTCATCCCTTCTGTGTTAGAAATCTGTCTGTTTCTCAACTGTCTTTTTTCTGTCTTCTCACAAAGATGCTCAGGTTTCCCCAATCCTAAAAAATAAAAATAAACATCTCCCTTAACCCTTCTAGCTCATCCAGATATCCTATTCTTTTCTGTTAAGTTTCTTGAAAAATTCATGTACAATGGATGTTTTCTTTTGGGGGGTGGGTTGATGATAGTGGGTAGTGATTGAGATTAGATAGATAGAGAGATAGATAGATAGATAAGAAAAAACAAAATGCACATAAAAAGTCATTTAGAGGAAACTAGGTAGCTGCTTCTAGGTGTATAAAGTGCCAGGACTGATGTCAGGAAGACCTGAGTTCAAATCTAACCTCGGATACTTACTAGGTGCGTGACCCTGGGCAAGTCATTTAACTTCTATTTGTCTTAGTTTCCTTGACTGTAAAATGGGATAATAACAGCACCTACCTTGCAGGGTTGTTGTGAAGATCAAATGAAATAACATTTGCAAAGCACCTAGCATAGTGTCTGGCACTTAGTAGGTGCTATATAAATGCTTATTTCTTCTTCCCCTTTTCATGTACACTTGCTGCCTCCATTTTCCCACTACCCACTAGTTTTTTTCAGATCCTAATAATATGGCTTCAGCCACACCACTCTACTTAAACTGCTTTCTATGAGGTAACCAGTGATCTCCTAAGCACCAAATCCAGTAGTCTTTTTTCAGTCCTCATCGTTTGTGGGGTTTTTTAAATTTCATTTTTCAATTAACCAGCATTTATTTTTTTCCCCAACCAACACCTCCCAATTTAAAAGAAAAAGAAAAGGAAAAACAAACCCTTGATTTTAAAAAAAGTACTCTTAATCAAGCAAAACAAATTCTTATATTATCCATGTTCAAAAATGTGTCGTTCTAAATCATTAATACATCCCCTCTTTGTCAAGAAGAGGGCAACAAAGATCATCAGTCTTCTGAAATCATAATTAATCACTGAATGAATTAAAGTTTTTCAAAGTAGTATAGCCTTGTAATGTTATTATATAAAATTTTCTGTTTCTGTCAGCTACACTTTGCCTCAGTTCATATAAATCTTCCCAACTGTATCTAAATCCAAGCCTTTCATCACATCTTATGGCACATTAACATTCCATTACAGTCATACACCATAATTTGTTCAGTCATTCCCCAGTTGGTGGAATTAGTTTCCATTCCTTTCCCACTACAAAAAGGTGGGGGCAGCTAGGTGGCACACAGTGGATAGGGAACTGGACCTATAGTCCCTAAGACCCTAAGTTCAAATCCTGTCTCAGACACTAGCTATGTGGCTCTAAACAAGTCCCTTAACCCTGTTTGTCTGTTTCCTCATCTATAAAATGAGATGGAGAAGGAAATAGCAAACCACTCCAGTATCTTTGCCAAGAAAACCCCAAACAGGGTCCTGAAGAGTCAGACACAACTGAACAATAACAGTCATACATCATAATTTGTTCTGTCAGTCCCCAGTTAGTGGGATTAGCTTCCTTTTATTTACCACTACAAAAAGGACTTGTTTAAATATTTTGTACACATGCCTCGTTTTCCACTTAATCTGCTCTCTTTGGGAGTAGAGTCAGAGTCAATAAACATTTATTAATGACCTACTATGTGCTAGGTACCTTGCTAAGTGCTGAGGATACAAAAAAAGATATGACACTACTAATTTAATGGGGGGTAAGATAACACAAAAAGAAGCTGAAGGGGGAGGGGAGAAGGAAGGCTACCCTGCATGAGGGTTCAGGGGCATGATATCCTATAGACCAGGTAGTGAAAAGATCTTAAGAGGTATGAGTTTCATAGTTAATTGATCTTACAGATAATGAGTTTCTGGAGATGAGAAAGTCTAGGAAAGTAGTCTGGTGGGAAATGAAGAGGATAATTTCTTAAATGCCCTCCTTAAATGATGGAAGATATAAGAGGCACTTTCCAATGTTCACCCTCTGCCTCCCCAGTCAGAGAGAGGAGGGGCTACAGGAACCAGATCGCTAAAAAGGTGTGAGTTTTAAAGTTAATTTCATCTTGGAGACTGATGAATTTCTGGAGATGATGAGGTCTAGGAAAGCAGCTGGGTGAGAAATAAAATACTCCTTGTAGTGGTCACAGGCATGTACCATTTAATGACTTTTTAGGCATAGTTCCAAATAGCTTTCCACAATGACTGGTCTAATTCATAACTCAACTACCTTTGCACTCACTAATTCACTTGTTTTCCCTGAGACTCTCTAGTATTTGTCATTTTCCCTTTCTGTTACCTTTGCCAATCTGATGGATATGAATTAGAAACTAAGAGTTGATTTAATTAGCATGCCTCTAATTAGTGATTTAGAGAATATTTTCATGTTTATTTACAGTTGTTCAGTATCTATTAATATAATCATATTATTTTAATTGCTTTTGTTATTAATATAGTCTATTATGCTTATAGCTTTCCTAATATGTAACTAACTCTTCATCCCTGGTATAATACAAACTGGTCATAGTATGTAATCGCCATGTTTTGCTGTAACCTCATTGCTAATATTTTATTTTAAAAGTATGCATCAATATCGATTAGACATATTAGTCTATTCTTTCCGTTTTGGCTCATTCTACATAGTTTAGGTATTAAAATCATGTTTGTTTCAAACAAGAAACTTGGTAGAAATTCTTTTTCTTTTTCTTTTTTTAACAGTTTGTGTAATATTTGAATTGTTCTTTGAAGGGTTATTAGAATTTACTTATAAATCCATCTGGTCCCATGTTATTTTTTTTCCTTTGGGAGTTTATTTAAGGTGCACTTAATTTTTTTCTCTGAGATTGAATTATTTAAAATTCTCTTTTTTATTATTCTGTTAATCTGGATATTTTCTATTTTTATAAATATTTATTCATTTCATTTACATTATCAATGTTTTTGCCTAGTAGACAAAAATAATTCCAAATTATTTTCTTTATTTCTTCTTTTATTATGAATTCTAATTTTTCATTTTTGATGCTAGAAAATTGGTTTCCCTCTTTCTTTTAAAATCAGATGAGCTAATATATAAGGAGTTCTTCCTTTTGTTATTAATTCAATGCTTTTTGCATTCAGTTTTGTTAATCTCTTCTTTATTTTTAGGATTTCTATCTTGGTGTTTAAGTGCTTTTGTAAAAAAATTGTTGAGTTTTTTAATTCTTTAGTTGCATACTCAATTCATTGATCTGTTCTTTTTCTCTTTTAAAGGTGTTTAGAAATCTAAAATTTCTCCTAAGAACTGCTTTGACTGCATCTCAAAAGCATTGGCATATTGTCATCATTCTTAAAGAAATTATTGTTATTTCTATGATTTTCGACCCAATGATGCCTTAGGATTGTTATTTAGTCTCCAGTGGATTTTTAATCATTTTTTTCAATTGTCCTTTATTGAATATAATTTTATTGTATTATAATCAACAAAATGTGTGTTTAATTTTTTTTGCATATGTCTGCAAGGGGTTTCATGCTCTGTAATACTGCAAATTTTTGCAAAGACACCACACTCTCCTAAGAAGCATGTATAATCATTTCTATATTGACTGTCAGTAATAGTCAGAGATTTATTATGTCTAACTTTTCTAAAATTCTATTTTGGTCTTTAGCTTTTTTCTTGTTTTGTTGTTGTTGCTGTTATATTTATCTAGGTCTGAAAGATGTACATTGACATCCTCTACTATAGTTGTCTTGTCCCCCTGTAACTTGTTTAGCTTTTATAATAAGTCTATTTTTGCTGTTGCCTTGATAGATATCATGATTATTACCCTTGTCTTTTTTTCTCTTTCTTAAGCTGAAGTATAATAGATTTTATCCTAAGCCTTTATTTTAACTCTGTGTGAGCCTTTTGTTTATAAACAACATATTATTGGATTCTGCTTTCTAATTCACTTTCTTCCATTTTATGATTTAATGATTGATCATTAAAGAGTTAATTGTGTACTTCCCTCTCTCCTATTTTCTTATGTTTTTCCCCCATCCCTTTACTCACCAAATTATGCTTATATGCATGGTTTGGTTTTTTTTTTTTCTCTTGGTTTTTTAATGAGTGGTCTGTGGGTTAGAGGAGAATAGTCATTAGCAATACTGATGCAAAAAACCAAAAGAGGGCAACTGAATTTTTTTTTAAACATACAAGAGCAAACAGAAGGAAGTTCAGAAGGAAGCAGGGATAAGCATTTCAGCTTTAAAAGTAATTGAGTGGAAGGTATTATGTGCTTTTTAAAAAACAAAGCAGTATGAAATGGAGATTCGTGGTTTTGTATACAATCTTCTTTCTACTTTTCCTCTGTTCTGCTGTGTATGTGAAAATATTTTATTTTTTGGCATCTAACTTAAAAATAAAATTTTTAAATTAAATGAAAAGTTACCAGTTTTATCTTTCTGCTATTGAAGAATCAGAAATCAGAACCACTGGTCTGAGCTCCAGAAGAGTTGTCTTTTGTATACTCAGTTGCACTTTTAAATTTTTCTACCTTTACTTACATGAACATCTGATGCTGAGTGAAATAAGCAGAACCACGAGAATATTGTACACAGTAACAGCAGCATTGTGCAATGACCAACTTTGATACTTAGCTCTTCTCAGCAATGAAATGATCTAAGACAATTCTGAAAGACTAATGATGGAACATGCTATCCAACATCTAGAAAAAGAATTACAAAGTCTGAATGCAGATCGAAGCATACTATTTTCTTTTTCCTTTTTTCCTCTTTTGTTCTGATTCTTCTTTCACAACATGACTAATAATATAGAAATATGTTTAATATGATTATACATGTATAGCTTGTATTGGATTGCATGCCATCTTGAGGAGGCAGAAGGGGAGGGAGGAGGAAAAATTTTAGAACTCAAAACTGTATAAAAGTTAATGTTGAAAACAAAAATTAAATGAATAATGCTTAAATAATTTTTTCTACTTTTGCTTCACCTTTATTATAGTTTTTCTTCTTCTGTTAAAAGCATCTCTGTACATTTCTTATTGTCTTAGTTGAACATCAAGTCTACAGTGCGCTAATTCAACTACCTCTAGATTTTCTTAATCTTTTTTTCCTAGTTCCTGACTCTGATTAACTCAGACTGATTATTGCATTTCTCTTTGTATTAATTCACTATCCCACTGACTTAATATTGGCACATTGCTGTTAAAAAGCAGCTGGTAGTACAGTAGATGGAGCACTGGGCCTGGAGTCTAGTAGACCTGAGTTGAACACAGCTTCACACTTAACAAGGGCAGCTAGGTGGCACAGTGGATAGAGTGCTGGGCCTGGAGTCAGGAAGACTCAACTTCCTGAATTCAAATCTGGCCTCAGACACTTACTAACTGTGTGACCCTGGGCAAGTCACTTAATCCTGTTTGCCTCAGCTTCCTTATCTGTAAAAGGAGTTGGAGAAGGAAATGACAAACCTCTCTAGCCAAGAAAACCCAAATGGGATCCTGAAAGTCAGATACAACTCAGCAACAACACTCTTAACAAGTTGTGTAACCCTGGGCAAGATTCTATGCCTTGATTTCTACATCTGCAAAATGGGAATAATAATAGCACCTACCTCCTAGGGTTGTTATGAGGATCAAATACAATAATATTTAAGTGCTTAGCAGAGTGTCTGACACACAGTAGGTGTCACATAAATGCTATTATTAATTCCTTAAAATTATACTTCTCTGCTTTCTAATCATGTTTCATGTTCTAATTGTGTGATGAGTTCTAGTTTTTTTCCCCACAGAATCTACCTTTTTTGCAAATTAGTTACAATTTTCTGTGAATGACAGTCAGTAACATTGTCACATTTACCTAAGGGTTCTTTCCCTCTTTGTTCTCTTTGGGGGTAAATGCCTGGTTTATTCCTATTTAGTTTCAGTTGTTCAGTCAAGGACAGCACAACCTTTAGTTCTATCACTAGCACAATACCTAGGACTAAGCAAGCCCATAGTCCTTATTGAATGAATGCTTGATGATAATAACTGACTCTGTTTCACTGGGACAAAGCAGGCGATTAAACTCTCCTGAGACATTCAGATTACCCTACTGTGATCAGGTAATCAGACTCTTCCAATTAAAACCAAAATATAAACTTTCCCCAAAAAGTATTTGTCTTACTTTTTCACTGAGGAAAAAGGTGATTTTATATAAGTTAAGCTTCTCTCTCCAAGTTAAAGAGAAGAAAAAAACAACAAAGACAGTATTTGGAAGGTAAGGATTCTTAAAAGTAAGGAGAAGAGGCCAACTGCTTCTGATGTTTCTCAAATTTAGGAGTCATTAAAATTTTTTTTTTAACCAACTTTACTTTTGTTAAGGGCTAAACACATTTTTACTGGACAGATTTCATCACAGACATACATAAAAGACAAAGAAAAACATTTTTTGCCAGTGATCATTCATTCATTGCAACCAAAATTCTTGACAGCACATTCAAATTAAAAGATTCTTCTTTTGAAACTGTTTAGCATGACCATCTTTGGTATCTATTAAATTTGTCTATGAATTTAAAAGTTTCACTTCTATGGCAGGTGAAACATAAATTATCAACTTTTTCTGGCATCAGGAAGACCTGAGTTCAAATCCAACCTCATACCCTTAACTAGCTGTGTGACTCTTAGGCAAGTCACCTTATCACCATATGCCTTAGTTTCCTCATCTGTAAACTGAGGATAATCATAGCACCTACCTCCCAGGGTTGTTGTGAGGATAAAATAAGAAAATAGATGTAATAGACAGCTATGGGGCACAGTGCAGGACCTGGGGTCAGGAAGACTCTTCTTCATGAGTTCAAATCTTGCCTCACTTACTGCTGTGCAACCCTGGGCAAGTCACAACCCTGTTTGCTTCAATTTTCTCACTTAAAATAAGCTGGAGAGGGGAGGCTAGGTGGCATAGTGAATAGAGCATCGGCCTTAGAGTCAGGAGGACCTGAGTTCAAATTCGGCCTCAGATACTCAACACACACACACACACACACACACACAAAACTAGCCATGTGACCTTGGGCAAGTCACTTAACCCCAATTGCCCTCCAAAAAAAAAAAAAAGGCAAAAAATAAAAAAATAAAATAGGCTGGAGAAGGAAATGGCAAATCATTCCACTATCTTTACCAAATCCCAAATGCAGTCATGAAGAGTTGGATACCACTGGACAACAACAAATATTTGTAAAGTACTTTGCAAACCTTAAACACTAGATGTTATTGCTATTGTTATTGTAACGATGATGGTGATGGTAGTAGAACAAAACCATTTTCATCTTCAGATATACACCTCCACACGCATATATATATATATATATATATATATATATATATATATATATATATATATATATATATATACACACATAGTGTGTATTGTGTGTGTGTGTGTGTGTGTGTGATGTATCATCTGGGATGCTCTTCCATTCTTTCCTGTTGGATTATAACTTCACCTGAATAGTGAGGAATTCTGACTTCAAAGCTGAAGGACCCACAGGAGAGTGATTCAGAGAATATAACCTTAGATCTCAGTGATTGAAGGAATTTGGTTCTAGACCTCACTTTCAGGAAAGACCTACTATTTACACAATCTAGCATGCTTGGGATGTACTCCCTTCTTAACTCTCAGTGGCTCTCTCTAGTTTCCTTTACTGCTTAGCTCAAGAGCCTTTTTGTACAAGTCTATTTTCAAAATCTCTAGTAATAGGGGCGGCTAGGTGGCGCAGTGAATAGAGCTTCGGCCCTGGAATCAGAAGGACCTGAGTTCGGAGCCGGCCTCCGACACTTAATCCGCACAAACAAAAACCTAGCCGTGTAACCTTGAGCAAGTTACTTAACCCCAATTGCTTTAAAAAAAAAAAATCTCTAGTAATATCCTTCCCCACCCCCCAATATATATACAAATTACTCTGTGTATATCTGTTTACATATCATTGCCTCCATTAGAATAGAAGCCACTTGAGGGCAGAGACTGAACTGACCCAGAATCCCCCAGTGCCTAGTGATAAGGGGGAAAGGGCTTGTTCTGCTACAGGCAGTAGTTTTGGTGACTTGTAACCAACCCATAACAATTTTTGTTACATTTTCAGGAAGAGAGAGCAAACCAAATTTCTGCCTAATTAAGAAATCTATTACAGGTATGCACAATTGTAAAATATTGATTAAAAATGGCTATCACGCTAGATAAGGGCTTGACTGCCAAGCAGTTATCACACAGCTGCAGAAGCTTCCTGGAATGTTTATTGTGTGCTTTAGGTATCCTGTTTAGTTTCAGTTGTTCAGTCAAGGACAGTCTAACCTTTAATTCTACCTAGAGCTAAGAAAGCCCATAGTACTAGTTGAATGAATGCTTGAGGATAATAGCTGACTGTATGTACATTGCTTTAAAGTTTCATACAAGATCTTATTTGAACCTCACACAGATCCCTTGAGGCAAGTACTAGAGGTATTATTATCTGTGTTTGGCAGATGAAAATACTAGGATGACTTGCCCTCCGTTACAGGATAGTATGAGAAGTGAAATTTAAAGCCAGGTCCTTCCTGACTCCAAGTTCAGGGTTGTGGAAATTCCTTTATTGATATAGATGAGGACATTGGGCTTCTATTCAAAAGGTTGCCCCACTTATTTTAGCCTGACTTTATCTGTAGGGAATAGCATGGTATTTCTGCCTCTCATGTTCTTCACCTTCAGAGCTTATTTATCTCCAGGCTGACTTAGCCAGGTGTGGTGTGGTCATTTTGTCACACTCCAATATCTAAAGCGCCGGTATTTCACTCCAGCTCTGGTCTCCTTCCAGCCCATTCTTAGCACAAGCAGATGCTTCTTCTGAAGGACAACCTTCTCTCAGGAAACACATCCTGGGTATACAAGAGTTATCAGTACAACCAATTTGTTCTTTGGGGTGCTCCCACAAAGCACTGGGAAACATTACACAGTTTAAGCAAGTAAATTTAAACCTAAGAATCATGATTACTTAGATGTCCCTTTTCTGATGTGATAACAAGCTATATAGTATGAAACTTCTTAAAAACTGTCTATTTAAATGTGGATCTCACAGTTAACATTTCTCAATTGATAAATCATCCAAGGATATAAATAGGTAGTCATCAGTGAAAGAATCCAAGCTAACTATAACCAAATGAAAAAAGTGGTGTAAATCACTAATAATTAGAGAAATGCTTATTAAAACAACAGTAAGGTCCCACCTCACATACATCGGAATGGCAAAGTTCAGAGAGAGAGAGAGACAGACAGAAAATGATAAATGTTTGAGATACTTATGAGAAAACAGGCATATGGATATACTTTTGATGAAGCTGTGAAATAGTACAGAAATTCTAGAAAACAATTTGGAACTATGCCCCAAAAGTTGCTAAACTGCATTTCCCCTTTGACCCAGTGATACTGGTATTTATGCTTGCTAAAGGTCACATAGCTAGTTTTGTGTTAAGTGTCTGAGGCAGGATTTGAACTCAGGTCCTCCTAACTCCAGGGCTGGTGCTCTATTCACTGCACCACCTAGTCACCCCTAGTCTTTCTTTAGAAAAGGAAAACAACTTCTTAAAAAGTAGAACTGGATAAATGGAAAAGGAATTACCAAAGCTCACTGAAAAAAAAATTCTTTCAAAATTAGGAGTGGGCAAGTGGAAGCTAATGACTTTATAACACAGCAAGAATTAATCAAGGGGCGGCTAGGTGGCGCAGTGAGTAGAGTGTCGGCCCTGGAGTCAGAAGGACCTGAGTTCGGATCCGACCTCAGACACACACACAACAAAAACCTAGCCGTGTGACCTTGGGCAAGTTACTTAACCCCAACTGCCCTCCAAAAAAGCAAAAAAAAAAAAAAGAATTAATCAAACTGGGGTGGCTAGGTGGTTCAGTGAATATAGTGCCCTCCCTGGAGTCAGAAGGACCTGAGTTCAAATCCAGCCTCAAACACTTAAAACACACACACACACACACACACACACACACACACACACACACACACACACATACAAACTAGCCATATGACCTTGGGGAAGTCACTTAACCCCAATTGCCCTACCTTCCCCCCCTCCAATAAAAAAAGTAAAAAAAAAGAATTAATCAAACAAAATCAAAAGAATGAAAAAACTAGAAGAAAATGTAAAATACCTCATTGGAAAAACAAATGACTTGAAAAATATATCCAGGAGAGATAACATAAGAATTATTAAACTACCTGAAACCCATCATCAAAAAAAGACCTACACATTTTTTTTCAAGAAATTATAAAAGGAAACTACCCTGATATTCTAGAACCAGAGGGTAAAATAGATATTGAAAGAATCTATCAATTCTCCAAAAGGATGAAAATGAAAATTCCCAGGAACATTATAGCCAAATTCCAGAACTCCCAGGTCAAAGAGAAAATATTGCAAACAGCCAGAAATGAACAATTCAAATATCAGGGAGCTACACTCAGTATGACACAGGATTTGGCTGTTCCAACATTAAAGTATCAGAGGGCATGGAATGAGATATTCCAGAGGGCAAAGAAGCTGGGACTACAACCAAGAATTACCTACCCAGGGAAACTGAGCATAATCCTTCAGGAAAAAATGAGCATTCAATGAAATAGAAGGCTTTTGAGTTTTTCTGATGAAAATACTGGAGGTGAATAAAAAATCCGATTTCCAGTTTCAAGACTCAAGAGAAGTATAAAAAGGTAAAAAGGAAAAATAAAACACACACACAAAAAACCAATTAGGCTAAACTGTTTCCATCCCTACATGGGAAGATGATACTTGGAAATTTTTTTGTTTGTTTTTTTGGAGAGCAATTGGGTTTCAGTGACTTGCCCAAGGTCACATGGCTAGTTTTTTGTGTTAAGTGTCTGAGGCTGGATTTGAACTCAGGTCCTTCTGACTCCAGGGCTGGTACTCTATTCACTGTGCCAACTAGCCGCCCTTACTTGTAATTCTCTAGAACTGTATCATTATTAGTGCACTTAAAAGGCAGATTGGGGGAAGTAGTGATCAGAGGCAAACCACTGGTGGGGAGGGACAGGGTGAAAGAAGAAAGAGAAGACTAAACAGGAAGAAAAATAGGATGTATGGAAATACACAATTAGTTACCATAACTATGAAAGTGAATGGAATGAACTCTCCCATAAAGCAGAAGCATATAGTAAAATGAATTAAAAACCAGAATCCTACAATATGTTGTTTACAAGAAACACACTTGAAGCAGAAAGGCACACTCAGAGTAAAGGTAAGAAACTGGAACAGAATCTATTATGCTTCAGCTGAAATTAAAACAAAACAAAACAAAAGTGGTCTCAGCAAAGCAAAAGTAAACAAGTGATTAGGAAGAGGTAAGGAAGAGATAATTAAAAGAGATAAGGAAGAAATTACATCTTGCTTGAAGATACCACAGATAATGAAGTAATTTCAATACTAAACATATATGCACCAAGTGGCATAGCATCCAAATTCTTAAAGAAGAAATTAAGTGAGTTACAGGAGAAAATAGACAGCAAAACTATACTAGTAGAGGACCTCAACTTTCTCTTCTCATAACTAGATATGTCTAACTACAAAAGAAACAAGAAGTTAAGGAGGTGAATGGAATTTTAGAAAAGTTAGCTATGACAGATCTATGGAGAAAATTGAATGGGTATTATAAAGGAATATGCCTTTTTCTTAGCAGTACATGGCACCAATACAAAAAATGACCATGTATTAGGGCATAAAAACCTCAAAAGCCAGTGTTGGAAGACAGAAATATTAAATGCATCCTTTTCAGATATACTGCAATAAAAATTCCATTTGGTAAAGGGCAATGGAAAGATAAATTAAAAATTAATTGGAAACTAATCTAATCCTAAAGAATAAGTGGATCAAAAAACAAATCATAGAAATAATCAATAACTTCATTAAAGACAATGGCAACAATGAGACAACATGCCAAAATTTATGAGATGCCACCAGAGCAGTACTTAGAGGAAAATGTATTTCTCTAAATTCTTACATCAATAAAATAGAGAAAGAAAAGATCAATGAATTGGGCATACAACTAAAAAAAAAACTAGAAAAAAATTTAAAAATAAAAATCCCCAATTAAGAACCAAATTGAAAATCCTGAAAAACAAAGGTGAGATTGTAGCAGCAAGCACCCCTGCATCCCCAGAGTGGCTGCCAACACAGGTTCTTAGATCTGCTTTTCAAAAGGAAAGCAACTCAAATTCGATTAACAAGCTTGCTTTAATCAAACAAACACATATTACCTAGTTCAGGGGAAAAAGGTCAGCACCCCGAACTCCAGAGTATACAGACAGATCAAATAGACAGGTTACCAAACTGTCCAACCATTATATCAATACCAAATCACAGTTACCAGAGAGGGAAGCATCAACATCTGGGTTTTCAAAGCCGTGGGTGGGGGTGGGGGGGTGCTCTCTCAACGGCTTCCCAGAGTCTCATCTGGTCAAATCACACAACACTTCTCAAAGTGAGCCCCAAAGTAAAGCTTCCCATCAGGGCTTATATAACCTTCTCCTGGCTCAGCGAATGTAACCACCCTCTTGACCCACTGCCCAATCACTCAGCATAAAGGTGTGGTCATTCCTGAAAACCAAGCCTCCTACCACAGGCTCCATGTGACCACATTCAGCCTATTAGGGGGCAGAGTATATTTTCAAATTAAAGAAGTCACTTAAGCCAATCAAAGGGCCTAGGGGCAGGGAAGATCTTCACATCTGCATTTCTATTACACCAATTAAGCACCAAATTGAAAATCCTGAAAAACAAAGGTGAGATTTAAAAAATTGAAAGTAAGAAAACTATTGAGCTAATAAATAAAACTAGGAGCTGGTTTTATGAAGAAAAAAAAACCCCAATAAGATAGATAAATTATTAGTTAATCTGATTAAAAAAAGAAAGAAGAAAACGACATTTCCAGTATCAAAGTGAATGAAAATGAAACGAAAGGACAACTAGCCGTGTGACCTTGGGCAAGTTACTTAACCCCAATTGCCCTCAAAAAAAAAAAAAAAAAAAGAAATGAAAGGACAAATTCACCACCAATGAAAAGAAAATTAAAGTAATCATTACTGCCCAATTATATTCCAATAAATCTGACAATCTAAGTGAAATCTATGAATATTTATGAAAATATAAATTGCCCAGATTAACAGAAGAGGAACTAGAATACTTAACCCCATTTCAGAAAAAGAAATTGAACAAGCCATCAATGAACTCCATAAGAAAAAATCCCCAGGGTCAGATGGATTCCCAAATGAATTCTACCAAACATTTAAAGAACAATTAATTCAAGTTAATTGAAACTATTTGGAAAAATTGGTGGAGTCCTTCCAAATTCCTTTTATGACATAGATATGGTGTTGATACCTAAACCAGGAAGAGCCAAAACAGAGAGAAAAAATTATAGACCAATTTCCTTAATGAGTATTGATGCAAAAATTTTAAATAAAATACTAGCAAGGAAATTACATCAACATATCACAAGAATCATATACTATGACCAGGTGGGATATACACCAGGAATGCAGGGCGGTTCAATACTAGGAAAACTATCAGCATAATTGACTATATCAATAACAAAACCAGGGGCAGCTAGGTGGTGCAGTGAATAGAGCACCAGCCCTGGAGTCAGGAGGACCTGAGTTCAAATCCAGCCTCAGACACTTAACATAAAAAACTAGCCCTGTGACCTTGGGCAAGTCACTTAACCCCAATCACCCTACCTTCCCCCTTTGAAAAAGCAAAAAAATTAAAATTAAAAAAAGAACCAATAGAAATCATGATTATCTTAATAGATACAGAAAAAAGCTTTTGCCAAAATATAGCACCCATTCCTATTAAAAACACCAAAAAGCACAGGAATAAAGGGAGATTTCCTTAAAATGATATGCAATATCTATCTAAAACCATCAATAGGTATCATCTGTAACAGGGATAAACTAGAAGCCTTCCCCATAAGATCAGGGATAAAGCAAGGATGCCCAATTATCAACACTATTATTCAATATTGTACTAGAAATGTTAGCTATAGCAATAAGATAAGAAAAAGGAATTGAAGGAAATGGAATAGGCAATAAGGAAACAAAAACTATCATTTTTTGCAGATGATATGATGGTATGCTTAGAGAATCAACTAAAAAACTACTTGAAATAATGAACAATTTTAGCAAAATTGCAGGATATAAAATAAACCCACATAAATCATCAGCATTTCTAGATATTACCAACAAAGACCTGCAGCAAGAAATAGAAAGAGAAATTCTACTTAAAATAGCTGTAGACAATATGAAATACTTGGCAATCTACCTGCCAAGACAAAACTAGGAACTACAAACACTTTTCGTACAAATAAAGTCAGATCTAAACAACTAGAAAAATATCAATTGCTCATGGTTAGGCTGAGCCAATATAATAAAATGACAATTCTACCTATATTAAACTATTTTGTAGAATTAGAAAAAATAATAACAAAATTCATCTGGAAAAACAAAAGATCAAGGAAATTAATGAAAAATGTAAAGGAAGGTGGTTTATTTGTATCAGATCTCAAACTATATTATAAAACAGAAACCATCAAAACTATCTGGTACTAGCTAAGAAAGAGTGGTAGATTAGTGGAATAGATTAGGGACATAACACAGTAATAAATGACTATAGCAATCTAGTGTTTGATAAACTCAAAGACCCCAGCTTCTGGAATAAGAACTCAGTATTTGACAAAAATTGCTGGGAAAACTGGAAAACAGAATTGCAGAAACTAGGTATAGACTAATAATCTTACAATTTATATCAACATAAGGTCAAAACGGATATGTGATTTAGACATAAAGGGTGATGCCATAAGCAAATTAGGAGAGCATGGAATAGTTTATCTGTTAGATCTATGGAGAAGGGAATAATTTCTGACCAAATAAGAGCTAGAGAGCATTATGGGAAATAAAATGGATAATTTTGATGATATTAAATTAAAAAGGTTTTGCACAAACAAAACCAACGCAACCAAGATTAGAAGGAAAAAAGAAAGCTGGGAAAAATTTTACAGCAAGTATCTCTGATAAAGGCCTCATTTCTCAAATATATAGAGAATAAAGTCAAATTTATAAGAATACAAGTCATTCCCTAATTGATAAATGGTCAAAAGATGTGAACAGGCAGTTTTCAGATGAAGAAATCAAAGCTATTTATAGTCATATAAAAATGCTCTAAATCACTATTGATGAGAGAAATGAAAATTAAAACAACTCTGAAGTACTACCTCATACCTATCAGATTGACTAATATAACAGAAAAGGAAAATTACAAATGTTAGAGTGGATATGGGAAAATTGGGTCACTAATACACTATCTGTGGAACTGTGTACTGATCCAACCATTCTAGAGAATAATTTGGAACTATACCCAAAGGGCAATCAAACCATGCATACCTTTGGATCTAGCGAGATTAGGTCTGTATCCCAAAGAAATAATAAAAAAAAAAGGAAAAGGATATACATGAATAAAATATTTATAGGAGTTCTTATTGTGGTAGCAAAGAATTGGAAATTGAGGGAATGTCAAGCAATTGAGGCGTGGCTGGATAAGTTGTGGTATATGAATGTAAAGGAATACTACTGTGCTGGAAGAAATGATGAATAGGCAGACTTCAGATAAACCTGGAAAGACATGAACTGATACAAAGTGAAATGAGCAGAAACAGGAGAACATTTTACACAGTAACAGCAATATTGTTTGATGATCAAATATGAATAACTTAGTACTTCTCAGCAATACAATGATCCAAGACAATTCCAAAAGACTCATGATGGAAAAAGCATACTATTTTCTCTTTATTTTTTTTCATATTTTTTTTCCTTTTGGTCTATTTCTTCTCTTATAACATAACCAATATGGAAATATGTTTTATGTTGTTATATACATATAACTTATATCAAATTGCTTACCATTTTAGGGAGAGGGAGGGAAGAGAGAGAGGGAAAAATTTACGACTTAAAATGATTTTTAATGAATGTTAAAAATTGTCTTTACATGTAATTGGAAAAAGTAAAATGTTATTTATAAGAAAGAAACTAAAACTTATGGCTGAGACATTCTACCATCTCTAAAACAAACAAACATTACACAGGGCCTTTTTACCCTTCCTAATTTACAAAACTAAAAGTTCTCTAATCTCTCACAGTGCAGGATTTATACCTAAGGAAAAAAGGCCATCCAGGACCACTGCCCTTGTACAGACACTGATGTAGACTAGATTTCCCTTGGTAATTAACTCTCAGGAAGCTATATTTGCTGGCTTGTAATTTCCTTTCTTTGGACCTCAGTCTCCTCATCTCTGAAATTGAGGGGGTTACAGTCTCTAAGGTCAATTTCAGTTTAAAGTCCCACAATCCTATAAATGCTGTATTTTAAATGATAACCCATCAATTCTGGCACCAGAGGACAGATTTCTGCCACCATCATTGAGAGGAGCAATACCTATGGAAAGGGAGCTCACACTGATGACATGGATAAAGATTCCGGTAGTTCTGAGGAGTTTTAACAAATAGGGTAAGGCCTGTTCTCAAATGTTAACCTAAAATTGTATTTTTAACACATTATGACATTTTTCCTGTTCAAAATTCCTATAAATGTTACCCCAAATCATTTTAGGAAGGAAGAAAACAAGCATTCATTAAGCACCTACTATATACCAGGTACTGAGCTAAGCACTTTACAAATACTACCTCATATGATTCTCACAACAACCCTGGGAGATAGGTGCTATCATCACCACCATTTTACAGTTGAGAAAATTGAGGTACATGTAGTTTAAGTTACTTGCCCAGAGTCACACAGCTAGTAAGGTTCTCATTTAGTATTTTATTTTCCCCCAATTATATGTAAAAACAATTTTTAACATTTTAAAATTAATTTATTTTTAGTTTTCAACATACACTTCTATAAGATTTTGAGTTCTAAATTTTCTCCCCATCCCTCCCCTCCCTGCAACCCAAGATGGCATGCAATCCTATATAGGATATACATATACATTCATATTAAATATATTTTCACATTAGTCATGTTATAAAGAAGAATTAAAACCAATGGGAAAAACCATGAAAAAAAAGAAAGAAAAAAGGGGAAAGAGTAAATAGTATGCTTCAATCTCCATTCAGACTCCATAGTTTTTTTTTTCCCGGATATGGATAGAATTTTCCATCATGAGTCTTTCAGAGTTGTCTTAGAACCTTGCATTGCTGAGAAGAGCTAAGTCTGTCAGTTATTCTTCCCACAATGTTGCTGTTACTGTGTATAATGTTCTCCTCGTTCTGTTCACCTCACTCAACATCAGTTTATGTAAGTCTTTCCAGGTTTTTCTGAAGTCTGCCTGCTCTTCACATTAGTTGTAAAATTTTTGAGTTCCTATGCCCAAAGGGCTATAAGAATGTGCCCTTTGACCCAGCAATACCACTTCTACGGCTGTATTCCAAAGAGAATTTGGACCTTTCCATGTGTGTGTGTGTTTGTGTGTGTGTGCGCGCGCGCACGTACATGTGTGCTAGAAAATGCTTGAATAATGTTAAATTAAATTAAATTGTTTCTGTCAGACTTGTGCCTAAAATGCAAAAAATAAAAATTAATAAAAAGAAATGGGACATGGTTCCTCATCAACACCAGCACCAATTACTGATCAACTGTCACTGACTTTCAAAGAAGCAAAGCCAAGATCCCAAGAGTGGCAGCAACCGCCCACCCCCACCAGTCCTGCTTTCATCACATTCCCCCTAAGCTATCTTTCCAAGGAGCAATTCTCAGTTGCCTCCTGGCAACTGCTCCTGCAGGTGCTATAATCACAGCCAAGAAGACCCAGAAAAGAAAGTTCTTGACACCAAGGTTCTAGGGGTTGTCAAGTGGTTCAACATCAAAAGCTGATATGACTTTATCAGTTTCTTTTTTTTTTAAATCTTATTTAATATTTTATTTTCCCAATTACATGTAAAAACAATTTCAACATTCCTTTTTTTTTTCTTCAAATTTTGAGTTCCAAATTATTTCCCTCCCTCTCTACTCCCTCATTTAGAAGGCAAGCATTTTGTCATAGTGTAGTCATACAAAACATATAAGTCATTCTGTGAAAGAAAATGCTGTAGCGGCAAGCACCCCAATATCCCCAGGGTGACTGCCAACACAGGTTCTTAGATCTGCTTTTCAAAAGGAAAGCAACTCAAAATGGGTTAACAAGCTTACTTTAATCAAACAAACATACATTACCTAGTTCAGGGGAAAAAGGTCAGCACCCCGAACTTCAGAGTTACAGAACTTACAGATCAAACAGACAGGCTTCCAAACTGTCCAACCATTATATCAATACCAAATCACAGTTACCAGAGAGGGAAGCATCAACATCTGGGTTTTCAAAGCCGGGGGGCTCTCAACAACGGCTTCCCAGAGTCTCATCTGGTCAAATCACACAACACTTCTCAAAGTGAGCCCCAAAGCAAAGCCCCTCATCAGAGTTTATATAGCCTTCTCCTGGCTCAAAGAATGTAACCACCCTCTTGACCCACTGCCCAATCACAAAGTATCAAGGTGTGGGCTTTCCTGAAAAACAAGCCTCCCACCACAGGCTCCAGGTGCACTTAAGCTAGGGGCAGGGAAGATCTTTAAATCTGCATTTCCATTACAAATGCAGACCAAAAAAATCCCCAGAAAAATAAAGGAAAAGTATCTTTGATCTGCATTCAGGTTCTACCAGTTCTTTCTCTGGCGATGGACAGCACCTTTCATCACAAGTCCTTCAGAACTGTCTTGAATCATTGTATCACTAAGAATAGCTAAGTTATTCATAGTAGATCATCATATAATATTTCTGCTCCCATGTCCATCTCCTGATTCTGCTCATTTCACTCTCAGTTTTTTCATTTAAAGAAGATGCACGACCATCTGCTTTACTACTACACCCCAAGTACCATGGGATTTTTCCTTCCATCTTGCTGCTGAAACCTTCCTTGTGTGTTGTCTCCTTTTAGAGTACACAATCCTTGAGGGTAAGGGATGGTCTTGCATTTTTATGTGTATCCCAAGCAATTAACACATTTCTGGATACACATTTGCACTTAAATATTTTTTCATTCATCCTTCCTAAGGGAAGACTGATTTTTCAGGTTTAATTGTGGTCTAGCTTTAAGGCAGAGGTTTAAATTATATTAGATAACTTCCAGCAGATTTTCTAGCTTCCTTTAAAGCTCAAATTAAATGCCTCTTCCTATTGAAAACCCATTCTGATTCCCTAAACTAATATTGTCTTCTCCTCAGAAATTTTTATGTATCTGTTTCATATTTACTTTTCTCTGCCCATTTGTTTTCCCAAAATAGAATGTAAGATACTTGAGGGCAAGGGGTTTCTTTTTCTTTTAGATCCTCTACAACCAGCCCTGCTCCCCTTTCCCCCACAATGTGCACAGCACCAAACTGAGAACACAGTATAGGATCTTTGAACACACTTGTTCCATTTGCCTAGAATCCTTTTTTCCAGAATCTGTTTAATTCTTGCTGGGGGTGCTTTAAAAACCATACTCAAATACCACCTCCTCCTTCATCTAGCCCTTTGCTAAGAGTGAGTGAAGTAAACCCAGATGCTATCTCTGACACAGAATAAAATAGCAGAAAAATTTTGGTCAGTGATTCAGACATTTATTGAGTACTTATTGTGTGCAAAATAATTTAGCACTTAGCACAATACCAGTGTCTGGCACGTAGTAGGTAAGGCATTTAATTAATAGATTATATATATATATATATATACATATACATATACATATATATATACATAGAGAGAGAGAGAGAGAGAGAGAAAGAGAGAGAGAGAGAGAGAGAGAGAGAGAGAGAGAGAGAGAGAGAGAGAGAGAGAAAGAGAGAGAGAGAGAGAGAGAGAGCTGGTAAAGTATTTGTATATGCCTGGGGGGAGGAGGGGAAGGAGTGATAAGATATCAAATAATTTTGTGATAGTACCTCATAGAACTCCTTTAAATGAAAAGTTAAATAATAATAGAGGACATAATTCAGAAATAAAGTGAAATATGGTCAGAGTACTGAAAGAAGATTGTGATAATCAGGCTATTTTAATATGGAAAAACATAGGCTGAGAAGAGATGTGAACAAAGACAACTGGAAACAAACCAATATGGAGAGCCAGGAGACAATCAATTGATCAAATAGACTAAGGGTCTAATCCAATTGTGCTACTAATTTTCTGTGTCACCTTAGTCAAGTCCCCTCTCTGGGCTTCGATTTTTTCATCTGTAGAAGGAGAAGCTAAGACGAGATGAGTTTGAAAGTCCCTTCCAGATCCATAATTCTGTATCCTCATGACAGGAAACCCCCAAACACCAGATACTAGAACCACCCTGGAGCTTGAATAAGGATAATTTAGGACAAATTAAAGATTGTCCTAATTTATTCAGTAGAGAATGCCTGGATTCTGCCCTTTCCCTCAGGAGATGCAACCAGTTGGAAATATGAAGAGAAGTCTTTAGGCAAACCCTTAGATGACAGCTTTACAGTGGGTTATGAAGGGAAGCCAAGGGGGACCTTTGGGACAATGCATGAGCAATGAGACAAGAGGCGAGAGTGGCCACAGCTTCCTCCAAACCAGCTTCTCAGTAACAGGATACTTAGATAGAGGCATTGACCCTGGAGTAGACCACAGGAAGTATCTCTGATGGTTTTAATGGTCCTTTTCCCCATGAAAATGACAAAATAATTCAGCAAAAACCATCCTTTCCTGGTCCCAGGATTTTCATCTGAAGGGGAAGTTCATGAGCTTCCTCCCACCTCAGTTCTCTCTTTGGGAGCTGGCTTTCTGGTAACCACATATGTCCATAGCCACAGCCACCTCTACCTCCACCTCCATATACATCCATGCATCCATGCATATTTGTGTGTGCATACATGTGTACACGAATTCACATACATGTGTACATATAAACTATGTTCCCCGGATCACTGGTCATATAGGCACAAGTGTAGGTATCACATATGTGTGTATATGCACATATGTGCATAGATACGCCTATGTGCATGACTAAGCAGTGTGTATTACATGTAGGTGTTACTACATGTGTGCGTGGTGCATGTGTGTGCGTGCCTATACACACCTACATGTGTGCACATATATATATATCATACAGACACGTGTGTGTGTGTGTGTGTGTGTGTGACTACTAAATTTACTATCAGGGCAGAACAGTGGTCAGAGTTTTATGTCGTACCACCACCCTTGTTGATGTTCTTAGTGTCCCTTGGACTATTATACTGGCCTCCTAATTGGTCTCCCTGCCTTCATTCTCTTTCTTCTCCAAACCATACTTCGCATAGCTACCAGGCTGAGAACATCACCACTCTGGTCAAAGACTTTCAATGGGTCACTACTTCATTACTGTGTTTTACTACATAATCATTGCCCCGCATAATCATACCACCTTATTTTTTTAGTCCAAGAATTGGCTTATAATCTTTCATCACGTAACAGTCTATGGTGTAATTTTGTTCACCATGCTATTTAAAAGGTAAACAGAGTGGCACCAGTGGCATGTGGATAGGCATTTATCTCTCATGCATTGCGAGCCTTGAGCCTAGAATTCTCAGCACACAAGCACAATTGTCAGCTTATTTCCAAAAGCCAACTGTCATGGATTGTTTAGAGAGCTGTAGTACTTGTCTCCATCCTGCACAAGGGCCACAGGTGGAACATGTGGGTACAGAACTAGGTGATGAACCATCACATCAAGGGTCATAGACTCAGAGCTTTCAAGGGATCTATGAGGCATCTTGACCAACCCCCTCATTTTACAGATAAGGATAATTAAGCTCTAGAAAGGGTAAGTGACTTGACCAATTAGTGTCCAGGGACCTCATTCCCCTCTCCCCAACACCTCTCCCTTTCCCTTGTTCCTCTGTTGCCTTGTAAGTTTATTATTGTGAATAGTGATCTATACGAATACTACCACCTTGTGGCCAAGACAGAAACTGCTCTCGCTAGGAATCAAGCCAGACCCGATGACTAGGTCTGGAGGGACAGAAAGAGCCAATCACTTATTCCCCTGCCCCTAACCACCTTACAAGTTTTGATTGCTCTAACTCTCCACTCTCAGTGGTACCAATCTTGCCCTAACCAGCTTGCACCCACAGGATCCACAATAAGCCCTACACCCGTTCAAACTCACAAATGGTTCTGTGTATGTCTCTAGGGCCAATGTATGGACAGATTGTCCATCTCACACTGTCACATCCATTCAGCCTCTTTTGCCTAACCTTAGTGACCTACAGTGCCCAGGGATAATTAAGTTCTAGTCTCCTTCTCCTCCTCTCCTCACTCCAGAGTTTTGCTCCCTAGCATGTCTATTTTAAGCAAAGGCAAGGCATTACAGGACAAGTCATGGAAAGGATCCATCATTGGTGCCTACTCTCACATAGGCCCAATCACTTCAAGGACTGTTCATTTGTTTTAGTACTGATCTCACACACACACACACACACACACACACACACACACACACACACACACACAATTACCTAGAGAGGTTCTGAAGGAAAAAGTAGCTGCTCCATTCAGTTCAACAAACATTTATCATGCTAGATTCTGGGGATAAAAAATTAAAGCTTTAAAGTCAGGTGGGTGAGCACTCTGGGAGCAGAGCTCAGGCCCCCATGAGTCGGAGGTTTTAGCCCCAGGGCAGTTGGACCAGCAGCCAGCTGGAGGGACTCCAGAACATCAGCAGCTGTGGTGTTTCCAAAATTATCAACACATAGATGCCATGGACAAAGTGAGAGGTCAGTGAGGTATGGACTTTGGGACTGGTTGGGAGAGCCTCTTTCTCCTGGGGGTGAGAAGCCACTGAGTAGCCACACAGCGGCAGCCCGCCACATTGTAGCTTAAGTTCCTGGCCTGCAAACTGTAGGGGGGGGGGGGGGGTCCGGCAATCAGTCTCAGGAGTAAGCACTCTTGCTTTAACTTTCCTGGATCTGGATTGCTGTCTAGGGTGGAGGTCTTGGG